>JANBXA010000726.1:11552500-12250000 GCA_030556225.1 Cricetiscus sungorus
AAAAGACACAGTCTATAAGACAAAACCTCAGCCCACAGAATGGAAAATGATCTTCACCAACCCCACATATGACCGAGGGCTGATTTCTAAAATACAAAGAACTCAAGAAGCTTGTTACCAAAACACCAAATAATCCAATTAAAAAGTGGGGTACATAACTAATTAGAGAATTCGCAATAGAAGAATCTAAAATGCCTGAAAGACGCCTAAGAAAGTGCGCAATATCCTTAGCCATCAGGGAAATGCAAGTCTAAACAACTCTGAAATACCATTTACACCTGTCACAATGGCTAAAATAAAAAAATACCAAAGACAGTTTATGCTAGAGAGGATGTGGAGAAAAGGGAACACTCCTCCATTGCTGGTGGGAGTGCAAACTTGTGTAGTGACTTTGGAAATTAGTATGGCCATTTCTCAAGAAAATGGGAATCAGTCTACCTCAAGACCTAGCAATTACACTCTTGGGCATATACCCAAAGGATGCACATTTATGCAACAAGGACATCTGTTCAACTATGTTCATAGCAGCATTATTTGTAATAGCCAGAAACTGGAAGCAACCTAGATGCCTCCCAACTGAAGAATGGCTAAAGGAAATGTGGTACCTTTACACAATGGAGTACTACTCAGTGGAAAACAAAACAATGGAATCTTGAAATTCTTGAAATGGATGGAACTAGAAGAAACCATTCTGAGTGAGGTGATCCAATCACAAAAAGACAAACATGGTATATACTGACCCATATATGGTTATTAGACAAAGAGCAAAGGATCACCAGCCTGCAATCCACACCTCCAGAGAAGCTAAGAAAGAAGAAGGACCCTAAGAGAGACATACATGGTCCCCCAGAGAAGGAGAAAGGGACAGGAGTTCCTGAACAAATTAGGAGCATTGAGGAGGGGCAATGTATGAGAAAGAAGAGGGGAGAAGAGGATGGGGTAAGAAAACATGAGGGATCAGGATAATTGAGTTTGGACAAACAGAAGAGAGCAAGAAAAGAAATACCTTAAAAGAGGGAGGCACTATAGGTTTAAAGAGAAATCTGGCACTAGGGCAATGTCCAGAGATTTACAAGGATGACTCCAACTAACAATCTAAGCAATAGTAAAGAGGCTACCTTAAATGCCCTTCCCCTATAATGAGATTGATTACTACATTAAATGCCATCCTAGAGCCATCATCTAGTAGCTGATAGAAGCAGAAGCAGAGATCAACAGATAAGCACTCAGCTGAAATCCTGGAACCCAGTTGTAGAGAGGGAGGAGTGATGAGCAAAGGGGTCAAGACCATGCTGGAGAAACCCACAGAAACAGCTGACCTGAGAAAGGGGGAACTCATGAACCCCAGCTAGACAGCTGCATAGGACTGAACCAGGACACCTGAACATGGGTGACAGGTAAGTGGCCTGGGAAGTCTATGGGGCTTCTTGTGGTGGAACCAGTATTTATTCCTAGTGCACAAATGGTCTTTGGGAGCCCATTCCACATAGAGGGATACCTTCTCAGCCTAGATACATGGGAGAGGGTCTTGGCCCTGCCCCAAATGATGTGACAGACTTCAAATGACCATCCCCATGGAAGGCCTCACTCTCCCTGAGGAGTAGATGTGGGTGGGATGTGGGAGGGTTGATGGGGAGGATGGGAGGGAGAGAGAACAGGTATTGATATGTAAAATAAGACTGTTTCTAATTTAAATAAAAATATTTTACAAACCTGGAAATAGCTGGACAGTGGTAGCACATGCCTTTAATCCCAGCACTAAGGTGGCAGAGGCAGTTGGATCTCTATGAGTTCAAGTTAGGCTGTTCTATAGAGAGAGGTCCAAGACAGCCAGGGCTACACAGAAAAATCCTGTCTTGAAAAAGAAATAAAATGTAGAAATATATAAATACATGCCAATATTTTGCAGGGCATTTCTTTATTATAATATCTCAGAAAAATTTTCTGAAATCTAAATAATACATCAGTTTGTCACTCCACACCAAAGGCTGTGACTTATAGTTGTCTGTGGTGGATATACTGGTACAATGATAGATTCCAACTACACAGACCAAAAGTCAATGTTTTCATTTTTACAATGATGGCATTTATAACATCAAATGCTAAAATATTTGGTACACTAAACAAATTTGGCTTAGGGGTAGTACTAAACATAGATTAAGTTATTCCTGGCAAAGCAAAAGCAAGAATCATAGTTAAAGTTATCTTCTTCAAGAAGGAATAAAGAAGAAATAAAAAAATAGGAAGTCTGTCATGTATTACCCATCAATAAAACAGGAACCATTAACTCTATCAACCTAGGTCTTGTCATTTTTCTTCTTTTATTTAGTTTACAAAGCTCATTGATATGTGAGATCCACAGCCTAATGACATGCAGCCATTTGTACAGATGAGGAAAGTGATTGGTTACCCCAAGAGTAGCAGACACTAGCTCTGTCATTACCTATACCAGTACAGGCTCCCTATGTACACAAATTTTGCAGAAAATAATGAATTCTTATTCTTTCTATTTCTTGTTTGCCTCATACGTTAACATAGTTTTCTGAACTTTGTAAACAGCATTTTTTTTGACTGTCTGACTACCAAAACAATGGGGGGAAAGAACAAGTGCAGGTAGTGGAGAAAAGAAGCAATTGCAGAGACTAGTACAGAAAGGAGCAATGGCATTAAAAAGCATGCCAATAAACTTGGACAAACTATGAAAAATTTGGGGGGAAAGCAGTAAATCATATGAATCGTGAAATAATTGTCAAAAAATTGAAGGCAATGTGCCAAAAAGCTGGTGGTGGAGTAATTCCTGTCTTTTACTACTTGTCTTTTACTAGGCTTAGTGGTAAGCTTATTAACCCTCTTGTGTGGGAAAGTAATACTATTATCCTTATTTAATGGCTAAAGAAACTGGGTCTCAAAGAGGTGATCTAATTTGTCCAAGGCTATAGAGCTAAATAGAGAGCTAGGATTGCAACCCAGACAATGTAAGTGAATTTTCATATTCTTTTAAAAATACTTTCCATAACTTACACATTTCCTACAATGCGCACATTTTACCTTTATGATTTTAATCCTGTAGCATTAACCGTGTATAGAAATAATTCTGTCATTACATCATTAACGGTAGTTAATTACTATATCTATTCATCATTTGTATGCCACCTCAATTAGACTGGTAAGAGCCTGTATCTCAGGGAGTGTCATGTTTTAATGCATATTATGGCTGTTCTGTGAATACTTCTTAAATGAATGGATAATACAGAGAATAATGTGGGAGTGCAAAGCAAAACATTCACAAAAGAAAGTTTAGAGGAGTGATGAAAGAGATAAATGAGGATCAGGAAAAGTGGCATAGAAACATATAATAATCAAGAACAGGAATATACTTGAAACCTAGGTGGCCAGATAAACACATAACTAAACTACAGCTAAAAAAACAAACAAACAAAAAACCCAGGAAGCTAGCTATGTAGAACCTGTTTTGGTAAGCTAGAAAACTAGAATTGAAGCTAAACTGCATTAACAAATAAAAGTGACTCACAGTATGAATGGAGATATTGAAAGATATGGCACTTTCAAAATCAAATAGAAAACTGTTTCAAAGTACCTTGTGAGAGAAGGATATAGTGAGATAGCTTTTCTGGCAAAGCCTGTCCCTTCATCCAACAATTATCCTGAGATACTTGAGATCTCATCTCCATAAATTCAATAGGCAATTGGGGCCACTTTCTCTTTTGAGGCCAGATGCAGAAACAGAAATTACAGTCATTTCCTATACTGCAGAAATTAGCTGGCCAGTTGAAAGCCACCTGCACATATTAATTGACATCGACAGAGGTTGGCATCTAGAAGGATCTCTGTCACATATTTCACCCACATAGAGGCCAAGTTCAGATAACCAAAGATGACATCTAAGTTTGAAGTAGCATAATTCTATGAGTTGATGACCTTTTGTGGTTCCTGTTCCCTTGGCAGTTAGAGAATGACAAATACGTACACTATCACACATATAAACATAAAATAATACCACAGTATAACTTCTAGCAAATAACAATAGTTCTCTGCCCCACCATTGCTCATTACCTAAGAAGCAATTGTTTTTCTTTAACTCTAGCTGTGTCTTCTAATTTCTACATTATATGTCCAAAATTATGCACAAAGATATATTTGTTTTAAATTTTTAGGTATTGTCTCATGGCTACTGACTTAACCAAGAATTGTTATAGACTGAGAGAGGTAAAGTGTCTGGTGATGCAATTGAAAGAGGCATAAGAAAGTGAAATTCTTGGCTACTGTAAATATCCCTATATCATAATATTTGTCAGCTCAGTATGCATGTTTGCCCAATAAGGACCAGGATTACAATACATGTACATCTTATTTAGCAAGGTAGCATGCAGAGTTTGGTGCTGAGTTAGACCACTGATGTCTTTTCTCTGTATCAGTCTACATAGCAACTTGTAGCACTATGATAGCTAGGTATAAAGTCTCCTAGTCAGTTAAAAACTGATTTCTTCAGGTGCTGCATCCAAAGAGTATAGCATCTTTAGTTACATACATCCTACATGTATGTAGAATGGGTAAGGAGCAACGGCAGTGCTTTGTAAGCCTTTGGGACCTCCCTGACCAATAACTCAGGAAGAAAACCCTTGCCTTGCACCATAATTTTTGTTTAATAATTCATGTCTTCTAAGAGAAGCAGTGTCTACCTTTGTTTGTTTGTTTGTTTTATTTGATTTTGCTTTCTAACCACCATTCTCCCACCCACCCCTCATCCCAGCCTCCTTGTCTCCCCCTCTCTAGACAACTTCCCATCCATTCCTACCACAGGGTAAGGGCTCCCATGGGGGGGTCAACAAAGACTGGCCCATCAAGTTGAGGCAGGACAAAGCCCCTCCCCCTGCATTAGGCTGAGCATGGCATCCCACCATAGGGAATAGGCTCCAACAAGCTAGTTCAAGCACTAGGGATAGATACTGGTCCTGTCGTCAGGAGACCCTCAGATAGAACCAGATACATAATTGTCTCCCACATGTAAGGGCCTAGTTTGGTCCCATGGAGGCTCCATGGCTGTCAGCCTATAGTTTTTGAGTTCCCATGAGTTTGGTGAAGCTGTCCCTGTAGATTTCTCCATCGTAACCTTGCTCTTCCTTGCTCATGTATTCCCTCCTCCCTCTCTTCAACCAGATTCCTGGAGTTGACCAGACTACAACCCACAGCTCCAGAGAAGATAGGTAACAAGGAGGACCCTGAGAGTGAAACAGGGATAGACCTGGGAATGGAAATTAGATGAGATATCTTGAGTAAAGTTGAGGTGAGAGGTGGTAAAGGGGATGGGGGATGAGAATATGAGGCAAACAGGATGGTCAAGTTGAAAGAGGGATGGAGTGGGAGAGCAATGCAAGAAATATCTTGATAGAGAGGGCCATTATGGGGTTAGGAAGAAATCTGGTGCTAGGGAAACTCCCAGGAACCAACAAGAAGGACCCCAGCTAAGACTTCTAGCCATAGTGGAGACAGTGCCCGAACTGGCCTTTCCCTGTAATCAGATTGGTGAACTGTCATCATAGAGCCTTCATGCAGTAACTGATGAAATCAGATGCAGAGATTTTTTATTTAAGTTGTATTTTGAGATTACCTTACTATTGCATTTTCATAAGGCTTCTCAATACATCCTTAGTTTTCATTAACACACTGTACTGGGGAATTAGTATTATCCTGCATAACAACTTCCTCAGAGGAGGACATTATAGTTTCCTCTTATGCTACATGGTTAATTTCCTCAGGTTTAAATAGAGAAGTTATAGAAATCAATAATACTAAAGGTATGGAGGTGACTTCATCTGATCAAAAAATAGAAAAAGGAAAAAGAAGATGGAAAAATGTTTGCCCACATTAGAGGTTCAGTGTCCTTATCTGAAACTAAACAGGGTCCAGCCTGGTTAGTATTTAGATGGCAGACAGCATCCTCAACTTTGTTGGGCTATTCACACATGTCCCCATTCCAAATTAAAAAATATTATTTTCCCCCAGGCAGTACAGTCATTTTAAGAGTAGATACTTTTTTGGGGAGACAGGGTTTCCCAGTGTAGCCCTGGCTGTCCTGGAACTCACTCTGTAGATCAGGCTGGCCTTCAACTCACAGAGATCCACCTGCCCCTATCTCCTGAGTGCTAGGTTAAAGGTGTGTTCCACTACCTCCTGGCTACAGTAGATACTTTATGAGGACAGGAGTCCAATTTATGCTGTAATTTTTGTAGTTACAAGATGAGATTCCACATTTAATTCAGCAATCTCATCCTTGTGGGTATAGGAAATAAAGCTCTTCTTCAGGGTACATAGAAGCTTTTAGGTCATTATTGACACTTCAGCTAAGAATCGAAACCCCTGAGGTGTTGTTACCCTTTATCATTGTGTCCAGGAACATGAAGAACAACTAAACAGCCTCAATATAATCATTAAATTTCCAAAAATGTTCAAAATAATTTTCATAACTAATGAACTAACTTCTTCCTTCCTTTCCTATTGATTTTTTGGCTTTTGAGATGGGGTGGGATGCCATATCTATATATGGACCATTTGTAGACCTATATGGCCTGGAATTTACCATGTAGTCCATGCTGGCCTTAGCTAAACTCTATCCTGCCTGCTTCAGTTTCCTGAGTACTAGGAGTACAGGTGTGTACCAGCATGTGAAGCTATCTTTGTTTTCATATAAATGGAATTTGAGTGTTTGGTCTGGTTTTAAGTGAAACCGAGTTCAAAGTTATAACACAAGATAAGTTAATTCTAATATGGAAACATCATGAAATTATGTCCATTGGAATGATGTGACTGGCTTAAAGGAATCTGAAGAAAAACCAAAACAGCAACAGCAGGAGTCTGTACACAGGGCAAACATTCTTGTGTGACTAGTAACCAAGGAAGAGGAGGCAAACCACATTCATATACTGTCCAGCTTATAAAGGCTAATGTAAAACTTACCAGATGAACCTTGTGTTTCAGCTTTTTTCTCTTCCCCTTGTTTCAGATGCAGAGTCCACCTCTGAAAAATTTCCTTATAGGACACTTAGACACTTGAGAAATGTTCCTGAAGAAAATAAAGGGAGAAACAGAAGTCTTAAGTGTATGGTACACTGTGTTATCAGACAGTTTGAAAGACTGAAAACCTAGAGATTTTAAATTGTGAATTGAGTGTGTAAACTTCCAGTAAAATGTATAAATGCAATATACACCACTCTTAACCTTGAACATAGTGACTTCAAGCTATATCAGCTATGCCAATAAGACTATGGACTTCCTGAGTGTTAAACTACTGTCAAAACTCAAGTAAGGTGAATTTTGCTTTTAAAGGGTTTACATGCTTAGAACCAAATTATAATAGGTATGATAAAATTGAATTATAGCTACCAAGTAGTGTGTGTGTGTGTGTGTGTGTGTGTGTGTGTGTGTGTGTGTGTGTGTGTGTGTGTTCATTAGTTCTGAGCTTTATATTACATAATGAAGCCTTAAATCTATGTGGTTTATAACAACAATTTTGTTCTTTGCATGGTTCTGGAAACTGTAAATAAGTGTAACTGAGAAATGTGACCATATGATGGTGTGGTCTTAAACTTAGGTTTAGACTGTTGGGAGCATTATTAGCATTCCTTTCACAACCAGCTTGTATAAAGTTTTGGCTGTGATGAGGCTCACTCCATTATTTAGCAAATCATCTCATTCAGTAGACAAATGTTTAACAGTACTGTCTTTGGTGTTATATGGGAGAATGTGTTCCTTCATTGTTTGTGGGCCTTTTATATGATTTACTGAAATTAAATTAAGTTAAATGTTTTGCCTTGATATGGTTGGTTTTTTAACTTTATATTTTAATTGCAAAGAGACTTTCTTTCATACAATGCCCCTCTCCCACCTCTTTCCAGATACCTCTCCAAATCTAAATGCTTTCTTGTTCTCTCTCATTAGAAACAAGCATAAGAAAAAATGAAGGAAATAAAGTAAGATTAAATAAAAACAAGTAAACCTGAATAGGACAAAACAAATAAATGAACAGAAAAAGAGCCAAGGACAAAAGCACCAGAAACACAGATAGACATGGAGACACAGACAGAAATCTGCTAAAAACACAAAACCCGAAACAATGATATAAAAGCAAAAGATCAGTAGAGTAAGAAAAAATACTCAAAAAAATACAAGTAAGTTCATTTTGTATTGGCCATCTACTGTTGGACAAGCTTCAGCCTCTCAGTTAGGGATGGGGGGCACATGTCCATTTCCCCTCTGAAAGCTGCAACCCACTAGGTGAAGACCTATGAAGATCCTGTGCATTCTGCCAGTCTCTGAGTTCACGTGTGCATTAATTCTGCTGTGTTCAAAAGGCCTTGTTTCCTTGGTGCCCTCCATCCCCTCTGACTGCATCTTCTTCTGTAGGGTTCCCTGAACCCTTTGGGGAGTAAATTGACAGAGACACCCCATTTAGGACAAGTTGCTACAAAGTCTCTCACACTCTGCTCCTTGTCCAGCTTTGGGTCTCTGTATTCATTCCCATCTACTGTAGAAGAAGCTTCTCCAATGTTGGCTAAGCAAGACACTGAGCTATGGGTTTAGCAGAATACTACTAGGAATCATTTTGTTGCTATGATCCTTTCTGTTAAAGGACAGTATTTGATTTTCTGAGGTGTTCAAACCATTGACTTGAGTTCTTTCCTCTTTTCTATTTTAAGTGTCTGGTGCTACAGCAGTTCCCTCTGAGCAAAACTTCTGTATGAGTCTGATAGTCAATTTTGTTGTTCATTTCGTGATGTTATTCCTCAAGATTCCCACTTTAATGGCGCCCTCTTCTGTCAGTACTGCCAAGTTCAGATATCTAGTCTCTCTTTTTTTTAGCACGAAGTTAATACATTTTATTAACATTTTCAACAAAATAACTACATTTTGTTTCATTTTATCCATCATTTTATTACCTGAAATTTTATTTCTGCTCTTGATTACTTCATCTGTTAGCCTTGCACTTATTTTTGCTCCTCTTAAGTTTGTGTGTTCTTTTATACTGTGTTCCTCTTTCCTTTCCTCTCTCCCCAAAGCACTGAGTGTTTAATCTAGAGTCACACGTGTGCTTTGCCACTGAGCCAGATACCCAAACCATATGGTTGTCTTTTTTTCTGTTTGAACACAAATTTTGGCTCCCCACCACCACCATTCATTTGCCAAACCTTCTTCTCCATTGATTTTACTTTTTCTTTCTCATAAACTATTTCAAATATTGCACCTTCAAATTACATGTACTTTA
Source organism: Cricetiscus sungorus (assembly GCA_030556225.1). NCBI lineage: Eukaryota > Metazoa > Chordata > Mammalia > Rodentia > Cricetidae > Cricetiscus > Cricetiscus sungorus. The sequence goes on from JANBXA010000726.1 coordinate 11,561,781, forward strand.
AAATATCTTTTAGCCACACATGTTGTGGCATCTGTACGTTGTGTGAAGATGTATTTGCTGTGGTTGGATAATGAAAAGCTGAGCAAGCCAGTAGCTAGGCAGGAAGCATAGGTGGGATTTCTAGGGAGTGAAAGGGAGAGGAGGAGAATCTAGATGCCAGGAGACACCAAAGTAAAGAGGAAATGCAAGACAGGAGAAAAGAAACACCATGTGATAGACTGTATATTAATATAAATAGGTTAATTTAAGTTATAAGAACTAGTTAGAAACAAGCCTAAGCTATAAGCTGAGCTTTCATAATTAATAAGATGTCTCTGTGTCATTATTTGGGGCTGGTGGCAGAAAAGAAAGTCTGTACAGAGCTCTTACTTTCTGGTCATGAGCCCATTAGACATTTATTATTTCTCTTCTGTTTTCCCCTCCCTGCAAAGACAGAAAGTGAGAGGAATGGATGATCATGAGCAATAACAAACTAAAATGTGGTAATTACTTCTCCTTTTACTCAGATTTATTTTGAAGTTGGGTATTTTACTCTCTTCAAATTATTGTAAGGACATGGCTTTCTGTAGTTTTATTTTTCTCTTCTTGTTGCTCTGCACTAGTTTTGGATGGAATATTGGGAGATTTTGTATACCCACATGACTGCCATTGTTATCTGCTACCGAGGAGTTCCCAATCATACAGAATTCTAAAACTACAAATATGTTCACCCAGAGTTTTTAGAATTTTAGTGCTCACCTTTCATCCCAGCATTTTGGGGTAGAAATATATAGATTTCTGTGAGTTCTAGAACAGTCTGATCCACATGGCAAACTCCTTGACTGACAGAGTTAGACAATGAAACCCTTCCTTGGGTAGATAAATTGATGATAAGTAGATAGATAGAGAGATAGATAGATAGACAGACAGACAGACAGACAGACAGATAGATATGAAAATAGTTTTTATGGTGACTGATTATTTCTTGTTCTCAGTATGTTTTAACTTCTAGTAAAAATGTGTAGCATACTAACATGGAAATAATACACAATTCTCCAGGTCTAAACTGATTTTTCTTTCTTTTGGCTTTGTTTTTATGAGACAGAGTCTCACTATGTAGCTCTGTCAGGACTGAAATTCTCTATGTTGTACACCATGCTCACCTCAAACTCACAGAGATCCACCTGCCTCTGCTTCCAAGAACTGGGATTAAAGGTGTGCGCCATCCTGTCTAGTCATGTTTCTTTATTTGATTCTGCTTTCAAACTCAGTGGTTAAGATCACAAGCTGCTTTTGCAGAGGACCCAGGATGGGTTCACAGTACCAAATCAGGCAGTTCAAAACTACTTGTAATTCAAACCTAGGTAATCTCATGCTTTCTGCTGGCCTCCTCATGTACCCGTAACACACACACACACACACACACACACACACACACACACACACACACACACACACACACACCACAACACACAACACACTTTAAAATAATAAAATAGTTTAAACTTTTGAAGGATAGAAAATAATGTACTTTGTCATTCTCATTCAGAACATTTGGCTAAATCAAACAGATTACATGAAAGTTCACTTAAACGTTCATGCATTTCTATATCAATGCTTTATCATCATCCTTCTTAGTCACATTTTCAGAGACCTTTCTTGAAAGAACTATGATAGGCAAAAACAGATTGTTCTACATAGTCTACTTTAGTATCACTGTTTAAAACATTATACTTTCAAAATAAGTATTAATAGCTAAAATTTTGTATTAATTGAGCAGCCATGTTCTGTCATGTGTTTTTTTCAGAAAGTATGACATTGGAGACAATAGAGACTGGTTAGTACACAGAATTCTCAGAGACAGTATACCTAGATGAAAACCCAAGTTTTGCCATTATATACATGTGTGGCCAGGTTGCTTGAACATCTCTGTATGAGAAAAGAAAATAGGGGTAAGAAACATATTTACACTTCATAGGGGAGATGATAAATGTGAGTTAATATATATAAAGCACTTAGTATGTGACATATAGTAAGCATCAGTGTTTGCACTATTTACTGTATAGCTTAGCTTGTTTTGTATACCTTTTGAAATATTTTATCTTTGTAAATTAAGTATAATTATATCATTTCCCCTTTCCCTTTCTTCTCTCCAGTTCCTCCCATGTACGACACATGTACAACCCATCTTCTTAGTTTGTATATTGTCAGTTGTAGGACACCAACAGACAGGGTTACATGGAAGGTAAAAATCTCATGAGCTTCTGACTCTGAACAATGAACTACTAGAAACTATGAAATATTTTGTTTTCTTTTGTTCTGTTTTTAAAGGGGGTTTTGAAAATACTGTGAACTGGCCATGAACTTACTATCCTCTTCCTACTGACTCCCAAATACCTAAATTAGAAGTAATTGCAAGTTTCTATAGCATAGATTTAGCAGCCTCTTTAATGCCTATAGTAGTTACCTATTGTTGCATAAAAATTGTCACAATTTCACAGTCTAAAAGAACATGTATTTCTTATGTCACTATTTCTATGGGTCAAGTATCTAGGTACTGCAGAACTTGAGTCTACTTATTCAGAATCTCTCATGAGACTAATATCAAAGTGTTTACAGGGCTGGTTCTATATGTTTGAAGGTTGGCTGGGGAAAGATTCATATACAGACTCACATGATTTTTGGTAAGATTCAGTTCCTTCTCTGTGAAAGCAAGGGCCTTGGTTTCTCTACAGTTGATTATAGGTCTCAGTACCATCCTTGCCCAAGGATTTTCAACATGGCATCTTAAGTCAATAAGACACACACACAGCGATTGCCATATCTTATAACCTAACCAAAGAAGTTACAGTCCATCATCTGAACCATGTATTAATTATAAATAAAGCACTAAATTACACCACCCTCTAGGTAAGTATCCACCTAGATTCAAAAATCACTAGCAGCCATCTTAACCTCTGTCCATCCCATCTTAAAAAAAAAAGAAAGAAAATATAGCAGATACTTTAAAATGCTGTTTTTCTAAACAACTCACCTGGATTTAAATAGCAAGTGAGCTTGGGTGGTTTAATTCAATCCTCTGAGTCTCAGTTTCTTCACCTCTAACATAGAATATGAATAGCACTTGTAATACATTTGGGGAAGGATTGAATATGAATACCCATATATCTTGTTTTGAAACTAGTGTTTAATAAATACTAGTTTGTTACTTGAATAATAAAAGAATAAGTGTTTAATTTGGACAGCTATCTTACATATGTTACTGCTAAATAGGTAATCAGATGGGTTGGATAAAAATGAACATAAACAAAATACCATCACAAAATTGATACTGTTTCATGTGAATTATTACCTTTGCAATGTGTCCCATCTGGACATGCTGTCAGCTAGGTCTTGGTGTGTTTTAGCTGCTTGTATGGTAAGAATCAAATTAATAATGGCAATTGCAATTCACCTGCACACACCAGCTGCATTTCAGTTCTAATCCAGTCCAGACATCTGCTACATTCATATAAATTAAGACATTTAATCACAAAATTGATACACTTTCGTGCCTTAACTATGATTATTAAGAATCTTCTATGCTCCAGTCCCTTTTCTGAACAATAGGAGGACAAAGTCCCCAGCCACAAGTGGCTGACTGGCTCTGCAGGGAAATTTAACCATGGGGTGATAGTAATACAATGTCACACATTGTGGCAGAAACTGGCACAGTGGACTACACAATACCGAAGAAAGTATTCAACTCAAATTAGAAGGGTTATAAAAGATTTTCTGGACTTAAGGTTTACAGGTGGTTGAGGAAAGAAGGATTGGTGGGGCAAAGACACTGCTCAGCAGTTAAGAGTACTAAACATGGGATATGACGGGTAAAATAAAGAGTTCTCCTCCTAGTTTCACAGTCTAGTGGGAAGAACAATTCAGAAAAAATATGAGAACACCATATATGATTAAATTCTACAGGAGCACAGGGAAACAGGTGGGATGGAAGTGGGTAGATCAACAGATTCATAGCCCAGACTGCATAGACAGTCTTTGAGAATGGAAAATTGTTATCTTCTCACTACATGGCCACATGCTGCCTTTACAAGTATTAATATAAATAATGAGAATAACCTAACATTTGTACAATGTTATCTAGTTGATTACATTTACAAGTACATTTACAATATACAAGTTGATTACATTTCAGACATACAGAAAATGACTAAATATAGCTACCTATAATCACACTATGCAGATAACTGAGTGTTAATATTTTTATGTCATTTGATTCAACTTTCTTTTTTTTCTCCAATAATAGGTTAAAGGGACAGCTAAGGATGTAACTCAGTGAAGAAGTCTTGTCTAACATGCATAAAATTCTGGTTTTACCTGCACAACAGAAAGAGAGAGACATAAAAATAGACACAGAAAGAATCAACAAAACATACAAAAATACAATAATGAAACACATTATTTTGCAAGCTAATCAAAAGAAATGAATTTTAAAAGATAAAAATGGGCTTGGGAGACGGCTTATTCAGTAAAATGTTTGCTACACCATCTTGGAGACTTGAGCCCTGATGCCTAGCAAGCACACAACAGGCACACTACAAAAATGATTTAAAAAGAGAACATATACACACTACTGACTAGTTTAAAAGATAAGAATTAGGACTAGAGAGATAACTAACTTGTGTGCACTATGTACAATATGTAATATAAATTATATATCACTTATGTCAAGTTGTGTGTGTGTGTATATATATATATGTATAATAATATGTATGCATAGATCTTAAACATGATCTTCTCACTACATTCCCATAAGTTGCTTTTATAATGGTAGTATTAATATAAATAATAATGGCTTAACATTTATATAATACACACAGACACACACCACAAACACACAGGCCTATAGCCCCTCACAGTCTGGGATCTCAATGAGTTCACAGCCTATGGGTAAGAACGAGTCCATTCCTAAAATTTCTGTGTACACTTCTGCTATTGTCAAGACCTTAAGACTCACGATCACTTGGTGGTGGGAACCTGTGAGCATCAGGCAACAGAGTCCTCTACCTCCCCATGTACTGGACAGGCCCCCAGGTTCAGGGTGAATGGCACCCATACCGATGTTAGGGGCTGAGGAATGTCATGGAGAACAAAGCTTGTTGTGCTTGCTTTGGTGATGCTACTTAAGCATTTGTAAGCAGTAACTCTGATGCCTTCCCCAAACCTCTACAACACTTTTAAAGGAACTTTTGCAGATATGCAGCCATGAATGTACATACATGTACTTGCATTAACGATGTATAACCTAAAAATAAACAGCCAATCAAGCCCAGAGAGAAAGTCTGTAAGTAGGCGACCAGAAAGGGAAACAAATGAGAAAAGGAACCAGGGGTCCTGAATCAGTGTTGGGGTGGAACCGGAGGTAGGAGGGGGAACAGGAATGTCTATGAGAAAGCAAGAAAGTGGTAGAATGGAGTGGGGCACAGTAGTAGTACGGAGTGGTGATACAGAAAATGTGGACATAGCTTTGAAACTTAATGTCTTCTTCAGTGGTTGCTCCTGGAGTGTGATGCCACTATAAAGATGGAGGCTTGTTGGGGGCGGGTATGGAAAAGGTCCTGGTCAGAGCTGCTAGTTTTGAGATTAAGCATTAATGGGGCGGGGCTGAGGAAGAGCCTAGTTGGGCTGTGAGTACCTAATGGGAGTTAGGGATGTGAAATGGTACAATACACAGTCTATTGGGCGGTAGGGCAGGCCTATAAGGACTCACCTCAGTGGTTGGGCCAATGAAATACCAGGGTGGGCATGAGCACTGAAGAAGAGTTGGGGCCAAGGCCACGGATCCTGACCAGGTGGGTGCAGGCACGGACACAGGAGTTCTAGAGTGCAACTCAATTGTGACGTTTTTTATGTGGGCGGAGCTTTGGAGCCTGACCCCAAGAGAGTCACACAGTTGGAGGAAGAAGGCGGGCGGGGCTGTCATGGTGAGGTAGGAATGGTAAGTAGGGCTGAATGCTGGAACTCTTGGAACCCAAGGTTATGAGAAGAGTCATGTACTGACCTAAGTCGGCGGGGCTACTAAAATATCAGTGGGGATGTGAGTGGTGATGTATAAAATGGAGAAAGAGCTTTGATTTCTGCCAGTTTGTGCATATTTTGTTAGATGTAAATATAAACACTGTTAAGAGTTAAATTGAGTTGCTCAGTGCTTGCCTAACAAGAATGAGACCCTGGGTTAGAACTCAAGCACTGAAAATAAGTTGACAATTAAACAGTAGCAAACTTAATTCAATTACATTAAAAGTATTTTACCTGCTGTGTGGTGGTGGTGTGTACCTTTAATCCTAGAACCCAGGAAGCAGAGGAAGGCAATGTTCAAGGAAAGCCTGGTCTACAGAGAAAGTTTTAGGACAGCCAGAGGTACACAGAGAAATCCTGTCTCGGGGTGGGTGGGGGGATTTTACATCATGACCAACTGAGTTTTACTCCTGAAATGAAGCAATATCTAAACATTTGAAAATCAATCAATGCAATACAAAAATTAAGGAGAAATATATAATCATTCTAATTTACGCTGAAAGATATGAGTAAACATTCATCCTTTCATAATAAAACAAAATAGAAATAGAAAGAAACACAACATATGGATTATGTATGACAAAGTACTCATGTGAAAATTTCCACCTAATACCATACTCTATGGTTGTGTGTTCATTGCTTTTCTCATTTCTATAACAAAATATAAGACTATGACAAAAGCAATTTAAGAGAGGAAAGGCTTATTTGGGCTCATGGATTCAGAGAGATTTCAGTCCATGATGGTGTGGAATATTTAGCAACAGGACAAATCCATCTATGGCAGATGAACCATCCTGGCATACAACAAGAAGAAAATACAGCTGGAACCAAGTGGAGTAAGACTTCCAAGAACCTGCTTCTAGTCCCTACTTCCACAAGTCAGGCCCCACCTCCTAAAGTCTTCCCCAACCCCCCAAACAGTACTGAAAACTGAGCATACAAAGCTTGAGCCTATCAAGAGCATGTTAAATTAAAATCACAACATTGGTGAAAGTATGAAAATTTTTGTGGTGGTTTAAATGAGAATGACTCCCATAGGCTCTCATGTATGAATACATTCCCCTCAGCTATTTGGGAAATATTAGGAGGCACAGCCTTGTTGGAAAACGAATGTCACTTGGGGGCAAGCTTTATGCTTTCAAAAGACTCATACCATTCCCCACTGTGCTCCCTCTGCCTCCTGCTTATAGATTTAGGTGTTGAGTTCTCAGCTATTGTTACCACCATGTCTTTGTTCCACCATCATGGACTCTAACTCTCTGAAATTGTAAGCCCAATTAAATGCTTTCTTTTTTAAGTTGCCTTGGTCATGATGCTTTGGCACAGAAAGTAGAAAAGTAACTAAGAAAGACAACTTTTATCTAAGATGAGGAAAAAGGCAAAGATGCCAACTTTTACTACCTATAGCAAGTTCCTGGCCCATTACAGCTAAGACACTGTCTCAAAATAAACAAACAAAATAACAACAACCAAATTTTAAAAAGAAAAATATAGTTAAATACTAGGCATGATGGCACTTGCCTATAACCCCAGGACTCAAGAAGCTTTTGGATTATAACAAGACACTGTCTTCAAAAAAGAAAGAAAGATGATGGCATTTAACTTTTTATCATTTACAAAAACTAATTAAAATGCACCAGAAGCCTAAATATAAAAGTTAACAGTAAATAATGCTTAAAAGAAAACATAGGCAGAAATCTTTATGACATTAAATTTGGCAATAACTTCTTTGAAATGTTTCCAAAATCACAAGCAACAAATAATAAAATATGTACATTAGACTTCATCAAAATGGGAAGAAGGCTGGTGAAATGGTTGAGCAGGTAAAGTGCTTGCCATCTGAGTTCCATTTCCAGAACAGATGGAAGTAGAGAATCAACTCTATATGTGTGCTGTGGCATATATGTATGCACACACACATACAAAAAAGTCATCATACACATACAATATATGTTTGGGATGGGGGTCGAGACAGGGTTTCTCTGTGTAGCCTTGGCTGTCCTGTCTTTGTTGACCATGCTGGCCTTGAGCTCAGAGATCTGCTTCCTCTGCCTCCCCAAGTAGTGGGATTAAAGGCATGTGCTACCACATTAAGCTACAATAAATATTTTTAATTTAAAAGATAATAGAAAGATTACTCACAAAATGAGAGGACAAGTTATATATCTGATAAATTTACATGTAGAAAATATCCTTATAATTTTTCAAAAGTGAAATCCAATTTAAAATGGACAAAGGAGCTGGGTGTGGTAGCACACACCTTTAATCCCACTACTCAGAAAGCAAAGGCAGGAAGATTTCTGTGAGTTCAAGGTAGCTTGATCTACCTAGAAAGCTCTGGTAGCTTCCCATTACATCCAAGATATGCAAAAATGGATTGTAGGCATGTGTTCTATGTATGCCTGGCAGTACTGCATAGACAGATCCTGTCTCAAAAGAATGGACAAAGGATATGAATAGATATTCTCCAACAAAGACACCTAAATAAACAATAAACATATGAAACAATGTTCAACATCACTGACCTTTAGGTATATGTAAATGTAAATTCAGACTACAAATATTTTATATTCATCTAGATGGTGTGTATGTATGTATGTATGTATGTATGTATGTATGTATGTATGTATGTATGTATATAAAATCAGATACCACACACAGGTCACAGAACATGACCACTTTCTTTTTTGGCTAGCTTTCATAGTACTTGATGGTAGTACACAGGCTGCTGGCACAAAAATTTAACAACAGTCATACCAGTTGGACAGTATAATATAGAAATACAATGATGAATAGTATGGCAAGATATGCCAAACATATTGTAGGTCAATGTTCTATGTATGCCTGGAAGCACTATTCTTAGGTTTGCTCTATGCTTTAAAGTGGTTCATTCTGCTCATCTTTATATCAACTTTAGGTAACGTATCTATACTGTAACTCAATGTATTTCGAATGAGTTATTGAAATTCATGCCTCAACATTTTAAGAAACTATTACAGCTGGACGAAGACTGATAGAACGGGACATTTTATTTAAAAACAAACAAACAATAACTCTTTAACAGACCACTGGCTAAATCATAATCCTCTAGACAGTGATGTTGGTCTACTTCCTCCCTCTTATAAAATTTGTTCATAGTTTAAGGATTAAGTAGGACAAATTAAGACTTTTAATATATACCACTGGAATAGGAACAAAATAGATTTATTAAAATTTACTTGCTTTGAAATAGCTAAATAGTCCTTACTATAAGCAAACAAATAAAGTTAAATCTACAAAAGAGTGCATGTGACCAATCTTGAGTTGCAAAACGCAAAAGTTTTACATGCTTCATTATAACCATAGGTTAAACAAAGGATACTTCTACTGGAAAAACAATGCCCTGTTTAAGAAAAGTTAACTGCATTTAAAGGAACACACTTTAGACAAACGCCTCGATACCTTTGTCTCTAAAGAGATGGAAAAGACCTGGACTGACCACCTGGTAAAGCCACCTGTCTTTCATAATTGCTTCCTTCCTGGTCCCCTTTACTCAATATCCCAAATGAATCTCCACTATGACAGTTGTTCAATTGTATGGCTCCAATGTATAATGAAAGAATTTCACACATGTGATGTGATGAGAAAAGAGGATGTTGGTAAAGAAAGCCTTCCAGGTTCTCCTTTAATTACAGCATTCTGCTCTGCCCTACTTTCTTGGTTATTACATCAATTTTTGAGCCTGATCTTTTGCACCTGTTGAATATGGCCAGAATTCAGAGATGTGCTTCGAGATGTTGGTCATAATCTACAAGCTAACTAAAACCGTGTACAGATCACTTCAAACTATTTCAAAACAGCTCTTCCAGTAAAGTTTGTGTAGAATTTCAAGGGTATCTCAAATTCCACTAGAATATGCTTAGGACATCAGGTAGCAATTAACTTGCAGGTTTTTCTGTTGCCCAACAATCATCTTTGTTTACTGACTTGCACATGTAATAAACTGGCTTTGTGTAACACTAAATTTAAAACATGTTTTAAAAAAAAGCAATTGGGCCTATGGTGTCTGATTTGCAAATGCAATTTTCCAAAATAAAAAAAGAAAGAAATTAAGAACAGGTTAGACTGATAATATATTGAACCAGGTTCTCAGAAGTTGTTTATTGAATAAATTAATAACAGGATTTAACTAAAAATGTGTTAGCCAGGTTCCTGGTTCCCTCAGTATTATAGCCAAGTTTTCTTAAGTAGGAAAAGATGGCTTAAAGGAAAGGACAGTTTATTCAATGTGACAATAGCTTATTTTCAAGATGGACAGCACAGGTGCAGGAAAAACAAAGATATCTAACTATACAGATGTCTGCAATCCTTGGTCCTGCCCTGCACCCATCAAATCGTTTCTAGTTTTTAAGCCTCAGTATGTAACTACAAATCCCTTTCAACTTATGTGTTCACCAATGTCAAAGAAAAAGTTTAAGTTTTAAACTCCTAGCTGCACATGATGATATGTGACTGTAATTCCAGTGCTCAGGAGGCTGAAGAAGAATTTTTGTGAGTTTAAGGACAGCTTGGGATACATAGTACAAAGTAGATCACTCTTGCCCACATAGCAAGATCTTACCTTGGAAAAAAACAGAGGTTTAAACTTCTAAGTATTGGTTGTTTTCAAAACTGTGTTATTAAAAGACAAAGAATGAGCATGTATCCTAAATGTTAATTTGACTCTATGTGACTTGTTTCTGAATAGTTTCATTTGCACTTCAGATTTTAAAGTGGCATCGCTTTATTTTGAAAAAATAAACATTTTATAAAATTTCAATCTAATCATAATAAATCAGAAAGTTGGCATTTTCTCAGGATGCTGCATTGAATATTTCTTCTAAGAGTTTAACTGACATTATCTTGATAAGCCCTGAAGCATCCCTGTGAGGTGGGTGGATTATAAACCCACAGAAAATCTGCCTATCTTTGTCTGGGTTATTCCTTAGACTACCTGGGACCTCTGACAGTGGAACCAGGATGCATCCCTGGTGCACAAAAGAACTTTGGGAGTACATTCCCCATGAAGGGATACTCCCTTAACCTAGAGGCAGGGGTGAGTGTCTAGTCCAAATAATTTGACAGATGAGCCCCTCCTGGAAGGCATCATGCTCCCTGTGGAGTGGAAAGAGGGATGGAATGGGAGGGTAGAAGAGAGGGAGGGAGAGGGAACTGGGACCGATATGTAAAATAAGAAATAATTTCACATTCATTCTTAATAGCAGTGAGGGCAGGAAACTGGAGGCAAGAGCCGATGCAGAGGCCACACGGGGGTGCTATTTACTGGCTTGCTCTCCAAGGCTTGCTCAGTCAGCTTCCTTGTAGAACCCACGATCATCAGCCCAGAGATAGCCCCATCCAAAGGGTGGACACTCCCCCATCAATCACTAATTAATAAAATGCCCTACAGGCTTGTCTGCCTACAGCCTGTTTGAAGGCATTTCTCATTTGTAGTTCCCTCCTTTCAGATGACTATAGCTTGTGTGAAGTCGACATAAAACCAGACAAGAAAGAATCTTTCAGATTTTTTTATGGCAGCACTGCCCTTTACCCATTCATTCATTCATCCACTCATTCATTCATTCAGCTTTCTTTTCTTCTTGTTCTCTCTCCATCCCCCCCTCTTTTAGAGATAGGGTTTCACTATGTATCCCAGACTGCCTCTGAGCTACCATACCTTGAATATATTTTATTTCATTTATTTTGCTTTGTTACAATGTCTTCCTATGCAGTTTACTTAACCCTGAAGCTTTAACCTCCCAAGTACTTGAAGTAGTGGTGTGCCACTTATGTATACCTGTCATTTATATTTTTATATTATTTTTGTACTTTGGTTCTCTATCACTGCATAACAAACCACCCCAAAACTTACTATTCTAACCCTACCACCATTATATTATCTGTCATGGCTCTGTGGGTTAACTGAACTTAACTTTAAAGAATTGTAAAATTCCACTGGTGTCCAATGCAATTGCAATTACATGCTAACGGGACTGGCCTTAAATATCTAGATATAACCTATGTACATCCTCCTGCATATTTTAAATGCCTGTAGATGGAAGTTTCTATTTCACCTGGCCCAAATAGACACACAGAGGCTCCTATTAATAATAAATTGTTTGGCTAGTGGCTCAGGGTTCTTCTTGGACCACTATCTCTTAATTATTAACCCATTTCTATTCAAGGATGTATTGCCATGAGACTGTAGCTTACCCATAATGCTCCTGAATGTTACTCCTTTGGCAGCTACATGGTGTCTCTCTGGTGGCTCTCTGCATTTTTCTTCCCAGCCTTCTCCTAGTCTAGTAGCCCTGCCTATACTTCCTGCCTGGCTACATCCTGCCTGTCTATTGGCCAAAACAGTTTTATTCATCAACCAATAAAAGAAATATATATCCACAGCATATTGAAGGCCACCCCCATCAAATAACTCTAGATACTTTTAATACCAAATATAATGTAAATTGTATGCATATCATTTTACATTATATTTTGGAAATGATGACAAGAGTCTGTACATATTCAATAAGATGCAATTCCTCTCCCCATCCCCTGCCAAAAAATGTGTGTAATTGGTTAAATCTTATTTGGTGAGGTATAAATCACACCCTGGCAGCTCTTTCAAACAGTAGGACTGAAACTGATACAACATCCCTGTGGTGGTATTGAAGAAAATGGTCTCCAAAGAGAGTGACTCTTAGAAGGTGTGGCCTTGTTGAAGGAAGTCATTGTGGGGGCAGGCTTTGCAGTCTCTTTGCTCAAGCTTCCCTCAGTGTGACAGTCAGTTGACTTTCTGTTGCCTGAAAAATGTATGACTCTCAACTTTTTCTCCAGCACCACATCTGCCTGCATGTTGCCATGTTCCCTGCCATGATGATAAAAGACTGAACCTCTGAAACTGTAAGCAAGCCCCATCAATTAAATGATTTCCTTATAAGAACTGCTGTGATCATGGTGTCTTTTCACAGCAATAAAATGCTAATTAAGACAACCCCTTCTGTAGCATTCTATTGGTTAACACCAAGACAGGACAGCCTACATTTTAATGAGGGAAAGGGTTGCAGAAAAACATGAACACCAGGTAGCAGTATGGTTTATCAGGCACTATCCTCAGAATCTAACTACCATAAATAGCTAAAAGCAACACTTTACTTACTTAGTGACTATTAAAGCATAGACTCAGAAAGACATTGCATGTTCTCTTTCATTTTCTAATTTTTATAAATGTTTGTGTGTGTGTGTGTGTGTGTGTGTGTGTGTGTGTGTGTGTGTGTGTGTGTGTGTGTGTGAGTGTATATACAGGCCAAGAAACTAAAAGAAGACTCATGAAAGTGGAAAACAGACTCAAACAAAGGAGTCAAGGAATATGGCATGGCGGCTTGGAAGAAAACAGCCCCCAAAGGGAGGTATGACCTTGTTGGAGTGGGTGTGGTTTAGTTGGAGGAAGTGTGTCACTGTGAGGGTGGGCTTTGAGGTGTCTTTTGCTTAAGCTGTGCTCAGTGTGACCCTCAGACAATTTCCTGTTGCCTGCAAGATGTAGGACTCTCAGCTACTTCTCCAGCACCACATCTTACTGTATGCCACCATGTCCCACCATGATGATGATGGATTCAACCTCTGGACTGTAAGCCAGCCCAATTAAATGTTTCATTTATAAAAGCTGCTGTAGTCATGGTGTCTCTTTACAGAATTATAAACCATAACTAAGACAGAGGGTAATAGAACATAAGAGATATGAAAGTGGAGGGGGAATATTGGTGGTGGATGGAGAGTAGGGAGAGAGAAGGTAGTTTCAGAAAGTCAACCAAAACAAGTATGTAAAAAAAAAATGCTCTCATGAAAACAGTTATTTTGCAAGCTATTGTTTTAAAAAGTTTGAGACTTTTGTTTTCAATTTTTGTGTATTGTAATCCTATGAGGAAAACCTGAGTTAGAATGACAGATTCACTCAGCATCGGAATCTACCAAAGAGTAAAAATAATCATAATTTACAACTATTTAGTAAACAGGGATTTCCCTGTTCTCAGTCAATGAAATAGAAGCTGCTTATTTCATTTCCAAAATAAATTCTAGAGCATTCATTTTCACACATCTGTTTTAAGAGTATGAGAGCACACACATGTATTTCAAAAATCAATTTTAAAGTTGTTTTATAATCTAAGAGAAACTGATAGTGGTAGAATGATAAAAAGATGCTCTGAAATGACCTTCTGACAGTTCATCCAAATGTTATGACTAGCTGATAAAAAGCCCATGATGAAGTTTGAACCAGTGTGGTTAAAACTATAGCAAGAATTTTATTTTGCCACATAGCATGGTTCAATAATCATGGGCTAGTCAGAAGATGTCAGGTATAGCAAGTGAAATCTGACAAGTGTTATAGGTCAAGCCAGGCAAGATGTGATGTAGGGAAAAAGGAAAAAGGATGAAGCAGGATGGGGCTCATGGTGAGCCATCTATGTTGGTTTTGCTTGTGTTTTATACATGTGTTAACCTCTGACCTGACTCAGATAAACCTAACAGTTTGTCACACCTAGAATTCTCTCCCTCAGCCCCATCAAAGGATATGGTTAAAGCTACTAAATTTGAAAACTTAAATTTGACAAACTCCTGAAAAACCACTGTGGCTTTAATACCATTTTACTGCCACTAGTTTGATTAAAATGTAAAGGTTTTGCAACTTTAAAAGACCACAAGCATGGGAGCTAGTAGAAGCTCATATATTCTGAAGGAATAGAAGGTGGTACAACTTCTTTGGGGAAGGATACTAGTTTTTCTTATAAAACTGAGACATTTGTACTCCTGTAATATATCCATTCTTTTCCAGAGAGAAACTCTTGTACACAACTGCCAAAGGAACTAATAACAGCACTGAATTTAACAGTGAAAACCTAGAAACACGTTATTGTCCATTAACAGAAGAAAGGGTAAATACATTCATGTAATAGGATACTAGATGTCAGTGAGAAGAATTACATTATACACAACAAAGATAAAGCAATTATAGGAGAGACATAAAAATTACCTCCCCTTGTCCCTTTCCCTTATTCCGTGTTAGGTATGGGGTCCAAGTTCTCACACATGGTAAAATTTAAGTGCTCTGTCACATGCTACACCTCCAGCCCTCCATTCTTATTTTTTTTTTTTTTTTTTTAGAACCAAGAAAAACTAAGGCACCTGCATCATAGACAAAAAACCTTAAGGCAATCAAGGGAACGAGTCAGGTATGGTGGCACACACCAATAATCACTGCCCCCAGAAGGTGGAAATGAAAGATGGAGAGTTCAAGGACAGCCTGAGCAACATGATAACCTGGTGAAAGAAACAATGGAAGGACAGAGAAGGAAGGGAGGGGAGGGAATCAACTGAATGGGAAAGTAAGTCAGGAGAGGAAGTAACTCAGGCCAAGGAAAGGGAAGTGTAGGGTCAGGAGGATATAAGCAATCTCCATGAAATGCTGGTATTAAGTTAGTTAAAGGGTTCACAAATATTCATTTTATTACTCAACTTCATAAATTAATAGTTTATTTTCACCATCTCCCTTTCTGCCATTTACAAATAGTACGATCTAGGGCAAGAACTGGGAGAACATCCTACCTGACATCTATGGGTGCTAAATAAATGATAGTTTCTCCTGTGTGCATTTCATTTGGATTAGTAAATCCTCCAGCCTGAACTGGTTGGGAAAAATGAATGAAAAGTCTGTCAATCTTTGTTTCTATTGCTTGTTTGCTTTAAGACAGTCTTTTTGGGTTTAGGCTGTTCTTGACCTTGAATTTTTTATCCTTCTTGGTCTACTTCCTGAGTGCTAGGACTGGATTGCAGGTCTGTATCACCAAGTCCACTTTATAGGGGGCTGGGTCACCGAACCTGTGGTTTTATGCAAACTAGGCCAAATTCTACCAATTGAGCTACATCCCCAGTCTGTCACTCTTGATTTCAGACTCAGGTTTTCTCTCTGTATCCTTCCCTTTTTCCTCTACCTCTGGAAGGAAAAAAATCTCTTTTAATTTTAAAGTTCATCCCCAAACACAGGCTCTCTGTATGTGAGCCTGGCTGTCCTGAACTCACTAAGTAGAGGAGACTGGCCTCAAATTCATAGAGATCCTCCTGCCCCTGCTGGGACTAAAGGCATGTACCACTACTCAAGGCACTTAAAGCCCATTTGAAATAAAGCCTTCTGTCATTATTTCCTTAGTGTTTATGCTTCTTGTCCATATGATGGGCAGAATAGGCAAAGAGTTGTAAAATAGATTCTGGCCTGTCAAGAACTCCTTATTGAAAACTTATTAAAATCAACCTATTACCATTTCATTAATAGCAGGCACAAAATAAATTGATATTGAACCAAAACTTCAGATTAAACCCATCTTCCCTATTTATATAACAACAACTAGAACACATTAGCAGGCACATAATATAACAATTTCTAGCACTACAGATATTTTCTATAGGTTCTCATCCTTGAAATTGTGTGCTAGAGAGAGAGGGAGAGGAGAGAGAGAGAGAGAGAGAGAGAGAGAGAGAGAGAGAGAGAGAGAGAGAGAGAGAGAGAGAGAGAGAGAGAGAGAGAGCGAGAGAGAGAGAGAGAGCGAGAGAGAGAGAGAGAGAGAGAGAGAGAGAGAGAGAGAGAGAGAGAGAGAGAGAGAGATTATGGTTAGAGACAGGAAATAACTATTAGTGCCTTATCCTGAGCCACCTTCCCACCCTTGTGGCCAGAAAGGGAGTACACTGTAATTGTTAGTTCTTTTCAGGATTAAAAAAAAAAAAAAAAAAAAACTACTTGATCGGGATAAAAAAGAAGTCATTTTTCAAAATAATAGGTTTCCTATTCTAAGCATATAAAAATAACTCACGTCCATGAAATGGGGGTGGCATAAGGCTCCACATGTACACATATTTGATCAAGTCCTTGTGTTGTTTTAGTCTCTGTAATCTTAATAAATGTGTGTGTATTCTATTTATATTTCACTGAAGGCTATATGAAGCTATGTGACATGCTTTGCATGGCATCAGTGATCAACTTAACTAGGGTAGTAAGGGAAGGCACACGGACACAGGAAAGCAGAGAGCTGGTGGTCAGGAAAGCAGAGAGCTAGTGGTCTAGGGAAGCACTCCTCAGGCGATAAACATCTGTGGGGGCGATTTGCTACAAAGAATATTTTTCTTTACACACACTGTCAATATTCACACTCAGACCCAAAGGAAGGGTTTGACATCCCTTTGAGCCTCACCCAGGTAAGGCTTGGCCACTCCAATGGGGCTAAGACATACGTCTTTGACATGGCCATGCCCATTCACTCATTCTCATTCACTCATGCCCATTCACTCAGGACTTCATTCTACTGCTCATTTGTAAGCTCCTAAATCTCAACTTTTGTTTCATAAATGTTAATAGTAGAATTGATAGGCCACCACTGGCTTTATTTCTTAGGCTCTTTTGTCGTCTTTTCTGGCCCCCATCCTCAAATTCTTTTCAGTCCCTCATTCCTGCTTTTATTGTCCTAGGCAGTGTCGGGTGGCTATATTTCCTTATGTAAGTATCAAATATATATATTTGAAGGCTTACTTAATAATCCCATAATCCTATTATCCTTTCTAAGGTGATGACTCTAAGATCTGGAGTATACCACTGATTCTCTAAGATGAGCACTACACCTAACACAATAGCTATTAATGTGACATACATGATCTTGTGCATACTTTGACAAATGCTCTATCTCTGACCCACATCACCATCCCCAAAGTTACGGTTTGTTTGTCATTTCTTATGTGATGGGTACCATGCTAAGTGCCATACATCAATTGTTTAACTTAGCCTTATGTTTTCCTTTAGAAGCTTCTATTATTTTTCCACTTTTAAAGATGACAACATAAAATAAAGAAACATTAGCTTCCCCCAAAGTCACCTAGCCCATAAATGTTCTCATCTAACCATCACAATATCCATCTTCAAAGTAAAATACTGTCCTCACTCAGCAATATTTTCCTATTCTCCACACTACAAAGTGGAATCACAACATATTACCTTTCTGTTTGCATAATGTCTTTAAGGTTTGTTAATGTTATGAAGTACATTGAAATTTCATTCCTCTTTAAGGTTGGATAAAGTTCATTTGAATGACTATAACCTATTTACTTATGCATCTAATCACTGTTGAATATTTATTTGAAATTTTGTACCACTTGGCTGTTATGAGAATTACTACTATAAACATCAGGTATGAATTGTTGTGAGTAAAAAACTATACTGAAAAATAATACTACACAAAGACCCCATTTATATGTAGTGTGTGTGAGAGAGTATTCATGTATACAGATATGCAAGTTAGAGTGCCAACAGTGATTCCAGGGGGCTAGAGATATGGCACAGTTGTTAAGAGCATATACTTCTCTTGCAGAGGCCCTACGTTTGGTTCCCAGCAGTTATAATGGTTGGCTCACAACCACCAGTAACTCCAGTGCCAAGGGATCTAATCCCTCTGACCTCCACAAGCACCTGCACTCATATTCACATACCCACACACACTCATACACATAATTTTAAAAAGTATCTTTAAAAAGTTATCTGAGTGATATACATCAAACATTTGAATTATTATCTCTAGAATGAGAAAAGAGTAGGGTGGAAATGAATCTATACATTTTATTATTACTGTGCTTTTGTATTTTTCCAGGAAAAGAATAGATTTATATGTATATATATATTAAGGAATTTAAAATGCAATGAAAAATAATAATGAAGATTTCTGGACTCTGGTAATCTGAGATTAATACACATTTAAAGAAATTTTCAGGAGGTCAGATGAACACAAGGGGCATAGGAAACTGGAAATGACTATGTGAGTTGAAAGTTTTATAAGGTGCATATATGATTTTTAATTAATTGAAACCCAGAAACCAGATGCGTTGGCTCAAGCCTATAATCACAATACTAAGGAATCTGTGGGAAGAGATAGTTATAAACCACCCTGGGCTACATGTGGGTGTGTTCAAAGCCAACCTCTACTACATAATGAGACCATGTTTTCAAACAAATACAGTCAGCATAGAGTGATGGTCCATAGCAAGTTCCAGGAAAACCAGGATTACATAGAAAAGCCTTGTCTGTTTTAAACAAACAAACAAATAAGAAAAATGTAGTAAGAAAAGCTTAAAAGGGTCTATAAAACATGGCAGTGTCAACTGAGGACCAGAGGGCGGCAGGAGAGAGCCATAAGGCTGCAATGGCAGAAAAGTGGGTAAGGCAAAACTTTGAATTTTCAGGGTAGAGGTATTGCTATTTTCAGGCTAAAGGTGCTGGCAAGACATCGGGAATAACACAATCAGATATAACAGAGGAAATTAGAACATCAGCAAGTGCTCAACTCTGGAGAATCAAGGCAGAAAAATCTTCTGCAGGAATTCTTTACTGAGAATCATACAACAGTGACCCGAGAGCAGTGCACTGTGCCTGATGACCTTGAAAGATTCCTAGGCATCTGGGGCCATGAGCCTACTTAGAAACACTGAACTGAGTCATTGAACCCTGCATCTCTACTTGTTATAGAAAAATACTCTGCAGACTGAAGATGTGTGGCTGGGATTAGGGTAAGTGCAGGGTTAGATCCCTCTTTACAGTGTGTGATACGGTGCT
The DNA here is from genome assembly GCA_030556225.1 of Cricetiscus sungorus. NCBI lineage: Eukaryota > Metazoa > Chordata > Mammalia > Rodentia > Cricetidae > Cricetiscus > Cricetiscus sungorus. Next base: position 11,581,489 of record JANBXA010000726.1, read on the forward strand.
GGAGAATTGGCTCAGCAGTTAAGAGTGCTTGCTGCCCTTCCAGAGGGTCAGAGTTTGGTCGCCAACACTTTCATGGTGGCTCACAGCTGCCTATAACACAAATCCCAGGGGATCTAATACCCTCTTTTGGCCTCATGAACACACACACACACACACACACACACACACACACACACGCACAATACATATACATATACATATACATATACATATACATATACATATACATATACATATACATATACATATACATATACATATACATATACATATACATATACATATACATATACATATACATATACATATACATATATAATACAGAGAGAATGAGAGAGAGAAAATGGGGGTACATGCCTTTAATCCCAGCACTTGGGAGGCAGAGGCAGGAGAATCTCTGTGAATTCAAAGCCAGCCTGGTCTATATATATAATTCCAGGCCAGTCAAAGCTGGCCTTGCAGTCATAAATTCCTTTAATCTGTTTTTATATCGGAAAATTTTTATTTCTCCTTTAATCTTTTTTCCTTTCACTGAAAACAGACTGTTTTTTCTCACATAATATCACCTGTTTATGGTTTTCCCTCCATGTACTCCCAGTTTCTCCCCACCTCCTCTCCCATCCAAATCCACTCTCTTTTTGTTTCTTATTAGAAAACAAATAGACATCAAGAGATAACAGTAAAATATAATATAATAAGATTAAACAAAAACTAACATATTGGAAGAGGTCAAAACAAAGCAAAGAAAAAAGTCCAAGGCGTAAATGCACATAGCATTTTACTGAGTGATCCACTTCATCGGCCTTGCCTTCTATACCTCACACTCTTGTTTCTACACGATCCATTCTGTTGAGATGATTTCCCATTGCTTTTTAAAATCGAGTTTACCAAGTTCTTCATTTCCAGAATCATTTCAATGTGGATCTTCTCCAATTCTCTTTGTTAAATATACTCTAATATTTTGCATTTATGTCCCCATTTAACTCACCTCTTTGTTTTTGAATTGTTTAAATATAGGTACAAGTGTTCTTTTAAATTCTTTGTCTAGATAATCTTCTAGGTAATTCTCATTGGGATTAAAGGCATGAGCTACCATGCCTGGTTTTAAATGACTTTTCTTAAGTGTAGTTATATACGATGTTCATGAGAGATTAAGTTGTAAAATGGATGAGGCATTGCTTTCCTTTGTGGAATTGGTAATCCGAGTTGCAGGTTATATCACTTGTTATTTTTAGGAGTTATGGTTAATGGGAACAGACACTGTCCAAAATCAGTACACCTCTTGCTGCTCCTCTCCTAAGTTGATTTCTGGTGTGGTTCTCAACATTTGGTTGTCCTTCTTTGATGTAATGTGCTTAGAATGGCTCTCTTATGTTCAAATACTTGGTCACCAGTTGGTGGAACTACTTGGAAAAAATTAGAAGATAAGGCCTGTTGGAGGATGTATGTCACAGGGGTGGTCTTTAAGGTTTTAAATGCTTCCTGCCATCCCTAAGGAATGTTGTGATTTCTGTTTGTGGATCAAGATGTTAGGTCTTAGATTGTTCTCCAGTGCTCTGCCAGCCTGCTGGCATATTCCCGACAAGACCAAGATATCATTAGATCCCTAACCTCTGGAATTGTAAGCTCCAACTAAACCTTTCCTTCTACGAGTTACTTTAGTCCATGATGTTTTATCACAGCAACATAAAATCAATAATGTACTTAGTAAGCTCTAGCCAATTGGTAATTAGGGATATATCTGGAGGAGATGGGTGTGTAGTAGAGAGGCCTAATGTATTGGAAGGGTCAGGGCCTAACAGGAAGCACTAGAAAACAAGAACCCAAAGGAGTAAGAAATTTGGAGAGTAGAAAGGAGGGGGCCTAGTCTAAGAAATTGAGATGGAAGATCCCAGAGTAGCTTAGCAGACTGGCAGCACACAGAGGCAAAATCCCAGAGAAGCTGGGAGCCATACAGGGTTGGACAGAGGAATGCCTACCCAGAATCTCAGGGAAGAGAGATCACAGAAGAAAAACCAGACAGAATATGACATCTAAATTGAAGGAGCATAGGCTACCTAATGGGTAGGAAATGGAGGACTCAGAGGACTCCAGCTACCTATGAGGTAGGATGGGATGAGGCCTATTTGGCAGCATGGAAAAGGGAAGAGCCAAGCCTATGAAGTGGGAAGGAGAAACGCACATTCTCTTTTTTAACCACATATATTCTTTATTTGATTCTTCCCATTTGCCACTGCCTCATCCACCACAATGCTTTTGTACATGTGCTTGTCTCCTTCATTAAGATATACTTCTTTCATTTTCTCATAGTCTGTTTTCCAGAATTCAGTTCCAGTACCGTTTCTTCAATGTAACTGGTCCTAGACCTCCTTAATGAAATCAAAACTGTTATTCTCAGTTCTACTAGCACACAAGTGCTTTGCTTTAATATTTCCCCACACATAATTTTTTTTCTTTACCATTGAAGCCTCTATAACACAGAAGAAGCCCCACTTGTGAATTGAATACTGCCAATTCATAGGCATACAACACAAAATTACAAGAGAAAATCCATTTGTGAGAATGCAGTTTGCTTTCCTCATTGCCACATACCTGTAATGCATATATACCTCTCCAGGAGAAATGACTTACATATAAACTTCCCTTGTCTATATGGTGATACAGAAACCAGGGCAGGCAAAAATAGGCTAAGCAAAGGGAGAGCAGGACATGTGCTTAAGCAAGGCATCTCCTGATGCCTCTGTTTTAGGAGCCTAGTCTCCAAGCCCTCATATGAGTCAGCTCTTTGAATAGTGTATGCTGGTCCATTTGTCATATACTGACAGAATGTGGCTGTCAGGAAAAACTCCTCAGTAAATGGAATGCTCTCTTACATAGCAGTTCTGATTAACATCTATTTCCCAAGTAGGAATAATTACTACGATTAATTTCTTAACTTAATGAACTTATCACCTACCATAGAAGTAGCTTTATCATTAAAGAAAATAATTTTTCTCATTATCCAGAGAAAGGCACAATTCCCAGCTGTTATCACATCTGATAGTTTCTTTAGTCTCTCCATTCCCTACAGCATCTATTTCCAGCTTTCCTCCCTAACCTCAGATCTCTTCCCTAATCCCTTAAAAATGATTTCTCCTTTTCCATTGCACAAATTACACTGTGTGCATATATGACGTTTTCTTTGTCCCTTTCTCTGTTGTTGTATCCCAAGGTTGGTTCCATTACACAGTTATTGTGAAAAGAGTGAAACAATAAGCATTGTTGGGAAACTACCTCTGCAATATGTTAACCTGGGGATCTCTCAGGTAAATACCTAGTAGTGGTGGGAGGGTTATACCTTCTAAGTACATAATATGCTTACATGATACTGTCCTTTCTTAGGTTTATTGTCTTAGGTCATATAAAAGAGCAAGTTCATGAGCCATGGGGAGCAAGCAAGTAAGCAGCATTCCTCCCTGGTCTTTGCTTCAGTTCCTGCCTCTAGATTCCCACTTGAGTTCCTGCCTCGGTTTTGTTGGAATATAACTTGTAAGCTCAAATAAACCCTCTCCTCTCTCAAATTTCTTTTGATCAGTATTTTACCACAACAATAAAGAAGCAAACAAAAAAACAATCTCCATAACTGAGTACTAAACATCTATTATTTAGGTAGCCCCTACTGTGCTTTCCCTTTGCATGGCATTTCAAACCAACTAAGACAAACTAGCAATTTGATCTTGCCACTGTTTATACTCAAATTTGAAAGCAATTGTATATGCCAGCTGCGGTGTTTTAAACTGGGGAAAAGGATTTTTAATTTTGTTTCCACAGAAAATGAAAAGCTGTGGATCCCTTCCAGACTAATGTGGTTTGATCGAGCAAGTCCCCCTGAAGCAACGTCAATGGGACAATGCAGCCTTGCAGACCACTACAGCCAGGATTTCTGTGTCTTCTTAGGATTCCCCCATGACAGAGCCCCCTACCAGCAGGAAGCAGCTTGGAAAGAACGATGCCCAAATTCCCAAATATTGTTTATAAATGTTTGTTTTCATTTTTAAAAAGGCATGTACAATTATGTCCATCATAAAATAAATAAATGTTAAAAAAAAAAGAAATGTCTCCCACAGGCTAAGGTATTTGAGCATTTGGTCCCCAGTGGATGGTGATTTTTGTAGGATATTATGGAACTGAGGTGAAGATATCCTGGAGGAAATATATCAGTAGAGGTGGGTTTTGAGAGTTTATATCCATGCCCTCCTTCCAGTTTGTTCTCTCTGCTTCATGTTCGCAGTTGAAGATATGGTCTCTCAGATTCCTGATCCATGCTTCCCTCTAGCATTATGACCTCTCCTTCTGGAACTGTAGGTGAAAATAAACTTATCTATAAGTTGCTTTGGGTTGTGGTATTTTACCACAGCAATAAAAAATAACTAATAAACAAACTAATATCTCTTTCTCAACTCTTGATTACTCTGCAAGCCACTGAGATCTGATTTCTGCCATCATCGTTCTACTATCTCTGGCACTTTATATACTTTTCTGAATTACCCTCTTTTATCCAAATTATAAACATAGCGGCCCTCAGAATTTTGTCTTGGGCATTCTTCCTTACACTCTCTCCCTGGGTCATTAATATCCACTTCTACTTACTAGAATTAGCATCTAGGTTGGGTTTGTGACACAAAAACATGAATAGAGTTTGGTTATAAAAAAAAGTAGATTAAAAATACAAATTTTGGCTAGGAAGAGGTGGCACACACCTCTAATCCCAGCACTCAAGAGGCAGAGGCAGGTGGACCTCTGTGAGTTTGAAGCTAGCCTGGTCTACAGAGCAAGTTCCAGAATAGCCATGGCTACACAGAGAAACCCTGTCTTGAAAAACCCAAAACAAACAAGCAAAAACCATAATTTTTTAAAAGTGTGTTTGTATGTGTACAGGCACATGTTTGTATGTACACAATATAAGCATTATGTGGAGGCCAAAGGTCAACATTGATTGTCTTTCTTCAAGGGCTATTCACCTGGTTTATTGAAACAAGGTCTGCCATTGACCAGGAGCTCACCAACTATGCCTGGCTATCTAGACAGTGAGCCTCTGAGACTCACTTGCTCCTACCTTTTCAATACTGATTTTGCTTACTGGAGGGATCTAAGGTAGGCTTCATGCTTATGCTGCAAGTCCTTTATTGAAACATCTCTCCAAAGGCTGAAAATGTTCTTTTTATATTTATTCATCTCTAGTGAATATTTAACATTTTTCCAATTACTAATATATGTATAACTTTGTCATTGATAAAAATCACAAATATTTTTGTATATCCTGTTTGTTGCTGATATATCAAAATATTCATACTAATCATTATTTTAACTTATAGGCACTATTATATTTACCATCAGATCATTTAATAAATTAATAATTACATGTATTCTAACATAATATCTTTCTTGATAATTATATATCAGCATAATTTCTTTTCTTTGTTATCTGATTCATTTCACTTGATCCATTTAAAAAATACTATGCTGACAAAAGGTCATAGTCTTCCCAGGCTTTCAATAGGATAAGAGTATTAGGAAGCTCTTTTAAGGATGCTGCTGACCTAAGTGGCTCATGGACATCTGTATTTGGATAACTCATGGGATCTCAAACAAAATTCCAGATTGAGTTTAGCACTTCTTTCAATTTCATTTTCCCCAAATCTCATTCTCCTGCATCCTATATTTCATGAGAGTGATAAATAATCAGCTAATTACCTACAACCAAATCCTGAGATCTTTCTACTATACCTTTATATCATTCCATCAATAATTCAGAGAAAAACATGAGGCTTTAAGCTCTTCAACATTTCTCAAATTCATCCATTAGTTTTTCTTCATTCTTGAACTTCAATTTTGGTAACCATGCTCTCTTTTCTTTCTAAATAATTCCTCCACAACCAAAGGACGTTCCTTCCTAGTCCATTCTTTCCCATCACTGTTAGAATGATAATTTTCCACATACTGAACTTAACATGAATATAGCCACTTTATCATACTTGTGTACCCTACTTGAGATAAGTTCCTTGAGTACAAGGACTTGTACTATGGTAATTTGGAGGTCTATATAGTTAATCTTGGTCTCAAGTATATAAAAAATACTATATAATTGGTGTTTTGTAAACTCAAGTACTCTGGAAAAGCTACATCTACATTAAAGATCCTGCAAACTGACCTTGACTAAATAGAGTCTTATACATACATAAAATGTTAAATGCCAAATTTAGTCATCTTTATCCTGTTTTTAATATTTTTGCTCATTAAATTTATTTTTGACAATTTCATACATGGTTAAAATTCATTCTGATTACTCTTATCTGTGCTTGCTAGAATTTGTTTTTTATTAACCTTGACAGGAGATAGAGTCATCAAAGAGGAAAGAGTTTCAGTTGAGGAAATGCCTCTATGAGATCCAGCTGTAAGGCATTTTAGTGATTGATTAAGGAGGGCCAAGACCATTGTGGTGGGGCCACCCCTGGGCAGGTGGTCCTGGGTTCTATAAGGAAGCAAGCCAAACAAGACATAGAGAGCAAACCAGTAAGCAGTACCATCTCCATGGCTGCTTTAGGTTCTTTTATTTTTTATCAAATTTTTTTTGCATATACTTGCTATGGAACAATCTTTGTACACTGCTCTCAGTGTTAATAAAAAGCGGATTGGCCAATAGCTGGGCAGGAAGAGACTGGGAGACACAGCTTGACACAGAGAGAATGCTGGGAGGAAGAAGGGCATAGAGAGGTGAATGCCATGAGCCTTGGGACAACACAGATATTAATAGAAATGGACTACTTTAAGTTGTATTGGCTAGTTAGTAATAAGCTTGAGGTATGAGGCCAGAATTTATAATTAATATTAAGACTCTGAGTGGTTATTCAAAAGTGGCTGCTGGCACAGGAAAACTCTTCCTATAGAGGTTCATCCTTCATGACTTTATGTACTCATTTATTTATTGTTTTGAGACTCATAGTATGTAACCTTTTCTTAGCAATAACCTTGTGGATCCAATTATTTCTTGAGAAGTACTTTAACAAATTTAGTATTTAAAGTTCTATTTATACTTCTAACTTAATCTACAATTTCTTACTTGTTGAAGTCTTGTCTCCTCAGTTTAGCATATTTCTTTACAGAATTTTAGATGTTGCACATTTCTAATTAGAACAATCTCTGGCAGTCTTTTTTCTCTGACAAAATAATATCATTAGACAACCTGATCTCCACTTTGGGTGACACTTGACATACAGAAACTGTCATTTATACATTAGTAAAGAAAGAGAGTTCCTGTGTTAGTTACAAAAACATGAGCTAACCATAATTGCAAAGGAAATATCCTTTCAAACAAATTTAATTTTTTATAATAATTTATATAATTCCTCCAAGACTGATAGTTTTATTCAGGACAGTTACAAACCTTGCAACTTAAAAACATGTAAATTTAAATTGTAATTTACCCTTGTAATGTGAGAGGATCTTCTAATACAGTAAAGAGATTGAGAAGTGTACAAATTATAAGTTCCAGGTTGTACTAATTTTCTTTTTTTTCTTTTTTTCTGTATTCTGCTTTTTTATTAGTAATATAATTTAAAATTTTTACATGTCCACCCCAGTTTCCCCTCCCTTCCTCCCTCCTTCCCTCCTACCCTCTTTCCCCTGTGACATGCACCCTAGCCACCCTCCCCTCCCCTCCCCCACCCCCATTCCACTTTTAGGGCTATGCTATCCAGGTTGGGTCATATAAATTTGTCAAGTCATTTGAAGTAGGGACTAGGACTTCTCTCCTGTCTCTAGGTTAAGGGAGTATCCCTCCATGGGGGATGTGTCCGCAAGGTCCTTTTGTGCACCAGGAATACATCCTGTTTCTACTGTCTGAGGACCCTTAGACTGCTCAGTCCTTCTAGCTGAGACACATATTCAGGGGGTCTGAGTCAGTCCCTTGCTGGGTTCCTAGCCATCAGTCTGGGAGGCCCAAGCTTCTCCTTGTTCAGGTCAGCTGTCTCTGTGGGTTTCTGTAGCCTGGTCTTGTCCTCTCTCTGCATCTGGATTCTAGTTTGACTCAGTGTTTAATTATGGATGTTTGCTTCTGTTTCCAACAGGTACTAGATGAGGACTCCATGATGGTGGATAATTTAGTTGATGATCTCACTATCAGGGAAGGGCATTTATAGTTGCCTTTCCATGGTTGCTCAAATTGTTAGTTGGAGTCAGTCTCGTAGGTCTCCAGACCTTTCTTTAGGTTCAGTTTTCTCTTCAAAGCTATAATAGCTACCTCTTTTATGTTCTCGTTATCTCTCCTCTCCCTCCCTCTCTCCCTCCCTCTGTCTCCCTCTGTCTCTCTGTCTCTCTGTCTCTCTGTCTCTCTCTCTCTCTCTCTCTCTGTGTGTGTGTGTGTGTGTGTGTGTGTGTGTGTGTGTGTGTCTTTTCTGTCTTCTATTCCTACCCTGACTCAATCTACGTAGTCGTACGTGTTTTCCTATCCTCCCCTTCTTTTTCCTAGTTCTCTCTCCATTCACTGCCCCCCCCATTTCCAATGTGCTCTGGGGGACTTGTCCCATCCCCCTTTTGTGAGGGACCATATATGAATCTCTTACAATACACCTTGTACCCAGTTCCTCTGGTGATGTGAATTATAGGCTAGTGATCCTTTGCGCTAGGTCTAAAATCCATATATGAGCAAGTACATACCATATTCCTCTTTTTGTGACTGGGTTACCTCATTCAGCATGGTTTCTTCAAGTTACATCCACTTGCCTGCGAATTTCAAAATTCCGTTTTGTTTTGTTTTGTTTTTCTGCAGAGTAGTATTCCATTGTGTAGATGTGCCACATCGTTTTTATCCATTCTTCAGTTGAGGGGCATCTAGGTTACTTCCAGGTTCTTGCTATTACAAATAATGCTGCTATGAACATAGTTGAGCACATGTCTTTGTTGCATGGATGTGGGTCATTTGGGTATACACCTAAGAGCGGAAATGCTGGGCCCTGTGGTAAACTAATTACCATTTTCCTGAGGAACAGCCATACTGATTTCCAAAATGGCTGCACAAGTTTGCACTCCCACCAGCAGTGAGCAGTGTTCCCCTTTCTCTACATCCTCTCCAGCATAAGTTGTCATTGGTGTTTCTAATTTTAGCCATTCTTGCAGGAGTAACATGGTATCTCAAAGTTGTTTTGATTTGCATTTCCCTGATAGCTAAGGATGTTGATCACTTTCTTAAATGTCTTTCAGCCTCTTTGATTTCCTCTATTGAGAATTCTTTCTTCAATTCTGTACTGCATTTTTAATAGGGTTATTTGGTGTTTTGAGTTCTTTGTATGTTTTGGAGATCAGCCCTTTGTCAGATGTAGGATTGGTAAAAAAAAATTTCCCAGTCTGTGGGCTGCCGTTTGGTCTTATCCAGTGTGTCCTTTGCCTTGCAGAAGCTTCTAAGTTTGAGGAGGTCCCACTTATTAATTGTTGATCTCAGTGTCTGTGCTACTGGAGTTATGTTCATGAAGTGATCTCCTTTACCAATTTGTTCAAGGGTACCTCCTACTTTCTCTTGTAAGAGGTTCAGTGTGGCTGGATTTATGTTGAGGTCTTTGATCCATTTGGACTTGTTCTTATGCAAAGGCCGAAGGAATTCCAGCTTGAAACAATAGCCGGTTCTTGACACATCCTTTCTATTGCTGCTGCTGCTGGTGTTTTCACACATACATAAGCACATGGAATCATTCTTTTTACTCTGTTATGAAATTAGACCTGTACTTAGTGCTTGAGGTGCTTTATCCTGCCTTCAGGTTATTGTCTTGAGTGTCTTTCCTAACTTTCCTTCATGATGGACTGTGATGTGAAACTGTAAGGTAAAATAAACCCTTTCTTTCCATAGTTACTTTTGGTCATGATATTTTAATACAACAAAATAAACTCTAACTAAAATCCCCTTCCCTTATCTCTCTTCTCCAGACTGAAATGGATAATGTTGTTAGGGAATGTTAGAGGTTGTTTGTGACAGGGCCTAACTGTGTACTTCAGGTTGGCCTCAAATGTATGAGCTTTCTGTTTTGCCTTCCAAATGTGGGATTATAGTAATATACCACCAAGCCTGACACCTTAGTCATATTTAATAGTCATTTACAGGCTGGAGAGATTGCTTAGCAGTTAGAATGCACACTCCTCTTGCAGAGGACCCAAATTCAGTTCCCAGTAGTCACACTGGGCAGTTGACAATCATCTATAACTCTAGCTCCTGGTGAATCTGCTGCCTCTGGCCTCCAAGTCACATCCTTGTACTACATCTACTCCCATCATAATTAATCCCAAGTCTCAACTTGTTCCAATATCAACTCTAAAGTTTATTCCAAATATCATTCAAGTCAAAAATAAGTAAAATTCAATTTATAATTTACCCAAAGAAAAAAATTCTTTATAACTCTGAATATATAAAACCAATGTGATATGCTTTCAAAATACACTGGTCAAAAGGCACTCCCATTGTAAACAGAAAAAAAGCCAGGGGTATGAAGGGAGGATGTAGCTTTCAATGCTTCTTAAAATTTGTCTATTCATGACCCCTTTCCAGATGAGAAAATTTTACACAAATCTAAGTGTATAGGTATAAAACATCTATATGTGTGTGTATGTATGTGTGAATTAAAATTTCTAACAAAATACATGGAAATTCAAAAATTATTCATAAAATTTATAAAAGTTATTCATAAAATATTCATAAAAGTTATTCATAAAATATTTTATTCTGACCCAAATATGAATGACCATGGCCCAAGAACCAGTATGGTAGTTATCCAGAATGGCATGTTTTGCCATGTAACAGGCCATAGGAACTTTTATGCTCACAAGTAAATACATAGTTAGAAAGAAAACAATATAACATGTTTTCTCTCAATTACATAATATAGATTTAAATTATGTGTGTATGTAGGTATAAAGATTGATTTTTATAGAAGCCTAGACCTATCTGGGAGCAGTGAATCTTAATTCAAAATATTCCTCTATAAGATTGTCCTGTAGGCAAGTCTGGGTTATTTTCTTGATTAATGATTGATGTGGGAGTACCTTGCTTATTGTAGTAGGTACCACCCCAGTCAGGTGGTCCTGAATGTTATAAGAAAGCAGGGTGAGTAAACCATGATCAGAAAGCTACTAAGCAGGATTTCTCCATGGCTTGTACTTCATTTCCTCCTTTCAGGTTCTTTCCTTGGGTTCCTGTCCTAACTTTAGGAACTGTAAGATCATATAAATCCTTTTCCCCCCATGTTGCTTTTGTCATGTTGTTTTATCATGACACTAGAAACCATAACTAAGACAATAGAATATGAAAATGAATAAAGGATTTCAGATGAGGGGAAGAGATCTAAATGGAGTGGAGAAGACAAAACAAGAAAGAGTAATATGATGGGAGATGTCATTCTGTAAATATGTTTATCTTATTGGTTAATAAATAAAGCACTGTTGGCCAATAGGAAAGCAAGATAGGCAGGACTAGGAGACAAGGAAGGTTTGAGGAGGAGGTAGGGGGAGAGTCAACATGGAGGATGTAGAGAGTGGAACTCCAGACCCTCTCTCTGGTAAGATAAGACCACATGGAAATACTTAGATTAATAGAAATGGGTTAATATTTAAGACAGAGCTAGCCAATAAGTAATGCTAGTAATAGGACAACAGCATTATATCTAATGTACTGGCATATATATGACATGAAAGCAAAAGGGACACTACTTAAGGGAAAACAGGGAGCCATTAAGAAGCAGAGCAGCGATAAGAGAGATAGTAGGAGGACCAAAGTATAACAAATCAAACTGATAGGTATATGTGAAAATGACATAATGAAACCCAACACTTTTTATGACAAAATTAATAAAAAGAAAAAAATAAAGTTATAGATCAATGTGTGTTCATCAGGTAGGTACCCTGCTGTATGGCAGAGAAAGCTATAGGGTATAGCTACTGCCTTTATCATGTCTTTGGTATATTAGTCATGCCTCTCTAGAGGAGCAGAACTATTTATTATTATTATTGTTGTTGTTGTTGTTGATTACAGGCTAGTTCATCTAGTTCAACAATGGTTGTCTACCCACCAAAGTTCCAAGAATCCAGTAGTCATTCAGTCCACAAGGCTGGATGTCTCAGCTGGTTTTCTGTGTAAGCTGAAATCCCAAAAAAGTGGGCTCTATTGCCAGTGAAGGAGTGGACTTGTCAATGAGAACAAATAAGGCAAAGAAAGAAAGCTTCCTTTTTTCTATAGGCTGACAGAAGAAGGTGTGGTCCAGAGATCTTATGACCCCAAAAGATCTAGATTAGAAGTGGGTATTCCCACTTCAAATGATTTAATTAATTAAAAAATAACCCTTACAGGTATATGCAGCTGCTTGGGTTTTAGTTAATTCCAGATTTAGTCAAGTTGACAACCAAGAATAGCCATTACTCTTGTTTTTCAGGTTGGTAGTGGATAGAAGTTTGACAAGCTTATTATATATCAAGGGTTTTTAGAGAGAAGTCAATTGGACATAGATCAGATACAGAGGTAGACAGTAAATGTCTCTTAGAATTAAAGATAGCCCAATTTTGACTCATCTATAATATTCTGTCTCTTCTACCATCATAAAGCCAAAAGTCTGAAGAATTAATATAGATGCTGCTTCTTCAGAGAACTTCAATTTATAGTTCCATAATTTATTCTACATGACTACTAGGGTCCCAATATCTGGACCCACCAGAGTGGCAATCCTTTCTCTATAGTTGTGTAAGGTGGATAATTCACTCCCAGGATCCTTCTATGGAGGAGTCAACTCACTGTATATTTGGGAAGCCCCACCTTACATCTTTTGCTGTGGATCATCTGACTTGTTGAAAACAAGGTTATTATTTGGATGTGAAATGTCCTTCTACAGTCTCATATTTTTGATGCTTGCTTCCCAGCTTCTGGTGGTATTTGACAAGTTGTAGCTGCTGGCTGGTGGTGGTGCAAGCCTTTAATACCAACACTTGGGAGGCAGAAGCAGGCAGAGTTTTAAGACTGCCTAGTCTACAAAGATAGTTCCAGAACAGCCAGGACTGTTACACAGAAAAGCCTGTCTTAAAAAACCAGTCTATCTGGCAAAAGTAGATCACTGGGAAGCAGACTTTGAAAGTTGTAGCTGTTCCTGCTTCCTGGCTGGCTCATGTATCAATTTCTCTATGTATCCTAGTTAACTTATATATCAAGTAGCTCCTTCAAGATCTCGCTGCCATGGGACCAACTATTATAGCTGCCATGTGTTCAATACTATAGTAGACAGTGTTCCTTGAATTATGAACCAAAATAAATCTCTCATCCTTCAAGTTATTCCTGTCAGATATTCTATTACAACAATGAAACTAGAAATGAAGAGTCTGCCTTTTGAAAACAAAGAATGCTGATGGTCTCTGAAACTCTGAATCATTCTTCTTTTGTCTTGAAAAGTACAATATGTTCACAGACAAACAGCTCTGTGGTCCTGTCACATATAATCGTAGAAGTTCAATAGCCTTTCCTCATTCATTAGGTTCCAACTGGGCATGGTGACAGATGCCTTTAATCCCAATACTCAGGACATAAGTGGACTGAGGCAGATATCTATGAATTCAAAGACAGCCTGGTCAAATAATGGGTTCCAGGACAGCCAGAAATATGTAGAGAGACCCTGTCCCAAGCAAACAAAATTCTGTTTCACAACTGTCTTAGTTTCTTTATTCCGTTAATTTGATAGAAAATAGTCTAACAAAATCAATAGAAGAGAGAAAGAGCTTATCTTGGCTCACAATTCAAGGTTACATTCCATTATGGGAGGGAAGTCAAAGCAGCAGGAATCTGAAGCAGGTGATCACACCACATCTCCAGTCAGGAAACAGTGATAAATGTACAAATGCTAGTTCTTGACCACAATTAATGTGCCTTCCCACACCAATTAACATAACCAAAGTAAGTACCTCCCACAGGAATGCTCAAAGGCCCATCTCAAAGATGATTCTAGAACTTGTTGACAATTAACACTATTCATCATAAAACTTGTTTCAGTTACTTTTCAGTTTGCCATGACAAACATAATGACAAAGGCAACTTATAAAAGAAAACATTCACTTTGGGGCTCATGGCTCTAGAGGGTTAAAGTCCATGGCCATCATGACAGAGAGCATAGCGGCAGGCTGAAAGAATAACAAACAAGTAGTAACTGAGAGCTCACACCCTACCCATAAGCCAAGACAGACACAGAGAACAAACTCTTTCACTGGAAATGAGTACAATCTCAAAGCCAATCCCAGCGACAGAACCCCTCCAAGAAGGCCTAATGCCCAATCATTCCCAAACAGTTCCACCAGCTGGGGACCAAGTATTCAAACATATAAGCCTAGAGTAGCCATTCTCATTCAAACCAGCACACTGTGATTAAAAATCATTTAATCTGCTGGACAGTGGTGATTCACACCTTTAATTTCAGCACCCAGGTGCCAGAGGCAGGCAGATCTGTGAGTTTCAGGACAGTCAGGGCTACACGGGAAAACGCTATCTCAAAAAGCAAACAAAAAAATCCTTTAATCTTGTTTTCAATTAGACAGAAGATTTGATTAAAAAATGATTAAAAGACACTTGTGTGCGTGGATCGATGACTCCAAAGGTTAAAAGCACTGGCTACTTTTGTAGGAGATCTGGATTCAATCTGCAGTACCAACATGGCAGCTAACAACTGTCACTCAAGTTCCAGGAGATCTGACACCCTCTTTTTATCATTGTATGTACTACACAAATATGGCGCACAGACACACATGTAGGCAAAACTTTCATGGTGTAGACAGAAGTTTCTGTTACACCTGGTCCTAAATCCATTTAATTCCAAATCCCAAATAAATACACAGAAGTTTATATTGATTATAAAATTATTAATTATATTATTTATGTAACATATAATTATTAATTATATATTATAATTATATTAATAATAAAATGTTTGGCCTATTGCTCAGACTTATTACTAACAAATTCTTACAACTTAAATTAACCCATAATTCTTATCTATGTTTAGCCACCTGGCTTAGTACCATATCACAGTAAAGCATTCTCATCTTGCTTCTTCTGTGTTTGACTGGTGACTGCTTCTCTGCCTTTCCTCTTCTCAGAAATCTCCTAGGCATATAGGTAGCATACCTATACTTCCTGCCTCGCTACTGTCTAATCAACATTTTATTAAGTCAATATGAGTAACAAATGTTTACAGTTAACAAGAACATTATCCCACATCATCATGAACATAAAATAAAAAATATAAACTTTTAAAAGTCACTTGATAATATCTGTTCACAAAATTTGCTGCTTTTCCACAGTGAGATTATGTTGTCAGGGTCTGATGCAAAATGATAGTGATGTCACAAACCCCAAGACCAGCCTGAGGTAAATAATATACAGCAGTAACCTTAGCCAAAGAAACACTTTGGCCATACTCTGGTCATGAAAGTTCATATTTATGTCCTATTCTTGTCCATTTGGACAATCAATTGTTTAGCTAAAAACAAAAATAATGTATCATCATCATCTACTACTACTAGTACTACTACTACTACTACTACTACTACTTCTACTACTTCTACTACTAGTACTACTACTACTACCACCCCCATCCCCACAGGTATGTGCCTAAGCTTAATGTTTAAATGTATTATGTGGTTTTATTAATTTGTGTTATTAGAAGTTGTAGATTAAGAAATAGGTTGT
The DNA here is from genome assembly GCA_030556225.1 of Cricetiscus sungorus. Taxonomy (NCBI): domain Eukaryota; kingdom Metazoa; phylum Chordata; class Mammalia; order Rodentia; family Cricetidae; genus Cricetiscus; species Cricetiscus sungorus. The sequence continues at coordinate 11,597,222 of JANBXA010000726.1, forward strand.
TATAATGGTGTTACTAACACCATTAAGAATACTGAGTATGATAGCTGATATTTAAGTTTTATGTGAAAATTCTAAACCTCAAGAATATAGTTACTGTTCCCTCTGACTTCCCTTTCACACCAAGTCTGCCAACAAAACTAGCTATGTGAATAAATCTACTGGAGGACTTCAGTAGCATAGGTTTGTTTTGATTTGGGTTTGGTTGTTGGAGTCAGGTTCTTACTGTGTTGTTCAGGCTTATTTGGAGTATCTGGCCTGAAATGACCCTTCACTCTTAGCCTCTGAAGTGGCTGTTCCTAATGTACCATTTACTATGGCCATGGTGCATTGTTATCCTGTCCTGTGTCCTGTTTTCTATCATATACATTCACATATTAACACTAAAATGTAGTCACCCATGCACAGCATACACTCAAAATCTTCATTACTGAAAAAACCACCCATGATTCAGAGGTAATATGGATAATTATACAAATTAGCTAGAGATACTACTCCAGGGTGTGCTCAAGGAAAGAAAATTACACTGGAGGGCTCAGTGGGTACAGCAAATGCTGTACAAGTATGATGAGTACATTCAGAGCCCTCAAGCCCACATGAAGATGAGCACAATGACAAGTTATCTATAATCCAGTGTTCCTACAGTGAGATAGGAGGCAGGCAGGAGAATCCTTACAAACTCATGAATTGCTAGCCTTGTTTTCATTGCAGCAATAAACTATAGAAGAGACCGTCTCAAACAAGGTAGAGGACAGGGAATGACACCCAAAATTTTCCCCTGACTTCCACATTTCCACATGTACACTCAAACATGCACTTGTCCATACACAGACAAATTCAAATGCACACAAAAGTATATATATACATATATATATATATACACACACACACATACGAAGAGAGAGAGAGAGAGAGAGAGAGAGAGAGAGAGAGAGAGAGAGAGAGAGAGAGAGAGAGAGGGATTTCAAAAATAAGATAGTGATAGAGAAAAATACCTAAAGTTGTCCTCTGATCTCCACATGTACATGCATGAGGAAGCACACTTGCATATTTACATGCCCATATATACACACACATGCACACACAAGAAAATTATAATGGAAACTTTCTTAAACTTAAAATAAATAAATGATGGACTGGAGAGATGGCTCAGTGATTAAGAGCACTTGCTTATCTTACAGAGGGCTCAATTCAGTTCCTAGTGATCATATGGTGGTTCACAAGAAATTGTAACAACAATTTAAGAGCATCTGACACTCTCTTCTAACCTCTGTCAGGTTCCAGTCATGCATACATGTGCTGTACATGAATACATCCAAGCAAACACCCCAACACATAGGAAATACTTGTAGACACAAAATAATTTTCAAAACTTTATTGAGAAAGAGATTTGTCTTCAATGTGCAGTGGCAAATCATTATCAAAGTGGGAGGAAAGTGGGTTACCTAACATATTGCATATCTTTTTGCAGTAGATAAAATCACTGAATCAACAGGATCAGGAATGGACGATTTTAGGAAACGTCTACTCGGTTTCATAGTTGGAATTATGATCATAGCCTTCACCTTTACCTGTTTTTGTTTACTCCATTATAACTGTATGATTGAGGAGGTCCAGTCTCCAGGAGGGTAAGTTTTACACATTTAAAAATGAAGTGTGTATATTCTGTGAGTGGGGGGGTATGTGGGTGAGGTATTTGTGCTCAGGTGTGTGCACATGTGCAGAAACCAGAAGATGATGTCAGGTGTGTCCTACTCTTATCATTTCCTGCCTTATTGCATTGATACAGGGCATGTCACCAGCAATCTTCCTATCTCTATCTTTTCCTCACATGTGGGATACAGGCATGTGCTATGATACATGGCTTTTTACATGGCTTTCAAATGAAAGATCCATGAGAAGCAACACAGACAAGGGGACAAGCGACTCAAAAGTAGCCCAAACTTTTAAAAATTATTTATTTATATGTATATTTGTCTCCTTATACATATGTGCATACAGTACCCATAAGGAACAAAAGAGGGCATCAAATCCCTTGGAAATGGAGTTAAAGCTGGGTTTGAACCACAGTATGGGTACAGCTAACTAAGTCCAGGTTCTGTGCAAGAACTGCAAGTACTCTTAACCACTAAGCCATGTCTCCAGCCCCAATAGAACAGGCTTTTATTTGTGGGATCAACTGTCATCTTCTAGCCCCTACAGGCACAAATCATATGCATGCAAAGACATACATGCAAGCAAAATGCCCATTTACATAAAATTACATTATTTTTTTAATTAAAAGAGTAAGGAGGTGGATGGGGTGGGATGAGCGGGAGGGTGTGGAAGAAGGGGAAGAAAGGGAACTGGGGTTGTTATGTAAAATGAAAAAAAATAAGTAATGAATAAAAGAGTAAGAGCTCACTGTCTGAATAGTTTGGAGTAGTTATGGGACAGAATGTTGGGAAGGGGGTAATTGAAATTTTTCCTTTAGCCAGGTATGGTGGTGCACACCTTTTATCCCAGCACCCAGGAGGCAGAGTCAGGCAGATCTCTGTGAGTTTCAGGCAAACCTGGTCTACAAAGCAAGTTCTAGGAAAGTCAGAGCTGCCCACAGGGAAACCCTGTCTCAAAAAACAAACCAAAAAAAATCAACAAATAAATCCTTTTTATGGCTTACAGTTGGTCAATGCCCAGGGTAACCAGTGACCTAGTTAAATGGTGTTAGGTGTAAAGGACCGGCTACAGACATCTTTCATGGATGGCCCCTCACTAGTAGCTGATAGAGAAAGGAAGGCAGAAATCTACAGAAGCAAATTACTTTCATTCTAGAAATTTGATTATGTTTGTTTCCAAATTGTCACTGTTTAATCAAAATGTAAGAGGTTTACAAAATGTCATGACTATTGATAACACTTCCTGACTTTTGATTATACTGGTGATAAACAGGGAATAGTTGTCATTTTTGTATCTTTTGATGAACAGGGTCTGTATCCTCCTCAAAAGGGACATGGAGAAATCTTCAGTATAGTAAACTTTGGAAGAGGAAAATGATGGAAGGGAAGGGTCCCTTTTCAATATCCTCCAGAACTAATATCTGTTTAACTATCTGACATTTTCCCCTTAAGAGTTGAAACCCCAAACTCATTTAGAAGATGGACATCAAGTCACTTTGTGACTTTTAGATGAAATTAAGGGTATATAAGGGTTGAAGGTCTCCACTCTTACTGACTTTCATGCATTTGGGATCAATCAAGAGGACCAAGGTAGATGGATATAGATTGTTGCAGTATCACCTGAATGTGGATGGACAATGAGACAATGGTGTTTAGCATAATCTTACTGCAGGTAACTACAGTTGATGTGATTTAAATGATTACAGTAGTTGCATCATCAAGTGTAGAGAATGGCCTTTCATCTTAGGCCTTTGTCTTATCTTCCAGTTCTTAAATACTTTTGCCCACCCCTTCCACAGTGTTCTCTGATTCTAAGAAGTATTGGTATAAGTGACTTGCCTGGGTCTAGATCCACATCCATGACTTATTTTATACATTCTCCACTGTAGGAGATAGAAGGAGAGGCTTCTTTGAGGCTGTTTTTGTCTGTGGGTGTACACACAGGTATTTAAAAGTAGTCTGCTGCTGTGTCAGTTTAGTTAACCATCAGAAGTACATTCTTCCTTTTGGGTATACTACCTCCTCTACTTGAGTTGTTAGGCAAGCTTACTGGTTCCCTGCTCATACCCTATACAGAGTATCTAGAATCCATTAAGAGAGCAGTTGGTTAGCCCCTGCTACTCCAACAATAAAGCTGTTATTTCATTGGTGGGTATATCTAGCTTTTGTGATGATATTGTGTGTTATAACAAAGCTTGCCTGCAGATCAGAAGAGAGAACTAGTGGCTAGCCATTAGAGGTCTGGAGGTCTGTACAGATAGACAGGAATTGATAAGGTGAAGCAGAGACAGAAGCTTGGCCCTTTTTGGCTGAGAAGTTGGCAAGGTAAGAGGTGACTGTGGTTGGTCCCTTTGTCTCTCCAAGATCTCTTAGCATTTACCCCACTATCCGGTTCTGTGTTATTATTGTTGCTGTTGTTGTTTTTGACACCGGGTTTCTCTGTAGCTTTGCAGTCTGTATTATGATGATGATGATGATGATGATGATGATGATGATGATGATGATGATGATGATTATTATTATTTGGTTTCTCTGTAGCTTTGCAGCCTGTCCTGGAACTCACTCTATAGACAAAGATGGCCACAAACTCACAGAGATCCGCCTGCCTCTGCCTCCCAAGAGCTGGGATAAAAGGTATGCACCGCCACTGCCTGGCTTCAGGTTTTTACTATTAAGACCAATTAGAACAGTTGTAACAAGCTCTCTAAAGGTTTCTTTATACTCCCTTTATTCCAGTCAATCCTCTTCCATTCCACACCTTCATCTCCCCATTACCCCCTCTCTCTACCTCCCTGTCTAGATATTTCTACTAAGAGTCTCTCTTTCTTTATGTCTATATTCTACTACACTCCCTGCCTAAGGTACACACACACCCTGCACACACACACATTTCCTTTTTTGTTTCCTCTTCTATACAGGTACTCCACTAAATCACTAAATATAATGGACTAAAGCTAAGATCCACATATGAGAGAAAACTAGTGGAATTTGTCCCTTTTATCCAGGGTCATTTATGTACAAATCCACCCATTTCTCCTGTAAATTTATTTTTTTTATATTGAAGTAATATTCCATTATACATATGTACCCATCTTTATTATTATTGACAACTTTGTGTCATGCCACACATGGAGTATAAGTTATCTAATGTTATTGAAATAGTAAAAACATTCTTTAAGGAAAATTATTTATGAATTCATAGGTGTAACATGAGTTAAAGCTGTCAGCACACTCTAAATTATTATTGTGTTTACTTTTACTATGTAAAAAATATCCATACTCTAAGGTAGCATTACGTCTTCTAATGATAGTAATAGTACTTTTGTTTTACATTATGACACGCCAAGTTTTCTGCATTTCAGGCTCAACAAAGAAAATATGGCTGCTATATCATCCTGGGTATCCAAGGTATCAGCTTGTCAACCTGATATGATAACTGAGGACGTTCTAGAAACTCAACCTCTGCTATTAAATTCAAACCAGACAGCTGGGCCTTTATGTCAAGAAAAACAATCTATACCAAACAGTGTAGTAAAATCAATTCAGCCTTCAAGTCTAGAAAAGCCATGCATACCACCCAATGCACCAAAAGCAATGAGATGCTCAAATACAGATAAGTCATCCACACCAGGTAGTGTAAAAAAGTTGGGTAGGCAATTAGGTTCAAAAATGTCAACTAAGTCATCAAGCCCCCAACGATTACATAAGTCATCTCACCTGGATAAGTCACATAAGAAACGCAGCCTTAAAAAATCATATAATCTCACCAATGCCTGTAAATTAGCTAGTCAAGCCAATTCATCCTCTTCAGAGAGACAAATCATACCACCTTGGCTAGCTATTCTGCAAACTTCATCCATGCTAACCACACAATCTTGTTCATCTGCATCACATAGTCAAATCATGAATATTAAACCATCCAGAACAAAGGAACAAAACCAGTCATGTGGATGCCATGATCTAAAAGAGCCAGTAAGTAGAGGAAAGGGTATGTTACAAAAGCATTCACCAGCCAAAACTTGCCGACATTATAATGAAAAATGCCTTATTTGTAATACTCCTGAATTTCTTCTCAATGATCTTTCGGAGACAATCGAGGAACATGCTGAAAATCCTCACGTTTCAATGAATATGAAGTCATCTTCCAAATCTTTTTATGAAACAGATTACTTGTACAGTGAAACAGAGTACAATTCTTATCAAGATAATGAGAGTAATGATACTATGAAAACATACGATAGTGAAGACAGTGATGCAGAGATAGTCATTATTTGTGACACAAGTAATAATGAGGATGATGTGATTAGAAGCATCTCACAATATTAAGGATTTAAAACAATGTAATCTACATACAGGATATCCACATGTAATCACTATCAAGAATAGACCTATATATCTTGAAGGTAATTAAATACATGGCATAACAAATTATTGTTGTATTTATCATTGCATCTCATTGGCACAAGATTCATTTGGTATATCATATTTATATGTGGTCACTTAGATGGGAAGCACACATGTGCATAAAATCTAAAAGAAATTTTAAGATAGATATCCTGAACTGCTCTTTCACCTGAATTAGCTCTCAATGGAAGGACCAATTTGACAGTATTTACATAGCTTTATTTTTCAGTGCTGAGGAGTAAACCCAGAATGTCACCTGTGCTACTCAAGTGGTCTACCAATGAGCTTTGCTACCACTTGGAAATGTATTTTTAATTAATTTATTTTTATTATTACTTCATGTGTACAAGTGTTGTGCCTCCATATAGGTCTGTGCACCACTTGTGAGCCTGGTGCCCAAGGAGGCCAGAAGAGAGATGGTCTGGAAGTGAAGTTACAGAGAGTTATGCGATGCCATGTGGATGCTGAGAATAGAAACTGGGTCCTCTAAGAGCTCTTATCCACTGAGCCATCTCTTCAGCCCTTGGAAATATATTTTTAAATTTTTATTTTCAGAGTTGTGGATCAAACACAGGACTGTGAATACTAGGCAAATATTTTATGATAGAACTATACTCCCAGTATCTGAAGTAATTTTGAGTTGGGGGTGGGATATGTGTTGCTGGTAATGGAATCCAGAACCTTGCACATACCAGGCAAACTCTCTGCCACTGAGCAACATTCCCAGCTCTACTTTTTCATATTGATGTGGAAAATTCATGGTGTAAAACTGTCTTTCTCTATAAGACATAGTTGCTCTGTACTATGGATTGAATGCTTTTATTTGTCCCAAATTCATGTGGTTGAAACCTAATGCTGTATAGTATGGTTATAGAGTTCTTGGGTAGTAGTGCAGTCATAAAAAACAGAGCACATTATGAATGGGATTTGTACCTTTATAAGGAACTGAAAAGGGTGCCTCTGCCCTGTGAGACACAGCAAAACGTTTACAACCATGAATTATAGAGCTGGTCCTCACTAGGCATCTGCTGCTATCTTAAGTTTGGACTTCCCACACTTCAGAACCATGGCAAATAAAGCTGCTGCTTACAAGACACTCAGTTTATGGTATTTTGTTATGGATTCCAAACTAAGATTCTCAATACTGCTTGCTTCTGGATGACTTAGAAAAATTCCCAACCACCAGTTCTAAGAATATCTTCTCTAGAGATTGCCACCATGGAGGTCCCAAGCTACAGCACACACTCCTAGAACTCGACAAACTCTTAAGTGTTGTAATAAAGTCAGCAACTAACTTACTGTAGATAGTAAGGGCAAGTTTTTATCATGGGATAAAAACTACACATTTATTATAAATATTACAATGAGAATACATGTTGGGGTCCAGAGGAAGGCTAGGACCAAAACAGTAGCTCAGCAGTTAAAAGTACTAAACTACTTTATCAGAAGACCCAGATTTAATTCCCAACACCCACCTGGCTACTCACCATGGCCTTTAACTCCAATTCCAATGGATATAACTCCCTCTTCTGGCCTTTACCGGGTTTTGCACATATGTGATATCCACAAACTCATGCAGGCAAACACATATACATATGATTTAAAATAGATCTTTAAAAAAAGAACTGTAAAATTGGGAACACTAAAAAGACAAAAGGTCTTGCAGTGGGTATGAGAACACCAAACTGATGGGAGGGTATTTGAGCCAGTGTTAGTAGACCTGCTGGTTCCCTAAAGTCCTATTCCCCAAGGAATGTATGCTAGACATTATTGATCTTTCACATATTATTGATCCTGATGCAGATAATTTTAACAGTAAAATATGGGTGAAAGGTGCCCATATATTTCAGGAAAGAGACTCTCATTTTGCTCTGTGATCAAGTTCTTAAATATTAAATTACCAAGAACAACTGCAGTTACAACTTGGTAGCTGTGATTAGGGTTATCTCTATGGTGACATTATAAGCTGACCACAAAAGTTTGAGAACAAAGAGCATAATATAGTAAACAAGTATCAAGATACCCGCAAGGATGATGACTAGTGGGACAATGACTAGCAGACATGCCTGGCAGCTAATGAAGCAGGAATCAGAGATGAACAAAGCAGGACTCTAACTAGCCCTTAACTGGGTGGGCTGCATGTAAATAGAATATGATTACCTCCCTGATTGAGCCAGGAGAACAAGCACAGGACACAGAGCACTTTCATTTGGCCAACTAACAAAGTTACCTTAGTTTTTTACATAAATCATATAAAACTCCCTGTACGTGAATATTTCTTTTCGTGAACCCCTTCGACACTCAGGAGTTCCTTTCACATTTTTTTTTTAATTTCTCTCCATAAAGCATCTGCTTCACTTAATTCTGCAAATGGCATGCACTTTAATGGCACGGTGATAAGACAATCAACTTAAGAGCCACTGTCTCCCATTGACTTTTGATGGCTGTTGAATTTCTGGCACCTTAAATCCCTAAGTCAAGTACAAATGGGTCAAGAAAGGGACGGAAGTGAGGAAGGGAAGGAAGGAGGAAGAGAAACAGGGAAAGGGTGGAATGAAGGTACTACTAAAACCTTGCCCAAGCTAATAATTTTGAAAGATTAAGCCTTGTCATCACAAGTGTTTTGAACCTCTTAGAAATGTCTTGATTTAAGAAAGAGGGTCTCAAATGTCTACTTCCTAGTTAACTTGCATCTCCAGCTTAACTTGTATGCTACTTTACTCCCTTTGTTTCCATTTCCTAATGTTAAGCATGTTCAGAAAGAATCAGGGCTATAGGTCCATTACTTCCTTACATTGTCTTTACTCAGGGAACACTGTAAAACCATTTCAAGTTTGGCTCTTCCCTCTCAGACCATCCCTATTCTCTTTCTTTTGAATCACCTCTCCACACTCACCTATAAAACTCATACTCTACTCATGGCTATAGGACTGATATGAATTATATTTTGCTTTTTGATTAACTTGGTTTAATTGAAGGAGCAGAGATGAAAAAGAGTTCAAGGACAACCTGGTTTACAGAGTGTACATGCACAACCTTTGCTAAAATTGTGTCACTTGTATAAGAAGGTGGTAAATGGTAAGATTTAAAATGCTTCTCACATATTCCTTCTATATATACATAAGCATGGATCTAAAGGATGCTTAGAGATCTTCAAATACACCTTTCTGTGGAGAAGGCATCTGTAGAGCTAAAAGTATCCTCAGGTATCAAGATCACTTTTTTCTAAGGAAGGAGGGTGAGCTTTCAGTAGCACTGTACTGGTAGTAACAAAAACTTTTAAAGATTTATCTATTTTATGTTTATATGTGTGCCTTAAATGTATGTGTGTGTATCATATTCATGTAGGTACTCTTGGAAGCCAGAAGATGGAATCAGATCCCTTGAAACTGGAGTTACAGGTGATTGTGAACCACCATGTAGGTGCTAGGAATCAAACCAGGGTCCCCTGAAAGAGCCACAAGTTCTCTTAACCCTTGATGGCAGATTTTTAAATAGTCAAAAAGAAGTGAATGATCAGGTGTGGCATGGTTATAGAAGCATCGAACACTTACTAAAAGTCTTCAGTTTCATCATTTCCTGCAGTTAAAAAGCCCCTTCCACAATGTGGGCAATGCCTAAGAATTAAAATACAAGAAAGAAAAGAAAATCCAAAGAAACAAGCTCTGTAAAAGTATCAGCCAAATACTTTCTTAATTATCTACGCACAATTCACAATGGCTCCTGTGCTGTTTTGATCTTGGGAATAAGAATTTTAAATAATATTATCTTCACCAGGCATGATGGCACATGCCATTAATCAGGCCAGTTTGGTCTATATAGCAAATTACAGGCTAGCAAGCCATGTATCAAAATAAGCAAACAAACAAACAACCACCAATGATATTAGCTTTGCAAATATTCATATTATGCATAGTATGTATGAGCCATCTATGAAGTAAATGAGGGGTAGTTTTAACTTATACCTAAGAATGTTCAGAGTTTTACTTGCTTATAACTAACCACTTATCTAAGTCCAAACACATTGAAAAGACTGATGAGTGTGGGGAAATAAACTGCCATTAATCTGTCATATGTAATTTTTAAAAAGTACAACATAAAAGCAATATAGATACTTTCCCTGAACATTAAAAAATCCTTATTAATAAGCCACTATCATTAATCGCTTCCTTTGCACATATCTTTTCATGGCAAAAATGGGCTATTGTTTAAGACAATTCTCACTGTAGAGTTCACACTGGCCTGGAACTTCCCATATAGCCTCAGTTGACCTGGAACTCTTGATCATCCTGCCTTAGCCTCCAGTGTGCTAGGATTACAAAGCTGCACACTTGGTGTGGCTACTTTTAAAAAAATTGCATTGAAACCAGGCAGAGGCAGGGGCGAGTGGATCTCTGTGATCATATTCTCCCCCTTTTCCAAGTACTTCCAGATCCTCTCCTCATCCCTACCCACCTAACTCTAAGTAATTTCTTAAAAAATATAACAAACATGGTATGTACTCACTCATAATTGGATACTAGAAATAAAGCAAAAGATCTCCAGACTACAATGCACAGTTCCAGCGAAGGTAGGTAACAAGGAGTATCCTAAGAGGGACACATGGATCCTCCTGGAAAAGGGAATTAAAGGAGATCTCCTGCTCACCCAGGGGATGAAGTGAGGAGGTCAGTAAAAAAGAGGGGATGGGGGATGAGAATATGAGGGAACAGGATGGTGGGGGATGAAGAAGGAGAGCAAGGAAAGAGATGTCTGGATAGAGTGAGCCACTATGGGGCTAGAGAGAAACCTGGTGCTAGGGAAATTCCAAAGAATCCACAAGGATGACCCCAGCTAAAACTCCTAGCAATAGTTGAGAGGGTGCCTGAACTGTCCTTCATCTGCAATCAGATTGGTACATATCCCAACTATCATCGTAGTGCCCTCATTCAGTAATTGATGGAACCAGATGAAGAGATCCACAACCAAGCACCAGGCTGAGCTCCAAGAATCCAGTCAATGAGAGGGAGGAGGGAACACATGAGCAAGGGAGGTCAAGATCATGATGGAGAAATCAACAGAGACAGCTGAAACAAGCTTGTGGAAACTCATGAACTCTGGATTGACAGCCTCCAGGGAACAGAACTAGGCTTCTATATGTGGGAGACAGTGGTGAAGCCTGGACTATCTGAGGGGGCCCCTGGCAGAAGGACCAGGATATATATCTGGTGCATGAACTAGCTTGTTGGAACCCATTCCCTATGAGGAGATACCATGCTCAGCCTTAATGCAGAGGGGAGTGGCTTGGTCCTGCCCCAACTTAATATGCCAGATTTGTCTGCTTCCCATGGAAGCCTTTACCTGTTGGGAGGATTGGATGGGGGGTGGGCTGGGGAATAGATGTGAAGGGGGGCGCCGGGAGAACTTTGGTTGGAATGTAAAATGAAATTAAAAAAAATAAATTTAATTTAAAAGAATCGAAAAATACAATACAACTAAAAACAACAAAATCCCCCCAAACAAGGAAAACAAAATAAAGTAACACCCCAAAATTAAAAAAAAATAAAAAACACCAAACTGTAACCAAATAAAAGAACTCACCCTCAAAACAAAACAACAACAACAAAAAAAAACCCTGTGGACTCCATTATATGCTGGTCAACTACCTCCTGAACATGAGACCTGTCCTGGAATAGTTGATATACCCACTGTTACTCAACTGAAGATAACTGGATTTTCCTCTCCCAGCAGGAATAAATGACAGTTCAGTTGTTGACCTTTACCCTAGTGGCTAGGTTTTCTAGGTTTTCATTCACTCATTTTAAAAAATATGCAACAAAATAAAATATAACAAGATAAAACAAAAACTATTACATCAAAACTTTACAAAGCAAACCAACAGAAGGAAAAGAACCCAAGAGAAGGCCTAAGAATCAGACACCCACTTGTTCACACACTCAGGAATCCCATAAAAACACTAAACTGGAAGCCTTCATATGTATGTAAAGGACCTGCTACAGACATGTGCAGGTCCTAGACATGCTGCTTCAGTCTCTGTGAGTTCATATTTGTGCAGGTTCTCATTATGTAGTATGGACTGGTCACTAACTCACCATAAAGTCCAGGCTGGGCTTGAACTTCCTGTCTCAGCTTCCTGAGTGATGGGATAACAGGCCTATGCTACCATGCCCCATGATAATTTACAGCTTTTTAGTAGCTCTGTGTTGGCTTGTTAGACCTCACACAGCCATTTCTGCATAAATCAATTATCTGTAACCAATACCTTTTAATTTAGTAATTTGAAGACGAATGAATGGTTCTAAAAACCCTCAAGGCAGAATTTCTGTCCAAAACCACAAGTTATGGCCAATGCTACTTCCACAAATCTTTGAAGTGACTCTGCTATGGTAGTAAGTTTTTTGAAATGGTACCATTTGTTATATTCATGGAACTCCAAACCCTTTATATTAAGTGAAGGAAAGAAAATTAGCATTAGCCAGAGACTACCCACAAACAGCTTTCAGTTGGTAGAAGAGATTGACACAAATATAAAACAAAACAATATCCTCAACTAAAGTAAGTCATAAGTGAAAAAGACTTCACAAATAGAGACAACAGCAAAAGATGTAAGCTTATACTATTACTGTGGCCACATCAGATCTCTACAATTCAGAGATATTTTAATTTAGAATACTTATCCATATTCTGAGGGTAATAGTTACTAAATTTCTAGAAAAAAATGTACTATACCAGATCAATAACTGAGTTTGAGACAACATTCAGAAAGAACTTGGTCAGATTTAACTAATATAATAAGATAGTGAGTTAAATATGAATTTTGAGATAATAGATAACTTTTTGTATGCATAAATTAAATATTATTCATATTTTATCTGAAGCAAAGTTTAATTAGACATCCTGACTATTATCTGGCAACAATAATCAGGTAACTAAATAAGATAAATTGTCTGAGCAGATAAAATATTTGGTTTGCCTATCAGAACACAATTTCGTCAGGCTTAGCCTGGCATAGTACTAGCTCTAGGAGCAACAGCCTTCTTACAATGTGATTCCATGATGGAGAATTGGTTCAGTGGTTACGAGCACTGATTGCTCTTCCAGAGGACTCAGGTTCAATTTCCAGCAACTACATGACAGCTCACAATTGTCTAACTCCAGTTCCAGAAAATCTAGCACCCTCACAGACATTTAGGCAAAACATTAATGCACATAAAAAAAAACCAATTTTTAGGAAAAAACAAAACATTGTGATTCCATTCCTCAATCTATAGCTAACTGAACCAAAAGCAGACGCCTGACTCTTCAAAGCCCATTCATTAATTAATATTCGGGAAGAAATTCAGAAATTCTGGGGAAAGAGCTACACAACTATGATGGTTAATAATGTCAACTGACAGGGTATAGAATCACCTAGGAAACAAACCACTGGGCATATCTGGAAGTAAGAGTCTAGATTGGGTTAAACAAGGTGAGAAAGCGCACCACAGATGGGGGCATTACCATTCCATGGGCTGAACTAACTAAAATTGAGAAAGCAATCAGAGTTACAGCATTCACCACTTACAGATTCTTGATTAAGGATGCAAAGGGACGAGCTGTCTCACACTTCTATTACCCTATCTTCAGCAAAAATCAGCCCTTCCTACTTTAAATTGCTTTTGGCAGATGTGATGGTTTCAATAAGAATGACCTTCAGAAGTACATATATTTGAATGTTCAGTCCTCAGGAAGTGGAAATCTTTGACAACATTAGGAGGTGTGGTCTTTTTGAAGGAAGTATGTCACTGAGGGAGGGCTTTGAGGCTTTAAATCTCATGTCAGGCTCAGGTTCTCTCTCTACCTTTCTGCCTATGGATGAAGATGCAGCTTTCAGCATCTACTCCAGTGCCTGCTTGAATGCCACCATGTTCCCTGCCATAATGATAGTAGCCTAAACCTCTGAAATTGTGAGCCATCCAATTAAATGTTTTCCTTTATAAGAGTTGTCTTGGGCTGGACAGTGGTTGTATAGGCCTTTAGTCACAACACTCTGGAGGCAGAGGCAGGCAGATCTCTGTGAGTTCCAGACCAGCCTGGTCTACAGAGAAACCCTGTCTCAGAAACAAAAAAAAAAAGGAGAACAAAATGGAGAATATTGAATATTTCAAGACGAGATTTAGTAAGTAAATCTCCCGCTTGGGGAATGTGTACCTTTACTGAGGAATAATGAAACAATTTTAAATAGCTGTCATTTCTTGAACACTTGCTATATGTCATGATGTTGCATGCATTATACACTATCTCATTTGTAATTACTAATCTGGTAAAGATAAGAACAACTATTATCCTCTATTTTGTAGATGAAGAAACTGATGGGTTATGAACCTTAACCAAAATCCTAGTTAGAAAATAGCAAAGAAAGGAGTCAAAGGAGTTCAAATTCATTCCAAATCCATGATACTAGCATTTTGGAGGCATAAAGTATTTGTTTTGATAACTGATCTAATATACATGTCAAATAAAAGGAGTGAATCCAGAATAATTCTAAGAAATTAAAGCTTCATTAGTGGAAGAATGGTATTCATTCATAACTTATTTCAACAAATAGTTAGTGAATATTGACTATACCAAAGTGATGTAATGAAAATAGCTATGAATGAAAGATATGATCCCTGACTTTGCAGAGCTTACATCTGCCATACACAAGAAAGTCATTCAGAGGAGACACCAGTGAAAAAAGTTATGAATTCACCTTAACTATGTTGAAATAGTAACAAATGCTCAAATAAAAATGCCTACTATGCATGGAAATACATGGCATTAGAGCTTGGAGTATATATATATATATATATTATTCCTAGCCACAGCAAATAAAAACTGAGAAGTTATTTAATGCTTCATAAATCATGTATGAGCTTAAAGAGTACTGTTTTGGCTGGGCAGTGTTAGTGCACACCTTTAATCCCAGCACTTAAGAGGCAGAGGCAGGCAGATTTCTGTGAGTTTGAGGGTAGTGGTCTACAGAGTGAGTTCCAGAACAGCCAAGGCTACACTGAGAAACCCTGTCTGAAAAAAACAAAGAGTACAGTTTCAATGGTGGTTGGACTCAAAGCCAGATTTCAGGAGTTTATAGGTGTAAACTGTTCATTTGCAAAGTTTGATTGTAAAAGAAGGAAATAAAATGTTGTGCAGTTGTTAGTTATAAGAAACACTAGGATTAATCTGTGTTCCAAACTAAATGAACATATACAGAAAGAGAAGCCAGGCATGGTGACACACATTTATAATCTCAGTACTGGAGAGGATGAGGATGGAGAACAATTTATAGCCATCCTGGATACCATGAGATGTTAGCTGAAATGCCAGCAAAACACAAGAAAGCAAAGCACCCAATAAAACAGAGAGAGAAGAATTCTGTAGATTCTGTAGAAAGGCCAAAGATGTTATGAAGAGAAGACATCTTAAGAAGTCAAGAATACAGGCCACAGATTTGAGAAGAGAGAGGTGAGCATTCTTTCTAGAGACAAGAAAGAACACTGTCAAAGAAGAGAAGAGAATGGATTTTGTGTTTTCAGGTAGAGGATTCATGAGAATGAGTGATCTTAGTCTTCTGAGAAATGCTTAATTTGTATAAGAACAGGCAATTGGGAAAGAAGATGAGACTTCACAAGGGACAGAATGGAATCTAAGGTGCAAACCTAAAAATTAACAAACTGCATGGGTACTCTACTGTTTTATCTCCAACACATTCCATTGTTTAAAAAATAGCAGGTAGCACACTTTTAACCCCAGCACTCGGGAGACAGAGGCAAGCAGATCTTTGTGAGTTTGAGACCAGCCTGGTCTAGAAGAGCTAGTCCCAGGACAGCTTCCAAAGCCACAGAGAAACCCTGTCTCTATATCAGATTGCACACCCAGTGTTCCTGATCAATTAACTCAAATTGTATCTCATCCAAGCCATCACTAAAGGACTAAGATTCAGGCAGGATGCCATCAAAATCCATTTAAACTGGCTCTCTTCCCAGCAGTGATAGAGATGCAAACTCCCCTTAACAATCAAATCCAACCTTAAATTAATTAATATCTCTGTTGGTGTCTGTTTTATTTCAAGTTGTATAATTCTTACTGGCTCTATTTCTAACATTTGTAATTCCATTTGGCACTCTTCAGCAAGTATTTAGTCTGCCCTACTTGCTAAAGTAATTGCCATTTTGGCTCTACTTATTTCTTGTCACAGGATATAACTGAAGACACCAGCATTCACAAAAACAGTAACATGCACAAAATAGAACAAACATATGAGCCCTTTGAGGGTATGAGGTGTGCAAATGTATATGTAAATAAGGATCATATGTATCTTAGTGATCTTAGTCTTTGTTTTTTTGGGGAAGAACATGGCACACTGGTAAAGCTCAGAAAATGTCGACTAAGGAATTAACAGATATCCATGTGCTGCTAAGGGAAGACCCTAAACTGTCTAAGAGGTATCAATTCTGGCTGTTAACTAGTTGCTTCTTGTGCAAACCACTTATACATTCTGGACTTTATGTGAAGATGGTGTTGGATAACTTCTTAAATTGCCCCTAGTGAAAATACTATGATTTTGTTTGAGATAGGACTTCAAATATACTTTGTAGACCAAACCAATTGCTTCTCTGTCTTTTGACTAAAACCAATTGTAACCCAAACTGGTCTTGAATTTGTGATACCCCCGATTTTACCTGCCTAGTGCTTGATTGCAAGAATACGCTATCACACCTGGCTTCAACTTTTATTATATTTAAATGCTATTTTAAAGCAAATATAATTTCAATTTTTCAGTAGCACTATTTTCAATGCTATGAGAAGCTTGCACTGGGGCTAGTTAGTAACTCAGCAGTAGACTGCTTGTTTAGCATGCACAAGGCCCCAGTTTTTAACTGCATCACTGAAAAAAATATTTAACTACAATTGTAGAAATTTGTTGCCGGGACAACCAAAAGAGCAAGGAATGAGTAAGCTTATGCTTCAGGCTATCTATCTATCCTAAGTATGCTAGAAATCTAGATATGCAATCAGATATGTATTTCTTTATAGTCATTTGGTTATAGGTCACAGGTATAGACTGAGGGAAGCACAGACGTATGGTAAGTGTATGGGTCCTTTGCTCATCAAACTAGTATGCCCTCAGATCTCAACCAGACCCTATCATGCATGCATACTATACAAACCAAAGGAATTTCTGAGTGAATGAAGTCCCAAATGAATGTGTATTTAGACATCAGCAAGGCCTGTCAAGAACTCCAAGACCAACTGGCCATATGGGCCAGGCTCAAGGGGGATGGCAAAGCTTTCATTAGGAGTCTGAGTGCTTATGAATGATTGATCAGTGTGTGCAAAGACTAGCAACTGC
Source organism: Cricetiscus sungorus (assembly GCA_030556225.1). Lineage (NCBI taxonomy): Eukaryota > Metazoa > Chordata > Mammalia > Rodentia > Cricetidae > Cricetiscus > Cricetiscus sungorus. Next base: position 11,614,649 of record JANBXA010000726.1, read on the forward strand.
AGCCTCCTCCTCTGGGATATTTATAGCCTGAGAATGTTCTTGCCTCCAGATACCTTCTACTGAGACCAACCTCTCCCTGTGTACTGTACCTAGTAAAAACATGGAGGTTCTGGGTTACTTCGGTTTTCTGCATTTGATCCCAGCTTCATCATATGTTTATCTCTGTGTGTCTGTCCTGTCTTCATTCCCTCACTATCCATAACCAGGGTTCTGGGATGCAAGCCATACAGAACATGGAAGTATATATACCTCTACAAGATGACAGAATACTGCTAGGTACACCAGATTTTATGTATAAAAAGATGAAATAACATTCATTTTTGTTATGAACAGACTATCCTTACCTGATAAGCATTTAGTCTCCACTAGTATCCTTTGGTACTAGTTTTTTCTGTTTGTTTGTTTTTGTTTTTTGTTTTGTTTTTTAAAGACAGGAAAAAGAGAGAGAGAAAGAATCCAGGTGGACAGGCAGCTATCTCAGCAGGTGTCTACTAGATTTTCTTGAAATCTTTCCTGCCCTTATTTAATCACAACCTTTTTAAAAACCATTTGCTGGAATCTCAGTGCTCTTCTACAGTCCTCTCCTTAAGAACAGGAAAATGAGATCTGATCTCTTCACCCAAGAATTTGAGGATTTTGCTGGGTGGTGGTAGGACACACCTTTGATCCCAGCACTCAGGAGGCAGAGGTAGGTGGATCTCTGAGTTTGAGGCCAGACTGGTCTACAGAGAAAGTTTCAGGGCAACACAGAAGAACCCTGTCTCAAAAGTAAACAACAACAAAAACAAAAACAATTGAGAAATTCTGGAAGTATTTTGTTGTTGATGTAAAACGCAGTTCTTACCTCAAAGGGAATAAAGGTTTATTCTAGCCCCAAATGTGAATGACCATTGCCTCAGAACACAGGTTCAAGGTTACCCCAATAAAGTTTCATGTTAACAGTCTGAGGAAGAATAGTATAATGTTTAGTTTATTGTCAACTTGATACAAACCAGATTTGTCTAGGAAGTGGTCTTCTGCCCTGATTGGCCCGCCTTTACCTGCCAATACCTCCTTCTTATTCCATTCTCCCTTATACTAACTATGCTACTTCAATCAGTGTTTTATGAAAATATTTCTAATCCATTCTGGTATGAGCCTAGTACTTTCAGTGACAAAAGAAAGCTTAAACCTATTAAATACATACTTACACTGTACATTAAAATATAGAGAAAAGCTGTTTTCTTCACTGTATGTTTTCATATAAACTGCCTAGAATCTCTCAGGCAACTATATAGAATATTGGACTTCAAAGACACAGTGGTCTTGTCATTCCCTACAAAAACCTAATTAGCTCTTCTCCTACAGCACATTACTAACACTGTAATTGGTAATGTCTCAATTTATGCTCTGCTGTAAGTAATAATTAATAAGTGATTTCTCTAGTAACTGTCATTCCTTGATTGCTGAGCAATCTGCTATCACTACTACCTATTGTACTTTACCATGACACAAGCTTATTTCCAAATGATCCCAGGATTCCACAAGACATTTAACCACTCTAATCACTGTGAGTCTCTAGCCTACCCAGCTCATTGCTATAACAAAATTGTTCTCCAAATAAAATTAACTAAAAGGAATGGAACAGTCACAAAAGGATAGAATGGATTCTGTGGACAAGTTGTGTATGTTTTATTAGGCAGCAGTTTGTTTAATTTTTTTTCTTTCCTCTTTAAAGATTAGATTGTTAGGTAGGGAGGGCCTACCCTATTTATTTCTCAGTCCATCAACAACTGGGTGTCCCCTAAAGTACAGAATTCTTGATAAAGACTCAGACTTATCCACTCTGGAGACAGTGCTTCCAGATGGTACTTGGTGTTTAATTTTATTTTAATGTTTATTTTTGTCATTTATTTATTTATTTGTCAGGGTCTCATGTATCCTAGGGTGGCCTCAAATTCACTATATAGCTGAAGATGACTATGACCTCCTTGTCTTCTTCCTTCAACTCCTGAGTGGTGGGATTACACTTGTGCTACTTCCTCCAGTTTGTGAAGTGCCTGGGATGTAGCCTAGGGCCTGGTGTATGTTAGGCAAGTAAACTACCAACTGAGCTATATCCCCACTTAAAAGAATATGTATCTATTATTTCTTTTGTTGTGTGTTACCTGAATATGCATGTGTACCCTGTGCATGCAGGATCCCGCAGAGTTCAGAAGAGGGTGTCAGATCCTCAGGAACTAGAGTTGCAAGTGGTTGTGAGCCGACATGTGGGTGCAGGGAACTGAACTCTGGTTCTCTGCAAGAGCAACAAATACTCTTAACTTCTGACCTGTTTCTACCCCCTCGGCTTCACCTTTTGATAATCTGTAAAGTACCATATTGACACCATGGTTGTTTGTTGTTGTTGTGTTTTGGAATTAGGTCTTACATTGTCATCCAGAATAGTTTGAACTCATGACAATCATTGTGCTTCAGTTATGGGATTCGAGGCATGATTGCCACATCTGGCTGCTTTTATTTCTTTTGTTTTGTGTTTTGCTGTATTGGTTGTTTATAATTTCTAAGACAAGATCTAGTTAGGTATCCTAGGCTTGACTTAAGCAATAAGTTTCCTTTTCTGTAGTGATATATTGTTTTAATAAAGCTTACCTGAACACCAGAGGGCAGAGCTAGCCACTGGTTAACCAAAGAGGTCTCAGGTCTGTACAGACAGACAGGAAGTGATATGGCTGGGCAGATAGAGGAAGTGATAAGGTGGGAGGAAACAGAAGCTCAGTCTCTTTCTGGCTGGGAAACTGAGGAGATAAAGTGGCTGTGGTTTGCTCCTTTATCTCTCTGACCTTTCAGCATTTAACCCTATACCTGACTGTAGCGTGTATGTTTCCTCCAGCCCGCCAACCAGCCAGTCTGGGCCCACAGCCGCACCAGCCCCAAATAACACTCAGAGACTCTGTATTTGATACAATCCTGTTGGCCAATTGCCATTACTGTTTATGGGCTAGCTCTGTCTTAATTATTAACCCATTTCTACTTATCTAAGTATTTCCACGTGGTCGTCTTATCCTGGAGCCGCGGCAGGCGTCCTGCTTCTTCCCTGGGCTACATCTCGACTCCCCCTTCTACTTCCTCTTTCCTCCTTGTCTCCTAGCCCCGCCTATCTTGCTATCTCATTGGCCACAGAGCTTTATTAACCAGTATGAGAAACATATATACAGAATAACATCTCCCATCACCTGACTCTAAGCTTTTACTATTAAGACCTCCTGCTACACTTTCTTTTCTTTTTTTTTTTCTTTCTTTTCTTTTTTTTTTTTTTTCCTGACACAGGGTCTGACTAAGTAGCACTGGCTGGCCTGCAACTCACTGTGTAGACCAAGTTGGACTTGAACTCAGAGATTTGCCTGCCTCTGCCTCCCTGGTGCTGGGATTAAAATAATGTACCACTACATGCAGCAATACGTTTTTGATTATAAAGATTCTTTCCAGTTTCCATAAAGAGATTCTCTGAGGCAATTTCAGATAAAAGGTCTTTTAGTAAGGTTGGCCATTCTCAGTGGGGGAAACTGGGATAGAGACACAACAGCAACCCACAGACAAAGGAAATTCATTATTTTTAAATTTTTAAAAGGAACACATCTCTGAGTCAAGCAGTTTAATTAATGTACTTGATAGGATATAAGATCAAACTTCAGGAAGCTAATCATCTTATTCACTCTACAATGGTTCTGACAGGAGCTTAGTAGTTTAGGGAAGGTAGTGGATGGGCTATAAGACATGCCTAATCTCTATAGGGACTGATTCAAACTGGCTCAAGAAGAGGGATTTACTAAGAACACAACAGATAGTTTGGTATGGTGACTCATGCCTATAACCTCAATACTTGCAAGGTTAAGTCAAGAGGATTGCTCTAAGAGTAAGGCCAAACTGAACTACAAAGTACAACAGACAGTATTAAGGGTAATATCTGGACTATGAAGTACAGTCAGGCCACAGAGTAGTTGAAACTGTAATTAGCAATTAGAAGCTAAAATGGCTTGCTTTTTCTCTTAAAGTCTCCTGTATGCACCAGGGTTTTGTAAAGAAACAGAACCAATAGGAGAAATAAAATATCTATATCAAATAGAAAAAGAAAATATCAGGGAAACTGGGTACATGCAATTATACAAGATGACAAGTTCCATGCTCAGCCATGTGTTGTCTACATGCTGGAGTTCAGAAGGTCTGAGAGTCAGAGAACTAGAAAGTATAATTTCCACTCAAAGGTTAGAAGCCTGAGAACCAGTTGGGTGTCAGTGGCTCTGAGGATGGAATATACCAACTTTAGAGGAAGAATTTGTGCTTCCTCTCCATTTTGTTCTGTTAGTCCCTCAATAGACTAGATGATGTCTATCCACAACTAAGCAACCCTTGACATAGTCAAGTTGATATATAAAATTAACTATTACAATCATGTAGTCTGTCTTTTCTATGTTTCTGCTTCCTTTTACTTTCAACTACTATCTTCTACTTTTAACCTATCATACCATATTGGCCCCAGTCTATATATTTAGTTCATTCACACAGTTCTTGCATCTCTTACTTTTCTCCATGTTGTAGAAAAATACCTGCTGTTTTAGACATTGTTCTATTGCTGTGAAGAGACATGACCAAGGCAACTCTTTTTGTCTATAAAATCAGGTATCATCTCTCACATTCATGGCTATTTCCATCATATTACTTTGGTATAGTCAATATTCACTAACTATTTGTTGAAATAAGCTATAAATGAATTCCATTCTCCCACTAATAAAATACTAATTTCTTTTTTTAAAATCTGAACCCTTGATTTATTCTTTTTCCTTTTTGTTGCTTGTATGTTATTGAAACAGGGTCTAATGTAGCTTCATTTGCTTTCAAACTGGGTTAGATAGCTGAGGTTTGCCTTCAATTTGCATGACAGACATGGTCCTGGCTGATTATTTCTCTTTTTAATATTTATTATTTTTTTTCTTATTGTACATATCAATCCCACTTCCCTTTCCCTCCCTCCCATCCCATGCCCCCCCCACACACACCACAGGAAGAATGATGCCTTCCAGGAGGGATCATACAAATCTGTCAAGTCATTTGGAGTAGGGACTAGGGGAGGCCCTGCCTATAGGTTAAGGGAGTAAACCTCCACGAGGAATGTGCTCCCAAAGTCCTTTCATGCACCAGGGATAGATAACATCCTGGTTCCACTGTCAGAGGTCCCTGAGACTGCCCAGGCCTCCTAACTGAGACTCACGCTCAGGAGGTCCGAGCTGGTCCAATGCTGGTTTCACAGCTATCAGTCTGGGGTCCATGAGCTCCCCCTTGTTCAGGTCAGCTGTCTCTGTGGGTTTCTATAGCCTGGTCTTGATTCTTTTTCTTATCACTCTCTGCAACTGGATTCCAGGAGTTCTGAAGCTTTAATTTCTTAGAATTATTCTGGATTCACTCCTTTTATTTGACATGTATATTAGATCAGTTATCAAAACAAATACTTTATGCCTCCAAAATGCTAGTATCATGGATTTGGAATGAATTTGAACTCCTTTGACTCCTTTCTTTGCTATTTTCTAACTAGGATTTTGGTTAAGGTTCATAACCCATCAGTTTCTTCATCTACAAAATAGAGGATAATAGTTGTTCTTATCTTTACCAGATTAGTAATTACAAATGAGATAGTGTATAATGCATGCAACATCATGACATATAGCAAGTGTTCAAGAAATGACAGCTATTTAAAATTGTTTCATTATTCCTCAGTAAAGGTACACATTCCCCAAGCGGGAGATTTACTTACTAAATCTCGTCTTGAAATATTCAATATTCTCCATTTTGTTCTCCTTTTTTTTTGTTTCTGAGACAGGGTTTCTCTGTAGACCAGGCTGGTCTGGAACTCACAGAGATCTGCCTGCCTCTGCCTCCAGAGTGCTGGGATTAAAGGCATGCACCACCAACACCCAGTTCTTTCTTTGTCGACTTAAAAGGCTACATATTTTTCAAAGTTAATTTTGATGTTTGAAAGTAATAGATGTTTACATTCAAAAGCTAAACTGACTTTAAAGGCTTAGAAATAAAAGATCAGTCTTGTTCTACTTTTACCAACTTCTGATCTGTATTTTTAGAGTGATAGTGATTTTAGCTACTTTACTTGTATATTTCCACACAAAGTCCTCGTACAAATGCCTCAGCCTTATGTTGCTGTGAATAACTGATTTGAGAAAAAACCACTTTAAGAAGGAAACATACATTTTGACTCACAGTTTCAGAGGTGTCTGCCCTTGGTCAGCACACACTGAAGACATTATGGCCAGAAGACCACTGATGGTGAATGTGGTATTCAGAACATAGTAGTTTACTTCATGCTATATGGAAGAGGGAGAGCAGGGATGCCATACTCTTCAAAGGAACCCTTATCTCCCAGTAACTAACATCCCCTGGAGACTTCCTTCCCCCAACCAGGTGCCAGCTCTCACAACCTCCTAACCATGCCATCACCATACAAGTTCATCAATTTATTAAGTGAAAGGACTTATGATGTTATCATCTCTTGATACCTAGATACACTAGCTTGGAACCATGTCATCAACACATAAATCTTTTGGGAGATAATTCATATATAAACCAAAACCATCAATATTTCTTGATCACTAAATTATTAGATAGTATTCATTACCTTTTTAGTATGGAGACAAAGATTTGGGTTTAGCACAATACTGTTCTCACCAGTTCTTTCTGCTATCATCCTATGTCAGTAAAGTCACAGGGAAGCACTTTAATACTGCTCCATCCCCACCCCTGATGTCCTATTTAAATAGTTTTGATTACATAAAATCACTGTAGAGCCATGTAAAATTTTAATATGATTCATTTGTTTTCTTGAGCAACTTTCTTTTTTACTTCAGACTTAAAAAAATAGTCCTTTGTTTGCTTGCTTTACTTCTGGTGGGGGATGGGTGTCTATCACTAATTTCTTACTAATTTTTCCATAGGGCTGTAAGTCTATTCTTTTTAATATTATTCTCTATATAGTCAAACACATCAAGTAATGAAGATGTTCTTCTCTCTATTAGTGCATCCCTCCTGGACTTTCCTTTAGTCTCTTCAGATGTGCCACATAACTGTTTGCCTCGAATTTCCATTTATTAGCATCCAGAATTCTTTCTTTTTTTATGTTTATATCTGTTTTCTAATTCCTCTGTATTCTTTCTTGCTGTATATTATTACTTAGTAGAATTTATATTCCAGTAGCTTCCTAAAACTGGAGGTTCAATTTTATATCATTAGGCTATAACTGGTATAGAGGGTTAATGGCATAGCACTTGTGTGGCCTTCATGATCTCCTGGATTTGATCACCAGTAAAACACAGGCAGGCAGTAAGGCAGGCAGGCAGGTACACACGCACGCACGCATGCACATTCACACCATGTACTACCTCTCCTTAGTGTGAAGTCATTTTTCTTCCAGACAGGTCTATTTATACTACTTAGCCAAGTATTTTTACTTCCAAATCTTTACTGTTTCTCTGGGTTGGAATGCTTTCTTGCTTCTTGACCCCATCCTTTTAATGGAAAATTTTAGAACATTGCTTGCCTTTAATACCAAGAGTGATTACTAGAATGCATCTGCTTCTCCTTTTGGAAAGCAGAACTATATTAGATCATCCTCAATCTCATTGGACTTGTGCCATTCTCTATGATTATGAACCTCATCTGTCAGTACCCTAGGATGTAATTAATATAGTCTATTTGGAGCACAAAAATAAGGAGCCCTGATCTCATCTGAAGAAATGACATTTAAGCTAAGATCTGAAATATGAATAGCTAACATAAGTAAAAGCATTTCATCGGAGATGGTTGCCTGTGCAAATGCTATTGAGAAGGAGGGAGCTTGGAAAACATAAATAATGAAATGAGTCAAGTTATATAAGTCAAGGGGACAGTTTCCTACTTGAGGCTAGAGAGGAGGGCAGGGGTTAGAGAATTCAAGATCTTGTAGGTGATATTTGGGAGGATTTTGGCTTTGGCTAAAAGTAAAAGGAAGTGTAGCAGGCTATCTTTGGGGCTACCAATCAACTCCAAAATCATGACACAGAGACTTAATGTTAGTTATGAATGCTCAGACTTATTTAATGCTTGTTCCACTAGCTCTTATAACTTTAATTGTTTCTCTTCATCTGTGTTTTCCTTGCTTGTTTTTTTTTTCTTTTAACCTTTCCTTCATTCTGTATTTCTTACTCTATGTCTGTCTGGCAGCTGCCTGGTTGGCCCTGGGAATCTCCCTTTCTCCCCCCCCCCTTCTCCTCTCTCTCTCATTCTTTGTTGTGCCTATATGATTCCTATTACTTATTTTTCTGTCTGCCAGCCATGTCTATCCTTCTATGGCCTAGCTATTGGCCATTTGGAGGGATACTCCCTTAGCATAGAGACACAGGCCTAGGCCCTACCCCAAATGACTTAACAAATTTTGATGATCACTCATGGAAGGTTTCACACTCTCTGAGAAGTGGTTGGGGGATGGAATAGGGGGTTGGTGCGGGGTGTGGGAGGATGGTGGGAACTGGGATTAACATGTAAAATAAGATTGTTTCTAATTTAAATAAAATTTACCCATAAAAAACAAAACCTTTTAGGACTGACTTTGATGATCCCCCATGGGAGGCCTCACCCTCCCTGAGGAGTGGATGAGTGAATGGGATGGGGGGGGGCTGGTGGGGAGCATGAGAAGAATTGGGATTGGCATGTAAAATACGATCGTTTTCAATTTATATAAAAATTTACTTTAAAAAATCTCTTAGAACTAAGTAGAAGATGTTATTCAAACTAACCATCACTCCCTGCTGATTTACTGCATTCCACTTTGATCTCTTTCACCAGGTGGTTAGCATGTTGTTCCCTAGGCTTATTCTGCATTCCTTCTGGTAATCTTTCAAAGTAGGATGTGAGAAGGTGCAAAAGGCATGGAGTAAAGACAGAGAATGGCTCCTGGGTGATTTGCACAGAAATGGCAAATGGTTTGTTCTTTTCCATCCCTTGGTTTCAAGCTTTATCTCTAGTCAAGTTGAGAAGAGCTCAGACTCCTTCCTGAATTCCCTGAAAACTGTGGCTTCTGCTGGAGTCAGCTGACACCCAGGAAGAGTTGGCATTATGTACCATTACTGGCTGTGACAGATTCAGCAGGAGAAAGTTTCTGCAGCTGTTTATGGAACTGGCTGAATAGAAATATTAGCTGATTGTCTGCTTTTCAGTCATCCATAACACCTAAAATTTTCTTTGGAAACTGTAGAGGCACTAAAAAGAACAAAATTAAATTCTTGTCTTAAAAGTCACAAAGGAGTGACTCTAAGGGGTGTATGTGAGAGCAACTCTAATTTCTGGTTGAGCTTGAGATATAAGAAAAATTGCTTTTGCAAAAAGCTCATGTTTTGGTAAGCACCGTTTGATTAGTATAGAATTTAATTTTTATAGTGGAGCAAATTAGTTGACTCATGAATATAACTGTTGCACTGAAATAATTAAGGATGACAAAGAATGTGATTTTAATAACAAATGAAATGTGAGTGACAATTCTTACTATATCCTGAGGGATCTTAAAGTAGCTGCTTTTAAATTTGCAGTAATATATATTTTTTTAAAAAAAAAAGTGAGAGAGAACACTGAGAATTTTTTGAGTGTCCAGTTTTTAAACTTTATCTGCACAAATCTATAAGCACAGTGTATTTCCTTCCATCTGCTTAACAAAAGTAGATGTGGAAAAATATTTACTAGTCAGAACGTCCATCTCAAACTGTCTGAATTAGTTTTCTACTACTTATTTTGTTGAAAAGTTTGTATTTCATTGATAAAGATTCTAGACTCCTGACTAGATTGTTAACAAACTTGTGGGTTACAACCTATGACTCAAGGCACATCTGGTCACCCATTGTCAATGAGCCAATTAAAAGAGCCAAATTAAAAGTGGAAAGCAGAAAAAGATTCATCCAATGTGGTCGCATTGCTAAAAGACGAAGAAATCCAGTAGCAGTCCCCTGCAACACCTCTCCCCAAAAGGACATGCACAGCAAAGCAGTTTATAAGTATAATTCTACAACCCTGACCATCCCATCATTGCCAGGACTCATATTTTAAGGTCTCATATTTTAAGGTGGTCTGACAAATTGTTAAAACTGTGTATAAAAACTTTTATCTGCACAAGTTCACTCTGTAGCTGGGCTTTTCCTTCACTAAGTATAAGATTCCTGGGTAAATTCCATTTCTGACTACATACATTGCAGAGTGAGTGGTAAAAAGTTCCTTCACCTCCTATTCCAGTATTCTGAATATTAGTTATTCAGCAAATAATTAGTAAATGAAATTAGAATAGTTTCTGTGTTCAATAAAAGTAAAGGCAGTGCGGGGGAACTCAAATTTAAAACCAATTCTTTGTAGTAGAGAGCATGAACTTAGATCTGTGTTGTCAATTAAGTATCCAACTACCTCATTTGTACAAGTCTAAGAGTTCTTAAAAATCATTACACATACCCTTAAGTGTGGGGAAACAGGAACCATAATATAGGAGAAGTAGAAATGGTTGATTTTACCTCTAGGCAGTTAGGACCATTTAGAAACTAATTTAAATCTTCCACATTTGCAGTTTATTGTGGTTGGGCTTCTCCTTGATCATAGAAACAAGGTCAAACTTCATAGCATGTTTCTAAGGATGCTTTGGGGTTTTAGCTTTCATTTATAACGCCCCACCCACATGTGTCCTGGTTCCTGCCTTGACAGAGTGGCTGTGTTTTTTCTTAGGTTGCCCTGTACTTTCCAACTGACCTCTCCCTCTCTACCTGGACTTTGTTCTCTGGGTTCCTCCAAAACCTCCCCACATTCCAAGGCCTGGGTTAATCTCCTGCAGCTCTGTTTATAGGCTTGGCCCAATGAAAATTTCATCATCTTCAGGAACGCTTTCTGGATCCTTTTTAAAGACATTATCCTTTCCTCTGAGTCCTTTGGCATTAGAAACCATTACATTCTAACGTGTAGTTTTCATGTGTTTGTACCTTATAACTTCAATGCAGCCAGCCTGCTGGGGAGTTCTTTTAATACATCACTGTCCAGCTTCTGGAAAGAAAACACCCAGTAAATGTTTGTTGAAATCAAACTAACCTTCAGGGGGTAAAATGGGAAGTGCCCTCGCCTCACAATAAAAGTCCTTCGGGACTTCATACTAGGTCAACGGAGTAGCTGAGTCCAACCCTTCTAGGCTGGCGGGAGAACTTGCCTCTCTTTACAGAACACCTTTTACCCACTGCTTTAAAGTCTTTATAAAAGAATTAGAAAGTTCTAAGCTCACAGCCTGGGGCTCCGCCTCAGAGAGCGGTGGAAAAAGGGGTGGAACAAGGAAAGTTATTCAGGCTCAAAGGAATTCTTGACCAAGCGTTCATTTTTAGGCTTTAAACTTTTGTACTTTGCAATTTTAAGTTAGCAAGTTGAGGACGTGCAAGATTTAACGCTGAGTCAAAGTCGATTTCAGGGTGAGGTTTTCAGCATTGAGAGCTTTATGTTATGTATCCTCCTTATCACATTTCCCACAGCTAAGAATCTATCCAATGTTTCAGATTTCCACACGCAGCTCCTAAGGAGAACCTTGGTTTCGCCCCTTAGTCTGTGCAGCCTCCTTCTAGAAGCAACAATGTGAGCAAACCCCAGACGGGCATTTGGGGGAGCTCCCAGCCCGCAGTAACCGGCTGAGAGAAGCGTTGGACTACAACTCCCAGGGTGCACTGGCCACATCGAAAAGGGCGGGTGACCGAGGAGAGGGAGGCAGGGAAATCCCGCCCCGCTGCGCAGCAGCAACGACACAAAGCCCGACTTTACAACCTCCCAGAGAAAGTGGAAGTAAGAGGGCTTAGGCGGGGTAGTCAGACGAAAGAAAAGCAAAACCAAGGGGGCCAAGTCAACAGCCAACAGACGAGCCGGGGAAGACGGTGTAGGCGGGGAGCGCGGGGGGAGCGCGTCACGTTTGTAGCCTAGGAGGGGGCGGCTTTTGTAAGTCGTCCCGCCGGCCGCCCGCCCCGCCCGCTGGGGTCTGCCGTGTCGCCCGTTAGTGCGGAGTGTGTCCTCAGGGAGCGGCCACTCCCGCGCAGGCAGCGGGGGCGGCATCGAGGTGGGCCGTACCGAGGCTCTGGTCAGCCTGAAGTGGCGGGCGAAAGCGCGGGGCCGGGGAGCGGGTGCGAGTGGACGACTTCGGGCCGGGCTGAGCGGGACTGTGGCTCCTCAGCGACAGCGGGACGAGTGGCGAGCCAGGCGCGGGGACGCCCCGGGGGGGGGGGCGTCCGTGAAGCCAGCGGGGAGTCGGGCGGGGGCTGAGCGTGTGAGGCGCCAGCGGGCAGACCGAAGCGAAGCGGCCCCGTCGCGCCCCGAGAGCCCCACGCCCGCCCGGCCGGCCGGCCGCCACCCCCGCCCCGCGCGCCGGGCTCGCTTCTAGGCGGGCTGCGGCGGGAGCGCCGGGCGCTGCCGGGGCCAGATAAGGGCAGCGACGGGGTCGCCGCCCCCGGGCCGGGCGGGCCACGGGGAGGGCGGGGCGGCGAGCGCGCGGGCGGCCGGCCGGGCGGGGGCGCAGAGGCGAGGAGGGCAGGGCGGGCGGCCGGGCGGGCGGCACGGCGAGCTAGCTGTCCGCTTTGCGCCGCGGGCCCACGCCGCAGTGTGTTTTGTGGACGGCGCCTTCGCAGACAGCGCGCCGGAGCCCGGCTCGGCAGCCCGCACGCAGCCTCGGACGCGATGTTCCGGCGGACCGTGAATCGTTTGGTGAGTGCACTCCCCGCCGCTCCACGCGGACCCGGGAAGCCGGCTCCCCGGCCCCTTCGCTCCTTCGCGGTCCATGTGGGAGGGGGACAAGGGGACGCGCCGCCCGCCCTTCCCATTTGAACGGAAGCCTGATGCCTGCCTCGCGTGGCCCGGGTGCGGAGGCAGGTGGGGCTCGCTCGGGTCCCACCCCAGCCTCCAGGACCTTGCAGCCTAGGCTCCCAGGAACTCCGACTCCGCACTACTGGTCGCCTCGGGGCGGCGGACGCGGGGAACTCGGGGTGCGGTGGGGGGCCTCCCCGGGGGTCCCTCAGTTTCCCAATTAGTGAAAGATGGCGTTTGATTATCGGGGAGGAAGCTTTCTTTTGTTTCGTCTGCCACGAGCACATGGAGGTAAACCTAGATCTGTCACTGTGGCCCAAAACAAGACAGGTCCGGGGCCAGGAGAGCCCGAGGCTAACGCAGGACTCAGCCTCGCCCCAGCTTCGGACGGCGGGGCGGCTGCTGACCTGAGGCCGGGCAAACTTTGACGACTCAGCCTCCAAGCTCACCTTGAGGGCAAGAGAAAAAGCGACGGCCGCTGGCTGGGTGGGCTGGGCAGCAGCGGTGGCCCGGAGGCTGCGCCGCGCTGCAGAGCCCGGATCCGCCTCGCAGAGGACCGTCTGCTTCAGGGAAGCTAACCAGGTGGCTCCTCTGGCCACCCTTCCCCTCCCGAGCCCGCCATCCCCGCAACGGGAATTGCTTTTCTGGGGGGGTGGGGGAGCGATCTCTGGCTACGACTGACTTTTTGGATTAACCTGTTTACTCACAGGGTACGTAAAGAACGGAGAAAGTACAGCAGTTTCCTTACACGCTGCCGTTTGTAGCAACTTCCCTCATTTCCAGAGGAGGTGGCGGGAATAGGATTTCATTTCTTCCCGGGATATGAAAGAAAGCGTTCATCATTTTTTTTTTTTTCTGTAGTTAAGGGGAAAATGCTGAGTGCGTCCCCAGTCACTCTTGGCATACACTTAAGAACTTGACAATTTGGTACCTTTTGTGGAGTCATTTCTAATCAAGTCATTGGTGAGATAGTTTTCGAAGGTTGGATGTATTTGCCCTTATTTTTTTTTCCCTACATTTGAAACTTTCACAAATGCCCCCTGCTTAATAATCACAATTAATAGTTCCGTTTTAGCATATCATCAAAATAATTTACTCTCTTTAGGTTGTGCTAAATGTTTATTTCACTTAGAAACACGCAAAGGTGGAGGTGATTAGTACCTGTGGCACTTAGCAGCAAAGGTTGTGCATATCAAGGATCTCAAGAGCCATGGGAAATGGGTTGTCCTGGATGCTTTGCTGAAGCAAGTGACTAAAATTTGTTGTCACATTTAGCCTGAGACTGTAAAAGAGCATTGTACCTCCTTGTTCTGTTTCACATAGGTTCTTGTGATTTTGAAGTGTTGTTTTGGGGTGATAAAAAGGAAAAGGTGATAAGAAAGCTAATTGTAATTCCTAAGAAAAAGGGTAATCTTCACATGGCAGCCATATGTTACAAAAATAACTGTTCTCCAAGTCATGTTAAATTCATTAGCACAAAGTAAAGATGCTGACATCCTCATCCCCATTTTTTAAGGCTTTGGACATGTGAGATTAAACAGTCAGAGTTGATCCAAAAGCAGTTTTCTTTTGCTGACAGTGATCTGCATTGCCTCTGTAAAAATTAAGCAGTGCTGGCCAACAAAGCTAGGGCATGCAGTAGAATTTGCAGCAGTTGTTAAGGTGCCAGCCTGCTAGTACTTCGCATTTCTTCCAAGATTTCTGCAGAGACTCACTTTTGCTAATACTAAAGGGAGCTTTGACCTCATTGTTTCAATTAAGATGTCCAGCTGCTTGCATTTTACTGCACAACCCTGAGTATGGTAAGTCCTAGGAATTTGTTCCAGTGTCATAAGATGGAAGGTTCTTAGGAGTTCTGTCTAAGCCCTAGGCCTAGAGCAAAGAATTAAACTGCAAATCATTGCACTGAATAAACCATCCAACATTTTCAAATTCTCACTGCTAAAAGTGGCTTTAAATTTGGGGGCCCAAGTGGACAAAATTTAAATCCTTACATTAGTAAAGCATCCGCTATTGTCATCTACATGGAACGCATTCTTTTAGTAGTACACACATTTAAGTCACTAGATCAGTAAATTAAAGACTTAATTGGAACTTACACAGCCCAGTAGATGTAGTCCAAATTCTGTGTTACCCTTACAGTTGTTTTAATATTTTAGAGATATGGCTATGGATTCTTTCAAAATTAATTAGGCTTTTTTGGCAGTCATATGCATCTGAAATTGACTTTGAATGCTATATAAATTACAGTAGTGTTAGTTACAGTTGTTGGACATTGAACAGGAGAGGACTATATGTTAAAATAAGGCTTTCTTTGTATCTTAAACCTGTTAATGGGAGGCACGAATCACTTAGGAATCACATCATCTTCGTATAGCTCAGTTGTGTTTGTGAGTCATATTTAAAATGTCATTTCTTTCCCCTAGCTCCTCTCTTTTTGAGCTGGAAGAAATAGTGATCAATTGCTCTTTTAAAAGGCATGGCCATGGCATGACATCTTTGCCACTAATAATTGTCATTTCTGATAAATTACAACTTTAAAAACAATTGCAACAGGGTTTCATGAAGTACAGGAGGCCTTAAAAGCAATGACCTTGAATTCCTGATCCTTCCTTCCACATTCCAAGTCCTGGGATTGCAGGTGTTTTCTACAATTGCTAGTATCACTTTGCTTTTGACAGCCTTTTGTCGGTTTTCCAGTGCTTGTTTGTTATTTTGAGACAGTACCTCTTACCTAGCTTCACCTGTCCTGGAACCCACTGTGTAGACCAAGCTAGCCTTGAATTCAGAGACCCACCAACCACTGCCTCTGGAGTGCTGGGATCAAAACCACGTGCCACAGCTTTAGCTTCTTACAGCTTTTTGCAGATACTGTTGTTCCATAGTCTAGGCTGGCTTTGAGCTCTCTCCATCCACTACCTTAGCTTTCTTGGTGCTTGGATTGCAAACTTTCATCATGATGCCTAGGTTTTGACAGTTTGAGGTGGAAGGAGATTAGTGGATTTAGTGTACAGCATTTTTGGGAGTTAGACCTGTGGGGGGTGTCTTAAGAACATGACTTGTTCCTAGTCAACATCTCTGTAAAACCAACAAATATGTAATAATAGCTTTGCCTGTTCAATTAATTTGCTCCAAAGATTATTTAATTTGAAGTCTGGACTACTTGAAATTTAGGTTGGACTTTGAAGTCATTTTGTCTTGTAATAAAATTTGTAGTGATTATAGGAATTTTATAGTTTTGGATAAACTTTTGTAATTCATGGGTTTAAAGGCATATTGATAGTCTGTCACAAATTTCTCCCTTTTAGTTTATTTGTTCTTGCTAAAGGCTCAAATAAAGTATTTTGATAAAGTAAATTATGTGATTTTTGTTGAGTGGTTGCTGTCAATTTAATTTGTTGAAAGGATATTAGACAGTACAGATCATTGATAATAAAAGCTTATTAGTAGAGTAAATTTCTATCATTGATTCTAGAAGTACTTAAACTATATTGGTTTTATAAAGAAAATGCCTTACCAAAGAGACTGGGGAAATTTAGGTTGCTTCAAAAAGAATAACAATTTTAAATAAGGCTAAAAAATTAATGAAGTAACTGAGTTCAGGGTAATGCTACTTTAATAAAACAATATGTATAAAGGCAGTTAACAAAATAATTCAAGAAAATATAAAAAAATAAAAAACAAAATAATTCAAGTAACTGCTTTTAGTTCCAGGAGCAAGAAATTTTTGGCTTCCTTGTGAAATTATAAGGGTAATTTTAAGTTTTATTTCCATTTCATTTCCCTAATAAACTTGTCCTAATATTGGTGAGGGTCAAATATACTGACTTTATTTTTCTGTGTTTTAAAATACTTCTGCATATATTGCAATATTTTTGCATTTGTGGAACTGTTACCATAGATCTATACATTTTGACCTCTGCCAGCTCTGACAGTTGAACCTGCCCCTACCTAAAACCTGTATTGCATTCACATAGATATACTCTTTACTTAAGAGCAATGATTTATAGTGAGCCCTGTTCTTGTTCAGAGTGATTTAAGAGTGAAGAGTTCTAGTTCATGGGCATGAGGGTGGGTAAACCACACACCAATTACTTGTTTTCTAAGAATTACAGTATATATGGGAAATGCTAAGGCCATACTGACCATAATATATTCTTTTGTAGGTGATTTAATCATTTTGTGGTATAGGGAGCATTGTTTCATTCAACAAATATTAAGCAGCTTCTTAATATTTTGTGAGCACTGCAGACAAGATGTCTATCCTCAGATGCTTTATTATAGCCATAACTATAGCTAAAGATGAATACACTTGTGTAATTTGTGATATTCCACAAAATTTGATTTTTTTGAATAAGCCAATGTTATATACTTATTGTCTTAATACCCAAAATAGATTATGCAATTTATTATTTTCTAGTTGCTTTGTTGTCAGATAAAATTATGATTGTAACTGACACCTTTGATATGCTTGGGAAGTTGTTCTTTTGAAAATAGTTGTTAAGCTGACCCTTTTGCAAAGTGAGAAACCTATTTAGGAGTGATCTACTGTAACTTGGGGATAAAAAGATTAGAAGCCTCATTTCTCCCTTCCACTCCTCTCTCTTCTCTTTGAAGAGTCTTGCCAGGTAGCCCTCGTTAGCCTATGCCTATTCCCTTTGTACTTCTAGGCTAGTCTCAAACTTCTGAAATCTTCTTTCCTGGGCCTCCCCCCAAGTGCGAGATTACAAGTGTGTAATTTTTTTCTCTTTTCTTTCTTTCTTTTTTCTTTTTTTTTTTTTTTTTCTTTTCTTTTTTTTTTTTTGAGAAGGGATCTTACTATGTAAGATCTTACTATGTAAGGTTAGCCTGGAGCTTACTATGTTGCACAGGCTGGCTTCTAAATCATACAGATCCAGGTGCTAGCATTAAGGTGTATGCATGACCAACTATTTTCCAATATTTCTTAATTTTATGGATATGGGTGTGTTTTGCGTACATGTATATCTGTGTACCACATGTGTGTCTAGTGCCCGCGAAAGACAAAAGTGGTGTCAGACCACCCTGTGGGACAGTACAATCAGTGACCCCTGGAAGAAACCCTTTGTCTTCATGATGTTCAAAGAATTAGCTTATTTTGTGAGTTCAAATACTGTTTTGTTGAGTGGAAGAAGTCAAGACCACTTGCTTATCAACCATGGTTGATCAGTTCTTTCAAAACAGGCAGACATGGAGGATGGAAAATAAAAATACATTTTTTTCTTCCTGATGTTGAGATTCCTGTATATCTATAGTGTCTGAAATCACTGAAATGGGATGCTTTCACTGGTTGGATGGAAGAAGGTTCTGACTTTTCTACACAATTTCTGTTTGCTTCACAAATTTATTCACATAAGGTTTGTTTTCTATCTTGGTATAAATGATTATCAGCAGTGATCATAAAGCAAACATATTAGTACAGCTGCAGTATATGTTAATAGTATTGCAGATTAATGATGAATGAGTGTTCAGCACTGAAGATAGGAATGGGCACAGGGTGCCGTATCCACATAGGCAGGCAGCCCCTCAATTACTGCAGTGTATGGATGGATTGCCAGTTTGGTTGAATTCTTGATTATAGAAGATGCATGTTTTAGATGGTGTTAGATTAACAATATCTGATTTAGGAAGTTGATTTGTATTTGTAATATTCAGACTATCATTAATATCATGCCCAAAATATTTAATAGAGTGTGAGAATGTTGAAGAAATCTACCTGGTTCAAGCAGGTATCATTTCTTTCTTAGGCTCCTCTACTCCACATTATCTTGAAGTATTAATGTGACAGTACTTTCCTAGTCCAATCCTCTTCACTAATATATTCTTGGAAAGAATCAAAACTTTTTTACAATGATTGTATATTAGCACAGGTAAACTGTTGATGTTCAGTAAGTGCTTGTGAATTGTTTTGAACTGAATTAACAACATAAATTGAGTCATTAATTATCAGTTGAAAAAGCAGCAACTAAGAAGCCTCTGTGTTTTAGACTAAGCTAAAAAAAATAGCATATAGCAGAGGAATAATATCCTTTTCACTGGATAGTGTGCTATGCTATTATTTTGAATGAGAAAAAGTAACAATTACATGTCCCACAAAGTGGTCAGGAAAAGTTTGCCCTTTACAGAAATTATATTTCTCTATTCATCAGAAAGAGAACCTTAGCTTCCGAAGTGATAGGGTTGTAGTTATGTGCCACCATGCCCATTTGCTTTATGTCATTTTACTCATTGTGGTATGTATAATTTATCTAAATTCAGAATAACTCCTACTTAGTATTTAGTACTAAGAATGTAAGGGTAGTATAAAGGAAGAACAAACCAGGTATGGTGGTGCATGCCTACAAACCCAGTAATGGGAGGACAATGAGCTCAAAACCCAACTTGAGCTATATATTGAGTTCTAGGGTAGTCTGAGCCACAGGAGAACCTGTCTCACATATCCAAAAATAAGAGCATAGGGCAGAGGAATTGCAGATCAAGAAGGATTTGCGGTTGTATTGTGAAATAAATCACAACCCTGTTTGAAGGCTGTTATGAAATATTGATATTAAAAGGAAATTACTTTCATGGTCAGTAAGCTAGTTGGCATTAGAGTTGACTCTGTTTCTGACACTAATAGAAATCATACCTTTTCAGTGCTACCACAACCATACTTCCCAGTAATGAGTCATTTGTTTTCATATTGTTGACAGTATTCCCTCTTTGTCACTTGCAGCAGAAGAGCATCCTGCCCGTAGTAAATTGATGCACCCAGTGGGGGAGCCAGGAAGTATTGATGTTTCTGTGCCAGTTTAGCGTCAACACTTGCTGGTTTCCTCTCTGGAGTATCACCGAGTTCATGGATTCCAATTTGGACATTTATAACTGCCCAAATCTCTCCTTGTTCATATATTTGTTTATATTCCCAACATTCATTTGCCCCTTTCTCATATCTCATTTTATACATAGTTCATAGAGAATAAATATAAAGATCCTTTTAGTCAATATAATTCCATAAAGTAAGCACACTAATGAGTACTCTTATTTTAATACCCCATATATATGTATATATGTGTGTGTATGTATTTTTATTGTAATATCCCCATATATATTTTATTGTAACACACACATATACATGTATATATGTGTATATATATGTATGTGTGTTTTTATTGTAACATCCCCATATATATTTTTATTGTACTTCTCTCTCTCTCTTTCTCACACACACACACACACACACACACACACACACACACACACACACACACAGATACACACACGGGGAGAAAGGGGAAGAGAAATTACTGAATTATTGGGCTGATAAATTTAAGGCAATACTTATAAATACTTAATTTCAGGATGAGTTTTGAGTTGAATAATCAAAGCAATCCCCCCAAATATATTTCTGGTTAGTTTCAAGTTCCAGGCTATTTATTGTTGTAAAGGAAATGTAACAGTTCTGCAGCAATCTAGTAGATCACCAGGGAGCAGAAGCCAGTAGGGAACTGTCACAAATAACAGCTGGGTAAAGAAGATTATGTGAGCTATACCTGTTGTGAGAGCAGTGGGGATGTGCTTTAAGCTTCACAATTAATCTACGTTGTGGCAGTGTGGATTAAGGTGTCTGTAATATAGTACACAATTTAATTTACTTCAGCTCCTTTTCATTTCCATTTTATTCTAAAGAAAGCATAGGCTGGGAAAATAGCTCAGTGTGTAAAAGTACTTGATTGATGACCTGAATTCAGATCCCCAGAACCCATATAAAAGCCAGATGCAATAATCCAAGTGTCTATAATCCAAGTGCAACCCTGCTGGGAGATTGGAGACAGAGACAGGAGAGTATCCAGAAGCCCATTTACCAAAGCAGAAGGAATCCCTGTATCAAACAAGGTATGATGGTTTGAAAGAAAATTGCCCTCAACTTTGCCACTGTTAGGAGGTATGGTCTTGCTGGAATAAGTGTGGTCTTGGTAGAGGAAGTGTGTCACTGTAGAGGCAGTCTTTGAAGTCTCCTGTATACTCAAGGTACTACCCAGCGTGAAAGTCCACTTTCTGTTGTCTTCTGATCAAGTTGTAGCCAGCACCATGTCTGCCTGCATGCCACCATGTTTCCCACCATGATCCGCTGAAATTGTAAGCCAGACCCAATTAAATGTTTTCCTCTATAAGAGTTTCTATGGCTATGGTGTCTTTTCACAGAATTAGAAACCCTAAGACAGAAGTTGGCACCAGGAATTCGAGTACTGAGATGAAAGGACTAACTATGATTTAGTTTGGAGGAATTTGGACTTTGTTACTTGGGTCACTAGTAGGATCATGGAAGACAGTGATGTTGATAATGATTTGAACTGTCAGATGCTGGTTCATAAGGTTTCAGAGAAGAATTGAAGTATGTGGTCTAGAGACCAGTCTTGTAATAGTTTGGTGTAGTGTGGCTGCTTTTGACCTTGTCCGAAAGGTTTGGCTGAGGCTAAAGTGAAGTTACAGATTAATTTCCTTGGCACAGGAAATCTCAAAACAACCTAAACAGTATAAACTCTGTCATGTGGTTATTAGTGGTAACACTGATGAAGATTTATAATGAAAAGGAGCAAACTGAGCAAATAAAAATACAGAATGTACAGATGGACGAAAGGGACACCAGGAATTGGAATAGAGCTAAATCCTATTTTCAAATAGATAAACAGATTAAGAAATGGAATAAAGGGAGTGGTGACCTTAGGGCATGGTCCAACCCAGCTAAATTTCTAACTTGTGAAAAGGTTTTAAAGAAAAGCTTAGTCTTTAATCCCAGTGCTGGGCTGGCAGAAGGCAGCATGGTCTATAGTTTCATAACAGCCAAGTGTAGGAAGTGAAAAATAGAAAGCTGGTGAAGATGTAATTGAATGAGGGGGCCATGTTCCAGCACTTTTGGCTACATGACTCTGGTTTTAGAGTGAAGAATGGAAGAAATAGGTTGTAGAATTTGCGTCCTCCCCTTAAGAAAGCAGCTGAGGCCAGGCATGTGTCCGGGCTGTCCCTGAATGGAGGCCTAGTAGAGAGGCCATTGCATGAAGCTGTGAATTCAAAGCCTGGATTGCCTTGGAGACCTCAAGATGTTGGAGATGCCAGAGCTATGGGATACCTGCTGAAGAGAGTTTCTAAAAGAAGTTGTAGTCAACACAGCTGAAAGGAATTGGAGATCTGAGAGTGTTTGAACATCAGATATGGAGATGCAGAGTTTGGATTTTTCCCAGTTGGGTTCGGTCTTGGTTTGGTCTAGTGTTTTTGCACTATGCTTCCTTCCCTATGTTTTGGAATGATAATGTATGTCCTGTGCCATTTTAGGTTGGAAGTATGAGGTCTGGTTTTTTTTTTTAATTTTATTTTGGTTTTATAGGGTATTACACTTAAGAGATTGCATGAATCCCAGAAGAGATTTAGAACTTTTAAATGGGAACTTTTGAAGTTGGGACTAAATACATTTTTCCATTACCATATGATTGCAAACATTTGGGGGACACAGAATGGTATGTGTTGGTTTGAAAGAAAATGGCCCCTAAAGGGAATGACACTATTAGGAGGTATGGCCTTGTTGGAGTAGGTGTGGTCTTATTGGAGGAAGTGTGTCACCATGGAGGTAGCCTTTGAAGTCTTTAATATGTTCAAGGTACCACCCAGTGTGAAAGTCCACTTTCTGTTGCCTTCTGATCAAATTGTAGCCAGCACCATGTCTTCCTGTAGGCCACCATGTCCCCTTCCATGATGATAATGGACTGAACCTCTGAAATTTTAAGTGAGCCACTGCAATGAAATGTTTTCTTTTATATGAGTTTGCTGCGGTCATGGTGTCTCTCATAGCAATAGAAATGCTAAGATACAAAGTGAGGGCTGACATTTGTCCATATGTAGAGGCATACACACGCACACGCACATGCATGCACAAACACATGAAGGGGGCTCTAGCCTCTCAAGTAACTTGGACTGTAGGTACGTGCTACTATGCCTAGCTTACTTAGGCTTCTCTCTGAAAATATATGACTCATAAGCTTTGATTTAAGTAACGTCCTGTTAAGGGCTGTAGAGGATTATAAAATACAAGCTCTGTTGTTGAGATGGAAGACTTACATATAAGATCAATAGTCATGTGAAGCCAGTAAGTCATTAGTATCTGATTTATTGACTGGTTGGTTGATTGAACTTGGACTTCATGTAGCCAAGACAGTTCTCAAGCTCATGGTTCCCTTGCCTTCACCTTCTCAGTGTTGGGATCACAGACACAGATCATCATGCTTGCCTTTGTACTCTTG
The DNA here is from genome assembly GCA_030556225.1 of Cricetiscus sungorus. Lineage (NCBI taxonomy): Eukaryota > Metazoa > Chordata > Mammalia > Rodentia > Cricetidae > Cricetiscus > Cricetiscus sungorus. Next base: position 11,637,814 of record JANBXA010000726.1, read on the forward strand.
AATAGCATGTTTGGAAAGAGGCACTGGCTTTTGCTTTAGATGAAGAATACGAATCCCATTTCTCATAGTTCTATCCATATTACCTAATTAATCTCCAAAAGTCTCACCATAGTATCATGATGGACTTCAACATATAAATTTGGGAGGGAATGGACAATAGCATCTAGTCTATAACACAGCAGGAAGAATACAGCCTTGCTTTGATTTCTTTCTTTTTTTTTCAATGCTTTGTTTTCTGTGATAAAATTTAGAGTTTATAAAAGGTGATAATAAAACTGGATGTCAGGCAGGTTTGGGTCTCTATAACAGCTGTACATTTTTTCCATAAACTTGTTTCTGAAATCATGACTCCAATGTCCTTCTCTTCTGATTTAGAACAGTAAATTGGGGACTTAAATGAAATTAACATTTGAGGTAATAAATCACTACTTCATACAAAATTATGTGATTGGGTTCTTCAGTTGTGTGCCTCTAGTAATGTATAGATACCTTCAGAAACTTCAATGGTCCAGAGTAGTTATCATTTCTTTTAAAATGTTTAAAGACTTACTTATTTTTATTTTATGTCCATCTGAGTTTTGCTTGTGTTTGTGTATATGCCTGGTGCCCGTGGATGGTAAAAGAGGATGTTGGATTACATGGGTTACAGATGCTTATGGGCCACCACGTGGATGCTGGAAATTAAACCCAGGTTGTCTGGAAAAGGAACAAGTGTAGACTGGTAATCCTTTGTTCTGTCTGAAATCCATAGATGAGTGAGTACATATCATGTATGTCTTTTTATGTCTGGGTTACCTCACTCAGGATGGTTTCTTCTAGTTCCATCCATTTGCCTACGAATTTCAGGATTCCTTTGTGGTTTTCTGCTGAGTAGTACTCTATTGTGTAAATGTACCACATTTTCTCCATCCATTATTCAGTTGACTGGCATCTAGGTTGCTTCCAGGTTCTGGCTATTACAAATAATGCTGCTATGAACATAGTTGAACAGATGTCCTTGTTGTATGAATGTGCATCTTTTGGGAATATGCCTAAGAGTAGAATTACTGGATCTTGAGGTAAACTGATTCCCAATTTCCTGAGGAAACACCATATTGATTTCCAAAGTGGCTGTATGAGTTTGCACTCCCACCAGCAGTGGAGGAGTGTGCCCTTTCTCTACATTCTCTCCAGCATAAGTTGTCATTGGTGTTTTTTATTTCAGCCACCCTGACAGGAGTAAGATGGTATCTCAGAAGCCAGACATTGGTGGCTCACACCTTTAATCCCAGCACTTGCGAGGCAGAGGCAGGCAGATATCCGTGAGTTTGAGGCAAGCCTGATCTACAAAGCTAGTTCCAGGACAGGTTCCAAAACAATACAGAGAAACCCTGTCTTGAAAAACAAATTAAAAAGAAAAAAAAGATGTTATCTTAGAGTTGTTTTGATTTGCATTTCCCTGATGGCTACGGATGTTGATCTCTGACTATCTCAAAGCCTTCAGTGAGTTTCCACTGCTTTCTGGATTTGCTGCTATTGCTTTTATTGTTCCTTAATATTTGCTATTCCCTTGTAAAAATCGAGATAGAGATATAATTCATACAACAATTCAGCATTTTGGTATATACATTTTAGTGTTTTTTGTATTGTCACAGTTTTGTACAACTCTCTAATTCCAATACATTTCCATCATTTTAAAACAGAACCCTGTGGTTATCAACTGTAACCTTAACATGTTTTATGTGTTCTAGAAGCATTAGTTCCTTGTATACATTTGCATAGTTTTTTAGGGTTCTCCAGAGAAATGGATTATAGGAAACTTTTCCCCAGAATTGTATTCTGTGACAAGTCCTAAGATTGCAGTTGGTAAGCTGGCGACCCGCAGTTCCCAGTGGCACTGTTCCAGTTGACATGCTTTAGAAAATACTGTTCATGGACTATTGATGATTAAATTATTTCAGTTTTACACTGACCTGAATGAGTGGAAATCAAATGTAGACCCATGTCTTGGTTAGTCTCTATTCAGTTTTAAATTCAGCCCAATCATGTTACTTGCTTGGCAGACAATACTAATGGAAAGATCTGTTTTGGTGCTAGATTATTCTGGGCAGGCTTTCTAGAGACTAAGACTACTGCTTTTACCAGGATCTGCCTGCAATTATTTCCCAAGGGATACTCATTTTTCTGTTCATGGATAGTTAGCTACAAAATGGTGGTTAGAGAGAGACAGTCCTTGGATTGGCTAGCTGAGTAGCAGCTGCTAGGAAATAGTAAGTATAAGTAGTTGGTAGGAAGTGAATAGATGATTGATATATGTATGTATTTGATAACCAATAATGGATTGGTTTCCATGGTTCTTGTAGTCTAATTCATCCAAAAAGATGGCAGCCATAAGCAAAGACTCGCTTCATGAAATGAATTCTATAAGTGCATTCTGCTTTAAAAAATGTTATTAGGGCTGGAGCTCAGCAGTTAAGAGCGCCTACAACTGTGTAACTTTAGCTCCAGGGGAATCTGATACCCTCACATAGGCAGGAATATACATGCAGAACACCAATAAACAAAAAGCAAATACCTTATTTTAAAAAAGTCATTTTCATTTGTGAAATTAGGTTCGAATATTGACCTTAATGAAAAACAATAGCTATAAAATGATGTAATTAAATATTCTTGTATAAATTTAGATGTATTACTTTTCAAAGATACTAATGAAGCAGTATAATTAAAATAAAATGCAATCTAATCTGAAGACATAATTGATATTTAGAATTCCTGTTTAGAATTAATAATTTGAAGTAATTATGAGAAATTTTCATTACATTTAACGAGTGTTTAGTTTCAAATGTGTAGCTAAGATTGTGCAAGATTTTTCAGGCAAGGGATGGGACTTTTTTTTAATTTTCAAGACAGAGTTTCTATGTGTAATAAATAGCCTTAGCTATCTTGTAGCTCGCTTTGTAGACCAGGCTGTCCTTGAATTCATAGAGATCTGCCTGCCTCTGTCTCCCAAGTGTTGGCATTAAAGGTGTACACCACCAGAGGTTTTGTTTTTGGTTTTGTTTTTTATGGTGCGCAAACTACCCCTATAAAATCACTTAATTTTTTAAACTTTATTTTTAATTTATGTGTATGGGTGTTTTGCCTACATGTATGCCTTTGTACCACATGTGTGCAGTGCCCACAGATGCCAATAGATGATGTTGGATCCTCTGGGACTGGAGTTACAGGGTTCTTAGAGCTACCACGTGGCTGCTGGGAATTGAACCCAGCTTCTCTTGAAGAGCAACCAGTGCTCTTAACCACTGAGCCATTTATTGTGTCCTAGATATTATCTTTAAATTTGAGTTTAATTAAATTAAAGTTTTTAAAAACTGTAATATTTGATACATACATAATAGTTATCATATAGTACATAATAATAAACATTTACATGTCAACTGCCTAACTTAAGAAATTACAGTGTTTTACCTATAATGCTACTGCCATATCCCATCTACCTCCCTACTATTGTGAACCTTTCATCTGTGTGGTCCCTGCTTTCCTGGAATTCACTTTGTTGATTAAGTTAGTCTCAAGCTTAGAGATCCCCCTGCCTCTCATTTTCCCAAGTTAAAGGTGTACACTACCACTGTCAGTAAAACTTTCAGTTTTTATAATTAATTCATTATTTACAAACAACTACATTTAAGCCAGGTGTGGGGATGCATATTCCTAATCCAAGCACTCACAATGAAGCAGGAGGACTTTAATGTTAGCCTAGGCTAAATCGTAAATTTGAGGTCATTTTGGGCTACATACTAAGAAACCATCTAAAAATGCTTACAAAGCACATTTATGTGCAAGTCTTCATAATATTTTATGGCATTTTCTTATTTAAAACCTAATTACTCTTCATAATAAAATAACTAAATAAGAGAATGCCTAATATCTTTTTAACTCGGTATTATATTTTTTACAAGATTTTATTTATGTGTTTGTGCACTTGTGTGTGTGTGTGTATGTTGTTGTTGTTATTGTTGTTGTTGTTGTTGTCCATGGAGGCCAGAAGGAGGGACTGGGACATTTTAGAGCTGGTATTACAAGTGTATTTGAGCTACTCTATGTGGGTGGGTGTTGGGATCTGAACTCTGGTCCTCATGATTGAGTAACAGATTCTCCTAACTCTTGTACTATATCCCAAGCCCCTATAAAAGTTCTGTTGGTTTTTGTTTGTTTGTTTAAAATACAGGTGTAATTTACTCATGCTGAGTAATAATCTACTTTAGGAAGTGAATTAGTTAACTTGTGTTACTGCTGCAAGAAAATACCTGACACAGCAACTTAAAGGTTGATTTTGGCTTATAGTTCTAGAAGATAGTGTATCATGGCAGGGAGTTTTGGTTGGTTGATTTTTGAGATAGGGTTTCTCTGTGTAGTCTTGGCTGTCCTGATAACTCACTCTTTAGATCAGACTGGCCTCCAACTTGTAATCCCAGATGCTGGGATTAACGGTGTATGCCACTGCTACCTGGCCCTTTTTGGTTTTATATATTACCAATATCTTATTTAAGTTTGGAGAGTTTCCAATTTCTTCCCTCCCACTATTGAGCTACACATATTGTAGCTTAAAGTCTTTTCATAAACAAATGCAGTAGTCATTTTGACAAGGAAAGTATTAGTGACAGAAGTGTCCCTGGTCATATTACCTTTGAAGTCAGGAATCTGGAAGATAAATGATTTCCCCTTTTATTCAGTGGGGATGGGGGAAGCTCATTGAATGTCTTTAGGGTGGGTCATAGTTACACACTTCTGAAAACACCCTCATAAGCACATTTAGAATTGCAGTTTCGTGGTGATTTTAAATCTAGTCAAGTTGACAATGAAGAATAACTGTCACAGAATGTTCCTACTTTTTTGTTTTTTACAATTGTTTATTTCTTTTATGAGTGAATATGGGTGAAGGATTGCCACAGCACAGGTGTGGAGGTCAAAGGACAACTTCTGGGAGTCAGTTATTTCCCCATTTGACTTCTGACTATCAGCCTCACATTCTGAGGTTTGATGGCAAGCACTTTTTGCTGATTCATCTTGCCTTCCCACAACCTTTTAAAAACATATTTATTCTTGCCTCTTGTGTGTGTGTGGGCGGGGGTCACTAAAGTACCTTGCTTATGTTACCCAGGCTTTCATCAAACCGTAAATGATCCTCCTGCTTCAGCCTTTCTCATACTGATGCAGGTATGTACTACTATGAGTTTTCAGTGTGTGTGTGTGTGTGTGTGTGTGTGTGTGTGTGTGTGTGTGTGTGTGTGTCTGTGTCTGTGTCTGTGTCTGTGTGTGTGTGTCTGTGTCTGTGTGTGTGTGTCTGTGCATGTGTCCCCACCTCTGCACATGTGCACAGACAGAGGTGAACTCCTTTCCTCTACCCCTATAATGCTGGGATTATAGGTGTGTATCACCACATTTATGTTTATTTCATTGTATGTTTTCAGCTGGTATCTCATGAAGCTCAGGCTGGCCTTGAACACCTGATCCTGTTGTGCTATATATCTGTTCCTTCTGAACCTGAAGCTAGGCTGGCTGCCAGCAGGCCCTAGCAATCCTCTTGTCTATTCCCCAAACCATGATTGAGTTACAGGTGTCCTTGATCACACTCAGATTTTTTGTTTAGATGGTGGGGATTTCAGCCTAGTTCCTCTTGCTTGCTGACCAAGTAATTGCTTTTACCCACTGAGCCATCTCCCCAGCCTGAGTTTCTGAGTTTGAAGTAAAATTTCAGCTCTATTTTTTTTATTAAAAGAAAACCATTTATTTATTTATTTGCCTTTTGATCCCCTGAAGTTAGAATTACAGGTAGAGGCAGTTGTGGGCTGCCTGATGTGGATGCTGGGAACCAAACTGCTGTCCTCTGCAAGAAGAGCAAGTGCTGTTAACTGATGAGCCATACCTCAGCACAGGCTTTTGTTCTTGTTTTGTTTTTTTATATAGTTAGTGCTATATGTATTTTGTTCGCACAGTCGCTCCCTGTACCAAAATTAGAAAGTTGGTATATGGGGGGGGGTGAAAGTTGATGTCATTGCACCTTACCATATTTTCTGAGACAGGGTCTCTCACTGAACTTAAAACTCACCATTTTGGCTAGGTTGACTTTCCAGTAAGTTCCAGGGACCTGCTTTCCTCTGCCCCTATAGTGCTAGGGTTACACTAATGGGCTATTGCACCTACCTTTTTCCTTTGATGCTAGGGAGCTGATTTCAGGTTCTCACCCTTAAATGTCAAGCACTTTACTGAGACATCTCCCCAGTCCTCAGTTCTCTTTCATAAAAATTTTGAAGCTTGGAAAGTATTTTATGTTTCAATGTGTATCTTGTCTGTAGCAGCTGTCTTTAATCCCAGTACTCAGACACAGGCAGGCAGATCGCTGTGAGTCCTAGGCAAGCCTAATCTGCATAGCATGCTTCAGACCAGCCAAGGCTACATAGTGAGACCTGAAGAAAAAAAAAGGCCTGATTTAAGTTCGTGTCTATATGTGCTCCCAGATTGTTTCAGAATGTCCAGTTTAATTGATGCTCAGTTCTAGAAGATCGCCTCAGATTACATAATTTATAAGCAAGGTGATGAGATAAAACCTTGATATGAAAATCAAAGGAACATTAGTCTGTGTTTGATGTTGAGGGAAGCCAGATGCCTAAGTATGTTATATATGCCCATATGATCTTCTGTTTAACATATTAGTGAAAGCTTTCAGTCATGTAAATAAGAATCATGAAAAAGCTGGGCGTAGTGCCTTTAATCCCAGCACATGAGGCAGAAAACAACAAATAAGAAAAAATCATGAAAATCCTATGTACTTATTAGCAGTTAAAAATAGTGGTGGAAAGGAGGAAATAATTCTACACACACAGGCTCTACACACACAGGCACTTGTACACATGTGCAGGCATACATACACACACACACACATGAACATGGACAAGAGTGAGCTTGACATCAAGTGTATTCCTTGATTACTCTTATACCTTGATATATTGAGGCAGTCTCTCCCCTAAAGCCATAGCTTGCCTGTTCACTTAGTTTAGATCCAGGAATCCCCTGTATCTGCTTCAACCATTCTCGGATTTCTGTGCCCACATAGCTTTCATGTGGTCTCTAGCTGATCTCAGATCTCCAACTTAAATGGTAAACTCTGGGTCTGTCTACATAGCCCTGGCTGTTCTGGAACTCATGATGTAGACCAGACTACCATCAAGTGCAAAGAAATCTACCTTTGCCCTCCAAGTGCTGGGATTAAAGGTATATACCACCATGCCTGGCTCTAGGATCTGTTTGTGATAGGATGTCTAGGGAAATTCTCTGGCGATGACATTGATACAGATAGGGCAGTGAAAGAGATATACTAATTTTGGTAGCACTATCTTGGGAGCAATTGGGATCCATTTGTTTTTGACAGGGTCTCACTATGTAGCTCAGGTTGGCCTTCAACTTGCACTCCTTCTGTCTTTGCCTCCCACATGCTGGGATTATAGGTGTGTGCCCCCTCATCTGTACAATTCGGATTTTTGTGAACTCAACTTCTTGATGTAATGAATGTGATTTGTTGCTGTAGTTATGATAAAAGTTATATGTTTAATCAATTCACACATGTTCCTGGTATTCCCTACCAGATGCCATATATTGTGTTTTACTTGATTGAGATGCTTTGGTGACTAAATCAGACAGAAGTCTGCCATCATTTAACTTATTTTCTAATATGAGAGAAGATATTAATTTTAAAAAGGGTAAGCTGATATAGCAAAGATTCTAAAATAGTGGCCTGGGAAAAAAGTGTTTCTCTTTTATGTGAGAACCTAGAGCAAGTTGGCAACTTCTAGACCATGAGACTATCTTGGATTCTAAACTAAGTAGGTTATTTCTGCTTTCTTTAACATTTGGTTTTCAGGTTGTAGACAGCAGGAATATATGTTATATGATGTGAAAGTGATAGTATAATATGTGAGCTTATTGGTGATGAATGATGAAGGGAAACTAAATACCTGGCTAGAGTTAATCATAGAATGGTAAAAAAAAACAAAAAAAAAAAAAAAAAAAAAAAAAACCTCTTGAGAAAGTATCATTTGAGCTGGCGTGGTAGCACCTTCCTTTAATCCTAGCCATTGATAGGCCAAGGCAGGAGAAATTCATGAGTTTTAAGCCAACTTGGGTTTTATAGTAACTTTCAGGCCAGCCTGAGCCACAGTGATACTTTCAAAATAAAAATTGTAGTCTTGTGAGCAAGACTAGTGGTTTCTTATACCACAAAGACAGAGTAGTTTTAACAGTCCAGAATCTTAGGTCTGGACTGTTAAGTTAATACAATTGCATGGCTATGCTACAGGTTCAGTCACAGCAAGCAGTACAAAAAGGCTTTAAATAATGAATGGTATTTATGGTATTTTAGTGAGTTATAATGTGAGGATCAAGGGTAAGGTATTTATATAAGATTTTGGACTGAGTTTCTTTTTTTTCTCATAGTACTTCAATAGATGATAAGATTAACCCCCTAAAGGGGAATAACTAAGATTTTAGACTAACACATAATTCAGACTATTCGAGTGTAGGTTTTCTTGTAAGTGCAGACATTATTTATGATCAGAATCTGCTACAGAATTCTAGTTGATATTGTCATTGCCAGTGTACTTTTTTTCCTTGTGTACTGGTAAAATTATGTTATATATATATATTTATTTTTATAAATAATATAATTTAAAAATTTTACATGTCGATCCCAGTTTCCTCTCCCTCCCGCTTACCCTCTTCCCCCCCTCATATGCACCCTGAGCACCCTCCCCTCCTATCCCCCACCCCCAGTCTACATGTAGGGCCATGCTATCCAGGTGCAATTTTAAGCATTTGGTGACACAAAGCAATAGAAATATTTCCATCCTGACCCTTAATTCTCCAACTTTTTTTTTTTTTTTTTTTGCTCAGTAGTCCTTCCAATTACAGAAGGCAGCATTTTTCAAGCATTTGTTAAGATTTATTTGTATTTGTAATTATGTGTGTATATGTATGTGTATCTGTGGGACTGTGCACATGTGAGTGCAGGTGTTTCAAGAGTCCAGAAAAGGGCACCTGATCCCCATTGAGTGCAGGTCCTCTGAACCTCTGAATTATCTCTCCAGTCCCTATTATTTTCTTTAATTATATTTCAGTGCTCCTTTAAATCTGAATGTAATAAGCAAGCACTTTTCCTTCAGTACTAGTTTTTTGAAGGACAAAGCATTTTTTAATAAGACATTTTTTGCCTGTTCTATTAAATGCCATTTCTAGCTACAGCACATCTATGTTGAAGTACACAGCTTTAGGCTTTCTTATTTTTGTTGAACCATGACATTTCATTACGGAACTTAAGAGTTTAGAGAGAAAAGATGTGTAGTTGTATAATGAAAACACATGACAGAGAGTAATAAGTGCCATTAGAAATCTAAAAATAAGGTGCTTCAGAGACAGTAGAATGAGATGAATTACTGTCAGTTTTTGCTTCCGTGGCTGTGAAGAGGCAATAGGTTAACTTTGAGTTTAAATATAATGTTCTAAAAAGATTTTCTATTCTTAGAAAGGAGGGGCATTTGATCTGACATCCTATTGTTTAAAATTTTTATAAGCCCAGTCTTTTTTCTAAGCACAAATAAAATCCATTTTTGGGTTCATGCTGTTCCATAGAAAAAAGGTCAAGCCAGTGTGGAAAAGGCTAATGATCAATTCTCAGCATTTTATAACAGCATGGAAGTTAGTCTTGAAACTTTTCTCATTCTGTCTTATCCTATCCATTAGTAAATTCTGCTCACAATCTGTCTTTGCAAAGCAATCAGATTGATGCATCTTAAAATGCACTCTATTTTATTCCAAGAATATTTAGTGGCTTCCTTTATACCTACATTGTGCCTGTCAGACCCTGCCTACCCGTGTGACATCTTATCTTTTCTATACTGTATACATGCCATCCTTCCCTTGGACTGTACTGTACTGCATCCCATTTTCACTGTGCCTACAACTGATACTGTATGGAATGCTTTGCTTTGGAACCCTGTTTCTACTCTTTCAGAACTAAACTTAGGCACTACTTCCTAAAGGAAATTATCACTGATGGTATATGAGCTCAAACTGCTCACTCTCACAGGCTGTTAAAGTGCCTTGTAATTCTCTTACATGGTAGTTCCAGCAGTTATAATTAATAATGAATCATATAGGACCAGTTATTAGCTGCTTCCCACCCACAGCAAAATTTAAAAGGATACATGCTTTTATTTATTCACTATACTCCTAATGCCAGATTCAACTACAGTGCCCAGAATTGGAGTAAGACCTCAAAATCACTTGCTATAAAAGAAAAAGAACAGAAAAATCCTCAAATCACCTAAACTTGGTTTGAACCTTAAAGTTTTAAGTCCTTACATTTGGTCATATTTGTTTAAAAATGTTGGAATGTTTACAGAAGGCAAAAGTTGTATCATCGCCTAGAGACATTGGAAATTTGACTCCCGGGCATCTGGTTTAGATGCCTACTGTATCAAAAACTGGGAATTAAGCTTGGCAATGTGTTTTCCAAAAAATTTCCAAGTTACAGAATGACAGGTTAGGTGGTTCAAATAGAAAGTTTACATCTTTCTTTTTTCAGAGCCTGGAAAGTCTGGTATCTGGTAGATCTGGTATCTATAAGAGCAAACACCATCTTTATGTGACAACAAAAAGAGGGAAATCCTAAACTCTCTGGCCTCTTGTCCCATTATCCCATTAACAAAGAATCCACTTTCTTTAGTGTGGGAGTGTAGACTTTTCCCCCTTTTTACTGAAAATAGCCTTTCTCCTCTCACACATAATATACCCTGGTTATGGTTTCCCCTCCCTCTACTCCTTTGAGTTCTTCCCATCTACCTTCCCATCCACATCCACCCCATTTCTGTCTCTCATTAGAAAACAAACAGGCTTCTAAGGGGTAATAATAAAATATAGTAAGATAAAACAAAAATTAACACATCAGAATAGGACAAAAGAAACAAGGAAAAGAACCCACGAAAAGGCAAAAGAAACATATCGACACAGAGACCTACTTGTTAGCATACTACGTCATCCCACAAAAACACAGAACTGGAAGACATATATACTGTGGTAGTCTGAATATAATTGGTCCCCATAATCTTATAGGGAGTTGCACTATTAGAAGGTATGGCATTGTTGGAGTGGATATGCCCTTGTTAGAGGAAGTATGCGTCACTGTGAGGACAGATTTTGAGGTATCCCATGCTCAGCATACTGCCCAATGTCTCAGTCAACTTCCTGTTGCTTACAACACCATGTCAGCCTGCATGCCGCCATTCTCCCCACCATGATAATAATAATCATAATCGTAAGCCAGCCCCCTCAGTTAAATGTTTTCCTTATGAGTTGCTGTGGTCATAGTGTTTCTTCGCAGCAATAAAAACCCTAAGACATACTCAAAGGAGTGGGATAAAAAGTGGGGGAAATACTATATAATTAAAAGTAAGATATTTTTGAAGTTCTGACATTATAAGACAAGGAATCTCCAGTGTTGCTACTGAAGCCATTTTCTGTTGGCCATATAACTTGCACATAAGAGTAGTTTATTTCCTTTGTGAGACTCCCTTTGAGAAAACTTTCATTTGTAAATACTTACCATTTTGTTTGATTTCTTGTACTGATATTTTATTTATGATCTAACAAATAAAGCTTGCCTGAAGATCATAGTGCAAAGCTAGCCTCACTAGCTAGCCATAGACACCAGACAGTGGAGGCACACACCTTTAATCCCAGAAGCCACATTAATTAACCATACAGGCCAGGCAATGGTGGTACACACCTTTTTTCCCAGCACTTGGCAGACAGGTAGACCGAGCTCAGTAAGTTCAAGGCCACCCCGGGCTACATGAAATTTATCCAGTCTAAAAGAGAAACAGAACTCACACAAAGATGACCACAGCACTTGGGATCTGACGCCTTTAATCCCAGCACTTGGAGGAATATAAAACAGGAAGAGACAGGTGCTCAATGCAGTCTGAGGTTTGGTTCAGACAGGTGCAGTCTGGAGATGCAGTCTGAGGACAGGATCCCTTTGGTCTGAGCATTGGTAGAGGTGAGAACTCTGTAGTGGTTGGCCGCTTCACTTCTCTGATCTTCAAGCAAGCTTTGTTAGATCATAAACAAAATATCGCCATATTTGCTAAAGTTTATTGTATTGTTGTTTCATTAGGCTTCTTTTTAAATTTAAGCATCATGGAACATCACCAGTGTTTTCATGTGTATATTTTCAACTGTGTTGAGGCACTAGGACTATACTACACCATCAGGCTGATGAATTAACTGCATTGTTAAAGGTCACTCATCCCCAATCTTGTCATTAATTCTAAATTTGTTCTATATTTGACCCAAGAGCATAATTTTGACAAAACCCACTTTTTTTTCCTAGATGTTGTTAGGTGACCCATAGAAAATTGTAGGGTTTTTTTCTCTCATATTGCAGGCATCCAGTCCTCCCTGATTGTCATTCTGATTAGAATAGGGAAAAAAGATAACTAATAAAATATTTTAGAATACTTGGTTATGTATTTTAAGTATGTAAGTATCTGCTTTTTATGTGTGTCTGGGTACCATGTACATGCCTGGTGCCCTTGGAATTCAGAAGAGGGCATTGGAGTTATGGTTGGTTGTGATCTTGGAATCAAAGTCAGGTCCTTTGTAAAAATAAATGCTTTTAATTGCTGAACCATCCAAAAATGAAACTATTAAGTATATTCTGGGGTTGAAGAGATAAAATGTTAGGAATAATTCATAAAATTTCCATGGATACCTTACAAGCAGTTTTAGTAATATACATATTACCCTAAATGAATCAATCTTGATCTATTACTTTTAAAATAAAGACCATTTTGATTTAGATTTCCTCAGTTTTCCTTTAATGTTAATTTTTGTCTTTGCATCCCAGAATAATTTAGTCATCATGGCTCTTTAGCCTTTTTGTTGTTGTGAAAATTCTCAGACTTTTCTTCATTTTGATGACAGGTCTATGAAGTATATTGACATTTTGTATGTTTCTTGTTCAGATTTGTCTGACTTTTTTTTTCTGAGACAGGATTTCTCTATGTGATGTGGCATATCCTTCTGTATGCTGCAAACACATGTTGCTTTTATTGATTGATAAAGCTGATTTGGCCAATGGCCAGGCATAATATAGATAGTCAGGAAATCCAAACAAAGATACAGAGAAAAAGTAGGCAGAATTAGGGAGACACCATTTAGCCATTAAAGGAGTAACATGCTGGAGCATCATTGGTAAGCTACGGCTTCGTGACCATACATGGATTAATCGAACTGGGTTAATTTAACTGTGAGAGCTAGTCAGTAATATGCCTGAGCCATTGGCCCAACTATTGCAATTGATATTAAGCCTCGGAATATTATTTCATAAGCTGCTATTAGGACTGACAGGCAGAACAGAAAACATCCAACTACATCTGTGTAACAGACCTGGCTGTCCTGGATTAGCTCTGTAGACCAGACTGTCCCGGAATTTATAGAGATCTGCCTGCCCCTGCCTCTGCCTCCCAAGTGCTGGGATTAAAGGCATGTGTCACCACTGCTTGGCCTGATTTTATTTTTATTTCATGTTTAAATAGGGCTTATTTATCTTGAGAAGGTAGTAAAGTACCATTTATATCACATCATATCAAAGATCATATCAAAGGTATATATCACCAACATGACTTATCACTGTTGGTGTTGTTCCAGTTTCTTTTCTGGTACCATGAAAAAAAAACACTGACAAAAACATTTGGGGTTTGGAAAGAGTTTATTTGGTTTACACTTAACATCACAGTCTAACATTGAGGAGGAATGCTGCTGGTTTGTTCATTCTGATTTCTTAAGCAGCTATCACTTGCCCAGGGGTGACACCACCCACAGTGGGCTGGGCCCTACCGCCTCAATCAGCAATCAAGAAAATAGCCCACAGTCATGCCTAACAGGCCAGTCTGGGGGAGGCAGTTTCTCAATCGAACTTTCTCAGTGTCCCTATTTTGTGTCATGTTAACAAAAGCAAACCAACACAATGCTCCATTTAAATAACCTATCTAGGATATTATTTGTGAGATTTATCTCCTGAAAAGATACTAATGTTTTTCCATTTCCATACCATATTAAGTACAATCAAGTCCCTAAGCATAGCCTACCTGTTGTATAAAGAAGTTCCAAGCAATGTTTTGCTGAGAACTTACACCTTGCTTTTTACTATCTCCTTTCGTTAGGAAATGGTGATATGTACTTAAAATGTTTATTTCAATTGTAAAGTAACTGCTGAGAGATGGCTCAGCAGTTAAGAGCACTGTTTTTTTTTTCCTAGAGGACCTGGGTCCAATTTCCAGGACCCACATGGTGACTCAGAACCATATGTAATCAAATTCCAGGCCCCTATAGATAGTAAGCACACATGTGGAGCACATACACATACATGCTGGCAAAGCACCTATAAACATAAAATAATAACCTATTTTTCTAGTTGGGAAGCATATTTTGCTGAAGAATGGTTTTTGAAAGGAAAATTGCTATTTTAGTGACTATTCTGGGGCTCTTTTGTGGGATTTTATGTTGTCTTGCATTTGTACTTGTTACTGGCATTTGTCCACATTGATTGTTATCTCACCACCTTCCAAGCTTTTTCTGTTTGCCCCTGTTATTGGAACTTAGTTGACTGGTAAGTATGTTTCTGTGAAAAGACTTTAGATTTGTAGCCTGGAGTCTTTTTGATTGAGATGAACTCAAATGATTTTAATGTGTGTGCCTTTCTACTGTGCTTTTGTTGAAATAGACACAGCACAAACGCTTTGCTTGTTTCGCTAATTAATGCATTTATGGGGGAAGGCAATTACTATCACCCTGAAAATGTGCACTTTGGAGATTTTTAAAAAGTTTTTGAGACATGGTTTCTCTGTGTGACAGTCCTGGCTGTCCTGAAACTTGCTTTGTAAACCAGGCCGGCCTCGAACTCAGAGATCCACTTGCTTCTCCCTCCTGAAGGCTGGGATTAAAGGAATGTGCCACCACTGCTGGACTAGCATTTGATATGTTAGCCAGGCTAGCAAGATTTGAAAAATAAGATTACTTCAATAAACTTGAGGCTGTTATAAACAGAGTAATATATCATTCCTAGTAATTATCAGATTTATAGGGAGCAAAGAATGAGGCGGGTGGTATTGATATTTGCATAAGCACTGTTGACCAGGGTCAGATGTGTCATAGGAACATTGTCTCTGTCAGTCCTCCCTCCCTCCTTCCTTCCTTCATTCCTTTCTTCCTTCCTTCGTTCCTTTACACGCTATCCATAATTCATGATTTGATTGCCAGTGTTCACTTAAAGTGCTTTCCAGAAAGGCGAAGAAAAAGCTTACAGAAACTAAGCAATTAACTTTTCATTGAAGATAACCTTTAGCTTTTTATTAATAATTTCAGATTCCTGTTTAATTCATTAAATACGGAGTAATAAAGCTCACTGTGTTTAGAATTATTTCAAATAATGGAAGCTAGTATATCTACCATAAAAAGCAAATAGATAAAAATGGGAATTTTTACTACATAAATTTATTAATTTGTGGTAATTAACGAGGTCTTAGACTTCTTTAATTTCAAATACTACAAAAGGGAGGCAGAGAATATTTATATTTTATATAGTTACTTTGTCAATGTTGTTGACCAGTATCTAATTATATATGTTTACTATATAGAAGATTCTAGTACTAATTTTAAAAATTTTGTTTTAATTTTTATTGGTGTACTTATTTTATATAGTGATAAATTTGAAATGTGTTATAGTTTCCAATATATATACCACACCTAGTTTTCCTTGTTACTAACATCTTACTAGATTAATGTATATATCTTTTGCAATTAATGATCCACTATTAATTTTTTTTTGCTTTTTTAAATGTTTTCAATGTGTGTATTTTATACATGCGTGTGTATGTATGCATGTATACACACTTGTGAACATGCATGTGTACATGTATGTGTGGAGGTCTGGGGTTGATCTCAGCAGTTTTACTCGGTTGTTAACTTGGGATCTCTCAAATGAGCCTAGAATTCCGTGATGTGACCAGTGTGGCTAGCCCTCTTGCTTGAGGATACTTTTTTCCCACCTTCTGAGCTCTGGTGTTAGAGGTGAGTTGCCATGACTAGCATTTATGTAGGATCTGGGGGATCTGAATTCACTGAGCAATCCTTTTTTAATCTTTAAAAATTAAAAAAGAAATGAAGGTCTTAGAATACAGCCCTGACTGGGCAGGGCTCACTGAGTGAGCCTTTTAGGCCTTGGACGTCTAGCAGTCTTCCTCTTTGGCAGATGTTCTGGGGTTACTGTAAAGCATTACAATGCCTACCTAAAACTCATGTAACTAAACTTTATAATTTATTCAGATTTCCTCAGTCCCTAATATGCCTTTTCTGTTAGTAATCCTATCTACAGTAATATCATACTTAGCCATCATGAATTTGTTTGGTTTTGTTTTTCAAGACAGTGTTTCTCTGTAGCCCTGGCTGCTTTGGAAGTTGCTCTGAAAACCAGGCTGGCCTCGAACTCAGAGATCTACTGGAATTAAAGGTGTACACCACCACTGCCTACCTGTGGATTCTCATTTTTTTATACATCATTACTTTTTAAAATTTATTTCTTATGTATATGAGTGTTTTGCCTACATGTATGTTTGATTGGTTTTTTTTCTCATCTTTCTTTAAGAGATTTGTTGATATTTTGCATTTTTTTTGTTTGTCTTTTCCTCTATTCCAATTTTTTGATCATTTTTCCTTCCATTTCTTTAAGGATTTTTCTCATGTCCTCTTAGAGGGTCTTTATCATTTTCATGAAGTTATTTTTTAAGTCGTTCTCTTTTGATTCATCTGCTTTGGTGTGTTCAGGTCTAGTTGGTGTAGATTTCCTAGATTCTGGTGGTGTGTCATACTGGTCTTTCTATTGTTGGTGTTTTCTTGTATTGCTGTCTTCCCGTTGCTTCTTCCTGTGGGTGCAGGTGGAGTCTTTCACTCTCTACCCTGTACTTCCAGTGGGTGTAGTTCTGCAACTCTGGATGATCCAAGCTCTCTTGGAGGTATCTTCCTCCGGCAGAAGGCAGGCGATGGGGGTCCAAAGATGAGGCAAGTGTGACCTCAAGGTGGTCCTGCGTGGATAGGCGGGTTCAGTGTGCTCAGAGCAGACCCAGGAAGTTCCATGGAGGTGGAGGGGTTGTTGGACCCGCACTCTGGCCCAGCGCTTACCTGGAACAGTGGTCCAGCAGGACAAAGGGTGGCGATACTGAAATTTTCAACAAAGTTCTTTATTGCAATAAAATACTAGTAAGTTATTGAAATGCATTTGCATGTCTCACCAACTCAGTTATTCATGAATTATTTGTTACTAGATTTTCATGTTCTCTACTTTTCGGTTACTTTTATATATAAATTATTTCTCTGAGTAAGAGCATTTCTGTCTTCATATCTTTAATACACTATAAATACAACTGTGTGAATAATAAGTTGAGCAACCTCCTGCTTATTTCATTCTCTCAAAGTACTGAAAGTAACAGATGGAGATCAGAAAAGTGCAGGGAGTAAACATCACAAGCACATCTAGTGTTGAAATTTCTTAGGAAATTTTTAACATCGAGGAATGAGTATGTCACACTGCAGATGAGCCTGAAGGATGAGTATGATTAATTTTCTTCAGCAGCAAACTCTCGTAATCAGATGTTTCTTGATGCATTCTCTTGCTTTGGAGTTAGATAATCTAAATTGTGTAACCTCCATTTGATTTTCATTCTGTCAAGTCTGAAGAACTGTCTCTGAGGATAGAAAGAATATTTTCCATTGAGCTATGCATGAGCTCAGTAGGAAGAGTTAGGAATTACAAATGAATGCGTTTAACAGGATTTTGTTTTCTAATGATAGGCATCTCTACCAAATTTAGCAATGTTGCAAACATGGAAGGAACAGAGGCCATCTGGGTTTCTTTGCTGGGTCTGTTGTTAGTTTGTTGTAATATTTTTTGTAGTTTAATCTCTTCTGTGGTCTTTAGATTTTCCTATGCACAGTAAGAATACACATAGGACTGAGCATTGTTTAAACCTTTTAAAACTGTAAGTTTGTGGTTCAGAATGGGAACTAAAAGTAGCAGGAAAAATTGTTGAAGGTATCTTGACTTTCCCACAAGATCATAAGTTTGAAGCTTAGTCTGGACCAGTATCCTAATGTGGAATTAGTATTTTTAATATAAGCTATAAATATGAAAAGGAAGTAGTTTGGGGGTGATTCCTACGGGATGCAAAACTTTTTATGGTAAGTATTCTAGATTAGTGAAGTAATGATAGATAAAAAACATGTAGAGAGATCTCTGGACATCATTCTTTTTCTTCTATGTTTCCCATGTGACACCCCCTTCTCTCTGATTGCTTGTTTGGTTGGGTTTTAGTTTGTTGTTTTGATGCAGTTTCATTATGTTGCCCAGGCTGACCTGGAACTCATGCTCGGGTTCACAGAATATTAGCTAGGGTTGGGCTGGAGAGATGGCTCAGAGGTTAAGAGCATTGGCTGTCCTTTCATAGGTCCTGAGTTCAATTCCCAGCAACCACATGGTGGCTGAAACAAACCATCTGTAATGAGACCTAGTGCCCTCTTCTGGCCTGCAGGCAGAATACTAGGGTTAATTACAGATGTGAGCCACCACACCTGGCTACATTCTCTCTTCCATTATTTCTTAGTAACTCTGTGGGCTTGCTTCATACTGTCAATATTGTAAGAACTGTAATGGCATGTTTATTTCTGTCTTTATACTGCTTTCCTGTGGACAGAGCTGGGGAAGGTCAGCTTTGAACAAGGCTTTGTTCTCTGTTTCGTCCTGAATTGAAAACTATTTTGGAAACCTGAGGCTGCTAGCTAAGACTGTTTTGTGTTTTGGTAAGGCTACTCTTGACTATTTCCTTGCTATTACGGCTAGCCTTGTATTTTTTGTTGTTGTTGTTTTGTTTTGGGTTTTTTTTGGTTTTTTTTTTTGTTTTGTTTTGTTTTGTTTTGCAGTAACTAGGCCTTGGTTTGATCCAGCCTTGTAAGGTGCTGATCTGTATAAAGTTATTGTATCTGTTCTTTCAAGGGTAAAAATATGCTTTCTTTCAGTCAGTTCTCTCAGAACTTGTTTTACTTAGGCCATGCCTGCCTATGATTGGATTTTTCACTGTTTAGTCCTCATACTGTTGATGTTCATCAACTAATTCACTGTCACAACTTTTCCATTAAGTTGTTTGCCGCCTTCTTGCTCAGGGTCTGCATACATGCCACTTATCTACCCATGCCTGTAGTTCTCGATGCCTTGTCTGTTTCTAATTATGTGCATTTTCCTATTTGGGATTTCTTCCTAGGCACTACTTTTGGGTTTCCCTCTAAGCACCTGATGTTCTGTCTATCTGAAGTCTTGTCAGTAATCCAAACTTTGTGCAGTTTTTTTCACTAGGCTTGCTTGCCTATATTCTAGTGTTGCCTAGAGTGACTGCCACACTTGTCTGTCTAGTGAACTCTTGGGCATTAGTATGCAATTAGTATTTAAATCACAGCTATAGCTTTCTTGTTCTGTTAAGTACTCTGGCCTTTTGCCTGATACTCAAGCATTCACTTCCCACCATTACCTGCCAGAAGATTGCAGAGGACTCTAAACATGGGTATCACTATGTCTTCACCTTAACATAGAGCCTGCCTATATGTAAATGATGGGGAATGTCCTTCTGTATATATGTTTCTGTTATTGGATGATGAATAAAATACTAATTGACCAGTAGCCAGGCAGGAAGTATAGATGGGGCTAGGGGATGAGAACAATTCTGGAGAGGGGATGCAGAGAGGAGTCACCAGAGAGATGCCATGTAGCCACCAAAGGAATAACATGCTGGAGCATTCTCCAGTAAGATAAGGCCATATAGAAATACATAGATTAGTAGTTATGGGTTAATAGTTGAGAGAGAGAGAGGGGGGGGGAGGGAGAGGGAGGGAGGGAGAGAGAGGGAGAGAGAGAGGGAGGGAGAGAGAGGGAGGGAGGGAGGGAGGGAGAGAGAGAGAGAGAGAGAGAGAGAGAGAGAGAGAGAGAGAGAGAGAGAGAGAGAGAGAGAGAGAGAGAATGAATAAGCTAGCCTGAGCAATTGGCCAAACCGTTTCTAATTAATGTAAGCTTCAGGGTGTTTGTTTGGGGCTAACTGGCAGAGGGATTTGTTGGGACTGAAACTCCATTTACAAGTAAAGAGTTATTGGATGAATAAATGAATATGACTCAGTGGTGTATTTTTGAGTTTGGATTTTCTTGAGGCCCCTGAGAGTACTAGTTAAAAGACTCTTACTAATTGCCTAAATACTCTGTAATCCCATGATCATAGACACTGGCTTACCTATGGCTACACACCTGCCTGTAACTGTCAACGAATACCTTGATAGCCAGAAAGACTTATCAGAGATTTTGGACAACTGTTCACCTTCTCCCATCTTGTAGCATCCATTGACAAGGTCTGCTGGGTCTCTCAAAACTTCAAACAAGAGAAAGAAATTACGACAAAATGTCTTCCCCTTCCCTTCTAAATCAGAACACTTGTAAAGTAAGGGGAATTAGTGCTTGAGTAGATTACTGTATCTTTGGGCATGGCTTTGCATGAGTTATGTATAAACTCAAGCAATTGCTAAAGACAGTAGCTATTTATTTTCAGTTGACCTGTTTTGGCTATATACTAAATGAGGGCATTTGAGTTTTAAATTATGTATATATTGACATCTTACTAGAGACCAATTTTGCATACTCATATCAATCAGTAGTCAGAAATGTATACATAAAACTCTCATGAACCCTGTCTGCTGTTCATCTTATTCTTGATCTTAAATTCATGATCAGGAATTAATATTTTTAGTTCTGATTGGTTATAGATATCTCTGAAATCATACTTATTTTTTCAGGATTATTGTATATAGTTTCCATGTGGAAAATAGTTTTAATATTTAGTATTTTAGTATTTAATTAATTTCAGTATCTTATATTTAGTATTTTAGTACTATGCAAGTATATGCATTTGAGCAAAATTATATAATTTGTGAACAGCTGAAATAATATAATTAAAATTTGTCACCTTGTGCACTTTTGTAGTCAGTTCTGTTCCTATATTGCCAAGCCCTACTAGATTTTAAATTTGATTTTAAATCTTTTGTAAATAGTGCACTAAATAAGTTTTATTCCTACCATCAATGCATAAAAAGTTCTGCTCGTATTCCTTATACCCCTTGCTTACTTGACAGTATTTGTTGTGTGTTTTTTATAATATTCATACTGAATTTACAATCACTAACTTGATTTGTGTCATTTTTTTGTTTGTTTCTGGAGTTTCATAATAATGAATCAAAATACAACCTTTTGAGTCTAGCTTTAATGCAATGCTCTGAGAAACATGCTTGTCCCATTTATCTGATTTGCTCTTTCATTAACTAGTAAACTTTCCCCTATGTTGTTGTATTACCATTTATCTATTCCCCAGGTACACTTGGAATATTTTCATGTTTTAGTGATTTTGCATAAAGTTGGTTAAATATCTGGATTTAGGTTTTTATATAGACATTTACCTTTTCTTGGGTGAAAAAGAAATATATGTAATGGCTGAGTTTTTTTATGTGTAGGTTTAACTTTATAGAAATATAAATTTACCAAACTGTTCACAAAGTTTCCATAGCCTTTTTGGTGCTTAAGAGCAATATATACAGTTCTAGTTGCTCAATGTCCTTTATACTGTATGTCTTCTAAGAATTTATTGGTGGGTCTCAGGAGGACTGGGCAGTCTAAGCGACCTCTGACAATGTAACCAGGATGTATCCCTAGTGTACAAAAGGACTTTGGGAGCACATTCCCCATGGAGGGATATTCCCTTAGCCTAGAGACACGGGGGAGGGCATAGGCCCTATCCCAAATGACTTGAAAGATTTTGATGAACCCTCATGGAAGGTCTCACCCTCCCTGAGGAGTGGATGGGGGTGTCTGTTGGGGGGGGGGTTGGAAGGAGAGAGAACTGGGATTGATGTGTAAAATAAGAAAAAATACATTAAATAAACAGAATATCAAAACAGAATTTATTTTTTCATTTTTATTTTATGGGTGTTTTGTTGCATGTATGTGTGTATACCATCAGCATGCCTGGTGATGCTGTGGATATATCTTAACTGAGCTCTCAGCTCTGCCATTTACTTAAAAATTCATGACGCACTCATCCCTCTGGTCCAGGTTTAAATAATGCATTATAGACTAGTAACTACTTCTTTTTCTTTTTTAAGAGCACAGTCTTGCTTGGCAGTGGTAGTGGATATCTTTAATTCCAGCACTCAAAAGGCAGAGGCAGGCAGATCTCTGTGAGTTTAAGGCCAACATGGTCTACAGAGCAAGTTTTAGGACAGACAGGGCTGTTACACAGAGAAACCCTGTCTCGAAAAATAAAAAACAAACAAAACAAAACAGAGTCTAACATTACAGACCAGACTGTCATAGAACTATGGAGCCCAGGCTGGCCTGGAACTTGAGACAATTCTGTACTCCTTCCAGCAACATGGGGATATTGTGAGAAATATAGATAATACATGTAAATAATTTCACATGTGGGGTTACTCAGTAATCATATCTTTTTTCTACAATGAAATGTATTTCACAACTGAAAATAACTAACTTTTATAGATTGCCAAATGAAACTTTTCAAATGATTTTGTAGTTAATTATTTTGCCTTGAGCAAATTGAACATGGTTTCCTTTACTGCTTTTAAAATAATGTCAGTTTTATATAATGATCAACTTGTTTGTTTGAGACAGGGTTTTTCTATGTATCCATGGCTGTTGTGAAACTCATTACCATGTAGAACAAGCTGGCCCTATACTTGAACTCGCCTCTGCCTCTGCCTGCCATGTGCTAGGACTAAATGCATGTACTACCATGTCCAGCCCAGTTTGGAAACATTTTTTAAATTGCAGTTCAGTGCTTTGGGCATTTCTGCTGGTCTGGAAGTGGTTATTTCAACCCAGAGGACTGAAGATGACATTTTATTTCCTGAGTCATGTAGATCTGATTGTTTATGACTCCTGAGACTCTTCTGTAATGAACACAAACCACTTCAGGCTGTCTGGAAGTAATGATTACTTTTCCTGTAAAGTTATTTTGGTTATCGCAAGTAGAGCCCAAGAACTTCATGTTTCCTCAGTCAGTTCAAGGGAGGTAGGAATCAGAAAAAAACAAATACAACAACTGAGTTTGAGAAATTGCATAAAGCTGACAGCATCAGGACATTAGGAGAACAGTTGTCTCCAAGTCCACAAATCTGTGGCCTTCTGGAAGTTGATTACCATGATTATTTGATTTTCTAGTAGTATTCTTCAAACCAACCAAATGTCTAAATTCTAATGACTTGATTTCTCAGGTGCTTAGATCCACTTTAATTAAGAGAAAAATAGGTTTTAAAGACATTGTTTTTCTCCCACTAATTACCATTGACTGTTTCGTTGTTACCCAGGACCTGATTGTGATTTTTTGTTTCTTGTTCATTAGAGGAGTTCTTTGAGCCTTGAAAATGTTCTGATTCTTTTAACCTTGTTGATATTGTAGATATTCAAAAGTAGATATCTGTTGTCTACCTTTGTTCTCCCGATTATGATAAATGTGATTAGTTCTTCATCTTTCAAGGAATTCAAAAAATGTGTTAGTAAGAGAGATGAAATGTTGTGAATAACATGTAAGCCATCAAACATGAAAATTCCCCCTTCTCAATTGGCTAAACAGTGGGTTCCAGTGTCTCAGCAAGAATATAGAATCACTGGTAATTAAACTTTTTAGTAACTAACTGAAATACTTAGCATTAAGGTGAGGCAAGGCCTTGCAGGTTTAGCTAGCTGTCACAAGAGGCTGTTTAAGACAGTTCTAAACATTATGAAGGAACAGAGGTTTTTTTAAATGAAGACAAAATATAATTCCATTCTCAAGGACTTTACACATTAGAAGACAATATGGAAGTATATATAGGGATTGTACTTTCTGCCATATCCAGTCCATCCTCTATAGTGCTACATTTTTTTTTTTAAATCATATCCTCTTTCTACTTAGGTGAGATTTCATCACAAATACTAGCATGATTTTTTGGGGTGAGGGGTTAGGGAACAGAGTTCATGATTAGTTATGTTCCTTGTAGTTGTAAGGCTTTGATCTGTCCCCACGTCTGTAAATGCCTTTCCTTTCCTTTTCTTTTTTCTTTCCTCTTCTCTTCTTTACATGTCCTTAAAAGAATAACCTTAAACATTTCTTGGAACACTAATTCTAATTGTTCTTAATAATAAAAACTCAGAGTCAACACTAATTCTGATTGTTCTTAATAATAAAAACTCAGAGTCAGATATTGGGTTTCAAGCTGAAGATCAGAGAATCAAAGCCAGCCCCTGGAGAGTTCTCACCTCCTTCACTGCTCAGACCAAAGGGGCCTCACCTCAGACTGCTTAGACTGCATGCATCTCTCACTTGTTTCCTCCCACTTTGCATTCTTCTCTACCCATCCATATCGCTCCTGTCTCCTCTTTAGTACTGGGATTAAAGTTGTGTCACTCGAAGTGCTGGGATCACCTATATGTGATGTTTCCTTTTTAGAATGGTTTACTCTCATGTAGCTCAGAGTGGCCTTAAATTCACAGAGATCCACCGGACTCTGTCTCCTGAATCCTGGGATAAAGGTGTGTACTACCACTGCCTGGCCTCTATTGCTAACTAGTATGGCTGCTGGGATTAAAGGTGTGTATCACCACTCCCTGATCTCTGTGGCTAGCTTTGTACTCTGATCTTTAGGCAAGCTTTATTTGTTAGACCATAAACAAAATATCAGTGCGTTTCTTTTTGGAAATGTTTCCTTGAAAAAAAGTCTCAGTGTTCATAGTCACACCCCTACGATGATTACCCTTAATATGTACCCCATCAAGTTCTCAGTTTGTGTCCTTACCACCTGTTGCTATAGGATCAAATATCTGGTAGGTGCTTGGGAAATATTGAAGGAATGCATTTTTAGAGCACACACAGATGTAGCGGAATAGTAATTGCGGCAGAGTGAACTGCTTGAGCCAAGTTACACACAAAGAGAGTAAATGGTTCAATTTTTCTTTCCCTTGTCCTTCCCTCTTTTTATCTCCTACTTATTGAATAAGTATATATTGTCCTAAAACTGTCATTTTAGAGAAAGTGTATTATGAGGTAAAACAGTAAGAGAAAAAATGTGTCTTCCTGGTAGTTGAAAATGATTCATTGTTGAAAACTGAATATTTCGGTGGGGGGAGACTTTTCTTGAGAGGAAGCACAGTTGATGGAAATGGAATTTTATTGTTGCCAAGAAAAGTGTGATAAGAATCACATCTCATGTAACTACTACCACTAGAATGGAAATTTCCATAGAGCAAAGAGATTTCAAAGTCTTAGATAATGGCTTATATATATTTAGAACTATTATTCTGTAAGAGAATTTGACAATTCAGTTGTGATGTATGAATTATTGAAAGTCCATTCATCTTGGTATTTGGTGACTGCCAGATGTTGGGCATGTTTTTTTTTTATGACAAGGACAGCTGGCCAGAAGCCTAAAAGTTCACTCTGAGCTGCCTACTGCTGCTATGTAGTGTTACAGGACATAAAAATGCTTCAGGTTAAGGCTTAAGAAGGCACTCTATCAGCATCTAGAGATCTGACCCATGGTCATTATGAAATGTTCTGCCATGGTGGGATTAGACCTTATGAAAGATAGGTGCTATCTTTTTACACAAGCTTTCATCATTCCTGTGTAATCTCTATGTCTTGTTTCCCCAGTTACCTCCTCAAATGGAATCAAGGTTCTTTATTTGTAGCATGGGGATAAATAAAATAGGAACTATCTAATGGGCTTGGTATAAGGATTTAATAGAGAATGTATCAGTTGAGGTTTTCACCTGTGCTCAATAAATGACATCTATGTTTTATTGTATAGTAGAAACATGGAACTGAGAGTAAAATCTTAATATTTCTAGGTGAGTACTACAATCATGTGTTCATTGAACATAACTCACCACAATAGTCTACAAACTCTAGTTGTCATGGCCTGTATAGTAATTTATCTAACACACAGTTTTGACTATCTCTTTCCAACTTATATGATAAAATTATATCCACTCCACTGTGTTCCAGCCTTGTACAGAATACCCTTTTCTCCCTTCTTTCTCAATGACTTATCTGTCATATTTATATTTCATGTGAAAATTTGTATCATCTTCTAAATTTCAATTCTTTAGGTTGCACATGCCTATCTCCACAAAGTTCCAGACATGTGAAAATTTATAAATGAATGCATGATGCCTGAGTTTTGCTGCTTAGGTCAAGAAATACTTGACCCACTAGTTCTTCTATATCCTCTTTTCTTTAACTGGCATTATTTATATAGGATTATCTCTTTTATTTTTATATATTAATGTCAACACAGATGGTAATTTCTCCAAAGAGTTTATCCTTTTGTGTATGTTTATACTTATGTTTTTAAATCATTGTCCTTCTTTTCTGTCATGCCCTATTAATAAATTTTAAAACCTCACTTCTAGGTCCATTTAAAAGCCAAAAACATGAATTGAATCATGGCTAATATAATACTGCTATTTATACACATGTGTAACAAGGCAAGGGGAAGCCATAAATTAAGAAGTTGAGAAATTAATATTTGAATTCCCAAAGGTGTCTTTTGCTCAGAATTTCCAAAGCTAAAACTTCTCTCTGAGTCTTTTCCTATAAACTATTTCCTATGGGAGCCCTTCTAAAAGTTTGTAGCAGACAACTTTCAGTGTGCTTCTGAAGCTTCTTTAATTCCACCTTTTCTCCTTGTCTGAGTCTGGTCTTTGACCTCACAGAGATCTGCCCACATCTATTTCCCAAATGCTAGGATTAAAGACATGTACCAACATTGTCTGTCTGTCTGTCTGTCTGTCTGTCTGTCTGTCTGTCTGTCTGTCTCTCCCTCCGTCCCTCCCTCCCCCCTCTCTCTCTTTCTCTCTTTCTCTTCTGGACAAGGTTTTATTATGTAGCCCTGACTGGCCTGGAACTTGCTGTATAGACCAGACTGTTCTCAAACTCAAATAACTCCATCTACCTATACCTCCAGGGTATGAAGATCAAAGTCATGACTATAGCAGCCTAAATTTTAACTGGATTTACTTATTTTGCATGTATATGTGTGCTCACACATGCCATGGTATACATGTGTACTTCAGGGAGCAACTTGTGGAGGTTGTGGCTTGTGTCCCATTATGAGGGTCTAGGAGATCAAACTCAGGTTATCAGCCTTAACAGTCCCATTATAGTATCTTAAACATGTTTCTATTGCTAACATTTTGATAATTTTTTGCCTGTATATGTCTATAGTAAAAAACACATGTATATGTGTTGGCATGTGCACAAGCATGGGCACACATTCATGCATACGCACGTGGAGGCCAGAAGTTATTGCTGTCTGTCTTCCTTGACATTCTCTACCTTATTCATATATTGAAGTAGGAGCTCTCACTCCGACCCCAGAACTGAATGATTGCCTACTCTATTAGCCAGCTTGTCTCGTGGATTTACCCTGTGTCCGTCTCCCAAGCACTAGGGTTATAGACAGCCAGCCATAAGCCTATTATTTCTGTGGAGTGTTTCAAGCCAGTCTCAGGGCCTCCTATTTGTGCAAACAAGCCATATCCCCCCACTGAGCTATTTTCCCAGCCCAGTTGTTCATATTTTCTTGTACCCAACAAATTTCTAGGTGATTGATAAATGTTGAATTAGTAAATCTGTTAGTCATTTTTAAAACTCCTGTTTTGGAATTGTTAGAGAAATCTACTATTTGATCATATGATTAAGCTTGCTTTTCTAAGTATTCTTGTTTTATACAGAGGAAAAAAAGTGTTTATTTTTGGTCAATAATTAATATTGCAAATACTTGCCTTTCCTACTTTGTACATATTTACTATTTTGATCATGTTTGTCAAATAGGCCTTTATAGGCTTGGGCTTTTCTGGATACCTGTATACCTTTAGTTCTTTTCTATAATAATAGCTAACAATTTCTTAGTGCCAAATCAGGTTAGACACTGTTCTCAGACTTGTTTTGTTTTTATTGAGTTTGAGATAGACTTCATTGTGTAGCCCAGGCTGGCCTTGGCCTCTGTATTGCTGGTTTTATAGGCTTGTTCTATCATACCTGGGAAAACTTGGTTAGTCACTCCCTCCCTCCTTTCTCCATCCTCTCTCTCTTCCCTTTCTGAGACAAAGTCTTACTATGTATCTCCGGCTGGCCTGGAACTCAGTGTGACAAGGCTTGCCTTGAACTCCCACAGATCTGCCTGCCTCTGCCCCTCGAGTGCTGAGATTAAAGACTTGAGCCACCACACCAGACCTAACCTGTTTCTTTAAAAGAACATTGCCTTACCTCTTGTTAACTAAGATGATAGTTCTAAGTAGCAAGTAGCATGGCTTTGCAACATAGATGTGCAAAGTGGGCCCTCTTTACAAGTGCTCTTTCTT
The DNA here is from genome assembly GCA_030556225.1 of Cricetiscus sungorus. NCBI lineage: Eukaryota > Metazoa > Chordata > Mammalia > Rodentia > Cricetidae > Cricetiscus > Cricetiscus sungorus. Next base: position 11,666,399 of record JANBXA010000726.1, read on the forward strand.
TTATATCACTGTTCAGCTCTCCAGACATTGTTTATATCTTTTGGCAAATGGGTGGCATCATGGTTGATGACTGTTGTGAGAAACAAATTATACAGAGGATAATGAAGTTCAAGCCGTGGTTGGAATCTCAGGTGTTTGAAGAATTATTAATGTTCATTAGTAGATACGTTCAAAGTAACATGCTGATAATGTCTGTTCTCACATATATGTATATGACAATGACAGTGGGAGCTGTCCTATTTTCTGCTTTAGTGTGTCAGCTAAGGGCATAGATTAAAGTTTAGTTCAATCCTTTGCTTCTTTAAGCTGCCAAGCTTTGGATATTGCACAGACATGGCAGTACTTCCCTGCTTTCCTGCCTGCTGTCCTTTTTGTCAATTAGCTTATGACATTTGGGGCTATAAAGTCAATTTTCCATCCCTGTGTGCTCCACCATTTATCTAGAATCTTTTTCTGTAGTGATTTTATTGTGTAACTTTCTTGACATTAGCAATGGCCATAGTATTGGCTAATTATATTTTTGTTGTTCAGCTAGCAAATGCTAGGTGCTATTTAAAATACTTAAAACACTTAACATCCTAAATTCTTCTCAAAAGTAATTTAAGGTTGATAATATTGTTATCTCTTTTTCCTAGCTCAGAATATAAATAAGTATCACTTGCAAATAATAAGATGGGTGATAAAGGAATGATCTGTATTAGGAATTCAAACTAACTTTCTGCCTCAGGTATTGGGTTATTGGGAATGACACTTGAAAGTGTTGAGGTTGGGAAGGTCCTTCTACAGGTAGTAACTTTTCTCTAGGGTCTGTTGTAATCATTTTTGGCCAATCCCATCATTTCTTTTATTACTAGTCTTATTAAGGTATCAGTACCATTGTGTTTCTCTTTACAATTACAAGCAGCTTTCCTAGTAAGGTTTTATTTGTGGTAAAGGTTACAGAATACAAGAATCAGTGCATTTATTGTTACTGTTTATTATCCTGTAATAGCCTAAGTACTATACAAAGATTCAGTAGTTTGACTATTTTGTTAAGCTGTTTCTCATGCTGCCGATGAAGTAACATGTTTTCTTTTCAATTAAAATGTGAAAGATGACTGCTCAAGTTTACAGTAAGAATGAAATTAAAAACATTTCCCAAAAAGTATTCAGATATTACTTGAGACTTCTTTTTCTAATCTTATCCTGGTGTCTCAAAAAAACTTCATAGTAGAGGAGGGTTTTCCAAATTTTCTCAAAAGAACCCACAGATTGGTATCTATATAATTGCAAGTTCATTTCTTCCCTAAAGAGCACAAAGAGAACAATACCAAATACCAAAATTTATACTCATTTTTTTTCTGAGAACAGTTGGCTTAGTCATTGCTTTCCACTATGGAAACAAACAAATGGGTTACAAAAGTAGTGTGCTGGAAAAGACTGACTCCTAGATTAGTTTGTTTTTTCTTTTCTTTTTTTCCCTTTTTTTAAATTAATAATTTACATGTTGATCCCAGTTTTCCCTTCCTCCCTCTTACCCTCTTTCCCCACTCACATGCACCCTGACCACCCTCCCCTCCCATCCCCCTACCCCCATTCCACTTGTAGGGCTATGCTCTCCAGGTTGGGTCATGTAAATCTGTCAAGTCATTTGAAGTAGGGACTAGGACTTCTCTCCTGTCTCTAGGTTAAGGGAGTATCCCTCCATGGGAGATGTGTCCGCAGTAGAACATCCTGGTTCTACTGTCTGAGGTCCCTTAGACTGCTCAGTCCTTCTGGCTGAGACCCATGTTCAGGGGGACTGAGTCAGTCCTATGCTGGGTTCCCAGCTATCAGTCTGGGGGTCCATGAGCTCTTCCTTGTTCAGGTCAGCTGTCTATGTGTGTTTCTGCAACCTGGTCTTGTCTTCTCTCTGCATCTGGATTCCAGTTCGAGTCAGTGTTTAGTTGTGGGTGTTTGCTTCTGTTTCCAACAGGTACTAAATGAGGGCTCCATGGTGGTGGATAATTTAGTTGATGATCTCACTATCAGGTTTGTTTTCTTTTATGGAGGATTAGGATTTAAGGAGTAAGGATGGTAGGAAAGGAAGTAAATGTAAATTAGACAAGATCTTTGACTAGTCATGGAAATAGATGTACTAACTTTATTGAATTTAACTAATATAAAAGAAATCAGAGCTGGATATCTTGCATGTTTCTTTTCCCTTCCTGCTCCTTCAAATTTCCTCCAGTATGTTTGTTTGCAGCTATCTACATGAGTCTTAATACCTTAACCTTTGAGAATGGAATTCACTGAGTTTGGTTTGCTGCACTTTGAATTTGAAACAAATACCCTGGGAATTCTCCTTCAGACAGTGTCAGATAGCATATGCTGAGAAACTTGGATTCAAACTAGGTCCTATATATCCCCATAATTGGTTAGGTTCAGAGTAGATTAAATTAGTAAGCGATGTCATACAGCAACACACATTAACTTATCCTCTTATGACTTTGCCAGAATGGTAGTAAATATATCCCTTTTGTTTATGAAAATTCAACTTTTCCTATTTCTGGAGATACCAATAGATAAGGTTTATTTGTTTATTTTGTGGTATTAGGGATTTGCATATATTAAATGATCTACCACTACCTCTTTTTACTTTTTTATTTTACAAAGGAATTCATTAAATTTTCGAAGCTGGCCTTGAACTCACTCTTTAGTTCATGTATACTTAATCTTGAAATTAGCCTTGAACTTGTCCTCTACATGCCTGTTTTACTAGGCCATGCTAAATTTGGAGTGTTTTTTATATTTCAGTTCATGTGATATTAATTGTCCAGCTATTGATTCATTAGAAAAATATTAGTGAGATAAATGCTATTATTGTCCTTATTTATAAATAAGAAACTGAGGCTCAGAAATATTAAGAGTTTTGCCTGAATCACTTTTGCTGCTTTGGAGTACAGCAGGAAACTTATCTAAATAATTTACTCTAGTATCAACTTTATTCTTATTGGGCCATAGGTGCATGAAATTGGAATGACTTGACAGCTGTCCTGCATTGTCTTCAGAGTCAGCTAGCCTTTAACTCGTGTTTCCCTCACTCCCTTCTTTTCCTTCCTTCCTTCATCCTTTCTTTCCCTTCCTTCTTCTTTCTTTCACTTCTTTCCCTTCTTTCCCTCTCTGCCTCCCTCTCTCCCTTCCTTTCAAATGTGTGGCTAGACATAATGTCTCATACCTGAAATCCCAGGACTTAGGAGGATCACTGTACAACGGGGATATATAGTGAGTTCCAGGACTACCTCAACTGTAGGGTAGAGTGAGATTCTGTCTTTAAAATCAATGAAAATAAAAATTTAATTTTATGTCTTAACTCAAGTTTTATCCCTAACTAAACAACTAGGCTTATATTTACTAACATATACAGGATAACTGCACTGAAAGGAAAGTGAAGCCCTATTTATGGATTGTTCCTTTATTCAAGGCAAAGTGATTTCATTGAAAAATAAACACAAGTCTTGGCATATGAGTTAATACACATTGCTGTATTAGGCCAAAAAGTCCATTTTGCTCAGTAACTTTAATGACATTATGTATTTGGGGATGCAACACTGAATATGAAAGCTTAAAAGCTCTACTTTTTAGTTTTTGTTCCCATTTTTAAGTAAGACTTCTACACATTTATAAAATAGAGGCAGGCATGCTATCTCACACATACAGTCTCATCACTGGTACAGCTGAAGCAGGAAGAGCATGAGTTTGGAACCAGCCTGAACTACACACTGAGTAATAGTCCAGTCTCAATTTCATAGCGTGAGACACTGTCTCAAAAAAGTAAACCGACAATAATTAGAAAACGGGCTTTGAGGTAGGGATTGGTACAGTCAATGGAATACTTGCCTAAGCTACAGGAAGCCCTGGGTTCAGTTACCAGTATGACACAAAACTGGATATAATGGTTCATGACTGTATTTATAGCATTTCTAGCCCTCAAGAGGTTAAGGCATGAGAATCAGTAGTTCACAGTAACCCTTGGGTTTGAGGCTAGTGTAGATTACATGAGACTGTCTCATAAGAAAGGAAGGAAGGAAGGAAGGAAGGAAGGAAGGAAGGAAGGAAGGAAGGAAGGAAGGAAGGAAGGAAGGAAGGAAGGAAGGGAAAGCAATTGAAGATGAATTTTCTCTACCCTACTCCTTTTTCTTGTCTTTCTGGGGAAAACCTCAACCTAGAAGAAGCCCTGCCCAACCATGCCCCCTCTCTCTCTCTCTCTCTCTCTCTCTCTCTCTCTCTCTCTCTCTCTCTCTCTCTCTCTCTGTCTGTCTCTCTCTGTCTCTGTCTCTCTGTCTCTGTGTGTGTGTGTCTCTCTCTGTCTCTCTCTCTGTGTATCTCTCTGCGTGTGTCTTTCTGTCTCTCTCTCTCTGTGTCTCTCTCTCTGTCTCTCTCTCTGTTTGTTACTCACTTGTTCATTCTAGCTCTCCCTTTTTTTCATTAACTGTTTTTTGGAGATGGTTGAAGTGTGAGTATAAATGTCAGAGGCAACTTTGTGGAGATGGTTCTCTCCTACCACACCACAGTCACTTACTATGTACATTTTGACCCATGTGATGCACAGACACACATGCAGGCAAAATTTAAAAAAAAATGAGTCTAGGATATATGAGAAGGAAGAACCGGAAACAAAACAAACGTGTGAAAAAATTATTTGTTCAATAAGATAGGTGCTTTACTTTAATGATTGCTCTTTTTTTTTCTTGTTATTCTTTTCTCTTACCTCTTAAAACCTATGTGTACATCTGTTTTCCTCTTATTTCTTCCCTGGTCTGTAAAGTTAAGTTAGATTTGAAATAACTCATTAGTGGTTTGCAAGCACTGGGCAAAGACAGCTGCAATCAGTGGTATCGTTTTATTCTTGTCTTATCCCTCTAGGCCTTTAGGGATGGTGTGGAAATAGATACTTTCTTTAATTATAGTCATTAAAAAACTAATGAACTCTTCGTTTTTATAAAATCTTCTCTATTTCCCTTTTCTAAATACCTTCTTTTATTTGTACTGCATATGCTACTGATAGTTGCTGTTTATATCATTCTGGATTCAAATATTTGTTTACTTCCCCCATGAAACTAGACACATACATTGTAGAAACTTGTGGCTTACAACATTCCATATCTCCTGTTCCAGGGGATCCAAAGCCCTGACATCTATGGACACCAGGCTTATGCGTGCAAGCAAAATACTCATACATATAAATCTATAAAAAAAAGAATATGTTCTTGTAAGGAAAGGTTATTTTGTATTCAGTTCCATTAAGATAGTCTGTTTACTACTGTTCACATGGGAGTTGATTGTGTCTACATTTCAGTAAGTAATTTATTATGACTATAATATTTGTCTGGTTCTAGAAATATATTTAGATCTTCCTTATTCAGATTTGGCACAGCATATGGATAAGTCTAATCCTATAGAATATTCTTTTAAACACATGATAATATTTTGCCTTGTTAAACTATTATGTGTGCTATAGAAAATGGAACATTAATTTACTTTTTAATTATTGACATACATTAATTATACATACTAATTGAGTTCAGTGTGACATTTCCATATATGTGTATATATATTTCACTAATCAAATTCAATCAATAATATATATATGGTGTACATAATCATTTATATCACTAATCAAATTCAATCAATAATATATATATATATATGGTGTACATAATCATATATTCACTAATCACATTCAACCTCCCTTTTCTTACCCTACCATTTTCTCAATCTCTACTAATCAACATTCTACTTTCAAGTCAGCTTTTTTATAAAGATTCCACATGTAAGTGAAAATGTACTTGTCTTATTTCACTTTTTATTTTGTCTGTCAACTTAATCCAGAATATGACAATTTCAATTTTTATGACTGATAACAGTAGTGTGTGTGTGTGTGTGTGTGTGTGTGTGTGTGTGTGTGTGTGTGTGTGTGTATACATGCTACACCTTATGTATATTTATCTGCTGAGGATTACCTAGGATGATTCACTCTCTTGGCTATTATGAATAATATTATATATAGTAAATTATCTTAATATTTCAATTTCTGAAATCAAAGTTTAAAAGTTTTCAATGTAAATGATGTAAATGATTTAAATGATGTAAATGATTTCTTGATAGAAGGTGATGCGTTGTGATGATAGTTGCATAATGCTGTGAATATGTTAAAAATTATTTTTATGATAAATGAATAGGTCCTATGAGTATATTAGTGACATATCAATAAAGCAGTTTAAAAGGATACTTAAATCATTTCTGTATCCTTTGGCAAGTTGCTTTCCTTGCTGTACCTTGGCTTCTTCAAATGTATAGTGAGTTGAAAATCTTCTGTATCAGCTGTTTATGAGAATTAAATGAATAAATATATGCTAAAAACTTCCAATTGTGCTTTTGAACATAAACTTCAGATGTCAGTAATATTTGGCACTTCTATTCATATATGAGACTCAAAAAAGTCTGAGGGTGGATGTACTCAATTTCAGTATAGTTAATGTAAGGATGAGTAATGAAAGCCACATAGAAGGATTTGGTTACTCAGGAAGAATATGTAAATTAGAGAGAGAGAGAGAGAGAGAGAGAGAGAGAGAGAGAGAGAGAGAGAGAGAGAGAGAGAGAGAGAAGTGGGGGAAATAGCAGCATTTATTATATAGACAGGAAAAGGAGATCCAGAAAGGAATAATGAAGATGATTGGTCAGAGAAATGTATTGTCATAGAAACAAAAGGGAAAACAGACTTTTTATGGATGCTAGTAATAATGTTAGAGAGAAGCTAAAGTCTAGAAACTAGAGCTAGGGTTGGCACAGTAATAGAATGCTTACCTAGCATGTATAAAGCCTTGGATTTGTTTGTATAATGCTATAAAACAAAAAAAATCATTGGAATTGGCAAGTTTATATTAATTTAAGCACTTGAGAGGCAGAAGCAAGTTGATCTCTGTGAGTTCTAGTCCAGCCTGGTCTACATAGTGAGTTCCAGGACAACCAGGCCTATATAAGAGAGATCCTGTCTGAAAAAGGAAGAAAAGAAATGTGGGTAAAGACTCTTATCAGTCTTGAACACAAGAGACACCCTTTTCTCAAACTACAAGAGCTGGCATTTACTTGCAGGAAAAATGGGAGGGGCTTCTGGGTGCTAGATTGAGGGATGCAGAAGCAAGGGCTCTTGTAGGGAGAGTATGGAAGGCAACTTGTGGGGGTTTATAAAGCTTTGAAACGTGTACTTAGGTGGAAAGTGAGATTTTAGGAAAGAAGTTGTGAGACTTTTCTAGGGTTTTGGATCTAAGTGTGTGTGAAAGGGTGAGAGTGTCTTGTGTGGGAGATGGAATTTTCAAGTAGTGTAGCAAGAATTAGTGTAGAGAACAAGATTTAAAGCCAAGTTTCAAAGTCTTCATTCAATGTCAATAAGTGACCAAAGATCTATTTTTGATGGAGATGATGAGATGGATGTTAAAGGTCATTAGAGATAAAGAAGTCAAAGAACTATGAAATGAACTGACTGTGCACAATACCATGGCAATTTCATCAGATGCTGGAAGGAGATGAAATGGAAAAGTTGCTAATGATCCAAGTGAATGAGGTCAAATATTCTTGGGGTGAATAGGTGGCCATATGAGAAGTAAAAGATGTGTGTCTGTTTTTATGTAATGTGAACTCAAAGGTATGAGTTGATGAGGTTGAATTGGTAGACTATATAAACAATGCAGAGTCTAATGGAAACTCTGGGTGGTATAGGTTATAGGCATGTTGCAGGATATATGTGTAGTTACAGTGTAGAGTTTTCAGTATAAGTCTGAGGAGACAGTGCTTAACAGGGCTAGCAGATTCTGCAGGGCATAGTGAAATCATAGTGAGTGAGGGGAAGGAGAGGGAATGGTAAGGTCATGAATATCGAGTGGAAGAGTTGAACATGATGGCCCATGCTTATAATTCCAATATTTAGGAGGCTGAAACCAGAGAATTTCCATGAATTTGAGGCTAGCTTGGGCTACATAATATATACTCCAGGTCTGCCTAAGCTATAATCTCAAAGAAAGAGAAAAGAATATGATAGGAAGAACTATAGAGAGGTAATATGAAGAATGGCAGCAGGATCACTGTCATTGGTAGTTGTAGTTGGTTTTTAGGATTCAGTGCTCTTTTTTCTTTATTTATTCTCATTCACTCATTCATAGTTCTTCTTCCATTCCACTTCCTCCATGTCAGACCTTCCCTTTCTCCTTGTCCCTCTCTCATTTCTTCCCTCCAAATGCTGTATGAGCAGTTTGGGTTCCCCAAAATACCCTGTAATTTTCCTATTAACTTTTCTCGCTGCAGAAAAAACTCCAAGCCTGTCTTCAGTTATATACTTCCTAATCCACATCCCCTAGCATTTATTCTAATGTGAATTTGCTTTGCACAAAATATAACTGTAACATTGTACATGCTATTTTAGAAATTTAGCCAGAAACCTCAGTTGTGATAACACTTTTTTTAGGTTACTTTAAAAATTAAAATATGTAAATGAGAGCATTGCTTTGTAGTTTTGGTCACTATGTCACTATTAGGGCTCTGTTTCTGCTTTTAGTATAGCAAGTGGATGACTGGGCATTTATTCAGCTATTTATCTACTTGTTTATAAAGAAAGGGGAGGAAAAACTAATGTAGGTGCAAGAGTTACACAATGCAAGAGTGGATTATATCTGCCTGTGTTATGTGTGGTTGCTCAACCTATTCTGATTTAAACATTTCTAAAGCTGTTTTTAATTACTTAAATTCTGATTATTAGACTCTAGTAAATGAATCCAAGTCCAGAGGTAATTCATACTAAGATTTATCACCATTTACACCACAAAGTTGTATAGTTTAGTTGTATAGGAACCTTAATACTTAACAGCTAAGAAAAAAACTGGACATTGGTAAAATTGAAACTCCTCAGGAAATAATTAGTTCATTTTGTTATATAGCATCCTGGGTGAAAATCAAAACTTACTTGGGTTCGCACAAGAGGAAGTATTTCTTTTTTCCTTTCCTTCCCACCCTTCTCCCTTCCCTCCCTTGTTTTTTTCTTTTTTCCCCCTCTGTGTAGTCCTGGCTGTCCTGGAACTCACTGTAAACTGTCCTCAAATGCAGAGACTTGCCTGCCTCTGCCTCCTCAGGGCTGGGATTAAAGGCATGTGCCACCACTGCCTGACTGGAAGTATTTCTTAAAGTCAAACAAAAATCATGCTTTATCATAAATGTAAATATAAATTAGTCACACAAACTTTAAAATCACAGTAAACTGAGCTAATTCATATTGTGATGTAATATGAGACATAGACCTATGCAGCAGTCTGTACAATTTTTATAGTAGTCTACTGCTTTATTCTTGCTGTTGTAGTTTCATAAACTTAATTATTTCCAAAGCATATCTATTCAGGTATCATAGATGGAGACAGCATATGTTTTAAAAGTGAATGCAAAGATTGTTCTTAATGTTTAAGTTGTAAGGATCAAACACATGTATGGGGCACATTGACCATTTGTTTTCTGCTTACCTAAATATGTGAACTATGCTCAGATTCCTCCCACTGCTCTGCTTCATTCTTACTTTGATATATTGTTCTCTGAAAATGTCCCTGACTTACCTTGATCCTTAAACCTAATTGCTTTAAACATTTATTACTAGTAAATACATTCATGGAAAAGTTGGAACACTTATACTAATTTCTCTAAATTGCTTATAACCATAAGTTCTAGAGGAGTTCTTGATTTAGTTTTGTTGCTCTGGGTATTAAAGTCAAACACAAGAACGATTGTTCCTTAACAGAAAAGTGGCTTTATGCTGAAATACCAGGTGAGGCTTGGTTTTGAGCTGACTAACTAAAGGCTATGGGCCCCCAAAAGAGACTTTGAGGCTCTCTTGGAACTGATGGTGAGAACTGATGGGGAGGTTTAAGCTTACTGAAGAAACTGAGATGCAGACAAGTATGTCTACCAGTGCCTAGTACTGGTCACAACCTCAATGTTTTATCTTAAACATTTATCCTTTAAGTACATAACTGCTTATGTTCATTAAAACATGTTAAATATTCATTCTCTAGTACTCTACATGTTAATTTTTTGTGCATCTCAATAATTAATGCCTATTGAGACCTTCTCATTTAGCTCCTACATCTTATAGATAGGAAAACTGAGGCTTAAAAGAGAACTGAGATTCAAGGTTGATTTTTCTAGTGAAGTAAGCCTCTTTTGCAAGAGAGTGATGCTTATCATTTTGCCGTACATATTTCTTGTTCTTGAAATTTTGATTTCAGTGGGAATAGGCCTTTGGTTTGTAGGATTTCACAACACATGTATCCATGCACAGATTATTTGACTTGATTTGGAAAGGATCATAGGGTAAAGTGATTGTCTGAGGTCAATTATTTCCATTTCTAAATCTGTGACCCTTTGCAGAGCCACTACTCCAACTGCCTTCTTCCTGTTAGTTAGGGTGTTTCCAGGACAGGATGGGAGGTTTCTTCCTATTGCCTGCCTGTGTAGATACTTCCCTTTTATGCCCAGCACCCAAGCCTTTCCTGAATGGCAAGCTTTGCAAATCTCTGTGGTATTCCAGAGAGTATTCATTTGATTACACTTGGTGTTGATTTTTGTTTCTAGTCTGTTGCCTACCAAGACCCTCCAGTTTGCTGCTGCACACAACCATGAACTGAGTCATTTATTATAACCTTTGAGGAGCCTTGAGAAGTTTGTTTTGTTCCTTTTGAAAGCATTTTGAACGTTTCATGGCTATGAGTAAAGTCACAATATATCATTTTGCCTTTGTTTATATGCTAATGAAAAGCTTTGAAGAGATAGCTCAGTAAATAAAGTGCGTGTTTAGCAAGCATGAAGAAGGACTTAAGTTCCATCTCCACCCATATAAAAAAAGATGAGTTTAATGACATGTGTTTGTAATTCAAGCTTTAGGGGTGCTCAGAGACAGGTAAGATTCATGGAGTTCACTGGCCAGCCAACCTTGCCTGATTAGCAAGCCCCAGTTCCCAGTGTGAGATCCTGTTTCAAAAAAACAGGCTGAATCATACCTGAGGAAAGACATCTGAGACTGACCTCTGGTTTCCCCAGAGGTGTACACATTTATACATTGCTTGCCTCCACACACATCCATACATACACAAAATTAATAAGTTGTTCTCTGATTAGTATAGAATAATGGAGTGTTTGTGGTCATTTTGATCTTATAGCCTATTTTTCCCCTCTCATTTCCTAAGAATTTTATCTCTTTTGTTAGAAAAATATCCATATTGATTTTATTTGTACCCAGTGAGTTTGAAGCATAGTAACCCTGCAGATATATTTCACTGATTTGATTACATTTTATATGGGTATTAATTTTTAAAATATGTATTGTGAGCAACTGGTACTATGTTTAATTTTTAAAAACTGTATTGTAAGCAATTGGTAAACAAAGAATGTTTCCATTGTCCTATATAATAATGATCTTTTTCTTAGTGTTTACTATATGAAGATACTGTTTTGTGCTCATATTATAAGTCATCACCGTTTCCATTTAAAATTCAATTTTATGTGGTTGAGTATTTGTCTGCATGTGTGTTAAGTGCACCACGTGTATTCAATGTTTGTGGAGATCAGGAGACATTACACACCCCGAAACTGAAGTTACAGATGGTTATGAGCTATCCTATGGATGCTGGAAAATAAACCTACATCCTCTGTGAACAGCAAGGGCTCTTAACCACAGAGTTATCTCTCTAGCCCCACCATTTCTATTTAGATGGTGAGGCAGCTGAAACATGATGGGGGTTAGGGAACTTGCTGTAGTTCACGAAGCTAGTAAGTGGCAAACTCAGTACTTGAACCCAAACATCTGGCTCAATTACCCATGTAATTAGCCTGTATGCTCCTTTACTTTACCTTACCTTATATTTTTGGTTGTGAGTCTAGCTTTTAACAGCTGAGTTATCCCTCCAGCCCTACTTTACCATATCTAACATGTGGTCTACTCTAAAACATTGTCATAATTGCCATGCCCTCTGAAAGAAGGTTATTATCACAAAAATCAGAGTACCTCTGATATTTGAACATCTAACTTAAGGGATATACCTATTCAAAGATTAGCAGTACTGGGGAGAGATTGCTCAGTTGGTAAAGTGATTGCCATGTAAGCTTGAGAGCTTGAAGTTGGATCTAGCACCCATGTAAGAGTCAAATGCAGTGGCGTTCTTTTGTAATCCTAGCACTGGGAAGATAGAAAGAACAACTCTGGGACTTGACAATTGGTAAGTTTCAGGTTCAGTGGTAAACTATCTCAAAAAATAATAACCAATATTGTCTTCTGCCCTTCACATGCATCCACAGCCCCCACAACACAGCCTTGATCAAAATGTATTTCCTTAGTATAATAGACCTCAAGTCTTCATAGATTGGCTCCAAATGATACTGTAATTTGGGAGCTAGTTTTGTTTAGTCAAAAAAGTGAGCCATATTTGACAATTATACTTCCATCCTTCTGTCCTTGCATTAATATATCCACAGATTTTTTTTATCTGTTCATAACATATATTTAGTTGCTGCAGATTCCAGTTGTGTCCTTAGAGGATAAGACAACAGAGCTCCAAAAATTATTGATTGTGGTTACTTTAGGGGAAGCGACTCAGTGCAAAAAGTTTACCTATTTTGCATATTTATAGTTCCCAATTGTTACTAGGGCTTTTAATTGGGTTGCTGGATTGTTATTAATTGACCTTAAGTTTACTTTTATGGAGACTCATTCAGGTAGTAACTTCAGTCCGAGAAGACAGCACTTGAAAATAAACTGAGATACTTGTACAGAAAATAAGACAGAAGACCATTTTGGTGAGATTGGAGCCCTTTTAATAGGGGCTTCCAGTACAGACAATAGTTAGAATGGCTGATAGCAGTCAGGTATATTTAGATTAGTCCTGAAACCAAGCATGGTATATGGCCAAAGATAAAATTCTTTTGTCATAGCATGTAAGCTTAACATTTGTGTAGCTTAACATTTGTGAAATCTACAATTTTTTAGATTTCATTTGATAAAATTCTAGATGGGATGTCACAATTACCTAAGACTTGGATACACATTCATTAGTGTCCGAGAAATTTTAAACTAAACCTGCCCCTAGTCAGTTTCTTTCTCTCAGTGACCCTTTTTCCTTCCTCTGCTTATTTAGCAGTGTGCTGCAAATGTTTTATATGTTTGTTTCATTTAAGTCCTGTTTGGATATTTGACCAAACCCATAGTGTTAAAAACTTTTGCATGGCAGGAACTGGAATAGTCCTATCTAAAATGGGTCAATGAGAGTTAGGGTGTAAGCAGAAAGAATGAAGTGATCAGGCTTTGCCTCAGGTTTGCTCTTATTTGCACACTGATAACCTTGTAGAATGATTAAAGGTGAATGACTAAAACAAAAGGATAAGAGTTCCTAGATAGCTAAGTATCCCCAGCATTGCAGGTAACCTCAGAACGTATGTAGAGGTCATGGAATTCAAATCCTGCTAATGTACTATGAAAAGGACCAAAACAAGGTGAGAACCTAAAGAACCATGGGGACATGTTGACCTTAAATTGTAACCTGGTATTTTCTTAGTAGCAAGAATATCATTAGCTAAGGAAACTAGAAAGACTTTTGTAAAGAAAGTCACCAATTCATTAAAAATATCTTTTATACAAGGCATGGTAGCACATGCCTTTCATAGCAGCACTTCTGAGGAAGAGGCAGGTAGATCTCTCTCTGTGAGTTTGAGGACAGCCTGGTCTACAGAGGAAGTTCAGGACAACCAGAGCTGTTACACAGAGAAACCCTGACTGAAAAACCAAAGGGGGGGGAACAACTTTTCTAAACCTTATTAGAGTTACCTGGTGGTGGTAGTGCTGAGGCAGAGGCAGGCAGATCTCTGTGAGTTTAAAGACAGCCAGGGCTACACCTTGTCTCAATAAACAACAAAACAAAATCTTTACTTTTTGAGACAGGGTTTCTCTGTAGCTTTGGAGGCTGTCCTGAAACTCGCTCAGTAGACCAGGCTGGCCTTGAACTCACAAGAGATCCGACTGTCTCTACCTCATGAGTCTTGGGATTAAAAGCATATACCACCACCACCAGGCATCTCTAGAGCAAAAAAGTGTGTCCTTATTAATTAGTGTGTATGAGGAAATTGACAAATTTTTTACAGCTCAGTATAAACTCTCCTACTTAAAATATGGTGTCCAAAAAAATTAATGATAGTCATTTTGTGATTAAAATATAGCAGTTAGGTGTCTGAGTACTTTTCCACATAAGATATTAGGGATATCAAAATATAAAGGAGAAAATTCACTATTGTGTTTTGAGATTATCAATGAAAAGTTTTCCTTACAGTTAAATATCCTTTCCATGTTGAATTTTAATATTTCCCACATCCTTCATGTTTATTTTTTTCTCTGTGCATGTCTATGTACCTGTCTGTGTGTATGTGTGTGTGTATGAACAACCTTGGGTGCCATCCTCAGGAATGCTCATCAGTTAGGCAAGACTGGCTGGCTGTTCAGTGTGGTCCAGAGATGTTTATATGACTTTTAGCACTGGGGTGAGAAGGAAATAGTACCATTCATGGCACTTTTATGTGGTTTCTGGGAATCAAACTCAGATGCTCATGCTTGTGAGGTAAGCACTTTACTGAACCGAAACTTCTCCCTAGTCCAGGCTGGCCTTGAACTTACAGTTATTCCCTGCCTCAGCCTCCTGAGGGAATACTGGGAGGGCTAGGGCACCATGATACCAAGGCAGAGTCTGAATTCTAATATTATTTGAAGTGATTTTTATGGGTTAGGGTTAGTGTATTGCCCTTTGTTCTTTACATTCTTTATTCTTTTCCCTTCATAGCTACAGTTCTTACTTGGGAATTCAGTGTCCATCTCACAGGTAGACGCACATTGTCCAGGTAAAAACATATCACGCGTTTTCTGTCAAACTTGAACAGAGGCCAAAGAGTACAACAGAAGAGTGAGAGAAGAGGCTGGCTCAGCATTTACAAGCACTTGTTTTTGCAAAGGACCTGATTCAATTCCCAGCACCCACAAAGGGGTTCACATTAATCTGTAACTTAATAATTGGTAATTGCAATTTCAAGGTATCTGATGCCATCTTCTGACCTTTCAGTCACCAAATACTTACATGCACGCAAAACACTCACACATATAATAGAATGAATAAATGTAGAAAGGAATGTAAGAAAAAGAATGTGGTCGTGGTAGCCTCTTTTACTAATGTGGAGTTTTATGTGAACAGATAGCCTTCTTTCTTGGCCCACTGTAGTAGTCGTTTCAACCTACTGTCTTCCTTCCCAATTCCATCCCACCTTGTGAAGTATCATAGGAAAACAGTTGCTGTGACCAAATAGAAATAATAGTTGGATTTTAGTAGTTCTTGCCATACATCAGTAACAAGTACTTTGTATTTATAAATATTCTGTACTTAGGATAAAAAACCACTAAAAACAAACATACTAATCTTGTTTTCCATTACCTACAAAACGAAGTAATATAAACCTAATCTGATTTTCTTCATAAAAACAGCATTATGTTAAGGATTATTTCTAGCCTAATTCCTGACTTTATAAATAGAAACAGCCTTAGCTACCAATTTTAATCAACTGTTTAATCAGCTGGATATGATTAATCTGAACACTTCTTAGGATAAAATTGTTTAAAATCTATGCAAATCAATTAACAATAACCAACAATGTCAAAGTATGTTTGAAGGACTAAACAATCACTATGGAATGTTGCTATTGCCACAACCACTGCCTTGTTTTTTTTCTGAAACTAATCAAAAGGGTTTTCTTTTAATTTTAGTTAGTATACATGTGAGTAGGTGTGCATGTGTGTACATGCTCATAGAGGCAAGAGGTATAGGGTTCAGCTGGAGCTGGACTTAAGAGCTGGGAACTCCCTGATGGGGGTGCTGGGATCTGAACTTGGGTTCTGGAAGAACAGTATGCTCTCTTAACCTGAGAGCCATCTCTCTGGTTCTGTAATCAAAAGGTGTCTTTTTGTTTTGCTTTGTTTTAATTTTTTTGGTATTGTTGTATTAAGCAATTTCTACAAAGTCAGAGGATTCACACAGGATTTCTTTGGGTTGAGTTTAACTGGTGTGTTTGAGGAGACTTCAGTAGAGACTGGCAATTAACAGCTTTTTGAGAAATTTTCTGAGTCTTTGTACTTTGCTTTGCTTTGTTTTGCTTTGCTTGTATAATTCTCTGTAGTGATGATTTTATAGAACAGAGCTGGGGTGGGTGGTACACACCTTTAATCCCAGCACTTGGGAGGCAGAGGCAGTGGGATCTCTATGAGTTCAAGGCCAGAGGACAGCCAATGCTGTCTCAACCCCAACATACAAATTTTGTAGAACAGGTTATTAGTAGTTTGACTTGATTTTTTCCTTAGAGAAAGTAATGGTGGGCTCAGTATGGTGGCACATACCTGCAATCCCACCATTTCAAAAGTGGAATCAGAAGGATCAGGAGGAATTCAATGTCATTCTCTGCTTCCTATCAAGTTCAAGGCCTCACTGGGTTATATACAATTCTAACAAAAGAATGAGAAAAGAAAATTATGGCTGATGAGATCTGAAAAATGATTATTAGTAGATAAAGAAGTGACAGGAATATTTGCTAAGAAGCAGTGGAACAGAAGCTCTGGGGCAGGAAGAAGCTTAAGATTTTTGTTTTGTTTCCACAGTGTGGGGAGACTTGTCCACAATTGAAGAGTCACAAAAATTAGGTAAATGTCAATAGTGAGAGCTGACACAGCCAATATCAGACAATACAATATCAGACAATATTCATATAATACAAAGGTGATCCCACCAGTCCTCCATTCCTGCTAATAATAGTTTTATATCAATTGTCCTCTGTTCCTGCTAATAATGGTTTTATGTCAATTTTAACACATTTAATCTATCCTGCAAGGTATTGTACAGTTTAGTTGTTTCCTTGCCTAATTTCATCTCTTGCCTTATACCTAGCTACTCTCACCTTCTGTATTTCGGTTACAACCCATTAGTCTTCTTCCCATTCCAGTCATTGTTCAGATCTCATCAGCCATCATTTTCTTTGTCATAATTCCATGTAGTTTGTTATTTTTTAATTACCCTTATGTCAATTAGCCTGTGTGTGAGGACATGGATGTTGTTTCATAAGAGGGCTAAACCATTTCTCTACAATAATAGGCACATTCGAGAAGGGATTTTTTTTTCACATGTAGTGGTTAACATTAAATAAAATTTGACTTCAGTGATTTAAATTGATGTCTTTATAGCCTAAAAGAACCAGTGTACCTTTTTGTGTACAAGATTAATATCCAGAAGGAGCTTAATGGAGTCACTTTGTACTTACACATTCTTAGAAGACATTAATTAGCACATGAGTGTTTTTCTAGTCTGTATGCCTTTCAAAATATTTTATGTATTTCTCTCTCCTTTTGCCTGGAAGCCTACAAATGAATTTCATTCCTTTACCTTTACATGTGTTTTTGAAAATTATTCTTTATTTTATTTTTAAACATTTAATCTCATCTTTGCCCTTGAATTATTTTGTTTTAGAAGTCTTGGCTGAATTGGGTGGCCAAATTGTACAACTGAAGCAACATTGCAAGATTTCAGTGCTACATGTGTCTACAAATTCTTAGATAAGATCATCTAGTAAAGTCCTGTGTTAGTTACAGAGACTCGAGTACCAGGGCTTTCTTAAGACACCCACAGACCAATTAGTATCAGATGGTAATTAAGATCAAGATCTTCTGGTGCTGTGTCTCTCATAATTGAACTTTAGAAACAAAAACCTGTACTTGGGCTTATGGCCAAATTCTTAATTTTACTTATCAACCTTTGCTATATAAAGATAGAAACATATTTTTTTACCATTTATCGCTCCTCATATCTTTGAATGCTTTGCCAGTATAGCTAATTGGGAATGCCATGTGTTTTTCCTGCCAGTAGAATCTACCATAGCTATAGCCTAAATGATTCATGTAGTAAAAACTGAAGTAGCACTTCCTAAACCATATATTAAATCTGATTCCATGGGGTCTTCTTTAGGGAGAAAGTCCTGTAGTTAAATTATTGTGGGAAAGGCTAATTTACACAAAAGTAAAGTGTTTCCTTACAAGGAATTTTTAAAGTTTTAAAAATGTTTACTGTGTAAGTATGCATTGTGGACCCAGGAGATGAGGTTATGGATTGAGTTTGCTCCTTCTGTAAGGAACATTATTGTTTCATGTAATGCATTTTGGGAAAAAATTGAATAGGACATTCTGTTATTCTTGACAGTATATTTATTGCAGGTTCCTAATTGACAGTCCTCAAAGACATGAAATCTAACAAATTGTCTCTTTTATTTCAAAACTTTAGCTTATTTCTATAAAGTCTCCTGAGCAACTTGTGAGAATAATTAGTCTTGAGGCTAGAGAAATGGCTTAGCAGTTTAGAGTATTGGCTGCCCTTCCAGAAGACATGTGTTCAATTCCCAACACCCACACTGCAGTTCACAATTATCTGTAACTCCAGTCTGAGGGGATCTGGCAACCTCTTCTGGCTTCTGCTGCGGGGTACGTACATGGTGCATGGATATGCAGGCAGGCAGAACACCAATACACATGAAAGTAATTTTTGTTTTAGATTTTTAGGAAAGAATTGGTCTCTAAGACTGGAGAGATATCCAGCAGTTAAGAATGTTTTCTGTTCTAGCAGAGAACCAGATTTGGTTCTCAGCACCTCCATGGTAGCTCACAGATGCCTATACTTCCAGTTACTAGTGATTCTTTGCTGTTTTCTGGACTCTGTAAATATCAGGCACATGTGTGGTACACATAAATACCTGCAGGCAAATTCTCAGACACAAAATAAAAATAGATCTTTAAAAAAATAATTAGGCCAGGTACATACCTTTAGTTTCAGCAGCATTTAGGGTGCAGAGACAGATGGGACTCTGTAACTTAGAGGTCAGGCTGGTCAGTCTACATAGTGAATTCAGGCTATCCAGGACTGCATAGTGAGACACTGTCTCACAAACAAGAATGGCCAGGTAGGGAGTGGGGTGGGGTTGAGCATTTAGTCCCTGTGGTGCACAGCAACTTCAAAACCTAAGTTTTGGAGAACATAAGGGAATGTAGAGACGTGGCCTTAATTCTGGAACAGTACTCAAGTGATTGGGTACTCTACCATAAAGGGAGACAGTAATTACTAATTATGCTACCAAGGTATCAGACCGACAGTTCTAAAAGACTAACAATGTGTGTGTGTTGGACAACAGCCTTCAAGGGCTCCATGAGGGGCCCTCATTTACCACCTAAAACAGAGGTATTGCCCTAATGTGGGATGTCCTTCTGTATGCTGTGAAAATGTGTTACTTTTATTGGTTGATAAATAAAGCTGATTTGGCCAATAGCCATGCAAAATATAGCTAAGCAG
This sequence comes from Cricetiscus sungorus, assembly GCA_030556225.1. Lineage (NCBI taxonomy): Eukaryota > Metazoa > Chordata > Mammalia > Rodentia > Cricetidae > Cricetiscus > Cricetiscus sungorus. The sequence continues at coordinate 11,685,853 of JANBXA010000726.1, forward strand.
GAAACCCAAACAGACAGGGAAGCAAGATATGAAATAACAAGCAATGAACCTCATGGTAAAATATAGAATATTAGAAATTGGTTAATATAATTGTGAGAGCCAGTTTGTAATATTCTTGACTCTTTTAATTAATAGTAAGCCTTAGAGTGGTTATTTGGGAGCTGGCAGGCGGGAAGAGAAATCTCCAACTATATTGCCTAAGTTAAATATCTGATGGCCCAGTGTTTCAAGTTTTAGATTGCTGTTGTTACTTAACATCTGCAAAACCTCATCCTTTGTTCACACGAGTTAAGGTTGTAAAAAGTGATTTCTGGCTATTGAGTTAATCCTACTATAGGTAGTCTTTGGTTTGTGGTATATTTTTAGAGTGACAAAAACAAAATATTATTTTCCTCAGGTTTCATTTTGGAAAAAAAATACACATGTAAATGTTTCCCAAGAGCGTATTTTCTTTGGTTTTGTTCGCTCCATGCCTTGGTCCCAAATCCTTCACCCAAGGAAAGATTGTTTTTAGACATTTTTAAAATAAGAACTGGTCAGAGAAGTTGGCTGTCACTGGCTACCTTTTGTGACTCAGAATTCAGATCCATCTCATCAACTTAAGCCGTGTGCCAGAATGGAAATCTGTTCTTTGCTTTCCTTTCTTTCTTTTCAATGATGTATGTGCAGTGGTAGAGATTGAACCACGGCCTTCTTTATACACTCTAGGAAAGTAACCACTGAGCTACTTACCCAGTCAAGAGCATTACACCTAACAGTAGCTGCAATGTCTTATTTTATTAGTTACATTTACAAATTTGACTTTTCCTTGGCTGGTTTGCCCCAGCATATATGTTAAGCAGTAGACCCTTCTAGGAAATTTCCTACTACTTTTCCAATAATGACACTGCCACTGAAATATGAAATAAAACCTGTTCACATCATCATACATCTCTTTAATCTCTGTGCTCTACCCAGAGCTTTTCTTACACAGTAATATCGTTTTTTCAAAATGACCTAAAAAGTAGTTCTTTAGTGAGAGTTTATCTCTTCTAGGCAATAATACTGATTAATGTTACCTCTCAACCTGGTGATTGTTTTTTGTTCGATATTGCTGTTTGATTCTGAGATACAAAACTCTCATACCTATAATGGAATCTCTAAAATGAGGATTTTCCAGTCTTAAATAAACTGCACAGAAACCATGTGTTTTTGTACAAATTTGTACAAATTTTTGAAGCTTCAGAATTTAGAATTACAGTCATTTTCTGAAGAAAATCGCAGTGATTCATAACAATTACCTAGATTGTTTATGAAAACTATTCACAGATCTAAAACTATAATTTCAGTTAAGCTGGGTAGTAGGTTGAAGCAGGTATATTTCTGTGTGTTTTAGGCCTCCCTGGTTCTAGGCTACCAGTGCTACATTGTGAGATCGAGTTTTGAAAAATCAAGTGTGTGTGTTTTAAACTAAGTTTAGTGAACTGTCCTAAGAAATTTTATTGTTGTCATAGTTTGTTTATTGTAGACAGGGATTAGGGGAAGAAAAATAAACTTTCCAAGATGAGAAAAGATGTTTGAAGTGATATTGCCATGGCAAATTATGATCTTTAGAGAAAAGTAGCAGACAGATATGAAGTGGCACAGTAACAGCGCTGACCACCAGAGTGCTGCTTCTAGCGAACTCTTTTAGGTCCTCTAATGCTTCCTTTGGTGCCTCCCACAAAAGTACATGAACACCTCAAACCGAAGTTGGCTTTCATCCTAAATTCCAGGAAACTTTGCAAGGATCACTAAGATTGGAACAACTTCTTAATGACTTGCAGCCCTTTCTTTGCAATTTAGCTGCTTTTCTGTTAAATTTCAAGTCACCCTACAGATGGCCCCATCTTTTACTTCTGCCTCTGAGGTTTGTGATCTGTGTTTTATTCTGTTTTCTTATTGCCCAGGTTTGCTTAGTCCCGGGGCCGCCTTCTTGCTTTTTCTTTGTATGTGTATTTATCCTTTTTTGAGGGTATTCATCAGTGTTTAGCTGGATTGCCAGCTTCTCTTTCTCTGATTTTAGAACTTAACTACCTTCTTATTTAGAGTTTTAAGGTTTGTTAAGTGTTTGGAATGAAAGGTGATATGTAAATATGGGTAGCAAAAACAAAAGACAACTTTGTCACCTTGTAAAGATGTGTTTATGTATGAGATTTGTCAGACAATATCCAAGTTACAAAAGATACTATTGACAAAGTTAAGTTGCTGTGTATGTTGTGAACATTGGGATACGCAGTCTACATTCTTTAAATCAACCTCTGAGTCATTTTTTAAAAATGCCTATTAAAAATGTGAATCACAAGATGCTTATAACATTTTGATCCATAGGATCTTTTTAGTATCTTTTAGGAAACCTAAATTTTATTTACATTTCTATAGCATGGTATTCATGGTGTGGAAATACGATTGGTTGCTCCTGGAAAAATTAAAGTATTCATTAGAGTGCATTGATATTGTGGAAGTCCAACTGAAAACTTCCAGCAAGGTGTTTTTCTTATCTAGGTTCTCATGTTCCTTTTTTAGGTATTGTGCTTACAGATTTTGATGTGTTTATGTAGAGCTAAAATATTTATTTTTCCAGGTAAATATGCTGCTAATAGGTAATGCCCAGGTTTGTATCAACATAAGAATTTCAAGTACTTAATTGTGTTTTGATAAGATGCTTACAAATTTCAGTAAATATGTTCATAATTAAGTTCTAAAGGCAAAGCTAAACAAAATTTCCTATCTAAAAGTTTGCTTTGCTTCCTGTGGTAAAGGCAAAAGAAAGAACTTGATCACTTAAGAGGATTCAGTAAAAGCAAACTATGAAATGTACATTGTTAGGGTTCACTTTTGTACTATACCTGTAAATTAATGTCAGGACTACTCACCTTGCTTTGTTACAGTCAAGTGAGCTTGGAACCCTCAGTTAATTGAGCACTGGACATATAATAGTAATTTTAACCAGGAAGCTTAATGCACTGCAGTCCTTTCCTGGCAGTGTACTATTCTCCCTGCACTGCTCCCCACAAATCCTGGGATAGTAATCTGACTTTGAGAGACTTTTAAATAGGCATTTTAAGTTTTGATCAAATGGTTTTTTTCAGCTTTGAGACAATTTGTCTATTTTCAGACTTACTGTGCTGTTACAAATACACTAATGCTTTAAAGAAGAAAATAGATTTGGATCAGAGTGTGAATAGTTTAAAATCATTTCTATGTCTTAAGAGCTTTTAGCTGGTTTTTATATATATGGCTTGTTTTACCTGCCTGTATGCCAGTATGTGCCTGATGCCTGAGGAAATCAGAAGATGCTGTCAAATTTCCTGGAAGCTTCCCTGTTGGTACTGGATCGAACCCGGGTCCCCTGGAAGATCAATCAGTGCTCTTAACTTCTGAGCCATGTCTCCAGCTCCTGTAAAGATTTAATTAGTACTTTTGTTCACTTTTATTTGTTACTGCAACTTTGAGAGGAGGCTGACCGATAAAAACAATTATGTAATTATCAAAGATAACATGTGCTAAGGTCATGTGCTGATAATACAAATAGCTTTGAATTATATCAGTGCCTACAAGTTTCATTATTAATGATCTGAGTGGAAGACTAGTCACGTATAAAATACATCAAAGGAGAATTTAATTTTGTCAGCAGTTTAAATATTTGATTATTATTTTGAGTTATTCCATGTTGAAGCAAATTATTTTAAGTACTGTAAACTAAAGACAAATATAGGATTATGACTAGTATATTGAAAATTTGTAGGATAATAATTGACAAACATACTTTTAATAGAGTCTGTTAGCAATAATTTTCAGGTCTGGTTGTGTAATTTTTTTCACCTGTAAAGTACCCAGAAAAATTAAATATTAAGCAGTAGGCCTATGTATCGGTTGTGAGTATAAAGGTCAAGATTGACAATCACAGATATATAGCTAAGTAATATATTTGTTTGTCAGACCTGAAAAGGATAGAGAGGAAGGCTTGGCCTCTACTCCATTGTTAGCTTTTATAATGAGAGTCTTGTGTTGAGATCCTTAGTTTTCCTTAGTTATTATCCAGTCAGTGGTCTAATTGCAATCAAGAAGCAAATTATACTTCCAATAGCAAAGGTGTGAGCCAAAGATGGTCATAATTAATATCATTTTTCCTCTGGCTTTGATTTTTGCTATAAATTAGTGTGTGTGTGTGTGTGTGTGTGTGTGTGTGTGTGTGTGTATTAATATCTAGACATGGGGGATGATTTTGTTTGCTCGTTAAGATGAGTTTTTTGTGTTGCCCAACTGGCCTAGAATTTCCAGTTCTCTTACCTCTTAAGTGCTGGCTCAGGAAGGTGATTTTTATCTAGAGTAAGAAATTTAAGCTTCATTATTTATAATACATATGTTTTAAGTATAATTTTAATGTTGTTACAGTTATAAGAATGGTTCTTGGGGCTAGGGAGATGGCTCAGTGGTTAAGAGTACTAGCTGCTCTTCTAGAGGACCCAGGTTCATTCCCCAGCAGATATGGTACCCTCATACAGACATGCATGCAGGCAATACCAACATATGTAAAAGTAAATCCCGAAAAAGAAAAATAAATAGGTCTTAAATGGTGTGCAATGTGTCAGTAAAATAGAGTTGGTGCTAGCCTACTTCAGGTTTAAACAATAATATTCCTGGAGATATTTGGATAGGACTCAGTCCAACACAGGATGAACTCCTAATGAACTTAAAGACGGTATCAGTGACAGGAATTTCATACTCCTACACCAAGACTACATTGTCTGCCATCCAAAGGTAGTTGTTTTTTAATGTTTCCTTTTTAGATTTCTCTACTTTGGCAAAAGCACCTCTATTAGTCAAAGTCATGGGAATTAACACTACAGTTTTAACACTCTACATTGGCAACAAGTTGAAAGGTACAGTGAATTTATACAAATTCAGAGTTGTCATTTTATATGAACTAAACTCATAAACAGTTGGAGATGCAACCAGAATTTCCACTTTCATCAGTTAGGGTAAAAAGAGGCATGGACAAGACAGTTGCTTCATATTACCCCATCTCTAGTCCTCACGCAGCTTCAAATCCAAACCTTCCCTAGGATAAAAGACCTACAGCTTCTCTCAGGATCCATATTACCACCAAACAACCATTTCTAGGATTTGTGCATAAACACACCAACTTGCAAATAATTTCAATCAATTTCCTTGAATTTATGGCGATAGATATCACTTAAGCCTTGTTTAAAAGAGATCAGAGAGGTAATATGTGTGTGGAAACCTCTTAGTAAAATGAATGTCATTCAGCTCTAGATGATTCATAAAAACATTGCCTGAAAATTATAATGTTTTATTCCTAGGACCAAAGAAGATGAAAATAATTTAAAATTGGGAAAGTGCTAGTTCATTTTCCTCTTAAACTAATTAATAGTCACTGTAGAGGGGAGAAGCAATATTGGCAGTGCAAGAACTAGCAGTGCACCACTGACCCTTTCTCCTTCCTTTAACTCTTCCTCATTGCTCTTTCTGCTTTAATTTTTATTTGTATTTTCTTTGTATGTGTATGCTATCTTCATGTATGTCAGTGTACCATGTGCACAATCTGGGGCAACAGGGTAGGGAATGAAGAAACAACAAATACACAGTCAGAAAATCTGGGATTGGGTAGACTGTGTGTTCTGGTAGAGACACACCCATCAACCACCACCAGGAAACCCATCATTTGTATTTTATACATCTGAATTGAGGATTAGTTTGTTGTATATAGCTGAATGAGGAAGCCGGTTTAGCTGATCTAGTAGGGAGCAGGTCACTATAGGGAAGCAATCTCAGGCTGCAAATATCCAGGAGGAGGAAGCTGCAGTGGATATTTTCTGCATACACTATCAACATCCAAACATGATCCAGGGGAAGGCTTGTAATTTCCCTGAGGCTAACTCAGGGAAAGCATTGCTAGTTGCATCTGTCTGAGGCATTAGGACCCAGGGACTTGTGATAGGCAAGTACTCTACTACTGAGATAAACACCAAGCCTGAGTTTCTCTGTTTTTCAATTGTTTTAGGTTGACTATACAGATTTTGAAGTCAGTATCTTATTATTTCATAAGCTTAAGTTAAAATAGTAAAACAGATGCTTTGTACTCAGTGATTATTACTTTTTAAGGTAAATTTTACAAATAATATCTTTACAAGACAAATATACATTACAGAGAATAATATATGCAAACACAGTAGACATTAGGAAAACTTTGAAAATTCTAAGTCTTTTTTAAACATTATTTTAAAGATTTAAATCTTTAAATCACCAAATAGTATTTTTAACTAGTATTTCAAAATATTATAATTGAGGAATTATCATTAAAAATAAGAATGAGGATCTAAGATACTAGTTTCTTACCAGTATGGTAATAAACTGTTCTAATATAATATTATCAAAGACTATCTTGTATATATAATAAAATGAATTCTGTTCTAAGCAAAAAGAACAGAAGACTGAAGAGATGGTTCATTGGTAAAGAGTACTGATGCTCTTCCAGAAGACCCAAGTTCAGTTCCCAGCACTAAATGGCAGGTCACAACCATCCGTAATTCCAGTTACAGAGGATCAAGTATCCTATCCTATCCTTGGGCACTGTGAAACACACATACATATATACACACATACATATATATATTAAACATGTTAATTTTTTCAGAGAGAACTGTGAAAGCCCAGAAAGTTTTACATGTACTAGAGCAAGAGCAGTACTTTGGCTCTTTTAGATATAGTGAGCCTACTTTTTAAAATTTAATTAATTTTAAAACAATCTTATTTTACATGTCAATCCTAGTTCCCTCTCCCTCCCATGCCCCCCAACCCCTCCCCTATCCACTTCCCAAGGATGGTGAGGCCTTCTATGGGGGATTATCAAAGTCTGTCACACCTTCTATCTGGGCTGAAAGAGTATCCCTCCATAGGGAATGGACTCCAAAGCCTGCCCAGGTCTCCTAACTGGCACCTACATTCAGAGGGCTTGGTTGGGTCCAATGCTGGTTCCCCAGCTTGCTTATGTTTCCATCAGCTACTGGGTGAAAGCTCTAGGATGGCAATTAAGTTATTCATCAATCCCATTATAGGGGAAGGGTATCAAAGGTAGCCTCTCCACTACTGCCTAGATTCGTAGTTGACATCTGTTTTTGTGGATCTCTGAACATTTCCCTAGTGCCTGATTTCTCTTTAAACCTATAATGGCTCCCTCTATTAAGGTATCTCTTTTCTTGGCTCTCCTTTATTCCTCCCCTGTCTCAGTCTTCCTGATTCCTCTTGTTCTCTTCTTCTTCCTCTACTCCCTTTCTCCCCTTCTCTTTTTCCTACCTCCTTCCTGTTTACCCCCACAAGCTCTCAGTTTGCTCAGAAGTTCTTGTTCCTTTTCCCTTCTCTGGGGAACCATGTATTTCTCTCTTAGGGTCGTCCTTGCTTGGTAGTTTCTCTGGTAGTGTGGATTGCAGGCTGGTAATTCTTTCTCTATATCTAATATCCATATATGAGTGAGTACATACCATGCTTGCCTTTCTGTGATATGGTTACCTCACTCAGGATGGTTTCTTCCAATTCTACCCATTTGCCTGCAAATTTCAAGATTCCATTGTTTTGTTTTGTTTCTGCTAAGTAATAATCCATTGCATATATACTGCATTTTTTTCATCCATTCTTTGGTTAAGTCGCATCTAGATTGCTTCCAGGTTCTAGCTTTACAAACAATGCTGCTATGAATATAGTTGAACATATGTCCTTGTTGTTTGAAGTACATACTTTGTGCATCCTTTGGGTATATTCCCAAGAGTGGAATTGCTTATCATGAGGTAAACTGATTCCCATTTTCCTGAGAAATCATCATACTGATTTCCAAAGTGGCTGCACAATTTTGCACTCTCACCAGAAATGGAGGAATGTTCACCTTTCTGCACATTTTCTCTATCATAAACTGTCATTAGTGTTTTTATTTGAGCCATTCTGGTCAGTGTAAGATGGTATCTCAAGATTTTGATTTTCATTTCCCTGATGGCTAAGGATGTTGAGCACTTTCTTAAGTGCCTTTTTGTCATTTGAGAATTCTCTATTTAGGTCTGTAGACCACTTTTTAATTGTATTATTTGGTGTTTTGGTGACTGGCTTTTTGAGTTTTTTGTATGTTTTGGAAATCAGCCCTCTGTCAGATGTGCGGTTGGTGAAGATCTTTTCCCATTCTGTGTACAGCCGTTTTGTCTTGTTGACTGTGTGCTTTGCCTTACAGAAGCTTCTCAGTTTCAGGAGGTCCCATTTATTAATTGTTGATCTCAGTAACTGTACTACTGGAATTATATTCATGAAATAATCTCCTGTACCAGTTCGTTGAAGGATACCTCCCACTTTCTCTTCTAAGAAGTTCAGTGTGGCTGGATTTATGTTGTTTTTGATCCATTTGGACATAAGTTTTGTGAAAGGTGATAGATATGGATCTGTCTGTGATCTCCATGTCTGCATACAGTCATGCAGCATCATTTGTTGAAAATACTTTTTTCCATTGTGTAAATTTAGCTTCTTTGTCAAAAGTTAGATGTTCGTAGCTGTGTGAGTTAATATCAGAGTTTTCAATTTGATTTCCTTGGTCTCCCTGTCTGTTTTTGTGCCAATACCAGGCTATTTTTATTACTATAGCTCTATTGTAGATCTTGAAGTAAGGGATGGTGATGGCTCCGGAAGTTCCTTTTTTGTACAGGGCGGTTTTGGCTATCCTGGTGTTTTGTCTTTCCATATAAAGTTCTTTCAAGGTCTGAAGAATTGTGTTGAGATTTTGATGGAGATTCCATTGATTCTGCAGATTGCTTTTGGTTAGATTGCGATTTTTACTATGTTGACCCTACCTATTCAAGAGCATGGGAGATCTTTCCATTTTCTGGTATCTTCCTTAATTTCTTTCTTTAACAACTGAAAGTTCTTGTCATACAGGTCTTTTGCCTGTTTGGTTAGAGTTACCTCAAGAAATTTTGTGTTGTTTGTGGCTATTCTAAAGGGAGATGTTTTTCTGATTTCTTTCTCAGCCCCTTTGTCATCTGTACATAGTAGGGCTACTGATTATTAATTTTTTTTAGTTAGTCTTGTATCCTGCCACTTCGCTGAAGGTGTTTATCAGCTCTAGGAGTTCCTTGGTAGAATTTTTCAGGTCTCTTATGTAAACTATCATATCATTTGCAAATAGTGAAAGGTTGACTTTGTCCTTTCCAATTTGTATCCCCTTGATTTCTTTTTGTTGTCTTATTGCTCTAGCTAGAACTTTAAGTACCATATTGAAGAGATATGGAGAGGTCAGCCTTGTCTTGTTCTTTATTTTAGAGGAATTTCATTGAGTTTCTCTCCATTTAGTTTGATGTTGGCTGTTGGCTTACTATATATTCCCTTAATCATGTTTATGTATGTCCTGTTATCCCTGATATCTCCAAGACCTTTATCATGAAGGGGTGTTAAATTTTGTTGAAGGCTTTTTCAGCATCTAGTGAGATGATCATTTGGTTTTTCTTTGTCAGTTTATTTATGTGGTGGATTACATTGATGGATTTTTGTATGTTGATTGCTGGGATGAAGCCTACTTGATCATAGTGATTGACTTTTCTGATGTGTTCTTGGATTCGATTTGCCAGTATTTTATTGAGTATTTTGCATCAATGTTTATGAGGAACATTAGTCTGTAGTTATCTATCTTAGTTTTATCTTTGTGTGGTTTAGGTACCAAGGTAATTGTAGCTTCAAAAAGTTTGGCGATCATCTGCTTCTATTGTGTGGAACACTTTGAGGAGTATTGGTATTTGATCTTTGAATTTCTGATAAAATTCTGCACTGAAACTATCTGGCCCTGGGCTTTTTTTTGGGGGGGGGGGACTTTTGATGACTACTTCCATTTCATTAGTGCTTATATGTCTATTTAATTTGCTTATCTATTCTTCATTAAATTTTGTAAGTGATATTTATTGAGAAAATTGTCCATTTCTTTTAAATTTTCCAATTTTATGGAGTATGATTTTAAAAGATATAAAACAAGCACTAGAAATATATTCTCATAAGTGAGACTTTAGGAAATCAGACTCTGGGAGACCACAATGAAACTTTCATATAAATGCAAATAATCTTACAGTTCCTTTTTAGAAAAAGATGATCATGCCATTAATAAGATTTCTGACTTATATAGTTATAAGCAAATATTTCATGTTTAGAAATAATTTGCATTGTCCTTTCTGTTCTCTGATATGTTCGTTGACAAGAAGACCCTCAGAAGTTCTATAATTAATAAAATATTCTCAGTGTAACTTTTTTTAAGTTAGTGTGTTGTTGTAAAGGTAATAGCTGAGCTTTGTTTGGACAGTGGGTAAAATTGTATGTCTGGCAATAAAAACAAAGTGTTGTTTCTTCAAGATGTCCTCCCAAATTTCACTAGCATAATTTGACAGTAGAGTGAGTAACTTTAGGAGAACCAAAGAATTGCAATTACTTACTCAACCAATTAAATGAGATCCAGATATCTAAAAACTCTTTTTATTTGTGCAGTCATTATTGTTTTGAGGTGTTTCGTTTTGTTTTTGAGTTTATTTATGAGTCCAAGTTGGCCTCAAACTTGTGGCAGTCCTCCTATATATTTATCTAGAAGTGTGAACTATCCCTCAACCTGCTTTATGGGCAATGAGAAGATGAAAAATGTGACAATTTGAGGAGTAACAAATGAATTTTAAGTGGGTGTTTGTGTCTGGGACTTACACTATGCTTAGTAAGTTATCATTTTGGGGCATTGAATGGGCCTCCATAAGAGATAGGCAAAGATTCTATCAAAATCTGTCCAGGTATTGCTCATTATTCAATCTTCCTTGCTGAAAATATGAGTTTAGTTTTAAACAATCATGGAAAAGACTAAATGCAATTAATTTCTTTTTTGAAATATCCAGCAGAGTATTAACATAAACACTTCTACTTCTCTCCAAGAACCTTTATTATTAAATTATCAGCATATCAGGGTGCCATATTTTGAGACAAATTTCTATAGATGCCTTTAGAAGCTTTCTTTAATTATTTTAGAATTATATTGTTGTCTTTAGACCAGTTTGTTCAAACAACACTTTTGCTAAGTCAACAACTAAGATGTTTATGAATTTAAACTTCTTGACAAAGTTTTCACTTTTCTCTGCTCCTCTGGCTCCCCAGAATTCTAAGCTTGGCAAAAACATAGAGAAATATGGTGAAAGCTGACCTTCTCCTTCTTTCTCTTGGTTAGTGTGCTGGAGAAGAGAAACGAGTTGGTACACGCACAGTATTTGTTGGCAATCAACCCATTTCAGGAACAGAAGCTTATATTGCACAAAGATTTTGTGATAATAGAATAGTCTCATCTAAGGTAAGTTATGTTTCTTTATTTTTAAACTCACAGGGTAGTCATATAAAGTTGATTTTTTTGAATTTATGCTTCTAAGGAAACATACAAACATGTTCATACACAAATCATAATACCAACTGTGGTAAGTATTCCTCTGAAATGGAGTTTACTTTTTAAAAATCCCATCTTTTTGTCTGGTTATAACTTTCTATTATTGCCTTCTATTATGAGTCACAGTGCCTGGTGATTGTGAATATTACTTTAGGCCTCAAAATGTGCTACAAGTAATCATTATTGTGCTGAGGAGGGATGTTCATCAGTGGTTGAACATTTGCCAACATTTTGCATGTTTGTGGGGTTTAGTAATTATTTACTTGTATAAAGGTTTTTAAATTGCGTTTGAAAGGATTAGGCTGTACATGATTTACATTCTTTTGGAGGGTGCTTAGTTAGTGACTTTCATTTGCATTTTTTTGTCTCCTATCTTCTGATTTGTATTTCTAGTTCCTAAAAGTGTATGTATTGCCTGTATACTGTTTGACCTATGACCTATGAAGTTTAATCACAATAGCCATCACTTTTTGAATAATTGTCTTACTTCAGAATAGTGTAAGCTTAGAGAAGTGGCCTGTAAGTTTGAGTACCTACATTTAAATCTTGATAAACTATTCACTAGCAATATCACCTTTGTCAAATTAATCAATACAGTTTATAAAATGCCTAATGCTTTGTATATGAAAACACTTCTTACAGCTCCTAGTACTCAGTAGTCATCACTCTGCTAATATTAATTTACTGATCTTTATTGCTGGCAGACAAGTCAAGGTGCTAGGTAGCAGATAACTGGCTTACTATCATCTCTTGTAGCATGGAACATATTTTGATAACGTTCTTGACTTCCAAATGCAGCCTGGCAAGGGAGAGCTAAAACATTATTGACATTTATTTCAGTGTACACTTACAGTTTGTTAGGACTTGAATCAGACAATCATGTCCTTCCTTTAATAATATACTACTTTTTGATATTCAGATATTCCCTTGGTTTCTCCTTTAGGTAATGGCAAAATGGAGATTGTTTTCAGTTTAAAGATTAATATGTAAAATACAGACAGGAAGTAGGTAGATCTCTGTGAGTTCCAGGACAGCCAGGATTATATTGTGTGAGACCTTATCTCTACAAAAAGAAAAGAAAAGAAAAGAAAATATTAATATGTAAAATATAAATATGAAAACTGAGTAGCCCACTGAACAGATATATATGTAGGAGTGTAGAACACTTATGATATATTGGATAAAATGTTGATTTTCTTTTACTCTTAAGCCCTGTCACAGATATATTATCTTCAGTCAGGGGCTTATATACTTGTATCTGGCGTAGGGAGTGTTACTTTCTCTAAAGATTTTGACTTACTCTGTATTACCCAACTAAGCATTCAATTATAGACCTTTGGCTCATAATCATAGATTCATGGAGGTCAAAGGTCTGAGGTTCATCTTGTTGGCTTAGATAGAAAAACCATACCCAGAGAAAGTTCCCATCATGATAAGCAAACACTTAGTGATAAACCCAGAAACAGAACTCTTGTATAAGGGCCAATAACTTTGAAGAAAGAGCCCTTTTCACATTATGCTATTTATACACCTGCCTCATGTTTTCTCTTTCCACATCAAATGAAAGAATTATAATTTTCTGAAACATCTTATATGAAAAATTGTAAAGTGATATGCTGTTGGTGGCCTTTCATTACATTACTGATAATTGTTTTACTTTAGTTCTCAATCTTTTATTATTAAATAGAATGTTCTTACATGTTTTTGTCAGCATTGAAAAGAATGCAATACCATAACCTCAGTATAATGAGTGATAATGATAGTGCACAACTTTTTGTTAATGAAGGCCATATCCCTGGGGACAACACTTACGGGCTTTTTGTTTGGTTTTGTCTGTTTTTGAGACAGGGTTTTACTATGTAACCCTAGCTATTTTGGAAATCACTTTGTAGACCCAGAGACTTAGACTGGCCTCACATTCACAGAGATCTGCCTGTCTCTGCCTCCCAAGTGCTGGGATTAAAGGTGTGTGCCACCACCACCCAGTTAGAAAACTTGAATAGGAAGTTAAAACTTGAACCTTAATTCTCTTATCCATAAAACACATATATTGCATTGTTCATTTCATGAGATTGTAATGAGGACAAAATGAAATAATACACATGAAGCATTTACCATAGTTTGGAATGTGTTAACACCTAGTAAATGTTATCTGTTTTTGTTATTTGTGTTTCTGGGATTATTCCAATTCATTACTGTTGATTTTCTGGACTCTTGTGATTTGAATGTATGGAGAGGGTCCTTTTTAGTAGAGGGACTTTGGAACTACTCTGGAGAAACCAACCATTTTATAATTGGGCCTTATCTTCCTCAAAATACCTTTTGTTTCCACATATTTGTACCATACTCTTTTAATTGAAGAAATAGTTTATAGAACATGCTAGCTGTCTTCCAACTCTGTAGCAAGTGTTATTTTTCTTTCTCTACTTTTTTAAAAAAATCTTTTTTTTCATTGTTTTTCTTTACAAATAACCCTTTTATAAAGTCAGAGTAACAGGGAATGAATGTTGTTAATACAGGGAGCACTGAAGGAAACACTTTGACCTTTAAATTTTATTTACTTATAAAATTAGTGTCTCCTTTTTTTCTGGGAACACAAATACTTCCTTAAGAAAAAAATGTCCCTTGAGGTGATACTAATTTAAAGTACTCTGTGGAGAATTTTGTAGCTGGTACAAAATTGGAAATTCTCTTCCTTAACAAAAGAAGCATTAGTTACACTGCTATTGCTCTTAAGTTCTTTAGGGTTTTTTGTTTGTTTGTTTTTTGTGTTTTTGTTTTCTTACTTTGGTTTTGATTTTTGTTTGTTTTACAAACTCTGAACTTGATTATGCCTTTAGTGAAATAAGCAGTGAGCTATATATAGTTCATTTAGAAAGTAAAAGTTGGATCAGGGTTTTAGGTCTAAATTTACACTATCATTTTTCCTTATTTAAAAAAACAAGTTAAGGCCTGTGAAATGGCTCGCCAAACCTGATGATGTGGGTTCAACCCTTAGGCCCTATATGGAATAAGGAGAGTACTTACTCCCATCAGTTGTCCACTGACCTCCACATGCACACTGTAGCACATGGATGTGTACTCTTGCATACATACAGTGAATAAACAAATAAATGATAAAAACCAGAGTTATCTATATAGAATTTATTAAAACTGAGAGGACTTCTTTCAGTTTTGTCTGATGTACTGAAAGTAACCTTTAAATTTTACTAAATTTTGATTCAGTTTTATTCAGAGTCTTTATTGCTTTTTGGGGATTGAAATTTATGGTGGATAGAACAGTGTGAAAAATGAAAGTTCTGTGTGGCATTGTTAAATAGTGAAAATGAAAATAGAGTGCATAGCTCAAAATCCATTTAATTCCAATGTATAAGAAAATTGATAGTAACTTGAACATAGTAATTTAGCAAAGTGAATAGTTACCAATCTATAACGTACTGATGATCTTTTCTATTCTATTGCGCTCAGACGGCTCTAGTACTTAGAGGTGTTCTTTCTGTAGTTCTGTTTGCTAGTAACTTTATTGGTTACTTTTTAAATAGTTACTATTTAATTTTTACCTGTGTCCCAGTTTCTTTTAGTTGTTTGTTTGCTTTTGAAAAGATTTTGTTAATTTTGCCCCCAAATTGACTTGCCTATGTGGCCCAGACTGTCCTTGAACTCCTGGCAATTCTCCTACCTCACCTTCCCTAGTGTTAAGATTACAGTCAGGTGGCTACAACCAGCTTTTCTTCCTTTTGCTGGTTCATATACAGACACATTAGAGCACATTTACTTACAGCTGTATCCTCAGCATTCTTAATGCTAAATGAAAAGCTTGGTGAACTTCACATAAAAACAGCTTTTCCCCTCCCATATGTGGTGCTTGGGATCAAGCATAAAATGAAATACATGTTGGATAACCACTCTATCACTGAGATATACATATGCATACTCCAGGCCCAAATCAAGTAAAGCTCAAAGCCTTCAGTCTGTTAATTCATGTTCATTTCAACTTCCCTTTTTTATACGTTGTGAGATTTGATAGAAAAATTTGGTTTTCAATTATTTTAGATAATACTTTTCATATAGTATCAGTTTTAGAAGCTATGTGTATGTACCAACTACAAAATAAATGAAAATAATCTCTATAAAAAATACTTGCAGGTCTGGAGAGATGGCTCAGCAGTTAACAGCCCGGGTTGCTCTTCAAGAGGTCCTCAATTCCCAGCACCCTAATAGTGGCTCACAATCTCATTAGACCCCATGGGATCTAATGTCCTCTTGTGGTGTGAACACATGCAGACAAAAACACCCATATACAAAAAATACATACCTAAATAAATCTAAAAAAAATTAAAAACAAGCTAAAATCTAAGTGGCTGGGTACACCTGTGAGAGATTTTAGTCTAGTGGTGGTAGTGCACGCCTTTAATCCCAGGTCTCAAGAGGAAGAGGCAACAAGATCTCTGTGAGTTCCAGGACAGCAGAGAAACCCTGTCTCAAAAAACAAAACAAAACGTGCAGTGCTGGTATTTTTCTGTAGAAACAGTTATACATGTTCTTAAATATTTGGGCTGGCTTTTAACCATATAGTTCCATATTAAAATACTATAAAGAGGGTTTGGAGAGGCAGCTCAAGGGTTAACAGCAATCGCTCTTCCTAGCACCAACATAGAGGTTCACACCATTCTGTAATTCTAGTTCCAGGAGCTTTAAATTCCCTTTTGGCCTCCATAGTCACCACACACACACACACACACACACACACACACACACACACACACACGATGTATAGAAATACATACAGGCAAAAATTCCTATATGCACAAAATATAAATAAATTATTTCTAAAACTAGCATAAGTACTCATTTACTCAATCTCCTGGGCAAGAACTTAGAACAGAAAAATCCATTTTCACCACTGTATTTAAAACAGCTACTATTTACATTTTCATTCTGTGATTGGCATTGTTTTTGGTTTGTAACGGCAGACTAAGTCTGAGAGTCTAGTTTTTAGATAGTTAAATTTTAATAACTTCATATGTATGTCTATAGTTCCATTTTGCTTCTAATTAGAAAATTTTAAAAATAAATTCTCTTAATCTGCTAAAATGCTGGTTTTAGTATATAGAATAGATGATTTTTATCTTAATTTGCCTAATGTTGAAACAGGGTTTCTCTGTAGCCCTGGCTATCCTGGAACTCTCCGTAGACCAGGCTGGCCTTGAACTCAGAGATTTTGCTGCCTGTGCCTCCTGAGTGCTGAGATTAAAGGTATGTTCTTACTTTGCCTTTAAATTTCATTAGTGATTTAAATGTCCAGTGCACAAATTTAACTCTTGGTTTCTTGATTTAAAAGTCGCAGTAGTAGCTTAACAAGTGTATTCCTAGGACTTGGTAGGCCACAGCAAGAGGATTATCCTGACTTTGAGGTTAGTCTGGGCTATATGTAGTATGAGACCCAGCCTAAAACAAACATCCTTCTGTTTCTTGCCAAACACCATGCCAATATCTTATGGTAAGGGAAGTTACAACACCCCAGGGTTTTATTCATACCCTGATAAAGGAGAAAAGAGCAATGGTTTCTAATGTAAGGACTAAGCAAAGTTCTTAAAGAAAAAGTTGATCTGATTAAGTAAAATAGTAGTGGGGCAAGGAATGCATGTACTTCTGTGGCATAGCTATGTGAAGCTATGTGAAGCCCTGATTTGAATCCTGAGCATTGCAAAACAACAGCAGTGGTCTAACAGGACCAGATCCAAAAAGTTTTTTTTGATCTATTAATATTATCCCAATCTGGACATTTAAGTGGCCTCAATGCTTATCTGTTTAATTATTTTTTAAAAAATGTTTAGTTTGAGACAGAAGGTCAGTGTCCCAGAAGTTCAGCTATTACCAGCTTATTAGAGTTTAGCTTTTACTTATTTATTTACTTAAAATTGATGGGGCAGTTAAATGCCACTTTTAGATTATATTGGTTTCAAAGTTACTGTGTCAGTGGTTTTAAATGCTTATCATTTTATCACAAAAAATTGAGAATATCATAAAATTGTGGACTCTTTCTCTCAAATAACATACAGCCATGCTAAGTCAGTGCTTAGAAGTTGTTGGTTGGTTGGCAGGCAGAGTCTCATTATGTAGTGTAGGCAGACCTGAAACTCAAAGATCTGGCTGCCTCTGTCCCTCAGTGCTGGGCTTAAAGGTTTAGTCCCTTGCATTCTTCATTTACTTTTTAAAAAAGATTTATGTCATGAGTGTTTTGCCTGCCTCTCTCTCTCCCCCCCTGTGTGTGTGTGTGTGTGTGTGTGTGTGTGTGTGTGTGTGCGTGCGTGCGTGCGTGCGTGCGTGCGTGCGTGCGTGCGTGCGTGCGTGCGTGCATGCGTGTGTGCGTGCATGTGTTGACCAAAAAGAAAAAACCTGTCTAGCACAGTTCTGGTGTATGTAGCTATTTACCTCCATTTTTATTTCTCTTGTGATTCTCTGAACTCTGAGAGCTCGTAGGCCTTCTTTAAAGGGGATGCTAGGGGCCAACAAAATGGCTCAGGTAGTAAAAGGGGGCTTCCATTTAATCTATCAACCAGAGTTTGATACTTGGATGTGCATAAAGGTTTAGAAGGAGAGAGATCATGCCACAAAAGTATCATCTGACCTCCACATGCACACCATAGCACATTCACCTCCTCCTGCCCACAAAATAAATACACAAATTGTTTAAAAATAAATTTTAAAAGTGTTAAAGCTATTTAACAATAAATTCACATATATGTTGTCATGCTCTGAAACTTGGGCTTTCTAGTCCCTTTATCAATGGAAATCAAGATATGCAGATGATTGGAATAGAGACTTTTCAAGTATAAATTTAGCCTTTTATTATTTTTCATTCTGGTTTCTAGTCTTCTGTATTATGATATATCCTACTTCTGTTGATTTGTTGTGCTTAAGGCATTAATAAGAAATTACATGTTGTGTATGCACTCAGATTGTGTGTATACCTTTTCATCTATGTATACATTCTCAGCTGTCATGAATATGGACGTTAAGGATAGAGACAAAATTTTATCTCTGAAAATGATCTTAACTCTGTGATTAGCCTAAGGCAAGAGAACTAATATGCTCATTCATCCAAATTACTTACCTATAACAGAATTTGTTAGAGAATCAGCCTTTTTAAAGGCCAGAGCAGTAGCCCATTGAAACCCTGACACCAGATATTGATGTTTAATAAGGATCAGGAGAAACAAATAGGTTGAATTGATGTTTATTCAGGGAGAAATAATTTACAATATAGACAGATGAACAGCAGCAGGTTCCTGGTCCCAAGGGTTCCTCCGGATGTCCTCCTGTCCCCGTGCTGCAAGCAAGAGAGCTCTCTGAGCCCCCTCCTCAGCATTAGTCTCCCAGGTCACTTCTGGCCCTGTCTGCACCCACAATGGGCGTGATCTATGCCATAGGTGTGGTTTTACGAAATGGGGGAGATAAAATGACTGGAACTCTTTAATGGTAAGCAAAGGTTTTACAATGTTTTCAGAAGAAGCTAATATTTAATGTTTTTATAGAAATAAATACTGTCAACATTCATATAATATGATATAAGAACATATAGCAAGGAAATTGTTTTAGAATGGGTTGGAGAATTTAAAAAATATAGGACTTAGATAATAATGAAATTTCCAGTGGTGCTTCATTTATGAAAAGAATGTATTATATTCCCCTAAATATATGCTGATGCAACATATGGTGTGTGTTTTCAATTGTTGGATATACTAAATGCTACTTTATACGATAATAAGATTTTTCAAGTGTCTTTTACAATAATACTTTTGGTTCTACCTCTTTTACAGTATACACTTTGGAATTTCCTCCCAAAGAATTTGTTTGAACAGTTTAGAAGAATTGCAAATTTTTATTTTCTCATCATTTTCCTTGTACAGGTAAGAATTCCATGAACTGCCACTTCAACATAGAGAAATTTGGTTGTTTCAATTCATAATTTTAAGTTGTCTTTTGATTGAAAAAATGTGATTATTATTTTTAAGTAGAACTGTAAATGAACTTAAAGAATTTTGCGATGTTTTAGTTTCTAAAGTTATATTAGAAATGAGATTTTGATTTTATTGTTTGATTTTTCGTTATTAACTTCATCTCTTTATCTTAAATATATATTGTATAACAACTTAATGTTTTGGTATGTACCAAAATTAAAAATAGTTTAACAGTTTCACTTTGTTAAACACCAGGGTTTTTTTGTACGTGTGTGTTGGGGTGGGATAGTGTTTATTCATCTTATACTTTCATTTCACTATTCATTCATGAAGGAAGTCAGGACAGGAACTCAAACAGCACAGAAGCCTGGAGGCAGAAACTGATGTATAGGTCATGGAGGAATGCTGACTACTGACTTGCTTCCCCTGGCTTGCTCAGCCTGCTTTCTTATAGAACACAGAATCACCAGTCCCATCAATCACTAATCAAGAAAAATGCCTTACAGCTGGATCTTAGGAGACATTTTTCTCAATAGAGGTTTTCTCCTATCTGATTACTCTGATTTTTGTCAAGTTAAACCACCCTGTACCCTGTCTCAAAAATTCAGTATACAGTCCCAAATTATGGGAACCAATAGTTATAGCTCATTACTTATCAGTCCTTCCATTTTTAATTCCTGAATATCTTCAGTGCTCCTTTCTACATCTCTTACTTCTACCCTACTCCAAGTCATCATCTTTCACTTGGAATAGAGCAATTGCCTCCCAAGTAGACTGCTGTCCTCCATTCTGACCCTTACAAAGTAGTGAGAATAAATTTTCATGTTGCTTTCCCTGTGTAAACTCTTCAGAGTCCCCACTGTGGTGGAATGAATAATCAAAAGTCAACAGCTTTCCCTGCACAGTTTGAGTCATGCCTGCCTCTCCAATACTATCTCACAACACACTCTTTTGGAACTGTTTTTTGTTTTGTTTTGTTTTGCTTTGTTTTATTTCTTGTAAATGTGTCACTTTCCCTTTTAGAAGAGAGACTTTGTGTATATTGTCCATTGTACCTGAAAACCTCCTTTGAGATAGTTAACTCCTAACTACCCCATAGATCCTCAGCGTCTACTAGTTTTAATGTATTATTTTCCTTGTAAGCTTTAAGCTATTTGTGAAGGCAAAAACTTTTCTATCTCTTTAAGTAAGATTTCTAATGGCTAGATGGTAACAGTATAGGGGCTGGCAGAATGATTTTTAGCCATTACCTTTTAAACCAATGCATATTTCAATAAAGGAAATCATCTAATCAGATATGAAAACTACTGCTGAATTTTCTTAAATTAACTGTTGTATGGTTTTTGTTGTAATTAAAGTTAGTATTCATCTCATTAATGTATTTTGTTTGAAATATTTGTAACATGTAAATGCTACATATGAGTTAATAGCTAATTTTATTTTCAATTTAATTTCTTTGCCTAGGTCACAGTGGACACACCAACCAGCCCAATTACTAGTGGACTTCCACTTTTCTTTGTCATAACTGTTACAGCAATCAAACAGGTAAATTTCTTGGTTAAACTATACCTGTCCTTTAATGCAAACTGGTTTTAATTTTCTCATTTATTTATTCTTTTCTTTCTCAATATCTATGTGTATGTAGTATAAACATAATAGAAAGAAAAGCTAGAAAATTCAACTCAGTTTGGAAATGAAAAGTGGACTTTTACTGTCCCTTATAATGTGATTATGTCAAATTTTCTAATCCCAAATGAATTGTTGTTACTCTTGCCTATAGCACAGAACTCAAGAACACAAATACTTGAATATCATTGTCATCAGTAATACTGTTGAGGGGAAAGATGGGTGGGGGAGACTTTCTTGTCAGAGCTGATAAGCTGCCACAGATTATGATGTGATTGTCTTGAAAGTATTTTGAACATTTTGTGTATTAGTACCTTTAAAATTATCCAAATGAGATTGAAGAAACAAGGTTACCTTTCCTCCTGGAGTTATCTGATCTTCTCTCTTGCCTATCAGGAATTATACAAACAGTTTTATCATGTTTTTCATTACTAAATAAAGACTTGGAATGTTCTTTTCCTTTGACTAGCCAGATACTTTTCTTACTATCATAAATTTTTAGTTCTAAGAATAACATGCATGATTTTCTAAGGACTTTACTGATTCATTCTACACCCAATACTAGTTCATGTTATGTCCTTCCTTTCTTTAACAGCATCAGAGAATGTACCCTTTGAAATAATAGCCTAATGTTTTCATAAAGAGGGACTGAATAGGAATGAGGAGAAAAGGGGGGAAAGGAGAGAGAAATCAAATAAGAGATTATTTTTCAAACAGATCTATTTAAAAGACACAGATATTACAATAAGCGAAAAATATTGGCTATAAAAAGAGGAGGTCATGTACCCTGCTTCCTTAGCTCTGTTAGCTTTAATCTATGCCAAACAAAAAGCTCAAAGGAAAATGAACCATTAAATCTCTCTGATTATTTTTTAATTCTAAAAACAAACACCAATTTCTATTTTGTTTAATCATTAAGTCAGTGGAGAATTTTAATTGTTATCTCTACAATATGTAAATTCTCTGGCAAAACAATTTCAAATTTTCCTATTTTCTGCATGAGAAGAATTGCATTTTAAGTGATTAGTTTCATCATAAAATTAAATGTCAGAAAAATTACTTGTTTTCAAATTAAAAGTAGAAACATATGCTGGAGAGAAAACTCATTATTTAAGAGCACTGGCTTCTTTTCCAGAGGACCCAGTTTCTATTCCCAGCACCCATGAAGCAGCCACACAACCATCTATAATTCTAGTTCCAGGGCATCTGACACCCGTTTCTTGCCTCCCCAGTCACTGCACACACATGGTGCACAGCTAAAATACCAATACACATAAAATAAACAAATCTTCCCAACAAAGTAGAAGTAGTTATAATGGTCCTTAATTCATCAGACATATGTTAAAGACAATATAGGCATTCATTAGAGCACTACAGGAATAAATCATAGTTTTTCACAATGAAGAATGTTAAGGCTCTAATACCTGTTTTGTCTTTAATATATATCTGAAGAATTAAAGAACCCTATCACACAATAAAGCTATTTGCCTAAGGAGTATGTTTAAAGTGAGCCTCAATTTTTTTTTTTCTTCAAGATAGGGCTTCTCTGTATTGCTTTGGAGCCTGTCCTGGAACTCGCTCTGTAGATGGAATGGGCTCACTCATAGAGATCCATCTGCCTCTGCCTCCCAAGTGCTGGAATTAAAGGCATGCAGCAATATATTCATCGTTGTTGAAATTAGCATTATAAAGTTATAAACATAATTTTTCTTATCTTTACAGGGATATGAAGATTGGCTTAGACACAGAGCTGATAATGAAGTTAACAAAAGCACTGTTTACATTATTGAAAATGCGAAACGAGTGAGAAAAGAAAGTGAAAAAATAAAGGTACTGTTTTACTAGATAACGCCTTTCAAAGCAGTTCTTAATGGTGGATGCATGTGCAGGAGCGTTCTTATATGCCATAGAATGTGTGTGGAGTTCAGAGGACAAATTTCTAGAGTCAGTTCCCTCCTTCTGACATGAGTTCTGTGGTTCAGAATCAAGGCATCATGCTTACACACCAAGCACTTTTACACTGTGAACCATCTCCCTGGCACTCACTCATGATAACTGCAGTCTTGTGTGATAAAATTATATATTGGAAAGTATACAAATCAGGGTAGTAGTTGTGCAGCCTTTTAATCCTAATATTCAGGAGGCAGAGGCAGGCAAATCTCTGAGTTTAAGGCCATCCTGGTCTACATACTGAGTTCTAGGACAGCCTGGGGTAAACAGAAACCCTGACTCAAAGAAGCAAAGAAAAGAAAGTATATGAGTCAGTATCATTTATTTATCTTCACAGTGTTATTTAACCAGCATCACTATTTACATCACCAGAAAAGGAAACTCCATAATCATTACACATTACTTCTACCCAAGTCCTGTCAACACTAACCTTTCTTGATGATTTTATGGTTTTAATATTTTACATGAAAGAAATAATCCACTACGTGAACTTTGTGTTTTCCATCTTTCAGAATATTGTAGCATATCAATAATTCATTTCTTTTGATGGTTGGATGATAATATATTCTTATTCTATGTGTATAACACATTTTCTTTATTCAGTAGCTAATGTTTCTGTTGGGGGTAGATATTGCTGTTCTAAACATTAAAGGACAAGTTTTTGTTTGAATATCAGTTTTCAATTCTTTTGAGCATGTGCCTGGGTTGACAATTGCTAGTCTTATGGTAATTTTAATGAACTTCAGAACTGGTTTTGCACAAAGGGTGTACTGTTTATATTTTCAGAGCAAGGTGATACTCATATTTTATTCAAATTAATCATTGTTTGCTTCCTCTACAAAATAAAAGCCCTGCCAGATGACAGTTAGATTTGACCACATCACACATGTTTTTGCTGCCAGTAGATTTTTTTAAAATAATAAGCTTTGCTATTTTAGAGGTTTATGTTCACAGCAAAATGTAACAAATAATAGCTGTATAGCCAGCGCTCTTCCACACAAACACCCTTTTGTATCGTAAACACCAGTAACCACCCTTGGCACATAAAATTTAGGGTGCATTAATGTTTACCCTTTGTGCTGTACATTCTATGAGGTTTGACAGATAATGTGACATGTATTTAACATTGTAAAATCATATAGGATAATGTCACTGTCTCTAAAAATCTGTGTTTTGCCTTATTATTTATTCTTCCTTTTCCCTTAATCTATCAAGTCATTGGTCCTTTTACTACTACATGTTGTTGCATTTTCCAGAACATTATATTATAGAAACCATTCCATATATAGACATTTTTTTAAAAAAATATTGACTTCTTCCTTCTGAACGTGGGTGCCAGTTAGGAGGCCTGGGCTGTCTATGGGACCTCTCACAGTGGAACCAGTATTTTTCCCTAGTGTACAAATGGACTTTGGGAGCCCATTCCCCATGGAGGGATACTCTTTAAGCCTAGATACACAGGAGAGGGTCTAATGATAAGACAAACTTTGATGATCCCCCATGGAAGTCCTCATCCTTCCTGGGGGATGGATAAGGAGGGGCCTGGGAGGGAGACCAAACTGGGATTGATAAGTAAAATAAAATTGATTTTAAATTTAAAAAGTCCTTAAAATATTGATTTCATCAACTTAGTATGCATTAAAGTTTCCTCCATGTCTTTTCGTGGTTTGATAGCTTATTTCTTTGTAGTGATGTGAAATATTAATTTTTCTGAATATGCCAGTTTATTTACTTGGTTATCTACCTTGTAGAGGAGAAATATATTTTACTCCTAACAAATTTTGTCAGTTGTGAATTAAGTTGCCTCAAACACTCAAATACAGATTTTTATGTGGATATAAGTTTTCACTTCATTAGATGTAATAACTTCATATGGAGATTAGTGGTCTATGTTTTCTGAAATGGGCTTCCTCTGCTTCCATACACCTTTAGTGTTTGGTATTTGGGTCTGTCCAGTAAGGAGTTAGGTTGCCATTGTTTTTTTTTTTTATTCTCTTTATTATTATCTTAATACGCTACTGGGCTTTACAATCTTTTGAAAGATTGATTGCAGTTATCCTGTGTTTTGTGTTGGACCTGGGATGCTGGAGTGTTTTTCCTAATGTTACTTTTCCACCATCTTCCTTTAACATATTCCAGATGGCCTGACTAACAAATAGATACCTCTTTGTGTTGCCTTTCTTCTCTCTCAAAACAGTATAGAGTTGTTTTTTATTTGTTACTCAATATGAAGCTCCAGATAGGAACAGAGTAATGTATTGGCTCTTCTACCAATTTCAACATTGGCCACACACTGTACACCTGAGTTTTATATAGCATAGTAGTTTTCTAGTCTTACAGTCCCATTTCTCAAGGTGGTCAGGTCCTCAGTATAAAATTGGCTTCCTATCTTATCTCATGTAGAAACTTGCTTGCATTTCCTTTCTTCTGCCTCTTCCTTACCTTTGCCCTAGATGTAAGTAAACTTTTTGCTTCCTATATGAGAGGGGTCCATGACACTGGCATGCCTTGTGCCTGCCTGTCTCCTCGTAGCAGTTAATCACTCCTGTGGCTTATCAGTAAAGATGGCCCTGTTAAAGTCCTCATGTTTTCTCATGAACACAGTGGGGGCCTGTGGAAAAGAGCTGGGATATGTCCACTCATAACTCTCAAGCTTGTGGAGATTCTAAACTGGCATAGTAGCTTAAGAATTGCTTAAAGGAGAAGGCCAATTGAGGTTACATGTCCACTGTTGTTAGGAGTCTTAGCTGGGGTCATTCTTGTAGATTTGTGGGAGTTTCCCTTGCACCAGGTTTCTACCTGACCCCAAAATCCAACCCCCCATTACACAAATTGTCATCAGAGTTTTGTTCTGTAACTAATGGAAGCAGATGCAGAGATCCATAGCCAAGCACTGAATGGGCTGAGCTCTGGGAATCCTTAAGCCAGGGGGTTAGGGGATCAATGTCATTACAAGGGAACCCACAGAGACAACTAACCTGGGCTCGTAAGAGCTCACAGACACTGGGCTGACAGCTAAGAAGCCCACATGGGACTGCCCTAGGCCCTCTACAAATGTGACACAGTTGTATAACTTGGTCTGCTTGTGGGACTCCTAGCAGTCGTTGTGGAGCCTGTCCCTGACACTTTGGCTGGCTTTTGGGAACCTATTCCCATGCTGGGTTGCCTCGTGCAGCCTTTGTGCAGAGGGAGGAGCTTAGTCCTACCTCAACTTGATATGTATGCCATGCTTTGTTGACTCCCATGAACAAAGAAGGAATTTATTGGGAGAAGGGGATAGGAGCAGAGGAGTATAGGCAAACTTTTCTGTCCCATCTTCATATCCCAAATATCCATACAGAAAGTTATTATTAATTATAATTGTTTGGCCAAAAGCTCAGTTTGTTATTAAGTAGCTCTTATAACTTAAATTAACCCACATATCTTGTGTACACACTGCCATGTAGCTTGGTACCTCTGCTTAGTATGCCAAGTTCAAGTTCATCTCCTGTTTTCTCTGCCTCTCCTCATGACTCTCCAGACTCTGCCCTTCTCCTCACTGAGAATCTCCTCTGCCCTGAGAATCCTAGTCATTTAGTGACATATAATTCATACAATATAAAAGAATACTCCACACAGGAGGAAGGGGAACTGTGCTCTGGATGTAAAATCAATGAATAAATTAATTAATCTAAAAAATTTATTGAACAGCCAGTGAGATGGCTAAGTGAATAAAGGCACGTGCTACCTTGTTTGATGACCTAAGTTCAGTTCCAAGCATCCACATGGCAGCAGAGGAGATCTGACTCCCAAAAGTTTTCATCTGACCTCCAGGGTATTAACTGTGGTACATGTGCACATCATATACATGCAATAAGTGAATTAAAATAGAAAAAAATTAATTTAAAAAAATTGTTGTTGGTCCTAGTGTCAGAGACTTAAATCCAGCTACTTGGGAGGCTGAGGGAGAGACCTCACATGTTTAAGTCCTCCCTACCGTACACAGAGCAAGTTCTAGGACAACTTGGTCAATGTATTGATCCCTTAATGTCTGTACTTATAGTGCTCATAGTTTAGTTGGAGAGAATTTGCCCATCATACATAAAGCCCTAGTGAATATGCTGTTTCTACTGCTCTACTTTGTTTGTTTGTTGGTTTTTCTTATTAACCACTTTTATGATAGTTTTGTGGTGATAAATTGTTTATGATCTACTAAAGTCACTGAAGATCAGAATACATAACCAGCCACACTAGTCAGCCATAGAGGCCAGGCTCAGAAAACAGAGGCAGATGGATCTCTGTGAGTTCAAGTCCACGCAGGTCTACATGAGAGTGAGTCAGTCTAAAAGAAAAACAGAGCTCATGCCTTTAATCCCAGCAGTAGACAGATATATAAGGAAAGAGCAGGGTCTGAGAGCTGGCATTCATTCTCCAATCACATTGGAGACAGGAAGGCAATTAGTCTCTAGTCACACTGAGGTCAGGATCGTCCCAGCCTTAGTAGAGATATCTCACTAGTGACTGACTACTTTGCTTTTCTGATCTTCAGCTTGAACCCCAATATCTGTTTCTGGGTTTCTGTTATTCATGTTACACATTTTTCCTCATATGTTCCCTTGGTATTATAAAACAGGTCATCAGGGGCTTGAGATGGTTAAGGGCACTGGTTGTTCTTCCAGAGGACCCTGGTTTGATCCTCGGCATTCACACGGTGGCACACAACCATCTGTAACTCCAATCTCGGGGGATCTGATGCCCCATTCTGGCTTGTGGCCACTGTACATGTGCTTCACATTGGAGCATTACTCAGGAGGCGGCTTGGTGTTAGAGCCTGAAAGATCAGCAAAGCAGAGAAGCCACTAATCCTCCCTACCTGTCCCATTCCTTTTTCCAAACAGAGGCCAGATGCCTTTCCATCTTGCCTTATTACTTCCTCTCCTATCTGTCCTCCACCTTCCAAAAGTTCTGTGGTTAATTTTGGTCAGCTAGTGGCTAATCTGCCTTCTGACTCCAAGCAAGCTTTATTTGTAGAACACTATAAAAATATCACACAACATTACATAGCCACCAGTGCAGGCAAAACATATAGTATCTATAGTATAAGAAATCATATATATTATCTGAGGACTGAATATGCAAGGCAAAAGATAATAAGACCCTTGGAAGGGAGACAGGGCAGGAAATCTGTTTTATTATTTCTTATGTATGTTACTTCTTTATGTGCATGTGTATGTGGTATACATGTGGTGTCCATGTAAGGAGATCAAAGCAAAAATTGTGGGAGTCCATTCTCTCCTACCACGTGGCTTCTGGGGATTGAACTGGGGTCATCCATTTGGTAATAAGTGTCTTTGCCTTTAGAGCCATCTTACTAGCTCCCTTTAAACGTGATAGAAGGACTGGAAAGATGGTTCCGAGGTTAAGAACAATAGCTACTCTTGCAGAGGACCTGGGATCAGTTCCTAGCTCCCACATAGCTCCTCACAACTATCCTTAACTACTTCAGAGGTTCTGACACCCTCTTCTGGTCTCTGCAATCACAAGACGTGCATACCGTGTGTTTACACACATGTAGGCAAAACACAGATACACATTTATTTAAATGGTAAAATAGAAACAATCTATGAGTTGATTGAGCTATTCTCTTTCCTTAGAGTTGCCTTCTCCTTTGGCTCCAGGGTAAAGCCTAAATTCCTTAGCCTGCCTAGCCTATTCCATTGTGGTATTTCTTCTGTATATTTAAGTATAGCTATTGTTGTATCATAACAAGCACTTGTGTAACTATGGAAGGAAAGATTTGAAAAGTAAAGTAATATTTAAAAATGAATTTAATTATAATTGTTAATTCTGGCGCTCTTGGATATTTATATTAACAAAGGAGATAATTTTTCTGTTTGAATAGGCCTAAAATCCTCACCTTAATATCCCAAATCATGCTGCAAAATAAAAGAATTTCATGTATTAGTTGAGCATTCACAATCTGTGTATCCAGGTCAATGTGACAGGCTTTAACTTCTGTGAATGTGACTTTCATTCTATTATCATCAGGTGCCGCTCTTTACCTCTCCTGTATATTCAGCCCTCTGTGAACTTAAAAATACTGTTTTGTAGATTGTAGTATATTTATGATTAGTGGTAATAGTCTTATGGATTTTGAAGGGTTTTTTTTAAAGTTTGTTTTTAGCATTTTTTAAAGGTCGTTTAAGTGTGTCATGGAAATTGTTGGGAAGTGTTATCTGAAGGCTTTCTTATATCCTTCTCTGGTATTCTCAATTTGCATTAATAAGTACTATTGATACCCATCAGATAGTTAATGTGTGCAAATTATTTAATGTTTTGCTTGTTTTATCATTTCAAACATTAATCTTCTGCAATCATTGGAATCATTTAAGACATTTACCTGAGGTTATATTATGTAGTAACAAAGCTGGGACATGAACTCAGGTTAAAAGTCTTCACTTTTATGCTTTGTTCTCTGCATCATTGAATTGTTCAAGATTTCATCTCGTAAGTTTTTCTTCTACTTGGGTTCAGGATTTATGCTGACAAGAGATTGTTGTTGCTGTATTAACTGGTTCTTTAATGGATGAATTCTTGGAAAGCTGACCTAAGAGCCCCCTCTCCTCGTTAATTATGAGGAAAATTGATACTTCGTTCAAATAGCTGAGGTATTCTGAACACTAAAGAAGGAACCCAATAATCATAGCTACAAACAAAATATGCTGAAATATATGTAGTTCAAAGTGAAAATTTGGAGGGCTGTGGTCATGAAGTAACTAACCTTAAACCTATAGATTTTCTTGCTTCAGTCTTGAAATGACAGTAGAAATTCTTTTTACATATCAGTTTCAGGAATATCAGAGAACACAGAACACATGGATGTCAGAATTACTTATTACACAGCAGTGCTAAGATATTCGGAAAGCATCCTAAGTCCTTAGGACCTTAAATGGGATTCTGAATGTTCAGTAGTAGTATTTCATTTCATTGCATGTGGTGTAGAATGCTAAGATACTCCCAAAGTCTCAAATCTATAGATGTTTCTTAATAAAGTTTTAGCTTTAATGTGTGTTATACAGAATGATTTGTTTAGAATTTAAAATATTTATTCTGTTATTTTAGGTTGGTGATGTAGTAGAAGTACAGGCAGATGAAACCTTTCCCTGTGATCTTATTCTTCTGTCATCCTGCACAACTGATGGGACCTGTTATGTTACTACAGCCAGTCTTGATGGTGAATCTAATTGCAAGGTAATGAGACTAACCCTGACCTGAGCACTTTATTCTCAGAATGGTTAATGAGACAGTTGTATTCCTAATACTCTTTAATCCCTTATCTCATTTTTACTATTCATGTGAGTATATTTATATTTGTAGACAGTGGTTATGTAATTATATTCAAGCTTCTAAGTAAACACCCACCTTGGACAATAAGTTTACATTGTGGGGAGTGGGGGGAGAACCATCCCCTGACCAAAGGCCATCACAATTTTTATAGCACCATTCAAATCTAATATTGATAAAATCCAATTAACATGTTGTTTAGGTTTTGTTGTTGTTGTACTTGGAACTGAACTCTTGGCTCATACATGCACAGTAGAGCTACCGCTAAGCTATATTTCACCCTAGGCTTTTGTAAGTAACAATACTTGTGAGCTAAAACTATAAAACTACAAAACAACTTTATAATTCATCTATTTTTATTTTTAGAGGGTTGCATATTATTGTTTAAAAGAATTTTCTGGGTCTGGAGAAATAGTGCTATAGTTAAGAGCACTGACTGCTCTTCTAGACGAAATGGGTTCAATCCCTCGAATCTATATAATAGCTCACAGCCAGCTGCAATTCCAGCTCCAAGGAATTCGACTACCTGACCTGATTCAGCATGCCCTGATCTGCTCAGACACTAGGCACAAATGTGGTACACAGATGTACATACAGCCAAAACACCAATAAAAAAAATAAATAAATATAATTTTCCTGTGACATGGCTAGTCTAATGTGGAGTGTGTTTGATTTTTTTTTTTGTTTGTTTGTTTGTTTTGTTTTTCGAGACAGGGTTTCTCCATATTGCTTTGGAGCCTGTCCTGGAACTCGCTCTGTAGATCGGGCTGGCCTCGAACTCACAGAGATCCACCTGCCTCTGCCTCCAGAGTGCTGGGATTAAAGGCATGTACCACCAACACCTGGCTGATTACATGTTTTAATACCTTAGGATGTAGTTTAATAAATGTGTTATTTATTGTAACTAGGAGGAATTTTAATTGTGTTGTAGTCAACTTAATCAAAATAGATGATAATTTTACTTTGCTGGTACTTTCTGACAAAGCCAGTTTTTGGATGTTGTGATCCAGTGTTCCACAGGTCATAAAGACTTATCCTTTCTGTGCTGCCTTTAAGGAGTAATTCTGGTTCTCTGTGGTGCACATGCCTTTAATTCCAGGACTTGAGAGGCAGAGACAGATGAATCTCTGGGTTTGAGGCTAGCATGATCCACATAAGGGATTCTGGACCAGCTAATGCTGCATGGAGAGATCCTGTTTAAAAGAAAGAAAATAGTAATACTAATGAGCTCACATCTGGGCATATCTTTGGGGAGATCTGCTATTTTTTTCTTTCCCTGTGGAGTTAAGGAATAGGACTCAGAATGTGAAATAAAAACTTTACTTGTTACTGTTTACTAATTTTGTGTTCGAAGCACATGACACCAAATTACTAGTGTCTTAGCTGTTCAAAAACAGAGTTATATTTTAGAGATTATCAAGATAGAAAAATCTACCTAAAGATTCTCTAACACTGAAAATATTGTTTAGAGGAAGAAAATTTTCAATGTTCTTTTATTAAGTGGCAGTAAGTCAGAAGTCGGGTAGTAGTTTTAAATGTAAAGCAAGTAATTCTGTAACATCCCTAAAGATGTCAACAGCTTTCCCTTGTGCATAAGTAGTGCTATACTTGAATCTTCATTAACCTTTGTTCACAGTACATAAATAGGCTCATTGGGGCTTGTCTTGCATTTTGGATGAAGTAAGAGTATATATAGTATGTATATGTAGAATATTGTAACCATTGAATATAGATATTATCTTTCTGTTCTTATATCCATATTGAACAGTTTCAAAATCATTAAACTGTTTATGTAATGGAACCATTAATGTTTTGTTTCAAATCTTGGTTTTATATATGAGAAAAAATATATTAAAACCTTCATGGGGATTTCAGTTAGTTATATGCAACTATAAATGTAGTATACACTCCAGTGTCAATGCAAAGGATTGTTTTTGTTTTTCTTTTACCTTTGAAATCCTTTTGGAGTAGGGTTACTTAGTTATTTGTAATGTATTTTAAGAATGGTATCTTGCGATTCATTTGGTATAGAATATCCATCAACATTTGTAATACTGTGCTGAACACACTTAACTCTAAAATATGCTGTTTCTAAAATCAGTTGGCTATACAGTTATAAAAATACTTTATATTTGATTACTTTGTGCTTTCATATAGACACATTATGCAGTACGAGATACCATTGCACTGTGTACAGCTGAATCCATTGATAACCTCCGAGCAACAATTGAATGTGAACAGCCTCAACCTGACCTCTACAAGTAAGCACCTTGTTTCACTTTATTGCTATCTGTTGGCTCTGCTTCTTTTTTGCCACCAGTATAGCAAAGAAACACCCAGTACTTACTTACCAATCTACCCTTGCAATTATTTTTATGAGCTATTCTTCCTCCTGGAAAGGAATTTAATCAAATCAGTGTTGCTCACTACCAGCCTAAGATAATTCATTATGGGCCCAGGCATCCCATGATTTCTTTTCTTTTTGTTACTTGTAAACATGGCTATCAGTTTTTCAGATTATTTCCCAAGCCTCATCTATTAGACTAATGGAATTCCCATAGTTAATTAAAGCAAAAATAAACCTTTTGCATCTTATCCAGCATGAAACAAACGAGGCTATGGGATAATGCAATAGTAGGCACAGCATCCTTTCTTGTTAATGATTATGATGAACTGAAGATTGTGAATAGGCCATTTATTGTTTAAAATAAGCCATTAAGTTCGAGGACAATTAAAATGGTGTGTTTTCCTCTGATTAACATTCATTGTGGATTGTCAAGAACTTGTCATTAGCTTCTAGAACTGGTTAGTTTAATTAGGGTATGGTACTGGTGAGGGTGTAGTAATAGTTATTAATTTCATTCTATACCACTATACAGACAAGCCATCGTGTTAATTCGTGTTGTTGGTCATAATGGAAGACCAAATGGCTGGACGTGGTCTATCAAATATGGAACAGTAGAGAAATACATCCTACTGTGTGAATGTTGACCCCACGCGCACACACACACAGTTCATCCCTTGTTTCCTCTTTCTCTTTTTTTATGTTCACCATGATACTAAGAACTAGAGCCACAAGGAAAAGAAAAACTTTCCACCTTCAAGGAACTCAATGAACAAAGAATATCAATCAATAAAGCTAAGCTTACAGTGCATTAATAAAGACATATGTAATCAAAGAAAAGAGAATGGCTTAGTCTACCTGGGAATATATGTCTATATTACACATACATTTATATTTGCATATTTATAAGGGAAAATCCCAGAATTTACAGTTGCCTTTAGGGTAAGCAAGGTTATCCTAATTTACCTAAGCTGAATCCCTACAATGTGACTTCAGAGTACCAAGTATTTCTACTACTCTGATCACTTGTACTATATTTTTCAAATTCACTTACCTTTCCTAAGGCAACGAATATGTCTTTTAGTTTATTGTATCTTCAGCATCTATCTAGTTCAGTACTTTCACAATTAACATAGAGTGAATGGGTAGAGCTTCCTATCTTGTATATAAATATGTTTAAACTGAGGCCCTACAGAGATAACTGTGATTAAGAGCATGCATCTCTCTCTCTCTCTCTCTCTCTCTCTCTCTCTCTCTCTCTCTCTCTCTCTCTCTCTCTCTCTCTCTCTACACACACACACACACACACACACACACACACACACGACTTCTTATAACCACTTACAGCTCCAGGAGGTCTGAAGCCTCTGTACACATTCATTCACATGCATAAACACAAAGATACACTTAGGTTCATTCACACAATGAAAAATAAATACATTTTTAAAAGAAAGCATGAATTTTATGTGGTAAGGATATGGAAAGAGAGAGATTACAGTGGTGAATATTATCAAAATATATTGAAAATCAAAATGTTTTAAGAGTATTTGAAGTGTAGAACATAGTACAGTAAAACTTTTCTATAAAGAAAATACTATAATGCAAATTACAAAGTAAGTGTAGAGGCTTGTTAAGGAGGGGTTAGGTCTTTTTATCCTGCTTTGCAAAGATGTAGGTTACATTGTGTCTGGCCATATTAAGTGCTTGGATCAGATCAATTGCCAGATACAAACATTTTCAATGGGATATAGTCAAGTGTTCTTGTCAATAATTCCCAAAAGTTGGACCTGAGAATATGACACAGAGGCTTAAGGATAGGACCCAGAAGTCTGCTTTTAACTTCTTTCCTGTAATTCATAAGCAGGCTCGTGCGTAAAAACCACTGAACTAATCATTTTGAAAACTGTATATAGTATCAGAAACCATTCTTGACATGTAGCTAAATTAAAAGCCATGTTATTTATAAAAGTATCAAATAAGTTACTGTGTATATACCAAGTAGAACTTCAGTTAATTTTAAATCTTTTTTATACTCTTATAATTTGTAATATTATTTAAAGGTTATATTTACATGTTATATAACGTATAAATTTAATGTAACTTTTTTCCAGAAGCTTCATAGAATTTTAAATCCATTCATTATTTTTTTGTTGTTATTTGTAGTCTGAATCATGTCCAATTACTGGTATTTAGATTTTTATACTTGGTATTGTTTTGTTTTTATTTTTAACAGGTTTGTTGGGCGAATCAGTATCTACAGTAATAGTGTTGAGGCTGTTGCCAGGTTAGTTTGTTATTCCTTTTATCTATCCTTTTGGAAGGAGGGATATTTCTCTTTTAAAACCCACTGAAATGTCAAATGACTTTCCTTAAATTAAGTGAAAAGAAGATAAGTATGTAACCAGTGATTAGTCTGGTTGTGGTGGTAGGGTCTCTTTCTATTGGGTAGGAGATTATTATTGAAATAATGTGTAGAGTTTCCAAAAGAACAGAGCTCCATGGTGTATCATGAAAATAAAAACCCAGAGCTTGGTAAGGGGTTTAAGGTGAAGATCAGAGAAGCAAAGCAGCAAGCAACTAGATCTTACCTCTACTAAGCTTAAATGGCAATCCTGTATCCAGCAAGCCTCAGGCTGCAATTCCAGACTGCTATGCTCTCCTCAATGTGGCCGGAGAAAATTCTTTCTGAAGACACTTTGCTTCTTCCTTTTATACCTCTCAAATCCTGGAATTAAAGAAGTGGAGTCCCACGTGCTGAGATCTCCTTTGTTAAGTCATAAATAATATATCACAACACCATGGGACCAGCCAAATGTTCAACCAATAAAGATACTTGCCACAAAAGCCTAGTTATCTGAGTTCAATCCCCAGAACCCACTTTAAAGGAGAAAGATCTGACTCCATAAAATTATCCTCTGATCACTACACATACATACTCTGTGGCATATGGACCACATAAACAATATGTATGTATGTATGTATGTATGTATGTATGTATGTATGTATGTTTTAGTTTAAAACAAGAGAGCAGAACTGTGTACCTATTGGCTGCTTTTCCAAACCTGTTCTAGACATTACATATATTTTCCTTGGCTGTCTAGTGCCTAACAAGGTTAAAAATAAAGCTGAAAAATAGTGGTTTATGTGAAAGTAATTGAGGGTCTAGTCAGTAAGAAAAATGCTAGAATTACTTGGACCTAAATAAGATTTCAGGATAATCATTTATGAGGCAATTCATACAAACAGGATGCTTTCTTTCCTCTTTTATCATGTAGTTAAATGTCTCAGCTTTTCCACTTTGCCTTGATCTTCCAAAAGGCAGGTTTATTCTCTACAAAGATGTCATTGTGTTTTTGCAGTTTTGCATTGCATTCTCAGTCTTTTATCTGTGAGCCCTCTATTTCTCAATTCTTGTAGTTCTTGCCTTGCTGTGTATAAGTCATAATTTTTGGTCTTCTGTACATTTCTTTACCTCTGCATGTTGCTGGCTGCTCCTGTACTGTGCTCCCATCTGGATGTACCATCAAGTCACTTTAAATGGAGGGATCATTCTGCTTATCCTAGGGAGTAAGCATATGGTAGAAATAGATACATTCTGAACCCCTTGGACATAGATGTGTGTCAGGGCAAAATCTGTCCCCAGTATTGATGACATTGCTTCAATAAACTGTGCTTGTTTTTCATTTAGGTCTTTGGGACCTGAAAATCTTTTGCTGAAAGGAGCTACACTTAAAAATACCAAGAAGATATATGGTGAACAATTTTAAAAATATGCTGTTAAAGTGTGTTTCATAATGCCTATGAATAAATAGTGCATGTCTAAAAGTGAATATGACAGATATATTCCTTTTATTATCAATGTATATTTATGTGCTGATAATTTACCAGATAATAACTAACATGAATATGATACTTTATACAATTTAAATTTTAATATAAGTGATAATCAGCTAATGTGCAGAAAGACTTAGAATTCTTACACTTATAGACTGTGAAGAATTAACAAAACCAAACAGGTATGCAGTTGGCTAACAAATTTACCTATAACCAGATTATTATTTTATTCTGCTATTCTTTAGGAGTTGCTGTTTACACTGGGATGGAAACCAAAATGGCTTTGAACTACCAAGGGAAATCTCAGAAACGTTCTGCTGTTGAAAAGTTAGTATGTGCCAGAATTTTAAGTCATTATTGATTGAAATAGTTACTTCCTCAGTAACTACAAGTAGCAATACAAATTCATCATCCACAATAATAGCACCTACCATTTTAAGCACTTGTTTTTGTTCCTAAAACAGTCCTCACTGATTTCTGTTTGATGTGATTCAATCCTTTGAATAATTCTATGACATAATTTATGTTAGACTTTTTCAACTATACAGACAAAAAGTTTTCCAAGATAATAAATGAATTAATTAAGCTTGCATGTGTTTAAATGACACCGTTTACCTAAACTGTAAACTCATTTCCTTTTGTTACTGGATTTGGGGTCCTTTTGTTGGTGTGTGCAAGTTGGTTTTATAATATTGTTCTAGTAGACCATGGAATGGTACCTGGTAGATCATTAAAGCAGGTGCCATTACCAGGGGTTTCTCTATATTAATTTAATTTAATTTTTATGTGGTTATTTATATGTGTGTGGCAGAATATTATACAACCCACAGCTGGTTTTAAACTAGCAACATGAACTGAGAATGATCTTGATTTTTTAATCCTGCCTCTGCCTCCCAACTACTGGGATCATAGGTACTATAAGCCAGACACTCTTCTTTTTTTATAGGCATGGATATGAATGATTGTACCTTATCCAGAACTCTACTTTAAAATAATGCTAAATATGCTGAGGTTCACATTTGCTATTCTACCTTCAGTTTGAAATATTTAGTCTTTTGGGGAGAAGATACAAACTACACTTGCCATAGAGGTTAACCAGGTACTAATACATATGGATATGTTGGTTTCCACTTATTTTAAAAAGGTGTGTTTGACAAGGTAGACATTGTACCTTGGGGAACATTAGTGATCAGTAAACATTTCAGGGCTAGATTTTCGTTTTTGCCATTTAACAGTGATTCTTCAGCTGTAATAATTAAGGTTCTTATGTACAATTTGGGATATGATTACTATAGCATACACAGGAGAATCTTTAGATTAGTTAAGACTAAACTAAAAATTAAACAATTTATGTTTTGTTTATGCCTTAAGTAATTACACATACTATCTTATTTTTCAGATCTATTAATGCCTTCTTGATTGTTTATTTATTTATCTTACTGACCAAAGCTGCAGTATGCACAACTCTAAAGTATGTTTGGCAAAGTACCCCATACAATGATGAACCTTGGTATAACCAAAAGACTCAAAAGGAACGGGAAACTTTTAAGGTAATTAATTTGCTATGAGAAGTGTTAACTCTTTTGTAATTACCCTGTTTTTTTTGTTTTTTTTGTTTTTTTTTTACTGAACTGCTCAGAAAAAGTGATCTTTTGATTTAGATTTAGTTTTATTCCTTACTTTATATATGTCTATGCTTGTTTTTAACTCTTTCACTCAAAGACTGGAAAAATAATGTGCTTTCTGGCATTTTAATTCAGTATGAACTAGTGCAGTATCTACATATAAACTTTAACTATTCCTATCTATAGTTGGGAGGAACTTAGGACTTAATCGGGTGAAATAGTATTAAAGTGGAAAGTACGTACACCAAAAATACAGATAAAATTCAGTGTTCTAAAATGTTCTTTGTTTGTTTGTTTGTTTGTTTGTTTGTTTTGAGACATGGTTTCTCTAAGTAACAGTCCTGACTGTCTAGAACTTGCTCTGTTTACCAGACCAGCCTAGAACTCAGAGATCTACCTGCCTTTGCCTTCTGATGGCTGAGATTAAAGGCATGCACTACTACTACCCAGCCTAAAATATTCTTAATACTAATAATTTTTATAATATCATTAGAAAGTTTCTTTATATTATTAATTTTGTGTTAAGCATTGGAACTGAAAGAAAGCCATTTTATATTGTATTCCTCTGAACAGGCTGTCTGTGAATCAAATTAATATGAACCATCTCTTATTTTAGGTTTTGAAAATGTTCACCGACTTTTTATCATTCATGGTTCTCTTCAACTTTATTATTCCTGTCTCCATGTATGTCACAGTAGAAATGCAGAAATTCTTAGGCTCATTTTTTATTTCATGGGATAAAGACTTTTTTGATGAAGAAATTAATGAAGGAGCCTTGGTTAACACATCAGACCTTAATGAAGAACTTGGTCAGGTGAGAAAACAGCTTTTGCTTAAATTAAATTGATAAAGTAAAAATCTTTTCTAGTCTGGAATACCAATATATTTAGCTATTTTAGTTAGGGTTTCTATTACTGTAAAGAGACACTATAACCACTGCAATTTTTACACAGGAAAGGGAATGCCACAGTAGGGCTAACTTGAGCATATGAGACTGCAAAGTGTTGCCCTGCAGTGACACACTGCCTCCAACATTTTCACAATAACTCCAACAAGGCCTTACCTCCTAATAATGCTACTACCTATGGACCAATGGGGGTCATTTTTATTCAAATCACCACAGTCCATGGTCCCCATAGGCTTGGAGCCATATCACAGTGCAAAATGCATTTAGTCCAACTTCAAAAGTCCCTGTAGTCTATCAGCCTTAACAGTGTTTAAAATCCAAAGTTCAAAGTCTTTTCTGAGATGCATTCAATCTCTTAACTGTAATCTCCCATAAAATAATAATGAAAAGCAGACTATATACTTCCACCATACCATGACACTGGATATACATTACCATTTTAAAAGGGGGGTGGGGAGGGTGCGTGTTGGGGAAATGTTGGTCCAAAGTGGAACCACAAACTGGCAGGTCAACCTCCAAACTCTACATCTCCATGTCCGATGCCAAAGCCCTCTTCAGATCTCCAATTCCTTTCAACATTGTTGATTGTAACATACTTCTCACGGGAAAATTCCACTCCTTATAGAATTCTTTGCCAGGTATAGATGGACTTTCTGTTGGACTGCCAGCTCCCAAATAATGACACAGAGACTTTGTATTAATCATGAAAGCTTGGTCTTAGCTTAGGCTTGTTTCCAACTAGCTCTTAAAACTTTACGGGTTTATATTAATTTTTGCACTGAGCTTGGCTTGTTACTTCTCAGTATAGTATGGCCCATTTCTTGCATGTGTGGTTGGTGAATCCCTGTCTCTCAGATTCTTCTCCAGAGCTCCTCTCTCCCCCCATGTTAGTCCAATCTATACTCTCCTGACTACCTATTGGTCATTCAGCTCTTTATTAAACCATTCAGAAGGTGCCTTGGCAGATACACATCTTCACAGGGTAATAAAAAAAGGTCCTCCTACAACATTTTCTTCTTTTTTGTCTAAATAAAAAGGAAAGGACCTAATTCTAACAGTAAAACTGTATTCAGTAAGAACAATTATCAGGTAAGAAATTCACAATGTCCAATCCATCTGTATTTGGCAAATTCAGAGAAAGTACTGTATTATCTCTCTTATCTTGGTGACTCCAAAGTTTTATACCTAAAACACTTTCTATCATAACTTGTATAATCAGCCTAAAAATATCCTTTTAGACCTTAAAATATTTTCTTAGGAAAAGAACTTAAGCTTTTATGTCTCTCATCCTTTATTAGCATACATCTCTTTAGTGAGTTTCTTTTTTGAATCTGATAACAAAGAAAATAGTAAAACTCAGCTGCAACACTTGGGAGAGCAGGCCCTGCACCTTACAGGCTTACATGGGCAGCACAGTAGAGACAACCACATTGGCTGAGGTCTGGGTAAGGCAGCCCTGAAGTTGCAGCATGGGAGAGTTGTCCCTATTACCCATCTGTCATGTGGAGGCATGGGTAGGGGAGAGATGCCTCCTGCCTGACCCATCAATGTCTAAGGTAGGTCGGAGAGCTATCCTTGAGACCATAAGAGCAGGAAAACTAGCCCTGACCCTCATCAGCTGTAGCAATCAGGAACGTAGCCCCCATGCCATGCCTGGGCAACACAGCAGAACTGTCCCTGAAGGTGTAGGTCTGGGAGATCTGATACTGAGGACATGAAAGCAGGAGAACTGGCCCAGCCCCTTGCTCATTGCTGCAAGGGGTGACTGCACCAGTACAATGCAGGAGAGCTCACTGTAGTGGTGAGGACAAGTGAAAGCTGGTGAACTGGCCAACCCTGCAACAACCCAGGCCTAAAACCAGGGTTATGTGTTGGCCTACTCCAATATCCACCATATCTATGATCTGGTGGAACACGTACATCTT
The DNA here is from genome assembly GCA_030556225.1 of Cricetiscus sungorus. Classification (NCBI taxonomy): domain Eukaryota; kingdom Metazoa; phylum Chordata; class Mammalia; order Rodentia; family Cricetidae; genus Cricetiscus; species Cricetiscus sungorus. The sequence continues at coordinate 11,726,821 of JANBXA010000726.1, forward strand.
GTAGACCCAAAGCTGCAGGATTTCCACAATACAATTCAATAGCAAGATAACGAAGAGGAGTTCTAATAAGAGCCAAGCATTGATAGTGTAACAGACACCAGAGGCTTCAAACAAGCCCAAAGACTTTGCAATGAACACTTGCAAGTAAAGATATATGGATAAAAGGGTGATAGGGATAAAAGCTGTAGTGTGACTCACTGTGTCACACTACATCTTCAATGACAAGATTAACTTTTCTTTTAAATTTCATTTTATTTTATTTGGGGGGTACCAAGGCCACAGGTTGGTTACAAAGGGATGGAGTTGCATGGCATGAAAGACACAAAGAGTAAATAAAAAGAAGGAAAAGAAATAATGGTAAAACTACCTGAGAATGATAAAATATTCTCCGAGTAAACAGGAACTACAAGAGCAAGCAACTTCCAAAACTATAGAAATGACAAAGACAGCTGGCTGCATGTAGAGTCAGCCACTCAAGGTTCCTCTGCAACATTGGAGCATCCATCCATCTTTGGCCTTCAGGCCTAGAATATCTGACAGACTTTTCTGTGAAGAGGAATTTTGAAGAACTGTTTTACCTTGTCTTAGCAAAGTTTGGCAGTCAACTTCCCTTTGTGTCCTGCTTGTCCAATTGGATAGCATACTGTCAGCTGTCAAGGCAAAGGCAGTTTCTTCCTAAGTGGCTTGCTTTGCCACAGTGGAAGCAAACTCCATATGGAGATCTTTGATGCCCATCATCTTCTCTGAAGTTGATTGGTGCTGTCAGGAACTGACATATCTCACTGTCATGAAAAACCTTATGTTATAAAAACATTTTACATAGCATATTCTGTAGATGTCTGAGGTATTTGAAGACTATCTAAAATATATCTGCTAAATATGAAAACATTTAAGATGACTTCACATTTGATTGTTATAGATGACTAAATACTTAATTAGCCTAAACAATTTGCAATGGTGCTTTCATTAAAAAGAGCATCAGAGCTACAAGAATAGAAACATATATACAGTATGTTCTAACAAAAATAACCTTAAGTTTGTATCAATATACAAAATTCATATCAGTATAAAATTATTACAGACTAGTAGTTGCTTTTTAATAGATTCAATAATCTACCCTTTTATCCTATCATTCCTATATTACCCCATTTTTTCACTAGATAGGATGGAAAGAGAAAGAAAGAAATCCCTTAATCCAACCTCTTTTCGTTAACAACTTGTAACCAGCCCCACTAAACAATGACAAACATCCATAAGCCACCTAACAATAAATAACCTCCCACCCCATTCTCTTGGGAATGTGAGTGTCATGTTCTTAAAATTACTTGCTAATGTCTAGGGGTGATAGTATCTTTTGAGGATCCTGAGAAAATTGGGATGATGGTCAAGTCCAGGGAGAGCTAGCTGTATCATTTGTTGTCCAGTCTCTTGTGTGATGGCAAAAGTTCAGGGCTTAACTAAAGTCCTGGCTAGAGTAGTCTGCAAGGCTGGACCATCTTAGCTAGCCACTTTGAAATTGTTCTGGATGTAGTTTTTTTTTTTTTTAATGAAACTGCAACAGAGGCATTATGAGAGTCTGGATCACCTGGGCTACATGTCTTCATTGGTATATTTTTTACTGAAAACACAAACTTAAAGGTAACATCTACATTAACACAAATATGGAATATGCGTTGTATACAAATCAGATAAAGATGAATTTTTGTTCTATGTTTGAGCAGGTAAAAGGCATCTGTCAACTTTGTAAGTCTGTTTGAACTACATAACCAAACTTATATGGAAAGATGGGATGTAATAATGAGTCATGAGGACTCTGTAGCCAACAAGATTTGTCATGCCTTGTCCAGTCTCAGAGTTGTTTCCATCTAGAGTGAAAAGCATATAGGTCACCTGTCATGGTTTTTCTTGGTTTCTTTCTTCATGTCTGCAGGAAGATTTTCAGGAGGTCTCTCCCAGTCTGAAGAAGCCAGACTGGGAGAAGTTATTTCAGAAAATAGAGAAGCAGACCAAACATATGTTTTACAATGTACAACTCATGTATACTTTTCTAGCCATAAAATGAACTTGACTTTGCTGTTATAGAGGAGACTTTTCATCCATCTCAGAGCTATTATTAAAGAAGATTCTGTTCGTGAGGCAGAGCCAAGCAGCAATCTCTCCTTTTGTCCTTGGCCTTTAAATATGAAAATACACAGCTAGCCCCCTGTTCACTTTTCCTGAATACATGGCATATGAGAATGGTTTTACACGTATTCTGATTCCACAGCCCACAGAATCAACATTGTCTAGGGATTGAAAATTTTAAAGATGACGCATGTTTTAGTTTATAGTTTGTTGACCTATACCTTTGAGATTTGGTGTTTGCAGATCTTTACTGTCCATCTTGTTCCACAGAGACAAAAGAATTGTACATTTTATTTTGAAGTCATCACATTTAGCACTAATGCCTTAAGATTCTGAAAGGGGCCTAGAAAAATAGCTCAGTCAGTGAAGTGTTTTCTTTAGAAGCAAAGGGTATAAGATTTATACTAGAGAACCATTTAGAAAAGGGCCAGCATAGTGGCATGCACATTAGCCCAAATACTGGGAAGATGGAGATAAGAAGACCCTGAGGCTCACTGACCGCCTAGCCTGGGGAGTACCAGGTCAGTAAGAGACCCTAGCTGAAAAGAGAAATGGACAGTTCCTGAGGAACAACACCCAAAGTGACTCTGAATGGGCTAATACTAATCCAAATGCATGATGTGAAACAGCCAATGACAGTGAATATTTTGATCAAGAATTTCAGTTTATTTAGGAAAATCTAAATGATACACAAGTAAAACAACTAGGATCATTGTGGAAGGAGAATTCAAACTTAGCTGAGTAATACAGGGAAAAAAAGACTAGAAAGCTTTATTTGTGTCAGTGCTGCTACCATGAAAAGCTTTGAAAAATAGTTAGAAAGCAAATACTGCTAGAATTCATCTCTTTCCCGTATGTTATAAAAACCTTATTCTTGTGCTTATACTTGTTCTTGTCACCCCATAATCTTAACTATTTAAGCATGCATTACCAAAAAGGAGGATAAAATTGTGGGCTTGTAAAAGCCAGATGTTATAAATAGAATAGATAAAAACTGAGATAAAATGTTAAGTGCCCAAAATGATTTATTATAATGGAAATTTTATTTCATTAGCATATTTCCATTATTTGTAAAAATATACATAAATATTATATTTTAAACTATTAATTGCTTTTTAAATTTTAAAACCATTTTAGGAGTGTCTGAGAAAATAGGCATGGAAAATTTTTAATTTTTTATCACCTTTTATCTATTGTATCTCCTAACTAGATAATTGTCAACATTCCTCGTCTATGTGTTCTACAATGCTTTTTATTTCAATGCAGTCTTTTTTATTAAACATTCTTTTTATTTATTCTTTGTCTTTCGCACATTCTGATACCAGCCCTTCATGTCCACCTTCTGCCCTTGCATCCCCCCTCCAAAATAAAATAAATTTAAGAAAAAGGAGGACAAATCTGTTTTTGGAAGCTGCAGTGTGACACAGTAAGTCACGCAGTAAACTCTTTTATCTATAGATCTTTACTTGCAAGTATTCATTGCAAAGAGTCATTGGTCTGGTTCTAGGCCTCTGGTTTCTGCTACACTATCAATGCTGAGCCCTCACTGGGACTCTTCCTGGATAATCTGTTGTTGCCCTGTGTCATGGAGATCCTGCAGATTTGGGTCTCCAGGACTAACCCTTTCCTTGCTCCAGCAAATGGATGGATGTTGGGGTGGACCAACTCATATCTCTGGTTCTGGGCCTAGGTAGTTGCAAGGTTGGTAAACCTAACATCTCTCTCCTGTCTTCACCACCAGGGTGAGTATCAGTGAACCAGTTCTCCTGCTTTCATGCCTTCAGGGTTGGCTCTCCTGAACATACACTTTCAGGGCCAGCTGTACTGTGCTGCCTAGGTGAGGTACAGGGGCCAGGTTCCTGAGTGCTGAAGTTGGTAAGGGGGAGGGTCAGCTCCCTTGCCATCACAAGTATCAGGGCAAGGGGGGAGAGCATCTTTCCCTCACCACCACATGGTAGACGGGCGGGGGGGGGGGGTGGCCAGCTATCCCATTCTGGCACCTTCAGGGCCAGCTCATTCACGCCTCTGTCAACATGGTCAGCTCTGCTGTGCTGCCCAGGCAAGGAGCAGGGCTCACTTTCCTGAGTTTTGCAGCTACTAAGGGGGAGGATCGGCTCCCTCGTTTATTGCAGGTGGTCAGAGGTAAAGGGGGCTTCTCTTCTTGTCCACTGCCATCAATGCAGTTTTTTATTGATAGTTGTTCTGAGAAGCTAGTTCCCCAGGAAAAGGTGCTTGTCAACAAGCCTGTTGACCTAAAGTGGATCTCTGGGTCCTCCAGGATGGAAGGAGACAACTGTCTCCTACAAGTTGTCCTCCAACCTCTGTCTGTGTATTGGCATGCATGTTCTGTTACACAGACACCCAATGAATTTGATATCTTATCAGTTTTTCTTTTACCATATGCCAGGTACCTACCTTGCTACCTTCCTTCCTTCCTTCCTTCCTTCCTTCCTTCCTTCCTTCCTTCCTTCCTTTCTTTTTCCCATTGGATTATATACATGCCAGTGAGGGGGGATGTTCACTATGTTGTTTTTTTTTCCTTAGAAATTGACTTTATCTTATTAAAACATTAAAGGATTAAATTAAAGGTGTTTAGCTTAAAAAATAGGCATGGTTTTTCTGTCCTATTAGTCTTCTTCATTTAAGTAAGTTTCAGTGTCTATGAAAAGGCTTGCAACTTTCTCATTCATTTGATAATACTGCCTTTATAATTCCAACATTTGACAAGTCTAAGAAGAGGTGATTTTTGCTAAAAATTAACCATACTAAAGAACATGTATGTGTTTATTTCCTTTTTTTAGGTGGATTATGTATTTACAGATAAGACTGGAACACTCACTGAAAATAGCATGGAATTCATTGAATGCTGCATTGATGGGCACAAATATAAAAGCACATCTGAGGAAGTTGATGGATTGTCCCAAACTGATGGGCCCTTAACCTGTGTTGATAAAGCAGATAAGGTGGCATTTTCCCAATTAATATTTTACTTGAGAAATCAATCTTTGTAGGCATAATTTATCCTTACATAATAGAAATACAGAATTTTCCAATGGGTACATGGTACAGACCTTTGAATAATCATTTGGTCTTATGACTACACCTTTCTTTTATTAACACCTTTACCATTTATAAACAACTAGAACTTACAAGTAGAATTATAGGAAATGACATTTGAACAAAACAAAACATTAGTTTGGCTACAAAAAAAAATATTAGCTCCTCTAAGAATGTTGTCTCCAAATCCTTAAAGTTCGGGTTTTTGCATGTTAAACAAATCAAAGTCTTCTTACACATGAACAATTGCCAGATTGTGACTTAGATACTTAACTACCTCTTAGGCCATGAAGAAGTTACCACCTTAGGTATAGGTGGTAAAACACTGAGCTGGATGAGTTAATACATATTCCAGGGATACAGAGTAGGAACTAGTAATTCTATTAGTTCCTAGATAATTGTTTATTAGGTGTTTATAAATTTTCTTTAATTTAGATTATAACATTTTGTCACATTAATTCATTTGTTCACTGGTTACCTAGTGATAAAAATAATAGTCATCTTTTGGTTTCTGTTCTATAGGACCGTGAAGAACTGTTTCTGCGTGCCCTTTGTTTATGCCACACTGTAGAAATTAAAACAAGTGATGCGGTTGATGGACCTATAGAAGCAGCTGAATTCACCTATATCTCCTCCTCACCAGATGAAATAGCTTTGGTGAAAGGAGCAAAAAAGTAAGCATTTGTTACACATCTGAGAAAATAAAACCACAGGAGGGTAGGAGTTCATTTGCGTCACTAACTGTCATGTACCTTTCCTATTATGTAAGTTGGAAAAGAAAATAGTGATGCGTTGATTTCCTTGCCTTATTTGTGCACCCTAGTCAGCAATCAAAATTGTCATATTATTTTGTAAATAATGTAACAGTGGCAGATTTTGTACAACACGTTATTTCTGAGTGCTGCCAGCCATTTTGATGTCATTTGGTAACTGACAATCCAGTTTACCCATGAGATTCAAGATGACTAGGTTATGTACTATGTTTGCTGTAAAATTGGAGTCACAAATTGTCTTCCTCTTGCATACAGTAGTAGCCAGTCATTGGCTTGCTCTTTGTTGCCCACTCATCTTGAAACAGAAATGCAGTTGGAGATTGAGATCATGTAATAGAAGAAAGGAATTTATAAGGATAGGTAATGACAGTGGAAGAGGAAATTAATTGTTTCTTGAAGATAAACAAGTTTTTTTTTTTTTGATAGGTTTGGGTTCACATTTTTGGGAAATTGGAATGGACATGTAAGAGTAGAGAACCAAAGAAAAGAAATAGAAGAGTAAGTAGCTATGTGTTGAGATGTTCGTCTTTTCTTAACCCAACTGTGAACATTAAATGGATTCAGACAGGAAAGAAAACTTCTGTACCTATAGATATTGAACTTTATTCTCCCATTTCATAGTTTTATCTAAAAATGGTTGGAATAGGAAAAGCTGTTTTCCTATTCCTAGTTTGGTTTACATGTTGTCCAGTAGTCAGGATGAGTCTTGCAGAATTATTTGAAATGTAGATGAATACATTTTCTTACAAGTTCCTCCTTTTTTAATTCTTCTGTATGATTTAATCAAATTAATAGTTCATACGTAGACAAATCTAAGCCATCCCATCATGTTATTATACCCTTTAAACCCTTCTGTGGCTTCTTACTGTGTTGGGATAAAATGTCACATTTCTGAAACACCACCAAAGTTCTCAGTTCTCAGCCCTTGCTTACTTGAGTACTTCATTTCTTGCTTTTTTATCATTGAGTTTTCCAGAAATTGCAAACTCTAAATGAAGCATTGCTGCCATGCATGCTTTCACACATTTTCTCCCCTATGCTCTCCAAGTCAGCCCCATTTCCTCATCATGCCATTCCTCTCTAATCCAGCATATACCCTTTTCCAGGAAACATTCTTTCAATTGGCATTTTTTTTCCTGTGCTCAAGTTCCCCTTTTGAGTATTTTTGGTGAAGTATTTCATGGACATAGAATGTAGTTATGTTTCATTATCCTTTCTCTCCTTTATAGTATGGTAAGTTCTTGGAGAGGTGAATCTTTGGCAGATTGGTCTCAGTTCCTCAGAACCTGGCACATTGCCTGACCCCATGGTAGGCACTCCAAAATCACAGTCACACTATACACCCCCAGATCTGGGTTGGTGAGCCAGTTCTTTGTTTTCCATTCCTACATAGTCACTCTTTATAAGTTGTACAGCTTGCTGAAGAGATGGTTCAGTGGTTAAGAACATTGGCTGCTCTTCTAAGGGACCCAGGTTCAATTCCCAGTACCTACATGGCAGCTTACAACTGTCTGTAACTCCAGTTCCAGGGGATCTGACACACTCATACAGACATACATGTACACAGAAGACCAATCCGTGCTCATAAAATAAAAATATATGAATTACTAAAAATAATTTATACAGTGAGAAAATAAAAATAACTTTTACTGCTATTATCAGCATGCTCTACATGCAGAGAAATTCCAAAGAAAAGTAAAAGAACCAGTTGTATACAAAACTAGCTCTCCACGTCCAACGAGCAAAGCTTTGTGTTCATTAAGATGTTTCAGCTATGTACTTTTTCTTACTCAGTGTAGTTGAGGTATTTCACTTTGTCTTTCCTTTCCTAAAGGTATGAACTTCTCCACACCTTAAATTTTGATTCTGTCCGTCGACGTATGAGTGTAATTGTAAAGACCCAAGGAGGTATGCATCTTTAGAATTTGACTTATTTATCTTTTTCTAATTGTAAGGTTTTGCTGTCAACTTTTTTGAGGAAAGGAAACATTGTATGTAGGTTAGGATTAAGTAGTCTTGCAGAGTGGTCTGGAATTGTCAATTATAGAAGTCAAGTTCAGAGAGTGGCTGGTTTTCAATCCTTCTCTGACCTCTCTTATTTTACTGCTTTACACTCCTTGGAAGTGAGTAGAGATGTATGATTAACCCAAGATTCTGGGAAAGGGCAATTTTGTTTCATTCCGGAGCTAAGAACTCTGAAAGAATAAAACTTGCCTTTTCAAAGAAATGGGCACCATCATCTATAGGCTCTTCAATGTCTTAGAAAGGTACTGTGGTAGTTTGCCTTCTGTTCAGATTCTGAAAGACCCATGGGAGAGTACTCGTACTTTATTCTCACGATCTTAGATGTATGTATATGTGTATATATGTATTTCTTTGTCCTAAAAGATTTTTTTTCAAAATATCATTGATTTATCTTAGTATTAATTCTGTTACAAGTTCTTTAATGAGTATAATAGGAGGATAGAGATAAAATCCATGGTGAAACATGGTTCACTTTACTCACGCTTTTGAGATGGCTGCAAAGTCATGAGATTACTTTTAGTATGTTTCCATAAAATTTGTTTATGACTTAAACACTTCAGATGTGTGATTAGAAATGAAACATTTAGCATTTAAATACTTACTGCTTTTATGTGTACACATCTATACCTATATCCTTCTGCAAATGGTAAAATGCATGCAGAAATGATATGCAAAGGGCAGTGGTCCCAAAGATACACTTTTTAATTTGCTCAGCTATTTGCCTCATAAAGATAAAGTGCCTTTTAATGCTCAACGGTACATAATCTAAAACTGTACTAATAATATCAGCATTCTACAAAGATATTCTCAAGTTCTCATTACAGCCCATCACGCAAGTGTTCTTCTAGTTATTCAAAATGAATTCAAACTGTTGGAGCTTGAGTTTGGTTTTTGTCTCGAGGTCATGATTGGCTACATTTTCAAAGATAAGTCACCTGGAATTCTTTGATGCAGCCTAGTAGTTCATGATTTGATTTACTGGGAGGAAATATAACAGGGGTGCATGTAGTAGTATCTGGTTTATTTATTGTGTCTGTAATGTTCTGGAGAGATGGTGATTGTTCTTCTGATAAACTAAAGCTCTAGATATTTCATTCCATTTAATTGAAATTTACAAGACAGATTCAAAATAGCAGCTGCATGAGAGATGCCATCTTAACTAAGTTCCCTCTTCTTAAAATCCTAATACCAGTCTTCAAATTCTAAATTGAGTACTTTGGTTCTTTATTTTAGGAGATATACTACTTTTTTGTAGGGGCAGATTCATCAATTTTTCCCAGGGTGCATAACCATGAAATTGAGTTAACCAAAGCCCATGTGGAACGTAATGCAATGGTGAGTCTATGACCCTCCCTTCGATAAGTAAATGGAGAAATGCTGGGTGTAACTATGTTTATGTTTTTTAAATAAGTTAGTTAAAATTAATTTTAGTTTATTTTGTGATCTAGTTCTTGTACTTGGAAATTTGGCTATCTTCCTATATTCAGTTTTTAACATAAACTGTTATTCTAGACCACTATTGTGGTCAGACGTAATATTTGGTAAAGATGTTTCAAGTATCTTACCTGGATGTTTCAAGGATCTTTTCAAAAGACCTACTACTTATCTAGAACTTGACTGAATGTTAACTTTATAGTTGCATTCTGTTTGTTTTAAAAAATTACATGTGTCAGAATTTATCTTGTACAGATAGGTAAAGCAAATGCATTTAAAGAATATGGCTGGGGCTAGGGAGATGGCTTAGCAGGTAAGAGCATGCACTGGTCTTACAGATGACCCAAGTTTGGTTCTCAAGACCCACAGTGGGTAGCTCCTAACTACCTGTAACTCCAGCTCCAGGGCATCTCATGCCTCTGGCCTCCATAGTTACCTGCACTCATGTATGTGCACATGGCCATACACAGATATACACTGACACACACTCAACACATAATTAAAAATAAATCTTTAGAAAGAGTATCACATTCATTCAGCTATTACAGAGGTAACTGTAGACCTTCTGCTTTGCTTCTAGGATGGGTATCGGACTCTTTGTGTAGCCTTCAAAGAAATTGCTCCAGATGATTTTGAAAGAATTAATACACAACTAATAGAGGCAAAAATGGCCTTACAAGATAGAGAAGAAAAACTGGAAAAGGTTTTTGATGAGATTGAGACAAATATGAATTTAATTGGAGCCACTGCTGTGGAAGACAAGTAACTAGATACTCTTGCTTTTTTTCTTTTTGAGGTTATAGTATAATTACATCATTTCCCCCTTCCCTTTCCTAAAACCTCTCATGTCCAACTGTATTTAGTTCTTTCACATTCATGGCCTCTTTTCCTTTAATTGGCTGCTTGTGTGTATATTCCTAAATATATAAATGCCTACTCAGTCTATATTATGTTACTTGTTTGTTTGTTTTCAGGACTGACCATCTGGTTGAATACCCAATTGCTGTGCACTTCCCCTAGGGGGCACTATTTACCCTCCCTCAGTCAGCATTCCTTAATTATTTGTAGTTCTTTATCTCTTCCTGAGCTTTCCCTGGGCCACATTAGCATATCAATTGTCTTTGTTCAGGTCTATTCTTGTTATTTTAATAACCAGTCATTTAGGGAAGTATGACCCAGATTGGTAATTTATTCACATATTTTGAAATATCTCATTTACCATTCTCATATGTATAAACCTAAAGGTTAGTTTATTATACCAAGTATAGAAACAGAGCATATTTTGAACTCTAGAAATATTTTTAAATTAAATACATGTATCTTAGAAAAAATGAATCTGTTATCAATGTAGTTTTTTGAATATTTACTAGATCATCTAACTGTTCATGTAACTTTTATTTAAAAAAAAAAGCCTTACCATGCATAAAGGCATAAAGCAGGATTCTAGAGCTATTATTTGAGTGGTTGTCTAGAAGAATGGTAACAAATTCATAGTAAACAGCCCAAGAATTTAACCTGGTTCAACAAGCCAAAATATATTATTGAATACTTTAAAATAAGATTAAAAATAAGACTTAAATATATAAGCTGAGCTCTGTCAGATATTGTAAGACTTGGTCAATGATATTCTTGAAATAATATTTTAATTTCTGAGTATTTTACAAGTTTTCAAAGAGTTATAAATTTAGCATACTGGTTGCTCTTCCAGAGAACCTGGGATCAATTCCCAGCATCCACATGGTATCAATAATCATCTGTAACTCCAATTCCAAGGGATATCTGCCATCCTTGGGCACCAGGCATGCACATAGTGGACAAATATATATGTGAAAAAAACAGCCATTCACATGCATTAGTTAAATATTTTAATTATAAAAACTACAGATATATTCAACCAATTGAAAGTATTAAAGTTTTAATTATTTTTTATTTTGTTAGTATTTATTTTTGTTAGACACTTTCATACATGTATTTAATGTAATTTAGTTACTTCATCCCAGTTAACCTCTCTCATCCTAGTCATGCTCTCATTGACCACCTTCTTAAGAACAAGGTTTCCTCCTAGTCATGTGTGTATCCTTGTCTGTCTTTCTGGTTTGTTGGTTTGTTGGTTGGTTGGTTGGTTGGTTGGTTGGTTGGTTGGTTGGTTTTTGTTTTCTGCAACAAACTGAGTTTATGGTTGCTTGCATGAGCATGAATGTTATGGTCATTTACCTGAGTAAGGGCAACATAATGGTGGCCATGCCACTAAAGAAAATGACTATCCTACCCGAGCAACCATTAATTCCCAATAGCTCCTCAGAGAGGAACTATGCATTCCTTCACCACCCATGATGGAATCATTGATAGGTCCGATCTTGTGCAGGTAAACTCATCTGCTGTGAATTCAGGAGTGCAGTGGCCATGCCAAGTCCAGAAGATACAGTTCAAAGGTCTTTCTTCCGGACCTTATATTCTTCCCAACCCCTCTTTCATGATGCTCCCTAAATGCTCATTTAAGTCTGAGCTGTGAACTGTCACTTATTTTCAGCACTTTGACCAGTTGTGAATTACTTCATTATCACTCATTGTAAAGAGAATCTTCTGTAACCAAGATTGAGAGCAGCACTAGTCTATGAGTATAAACATAAATATTTAAAAGACAGCTTGAGACCATTTCCATTTATTTAAAAAAAAAAAGTGCGTTATCTCTTAGGACTTAGAACCTCCCCAGCTGCATACTTTTGACATGAGTTCCCTTCCATAGAATGGGCCTCAAATACAGTTATTTTGTTTTGTTTCAGTTTTTCAAGGCAGGGTTTCTCTGTATTGCTTTGGAGCCTATCCTGTACCTCTGTAGACCAGGCTGGCCTCAAACTCACAGAGATCCGCCTGCCTCTGCCTCGCAAATGCTGGGATTAAAGGCATGCACCACCAACACCCGGATCTCAAATACAGTATTTAAAGATTTATTTATTTTGAATATCCCATATGAAAGGCCTCACCCTCCCTGGGAGTGGAAATGGGGATGGTATAGGGGGCTAGTGGGGGTAAGGAGGAGGGGAGGGAGAGGGAACTGGGATTGACATGTCAAAAAAAGCTGGTTTCTAATTTAAATTAAAAAATATTTATTTTATGTGTAGGTGTTTTGCCTACACATGTGTCAGTAACTGGAGTTACTGACAATTGAAAGCTGCCATGTGCGTACTGGTAATTGAACCCAGGTCCTCTGCAAGAGTAGCCAATGCTTTAAAGGACTAAGCCATCTCTCCAGCTGCCTCAAATACAACTTGAAAATACAGTTGGTTACTCCATGCTTTAAAGGACTAAGCCATCTCTCCAGCTGCCTCAAATACAACTTGAAAATACAGTTGGTTACTCCTATTTATCACATTCATACTATTTTACATTAATGGACACATCCTACCTGGCAAGGTGGTATTATAACTCAAAGAGTTTATGGGTACATAAGACTCCTGATAGCATTTCTCTTCTAGCAGCCTACATAACACCCTCAAGCACACTGAAAGCTAGCAAGCAGGGAGGAAGCTTGCAACTCAGTTCTAGCTTTGATTTCTCTATCCTGCAAGCACTGTGTGTGGTATCTTCAGCAATAGGGTCTTACCGTCTAGTCCTCATCAGCAACCAAGAACCATGGCAAGAGCTTGTTTTGTTTTGGGGGGGGGCCTCTGGGACTTCACATTCGCAAGGAAGGACCCAGAGATATGGCTTATCAGTTAAGAGTACAGCTGTTCTTCCAGAGGACCTGAGTTCCAGTTCCAGGGAATCCAGCATTCTTGTCTGGCCTCCTCAGACCCTGTATGCCTGTGGTGCACAGACATACATGCACGCAAAATACCCTTACACATATAATATGATATAATGTAATTTAATATATATATAGTTTTACATATTACAGGGTGGCATTTAGCACTTGGAGTTTCATCCAATAACCTATGGCTTGTAGAAGCAGCATTATTCATCCATTCCAAATGATTATAATCATCACATTTTTAAAAAATATGCAAATACAAAATACCATGAGGTGTATTGAAGTACTCAAACAAGTACTTGCCAAAACCTAAGTACATTTCAATGAACTTATGTTTTTCTTAAGTTATATTTTAGTACTTAGCTTATAAACTAGCAAGTTTCGATATGACCTTTTCCAAACACCCCTTTTTCATTTACCCTCTTGCTCAATCTCCTCCTCTTTTTTAATTCCTTCTCATCTCCCCTTAAACCTTTCCATCTTCAATTTCTGTCCAGAAATTTTTTTTGAAGATTCATCTTAATTTTTTTAATTGTGTGTGCGTGCGTGCGTGCGTGTGTGTGTGTGTGTGTGTGTGTGTGTGTGTGTGTGTGTGTGTGTGTGTGTGTGTGTGAGTGAGTAATGGGGGCTGAAAACGCCATGTATGGCATGTATGGGTAGTGCCTATGTAGGACAGACATCTCTTTTGGCTGGAGTTAAAGGCTGTTGAGACCCACCTGATACATGTGCTGCACATCAAATTAGGGTCTTCAGGAAGAGTAATACATGCTTTGAACCCCTAACCGCCTCTCCAGTCCCCTCCTGAATAATTCATTAACATATATTACCAAAAGATAAGTTTCATGTGACAGTCACGTGCATGCATATATCTTAATCATAGTGTCTGCTTTTGTTGCTCTTTCCTACCTCCTGTGGCTCCTCTTTCCTTTCCTCCTCTTAACAAAAATTCTTTTGTAAAATTTCATTGCTGTTCTGGTGACTGAAAGGGACCCAAAGAATGTGTGATTCTTCTGTCCTTTACCTTTTAGATTGTTTCTTAAATTCTCAGTGAAAATTATTGTTTCATTTATTTATTTACTTAATTACTTTTCTTTTTATGAGACAGGATCTCAACTGTGTATCCCTGGTTACCTGGAACACAGTAGAGAGACCATGTTGGATCAAATTCCCAGATTTATCTGCATCTGCCTCCTATGTACTGGGATTAAAAACAAATTACCCTGCTCAGCTTTTTCTTTTTTTTTTTTTTTTTTTGCTTAGAGTTTCAATTCTTATTCTGCCACTGATTGTTACCAATTATCTCAAGAAATGTGAAACTTTCTGAACTTCATTGTTTGAAATTCAATTTCATAAGAAAAGCTTTGCCAGAGACAGCACAACTGTGATAAGGAGTCAAGATTGTAGAATTGCATTGCTACTGAGCTGTAAGAATGTTTGTTTCATCAGACCTTCTTCTGTCATGAATTTTAGAGGTTAACAAGGCTTGCTTGTGTTTGTAGGCTGCAAGATCAGGCAGCAGAGACCATTGAAGCTCTGCATGCAGCTGGCTTGAAAGTCTGGGTGCTTACTGGAGACAAGATGGAAACAGCAAAATCCACCTGCTATGCCTGCCGCCTTTTTCAAACCAATACTGAGCTCTTAGAACTGACCACAAAAACCATTGAAGAAAGTGAAAGGAAAGAAGATCGATTACATGAATTGTTAATAGAATATCGTAAGAAGTTGCTGCATGAATTTCCTAAAAGCACTAGAAACCTTAAAAAGTAAGAAAGTACATCTACTTTTTTTTCTACTTATTTGTACATTGACACAAATGTAAACAACAGATGCTTTTGTAGAATGTTCTATTTGCTGTAATTTATCATTCCCTGTTGTTATTTTATTCTTGTAAGTTAAAACTTTCCCAAGAGAACTTGGTTAATGGTCCATTTGAGTTCATTTGTCACTTTATACCTCTCAATGTAAAAGAAATTTAGATTTCTCAAAATTTAGTGTGAAAGCTCTTTTTTGGGGGTGTGGGGACTGGTAGTACTATTAATTGAACCTAGGAACTCACACATTCTGGGCAAGTACTCTACCACTGAATTATCTCCAGTACTCAGGGTTTTTTTTAATGAATTTATAATTCACATGTACAAAAAACATAAAAATTATACATCCTAATAAGTTAATAAATTTTGATGCGTGCCTACACTGTATAATGTTTAACTTGTAGATAAACATACTTTTTTCACAAAGCACTTTTCTTTGCTGTAAAAACTTCCAGAATTATTCCTTCTTAACATTTTGAAATTTACATAAATTAGTGTTACCTATAGTCACCCTACTCTACAGGTGATATACCAAAATTTCTTCATCCTTTCTAAATATTACTTAATGTAAATGTATTTCTTAATTGGTCTAAGTAATAAAAACCTGGAGTCAGATATAGAGGAAAACGATGAGAGATTGAGAAGGAACAAGCCACCACCACACCTTACCTCCTTAGCATCTCAGCAGCTAAGAGAGCAAGTTCCTGTTTCTCCCTGCTTATATCCTGTTTCTGCCCACCTATCACTTTCTGTCTGTCTGTATAGACCTCTAGACCTCTATGGTTAACTAATGGCAAGCTCCATTCTCTGACCCTGAGAGAGGCTTTATTTGTACAAGTAAGATGTCACTACAACTTCATACCCTTTGATCAACTTTTCCCCATCTTTATATCCATCCTTTGGTAACCACCCTTGTATTCTCAACTTCCTTGAGATCAATACTTTGAGATTCATATAAAAAAAGATCTTTTTGTGCCTGGATTATCTTAACTTGCTTATACTATATTGAGCTCTAGGTCATCCATGTTGTTTCAAATGACAGAATTTCATTTCTTTGTAGCTGAATAGAATTCTGTTACGTATGTCCCATATTTTTTTCACCTATTCAGTAGTTGATAGATACTTAGGTTGTTTCCATTTTTGAGCTCTTGTGAATAGTGCTGAAATCAACACTAAAATGCATGTGTCTCTTTGACATTCACTTAGTTCTTACATATAATCGGTAGTGAGATTTCTGGATTATAACAGTAGTTGTTTTCATTTTCTTTTTTAACAAAATCTTTTAAAGTAGCTCAGTTTCTAAACATGAAGCATCTGGGATACAGTAACATCAATCTTGGTAACAGTTTCCACACATTTTGAGGTTCTAGTGTCATCCATATTTCATGTGGATTCTTTTGCCTCAGTACTCCAACAGGAATCAAATAAATAAACTTTGATTCTGTCTTCAACAAGAAAAGATTTATGGAGACTATGGGTTTCAAGAAAAGCTTTTGATTCACAATATCTCAATGTCCAAAGATAAGACATACTTCAATTCTTCTCATTATCTGAGTTAATTACTTGAATTTAATGTAGCCATAAGTAAGTTGAATTCCTTTTCTGAGAAATGTCAGCAGTTGTAACTGCAGTAATTGCAGAGACCTCCTGTGAGAAAGACTCCCCCCTCCCAGATTTATTTAGGGGGCTGAAGAGTTTCAGTGGTTAAAAGTATGCACATAGAGTACATACTGCTTTGCCAGAGGACCTGAGTTCAGTTAACATCACCTACACTGGGTGACTCACAACCACCTATAACTCAAGCTACAGGGCATCTGATGACCTCTTTTGGCCTCGATGGGCACCTGCACTCATTTGCACATATCCACACACATATAATAAAGAATAAATCTTAACATTTTTATTTATTTATATTTTATGTGTAGCAGTGTTCTATTGGTGTGTTATGCATTGCCTGTGCTTTGTGCCAGTATAGGTTAGAAGAGGGCACTGAATTCCCTAGAACTGGAGTTATAGACAGTTTCAAGTTGTCTGATGTGGGTATGTAGGAATCAAACTTAGGTCATCAACTTGGCAGCAAGTGCCTTTACATTTTGAGCTATCTGACTTGTTAACTACACACGATTGATGGCCCTTTAAGTAGTAAGTGTGCTTACAAAATTATAAAATATTGTATAAGTACAAAGAAATACAGAAACAATGAGTGTATTAAAGTTTTTGCTATTCAATGTTTGTTTTATATAAGAATGTGGGAAGGTGATTAAAATGCAGAATTTAAGATCTCACCAAGACTTCTGGAGTCAGACTCTACACTTTAATAACATACCCAAGTAACCCTTCTGCACAGTAAACATTGAGTAGCATTAAAGTAGACAACTTAATCTATAACTATGAAATTTTCCTGTACCTACTGCTTCTACAGGAGTGATTCTCAAAGGGCACCCAAAATTGTTTGAGTAGAAATTAAATGGATGCTATTTTACCCCCCTCGTTGCAACAGAAAATTGATTGAATTTGGTCCCTCTATTAGTCACTTTTCTGCTGATGTAGTAAAACACCACTACCAAGGCAACTTATAAAGTTAAGTGTTTATTTGGACTTACGTTTCCAGGGGAATAAAAATCAGTGGTGGCAGATCAGAGGCATGGCAGCACAGAAAAAAAAAAGCTAAGAGCTTAAATTTTTTTATAGCAAGCACAAAGCAGAGATAAGTAACTGGAAATGGCATGAGGCTTTGAAAACAAAGATGTATTTTTTTTTCTGGCTATGCCATATCTCCTAGACCTCCCCAAACCCATGCCATCAACTGGAAACCAATTGTTCAAATGTCAAAGCCTAAGGAAGACACCCTTATTCAAACTACTACAATGTGCATTCAGATTGTGATCCACCCAAATCTCTCTCCTACCCATTATCCCTCCTCCTGCCTACAAATCCCCTTCCCATATTCATGACTTTGTTGGTTGGTTAGTTGGTTGCTTGCTTACTTGCTTGCTTTATTAGTTTTAGAGAACTACTCCTCTGTGACCATGGGTTTGGAACTGATATTTTGAGACAAGGGCTCATGTAGCCCAAGCTGGCTTAAACTTTTGGTCCTCCTACCTCCATCTCTCTTTACAGTTGTTTTCTTGGCACATAAATACCTCTTAGTTATAGTTAGATGTGAGAACTACATAAGGAATCTTTACAATATAATTGTGTAGTACCAATTTGTACCCAATATTTTCTTATTACTTGGTCTCCAAATGGTCTACAAACTGGTTCTATAGAATATTTCTTTAAATGATGTGTATATGTTTTTTTATTGTTGTTGTTTGTCAAGACATGATTTCTCTGTATAGTTCTGGCTGTCCTGGAACTAACTTTGTAGATCAGGCTAGCCTCGGACTCCTAGAAATCCACCTGCCTCTGACTCCTGAGTGCTGGGTTTAAAGGCATGTGTCACCACCATCCATCCAGCTATATAATGTTCTTCTGTTTCGCCCTATTTGAAAAATCATGTTCTCCATAGAATATTACTTTTGTCATTCAGGCAAAGATACTGTGTTTGTTGGCCCCTAAGTCGTTTTATCTTTTCTTTGTTTCCCTAGGAGATTTGAATTAACTGGTTATTTATCTTCATATCAAATTTTTTGCCATTTCATAATAGTTTGACTGATTGACCTGTAGTTCAAAAGACTCATTCTAAATTTTTTATAGAGTCAAACTACACAACCACCTGTTACGAGCAGGTTTTTCCCTGCCTGTCTTGTTCCGCCGCCACGCCAGCCCCGAATAACACATGGAGTCTCTGTATTTGATATAATTCTGTTGGCCAGTCACTAGTTTCTTATCGGCTAGCTCTGTCTTAATAATTAACCCATTTCTATTAATCTAAGTATTTCCACATGGTCTCATCTTACCAGAGAGAGGGCCAGCATTCTGCTATCTCCAGTCTCTCCATGTTGACCCCTCCCTACCACTTCCTGGAATCCTCCTTTTCTCTTTGTCCCACCTATCTTGCTTTCCTATTGGCCAACAGTGCTTTATTCATTAACCAATAAGAGAAACATATTTACAGAATGACATCTCCCATCAACCACCTTCATTTTTATACTTCTTGGAACTTAGAAGCAACTATGTGGGCTGGAAAGCCCTTGGCTGCATGTCACTATTAGCCCTTTGTGCCCTGTTATTTCTGTTCTTAATACTCTATAGGCTTCTTTATAGGCAAACTTGGTACAATCTACTTTGTTCTTTTTGTTCTTTTCTACATTTCTCTACTGAAGTTGACATTATCAATTACATCCTCCTTAAAACTCTTTGTAGGTCAGTGAAAATAGCTAAAAGCAGAACCAATAGTAAAAGGAGAGCACCAATTCCAGAAACTTGCCCTCTGACTTTCACACATGTGCCATGTATGTACATATGTGCACACACACAATAAAATTTTTAAAAACACTATTTATTGATTTCTATGATATCTACCAAATGCTGCCATTTCCTCCTTCTTTGACAATCCAGTATCTTCATTTTCTCCCTAATTAAAGAGCTTTTTCTAACCAAAAGTCACTATTGTGCGATTATTTGAGGCAGTTCATTCTTTGGGATGAATAGATAAAAGAACTAGAACTTGTGACTTTTGTCATCTGTGATTAAGAAACTCAAAGATGAAGCAGGGTGTGGTGGTACATACCTATAATCCCAGGACATAAGAAGGGGAGACAGGAGGGTCGGAGAGTTAAAAGCTGTCTTCAATATGTTAACTCTAACTATGTATGGATTCAAACACATTTTTAAATCTTTTTCAGAGCATGGACAGAACATCAGGAATATGGATTAATCATTGACGGCTCTACATTGTCACTCATACTTAATTCTAGTCAAGACTCTAGTGCAAACAACTATAAAAGCATTTTTCTACAAATCTGTATGAAATGTACTGCAGTGCTGTGCTGCCGGATGGCACCATTACAAAAAGCCCAGGTAACTGTATATTAGTGAATTTTCTTTCCATTATGGATCTTCTTTACACAGCTCATTTCTCTCCCTGGCTTTTCCTTCTTTGTGAAAAAACTCTGCAGTCTCTTCCAAATTATTTTAAACCTCTACTGTACCATGTTCCCTCAAACTTGCTGACCAGTTCTTTACCTTTTAGACTTCTCTAATGAGCACTTAGTTCCTAGTGCCTCTGCCTGCTGTTGATTCCTCCTCATGACATTATTATTAGCCATATGTATACTGATCTTTCTTCTCTTACTACTCTGCTGATTTGGTTATAAATGAACCTGGCCCTTGCCAGGTTGTGGTGGTGCACGCCTTTAGTCCCAGCACTCAGGAGGCAGAGGCAGGTGGATCTCTGTGAGTTGCAGACCAGCCTGGTCTAAACGAACTAGTTCCAGGATAGCCTCCAAAGCCACAGAGAAACCTGTCTCGAAAAATCCAAACAAAGAAACAAATGAACCTGGCCCAATTCTTTAAGCAATATTCTTTCCTTTGCTTCTTTACTACAGTTGGCATTTACTTTCTCTTCAAAATATTCCTTTATTGCTGTGATTGCTCAGAATGCTGACATTTCCCCATTTTGGATTATCTTTTCATGCTTTTATACTGTAGTTTTAGATTTGTACCTTATTTTTATGTGTGGGCATCTTTTGCCTACATGTATATCTCTGCACCACTTGGGTTCCTGGTGTCTGCAGAGGTCAGACAAGAGCATCAGAACCCCTGGAACTGGAATTGCAAACATCTGTGAGCTGCTATGTTGATACTGAGAAATGAACCTGAGTCCTCTGAAATAACGGCCAGTTCTCTTTACTACTGAGCCATCTCTCTGGCCCATTATCCTATATTTTCGTAATAGTTTTCCTTTACTATGGTAAAGTTTTGCTTTGATTTCAACTTTATGGCTTATTTCTCTCTGGATTAACTCTTCCATCTCTCTGCCTTCCATTGATGTAGCTCTAAGTCCTAACTTTTCCTTAAGATTATGTATCCTGTTTGTAGCTGTGCGCTAGACATCTCCATTTAGATTCCCCACCTATCACATTAAATTCTAGTATCTCAAGAGAGATCTTGCAGTTTTCCTGAACAGTTTCTTTCTTCTCTTGTCTTACTTTATTTCTGTTACTAGGACCATTTTTTCATTGTTCCCTGGGTCTCACATTATAGCCTGTTTATTCTACATATTTTTTGTCATAGCTGTCATTTTCATGAAACCTTTTGATGTTGCTCATTTTTTTTTTCTCCTACCCAGATCAGAGGTATCTTGTGGTTCAGGCCTCGGTGTATTTTATCTTTGTCACTATAGTTACTTTTTCTAGACTACTACATCTCTTGTGTCTATATAGGTGGTGTTTAACTCATTACCTTCTGTCCAAATCTTTGGTATTCTATTGTAAACCCATATTCTTTGATTGTCCTTATTGTCCCAACTCCACCTTCTCTGCAGCTTAACATTCATTTTCCTTGGCATCTATTATTTCTATAAACAAGCATACTATAGTTTCAACTTTCTAAATCCAAACCTTATTGATTTCCCTCATCATTTACTATTCTTTTATGTGGCTTTAGCTATCAAAGTATGTTTTCTAGTACATTTTATTACTTGTTTTTTTTTAACTAATAGTTTCTTCTTCTTTCCAAAGCCAGGCAGTGGGTAGCTATTAAACTTTATTTGTAACCTCCTAGCTTCCCTTTTTTCCTCTTCATTTTGTTTTCTACCAGCTCCTTCTGTACTCTGCTACTTCTACTAAATATCTTTCCATGTTGATCTAAACCCATGATCCATATGTGAGAATTCATTGATTTAGTCACACCAGACCTATTTTCTGTGTTTACTATTCTTTTTTTTTAAGATTTATTTATTTTCATGTATATGATTACTACTGGGAATTGAACTCAGGACCTCTGGAAGAGCAGCCAGTGCTCCTAACTGCTGAGCCATCTCTCCATGTGTTTAATATTCTTAATTCCCTTGTGTACCTTTTGGATATCATTTATTTTCTCTTGGAATATCCTCTTCTTTCCATAAACACACAAATTTTATTAATATTTCATTATTTAAATAATGATTTCCTCTGTAAAATAATTCCTAATTGGCAAATATTTTCCTCTTCTTTGATATCATCAGCTTTCTTACATGGAATTTCTTTTTGCATTTATTTATTTGTTTATTGTGAAGGACATGTACCTTGGTACACACGTGAATATAAGAAAACAACTTGTAGAAGTATGTTCTTACCCTCCTCCATGTGGGTATCAGGGATCATGCTTGAGTCTTCAGACTTGGTAGCAGATGTCTTTACCTACTGAGCCATCACAAACAGCTTTTCTATGGATAACTGGATAATTTAAAGTACTCCTGTACAGATACCTTATTTTGTTATCTTTATTATTTACCTGCTTATCTAATATACTTGTATTTAAAACTAATCTCTATTTCATTTACATGCTTTCCAATAACCACACCTCTTCTTTTTTGATATTAGTATATTGTTTTGAATGGTATATTTCATAAATTTAAACTTGATGAAAAACTATTTGTAACACCTTGGTATTGGTACAAAAATAAACAGGTAGACCAGTGGAATTGAATTGAAAATTGTGATATTAACCCACACACCTACAAACACCTGATTTTTGACATAACAGCTAAAAGTATATAATGGAAGGAAGAAAGCATCTTCAACAAATGGTGCTGGCACAACTGGATGATGGTGTATAGAAGACTGCAGATAAACCCTTGTCTATTGCCATGCACAAAACACTGAACCTGTTAGAAGAGAAAGTGAGAGGTACCCTTGAACAAATTGGTACAGGAGACTACTTCCTGAACATAACTCCAGTAGCACAGACACTGAGATTGACAGTTAATAAATGGGACCTCCTCAAACATAGAAACTTCTGTAAGGCAAAGGACACAGTTGAGAAGACCAAATGGCAGCCCTACATCTGACAGAGGTTTGATCTCCAAAATATACAAAGAAATCAAGAAACTAGTCAATAAAACACCAAATAACCCTATTTAACAATGGGCAAAAGAACTGAATTGAGAATTCTCAACAGAGGAAATCATAAAGGCTGAAAGACACTTAAGAAAGTGCTCAACATCCTTAGCTATCAGAGAAATGCAAATCAAAACAACTTTGAGATACCATCTTGCTCCTGTCAGAATGGCTAAAATTAGAAACACCAATGACAACTTATGCTGAAGAGGATGTGGAGAAAGGGGAACATTCCTCCACTGCTGGTGGGAGTGCAAACTTGTATAGCCATTTTGGAGATCAATATGGCAGTTCCTCAGGAAAATGGAATCAGCTTACCACAGGACCTGTTAGGCATATACCCAAATTATCCACATCCATGCAACAGTGGCATCTGTTCAACTATGTTTGTAGCAATAATAGCAAGAACCTGGAAGCAACCTAGATGCCCCTCAACTTAAAAATGGATAAAGAAAATGTGGCACATTTATACAATGGAAAAATACTCTGCGGGAGGGGGTGAGAACAATGGAATCTTGAATTTCACAGGGAAATGAATGGAACTTGAAGAAACCATCCTGATTGAGGTAACCCAGTCACAAAAGAAGAACATGGTGTATACTCACTCATATATGGATTTTAGACATAGACCAAAGGATCACCAACCTATAATTCACACTGCCAGAGAAACTCAGATGCAAGGAGGAATCTAAGAGATTCATATAAGGTCCCTCACAGAAGAGGAAAGGAACAAGATCTCCTGAGCATATGGGGAGTGGGGTGGGGGTTCAGTGAGTGGAGAGGGAGTTGGGAGAAATAGATGAGAGAAAAAAAGAGACAGAGAGAGAGAGATCATAAAAGAGGGAGCCATTATAGTTTTGAATAGAAAACTGACTCTAGAGAAATGTCCAGAGACCTACAAGACTGACCCCAACTAACAATCTGAGCAACAGTGGAAAGGCTACCATAAATGCCCTTCCCTGATAATGAGATTGATGACTAACTTATCCACCATCATAGAGCCCTCATCTAGTAGCTGATGGAGACAGAAGCAGACACCCACAGCTAAACACTGAGCCGAACTGGAATCCAGATGCAGAGAGGGAAGACAAGACCAGGGTACAGAAACACACAGAGACAGCTGACCTGAACAAGGGGGAGCTAATGGACCCCAGACTGATAGCTGGGAAGCCAGCATTGGACCGACTCAGACACCCTGAACATGGGTCTCAGTTAGAAGGCCTGGGCAGTCTAAGGGACCTCTGACAGTGGAACCGGTTGTATCCCTGGTGCACAGAAGGACTTTGGGGGCACATTCCCCATGGAGGGATACTTCCTTAACCTAGAGGCAGGAGGGAGGGCCTAGACTCTACTCCAAATGATTTGACAGATTTTGTTGACCCCTCCTGGAAGGCACCAACCTCCCTGTGGAGTTGGGGAGAATGGAATGGAAGGGTGGTCAGGGCATGGGACGGAGGGAGGGAGAGGAAACTGGGATTGATATGTAAAATAAAATAAATAAATAAATAATTTAAAAAATTAAAAACTGTTTTTAGCTAAATTACCTTCTTTTTCTTGAAAGCTATCTTCAGTTTGGAGAAAAAGTCTTAATATGGGTAACTTGAAGAGATTGGGGGGGAAATCTACATGTTTACCTTACCAAATCATTCATAACTTTATCAGTAACAACAAATCCTATTATTTTTTTCAATAATGACAAATTATAATCTTTCAACCTAACCTGTACTTTTCTTCAAAGGTTGTCACCTTAGTAATTATGTTGTCTTCCAGGCTGCAATTTTTAAGCCTTGAGGTACAAATTATTCCTGCACATAGTATACTAAGTACAAATTAGTTAACAGTTATTATAGCCCATCAAAACTGAATTGAGTTTAGATTCTTTAGCTTTGGACTTAGTTTTTTCACTTATATAAATAAGAGATTATTTCTGATAATCTTTTGTTAACTTCTTAATAGGAACCAAATTAAAAGGAGCAATCATGCAAAAGCTAACATTTTACTTCATTGTGTTGAATGAAATTGGACATGTAGGTTTTTTAAAAAATGATTTAACACAACTAAAAACTTAATGAGTCTTATATAAGGAAACACTATGTTGTGTCTTACTTGCCTAATTACTTGTAATCATTTTATTTGTGTTGAAAATGAATTTTATTCATGCTAATCAGCGAGAGAATTCAGGGGGACAAACTTTGAAAATCATTATTTAGCAGCTGAAACATATATGTCATATTAAGACTTCTCAATCCCAAGAAGTCTTGATAGTAGATGGCAAACAATGACTTTCTTGGAGTGGAGAGACAGATTTGACCCAAGTGTTTTCTCCAAGTAATTTTCCTAGGAGGTTTTTGAGACCCCTAAAGCAGAAGTCATTAACAACACCATAGATGCACATTTTTTTATTTAGTATTCCCCCTGAACACTGCATTGAACCACACTGCATTGTTTTCACATCTAGATGAGATACTATTTGGAAATTGATGTAATTAGTAGCATTTTTTTCTGTATAAGATTAACATAAGTTCCATAATTATCATTGGGGTATTCTTTAACAAAAAGATTCATATATTTATTATGTGTACAGTCTGCCTCCTGCATGTATCCCTGCAGGCCAGAAGAGGGCACCAGATCTCATTACAGATGGTTGTAAGCCTCCATGTGGGTGCTAGGAATTGAACTCAGCCAGTGCTCTTAACCTCTAAACCATCTCTTCAGCCCTCCATTTCGGGTATTCTTAAGGGAGATAGACTGTCTTTAGAAAGGAGGGGTTAAGAGGTAACCAAAATATTGTTCTGATTTTTCCATTCTTATTCTGGTGGCTTTGTACATTTTTTCTGAAATCTAATTTATGGCCTCCACACTCACACAACATAATATAAAGAGAGCATGTGAAAAGATGGTAAAAGAAGGAAACATGCCAACATTTAGTAAGCATGGCAGGAAAGGTTTTGAGCATTTATGCATGTACAAACCTAGAAACAGGATGCTAGAGTTGCATTTTAAATGACTATTTTACTTTGTACCTGACTACTTAAGACTCTCACACAAATATATGCAAACTACCTTTCTGTCTGTAAAACCTCCAGTTACACTTGTAATGACAATAAACCCCAGTGAGTTTACATGTTCTGTTTTTGACTTTTCTGTCTCTTTTGTATTTTCTGTTTAGATTGTCAGAATGGTGAAGAACTTGAAAGGCACCCCCATAACACTGTCAATAGGTGATGGTGCCAATGATGTCAGTATGATTTTGGAATCCCACGTGGGGATAGGTAAGAAATATTTAATATGATGGCCTCATAAGGTATCATCATCAGTATTACTTTCTAGGTTGAATCAGCCTTACTCTAGATTGTTTTGGTCACTCATCTGGGATTGGAATTTGTGAATAATTGTTAATTTAACAAATAATTTCTTCTAATATTTACCATTCCAAGGTCTTACCCACAGTAAGATCTTGATATTTATATTTGCCAATCAAAATAGATATTTTTCTTCTTTTGTTTGTTTGTTTTTCTTTTTTAATTTTTTGGTTTTTTTTTTTTTTTTTTGAGACAGGATTTCTCTGTGTAGCCCTGGCTGCCCAGAAACTCACTCTGTAGACCAAGATGGCCTCAAACACATAGAGATCCACCTGCCTCTACCTCCAGAGTGCTGGGATTAAAGGCAGGCACGACCACCACCTGACTACAAAATAGATTTTTCAAACCTTCTTGTGTCACAATTAATTGAGTAGCTCTTATTTTAACATCATGCATGATATTTTATTAAGTGTTTAAACATTGGGCCACGTTGTCTATTCTATTACTGTTCTCTCTGTCTTTTGAGATTGTTAACTGTTAGAGGTTAAGAAATTATCACTGGCTGGTTCATTTTCCACACAGTGGTATTTATGGGTTCAATGGGCTATGGTGTTGAAATCTTATGTTGACATACACCAACAGTTTTTCTAGCACTTACACGAAGTTTTTCACACATTTGATCGCTATTAAGCACCCAGCCTAACACTGCAGTAACATTGAGCAATGCATTGGGAACACATACAGAATTAATATCTTGTAAATTATTAAAGGGAAGTTTAGATTCCCAAATTCCTTCCCCCATTCCAAAGTAGAATGATTTACTATGGAATTCTAAGTTTTTCTCATTGATTACCCAATGTGGAAATGGCTTATGGCTCATGAAATCCATGAATAACTATTTTATACAGTGAAAGGATTTCACTATCATTGATTTCCTTGATCACAAAAGCCAGACCTCTGTTGCCTTAATATAACATTTATTTTAGTGTTGTGCACAATTAAGCACATACTAAATGCCCTAAATAATTTTCAAGTGTATTTTCCCCCTTCAAATAACTTTTCCTTTGTAATGGTTGAAATACTGTTTGTACGTCATTGTTTTATAATGTACTAACAGCTAATCATCAATTTAACGTATCTTATTTGGTGAGTTTAAGTATCACTGCTAGTGCCACTTTTTATTTTAAAAGAAATAAATCTAAGCTATGCACTCAATTTGTAACATTTGAATAGCTTAAAAATATAAAAATAGATGAGGTGTTTTCACATTCTATAAAGTTATCACCATACAGAGATATTCTCTCTTTAGGTATTAAAGGAAAAGAAGGTCGCCAAGCAGCCAGGAATAGTGATTATTCTGTTCCAAAATTTAAACATTTAAAGAAATTGCTATTGGCTCATGGACATCTATATTATGTGAGAATAGCACATCTTGTACAATATTTCTTCTATAAGGTATGTGATCAAATGTTTATAATTTAGTTGTTTTGCAGTGCCTAGATTTGAATCAATTTGGTGTTGTTTGTTTTTGCTTTTCAAGACAGGGTTTCTATGTGTAACAGTCTGGCTGGCTGTCCTTGAACTCACTATGTAGACCAGGCTGGCCTCAAACTCACAGAGATCTGCCTACCTCTAGCCTCCCAAGTTCTGGGAGTAAAAGAATCAAACTTGTTATGTAACTGGGGCTAACACACACTCCTCCTACCTCAGCCTCCAAGGTGTTGGAAATTCAAATGCATAACACAGTGCTGAGCTCTGTGGTTTAATTTCTGTGAATCAAAACCAAGGCAATTACTGGGGATATTAAAAATGTGAAATTAATTTTGAAGTCAAATTTATTAATCATAATATTGTTTTATCCATTAAGAATGTATAGATCCAAGGCAAAGAGATGTTTTATTTAGCTAATGGTTTATGGGTGTTTCTTATCCTTTCAAAGAATCAAGTGCTCACATTTTGAAGGGCATTTAGGTTAGGTTGTTTTCTGTTTCCTAGCTATTGTGAATAGAGCAGCAGTAAACATGGGTAAGTACCTGTAGAATAGGTTTTCACATCCTTTGGATATATATGTCAAGGAATGGTATAGCAGCTCATATGATAATTTTATTTTTAGCTCTTGTGATTTCTCCACACAGACTTCATAGTGGCTTCACCTGTTTACAATGCCACCAACATTAAAAAGTGTTATTAACAATATGGAATGCTATAAATTTGCATATCATCCTTGTGCAGGGGCCATCCTAATTTCTCTGTTTCCTCCCAATTTTAGTGTATTTGCTGCTGAAGTGAGCACTGTTACTTTTTGAGACAGTTTTTCAGTTCATAGCACTAGCTAACCTGAAACTCCCTTTGCAGACCAGACTGGCCTCAGACTCACAGAGATCCATCTTCCTCTGCTTCCCAAGAACTGGGCTTTAAAAAGTGTAAATGTGTATGTTACTGCATCTGGAAATTTCAGTAATTTCTAACTTTAAATTCTTTTTGAGTATGTCTTTGGAATTCAGATTATACTTAGTTCTCCAAAGCCCTAAGATACATTCTGAGTTATTTGAAAGCTCTGATTTTCCCTTCTTTGGAAAGGTCTCATGTATCTCAGTCTGGGCTTGAACTAACTGAATAGCTGAGGATGGCCTCAAACTTGTGATCCTTTGCTCTCTAATTCCTAGGTACTATGATTATAGGTGTGTGCCTTCATGCTGAGTTTATGTGCTACTGGTGATTAAACATAGGGCATTACACATGCTGAGCATGTACCCTACTAAGTGAGCTAAATACCCAGCCCTATCTGATGTTTACAATGCAGATTCTTAACAGTATGCATTTCAATCTCAGGACTACTTAGCCTCCAAGTTTTGGTATGTTGTATTTTTATTTTCATTCACTTCTCTGCTTTCTTTATTCCCTCCTTGACTGATTTTCAATGGTCTATTCATCATTCCATAGAGTACTTTCCTTTCTTTTTTTATTTTGGTTTTGTTTCATTTTGATTTTTGAGACAGGGTCACACAATGTTGTTCTAGCTGGCCTGGAATTTACTGTCTAGCTCTGGCTGGCTTGAGACTCTTAGAGATTGGCCTTCTTCTGCCTCTCTGTCTCCCCAGTGCTGGTATTAAAGGTGTGTGCTGCCACACCTGGCTTGGAGAATGTTTTTTAATGTCTGTGATTTTTTTATGTGTTCTGTAGTTTCTCTTGCTATTGGTTTCTAGTTGTAATCTTTTTTTGTCAAATTTCTTTAATTTTACTACATGCATTGAGACTTACTTTGAACTGGGTGGTGGTGCATTCTTTTAACCCCAGCACTTGAGAGACAGAGGCGGGCAGATCTTTGTGAATTCAATGACAGCTTAACCTATAAAATGAGTTCCAGGGCGAAACCCTGTCTCTGGTGGGGGGACCTACTTTGTGTCCTATTGTTACTGAATAGTCTGTTTTAGAGAAAGGTTCATGGGCTGCTGAGAAGACTACATTCTGCTGTGTTTGGATAGAACTCCTGTAGAAAACTGTTAAATTCATTTGATCTGTGATGTTACTTAACGCAGACATTTCTCATCGTCCAACACACACCTTTTTAAATAAGGATGATTATTTGTTTGTGAGTAAAATATTAAAGGCACCTGTGATTGTTGTTTGGGTATTGTTGCTTTTCCCCCTGACTCCATTTGCTTGCAATACCTTTTTCCATCCTTACACCCTAAGATTGTATTCCTTGGAGGAAACAAATGGATAGATCCCATTTTTAAATCAATCTCCTTATCTGTTGGTTGGGGAATTGAGACATTAGTAGTTATCACTGAAATATGTTAATTCCTGTTATTTCTAGTTCTGGTTTGCTTAACTATTGCTTTTCTGCAGCCTTGTGGCCTGCTTATTTCTCTCTTCAGGCCAAAGGATTACTTCATGTGTCTTTGGTGTAGATGTTAAGTGGTTATTAATTCTTTTATCCTGTTTTTATAACAGTTAACTTTTCTTTCTGCTTCAATTATGAGAGTTTTGTTGGCAGCAGTAGTCTTGGTTGATTATTGTCTTTCAGGGCTTGAAATGCATCATTTTAGAAGATTGCCTGACCTTTAACGTTTTTTTTTAGAAACATTCTATTATTCAAATGAACCTGCCTTTATAGGTGATTTTTTGTTCCTTCTTGCAGTTGTGTGTTTGTGTACACATTCATACACAAGTGCTGCAGTATCTTGAAGAAGTTACTTCTTTCCCTTTACCATGTGGGTCCTGGGTATCGAACTTGGGTTGCTAGACTTGACTGCAGGTGCCCTTACTCACTGAGCCATTTCTCTGTCTTCATATTAATTTATCCTTGTGATTGTCCTGTGTTTCAGTTCCTTCTACCTTGTCTTCAAGCCATGATAGTCTGTCTTCCCTTTGATCTACTCTATTGACAAGACTTTAAGGAGATTTTCATTTGACTTATTGAATGTTTTGTTTCCAGTATTTTAATTTGTTCTTTTACTTTAGCATTTCTAACTTGTTGGATTGGGTTTTCATGCATACTGTTTACTTATTTCATTTAGTTGTTTGTGTATCTTGAGTATTCTGCATTGCAACCTTTGTCTGTATTCACACTATCTGACCAGGTTTCTACCTCGCTGGGTACTAAGAGGTTTTGATGCAATGTTTCCTCACCATAGTGTAGAGATATTCTGCTGGCTTATAGTTCTGTAATACTTACTCTCAGTTTCCAGGGGGTGCAGATCATGTATTGTTTGGAGCCTGCCGAGCCATCAAATAACTCAGCAGGGGTCTTTTAAACTGATGTGCTACAACTTTCCAGTTCATTGCCAAGGAAAAGGTTTGCCCCCTCCCCCCCCCGGAAACTCTTTTTCTCTGCAGCCACCATGCATAACTTTTGTCTCCTTTCTTCCATCTTTCTTTTCTATTATAAATGTCTTTTATTAGGAGTACTTTGCCATTTTTTAAGGCACTTTGTCTGAAGTTTTATTGAATACTGTAACAGAGGTAGATGAGAGTTCCCCAGACTATGCTATTCCTTCAGGTCAGACTGTATTTTTCTGTTCTGTTTTCCAAGGCTTTCTATTTTACTTTGAACTAGACTACATATTTTGTGGTCATCACCCATATCTTCTGATAGCTGTTAACTAGCTTCCCCCCCAGATTATTCTCTAGATAATCTATGGACCAAGCCTACATGATGACCACCATCTTGTCTATCATCTCCTGTTTCACTTCTTCATTCATTTTTGTCATCTATGGCCCATCAAATGAGTCATCATCAGTGATCCCTCTTGCTATATATAGCACCAGATGCCAAGGCTCCTATATATGTACTTGTTAATTAAAAAAAAATTAAAAAAATGAATCAGGCACAGGTGCATACCTTTAATCCTAGCACCCAGGAAGCAGAGACAGGCAGATCATTTATGTGTTAGAAGTCAGTCTGGTTCATATGAGTTTGTGGACAGCCAGAGTTACATAAGGAAACCTTGTCCTTAAAAATTAAAAATAAAAATAAAATAAAAACAAGAAAGGAATGTTTATGGAAACATGTGTGTATGCATATACATGTATATATATGGCAAAGTGTATAAAATATATAGAGAATATGCATCTATATAGTGAAATAGAATATATATATACATACATATATATATATATATATATAATATTACTGATCCTAGGTTTCCCCAATTTGCTAAACTCCCTGCTTGCTAGCCTGTATTACTTTGAGTCAAACATTGAAGAAGGAAAAATATAATTATGATGATGTTTATTGAACTCAGTGTATGTAAAATAGTTTGTGTTTGACAGAAACACTTCATTTCTTAATTAATCCTCACAAGCCTCTTTAGAAGCAAGTTTTAGTATCTCAATTTTGAATATATAAAAAAGATATGTCAGGGAAATTTTATCTTGGTTCTTGGTTGTACAGCTAGGAAATGTGAGAGCTATATTCCCACAGTAGGTTAAACACAGGAAACTGCATCAGAATTAGGGTCTGTTGGGCTTGACATCACTGATTATTATTATTTTTTGACTTTCCTTTAATAGGAGGTCCCCATGAAGATTTGTCTGGCCATCTGGTTCTCCCCCCTCCCCCAAAAACTTGGTTTGCCTCAGTTGGATTGTGTCCTGCAATTCAAGCATCTGCCAGCAGATAGAATGAATTGTTGGTTAAAAGAACATAGCAAGCCTTAACTTACCAAATGTTGACTAGTAGTCAAAAATTGTTATGACACCATTCACAACAAAGGGTAACAGAGATTATTTATGTAGGTGATGCCTTCTGTGTTCATTATCATCTACATTACTGACTCAACACTACTCATTACATATAGCCTTCTTTGTCCAAAAAGGATTTCTAATCTTTTTTCTTATTTTACATGTTGATCCCAGTTCCCTCTCTGTTCCTCCCTCGCTCCCTCTCTTCCACCTTCCCATGCCTCCCCGACCACCCTCCCATCCCATCCCCCCTCTTCCCCCCACTCCACATGTAGGGTGAGGCCTTCCTGGAAGCGTCATTTAAATCTGTCAAGTCATTTGGAGTAGGGACCAGGCCCTCCCTCCTGCCTCTAGGTTAAGGGAGTATCCCTTCATGGGGGATGTGCTCCCAAAGTCCTTTTGTGTACCAGGGTTATATCCTGGTTCCACTGGCAGAGGTCCCTCAGACTGCCCAGGTCTTCTGAGACCCATGTAACTGGATTTCAGGAGTTCAGCTAGTGTTTAGCTGTGGGTGTCTGCTTTTGTTTCCATCAGCTACTAGATGAAGGCTCTAGGGTGGCATATAAGATAGTCATCAATCTCATTATAAGGGAAGGGCATTCAAAGTAGCCTCTGTATGATTGCTTAGATTGTTAGTTGGGTTCATCCTCTTAGATCACTGGGCATTTCCCTAGTGCCAGGTTTCTTCATAAATCTATAATGGCTCCCCCTATTACAGTATTTCTTTTCTTACTCTCCTCCAGTCTTCCCCTTACTCAATCTACCTGCTCCCTCATGTTTAATTAAATAAAATATGCACATTGGGTCTTATATAAGTCTATAGTGATTCTATAAATCCGTTTGGTATTTAAGGGACAATACATTATGTGTTCATGTCAGATGAACACAATTTTTCCTTGTAACAAGTATATAGAATGGCAACTCACATTTGTAATCCCAGAACATGGGAGACTGAAGCATGAGGAAAACTATGAGTTTGAGACCAGATAGGAGTGCATAGAAAGTTCCACATTATCTTGAACTATAGTGTGAGACCCTGTCTTCAATAGGAAAAAAAAAAGAAGAAATTTGAAAATAGCAAGAGTCTCTTTTGCTTAGGTAGGGGCAAAAGTTACTCTTAGTATGAATTAATTATTTGATTTCAATTACTCATTTGAAACTAACTTCTTTACATCTTCGAAACAGAGTTGTTGCATTCTAACATTAGAAGGATTTAGGAATGACTTTTTTACAGTGTCTTGATTTAGTTTTTAAAGTTGATTAAGTAAAATTACTAATCTTGATCTCAATATTTTCCAGAACCTTTGTTTCATTTTACCACAGTTTTTGTACCAATTCTTCTGTGGATTCTCACAACAGGTATGTGTCTTTCTTAGTAGAAGTATATCAGATACAAGAACTATAATGATGACTGAGTCAAAAATTTGATTAATCTATAAGCAATTTAGTGATGTTAACAAGCTGGGTAGCCACATTGTCACAGATATATGCGACTGAATTTCCAAATGTTAGAAATGCTTTGAAAAAGTTTTATTTCTCTTGATTATAAATGCTAGGAGGCAATGTTTTTCTGAGAATAATTACAGTGATCCAATCAAATGTCTTGTCATTTAAAACTTGAAAGATAGTAATAGGAAAGAGGCAGACAAATATGTGATGTAGGATATTCTATTGGTGCTCTGAAAAACAATGAAGTGTAATAAAAGTATAAATTATTAACAAAAGGATATACTGTGGCAAGATGAGAGGCTACTATTTTAATAGGGCTATCAGGAACAATCCCTGTAATAAGTCAACACTGAAACAGAGACCTGAGTACCTTAGGGAAAAGCTAAGCAGACATTGTTAAAATGTTAAAGGTGAAGGGATGGTCTCTGAGGAGGTAGCATGAAGTATAAATCTTTACTTTTTACTTTGGACTTGTGTTAGTGCTGGTGGCAGCATGCTTTATATTGTGTTTTTGAAATACATATTGGCTGCCGGGCAGTGGTGGTACACGCCTTTAATCCCAGCATTCTGGAGGCAGAGGCAGGCAGATCTCTGTGAGTTTGAGACCAGCCTGGTCTACAAGAGCTAGTTTCAGGACAGCCTCTAAAACCACAGAGAAACCCTGTGTCAAAACACCAAAAAGAAAAAAAGAAATAAATATGGTCTGTCTTTTTCAACCCATAGCCTCATTTAGCTACTCTTTGGAATTCAGAGAGTGTGCTATGAAAATGTAGAAATGGAATCACACTACTTAAACAAAAACCTTCTTTTCCTTAGTAAAGCTAGGATATTACTTGTCTGTTTTCCCATGAGAATGATACATTTGTTACAGGTTTAACAAGATGACAGTATTATCAACTAAACCTTGTGTGTAGGACATTCTGTCACAACCTCTAATTATGCATCCAAGAATTACAATTAACTCTCATGTAACCTTAAAGTTCCATCCTGAAGCAAAGGTAAATTGATGCTTCTTTTGTTTGAAGTATATTTCAGAATAAATTACATACCAGTCAATCTGGGAGTTGTTCTTTTAATTTGCTCATTAGTGAAAATGTAGTTTCCAAAGCAAATTTAGTATTGTAGGTCATGGACTAGTACTTTCATTTGGAAATTAGAATAAGTATAGCACAATTTTATGCTTTTTATTTCAGTGAATTATTTTTTGGCTTCTCTTAAATCTTTGTTCAGAGAAACTATATGAAAAGTGTCTCCATATTTTATGCAGAACCATCCTTTTAACTTTTTTGAGAATGTTGAATATACTATATCTCATGCTTTTTCTCCATTGAAACCAAAGAATGTGGTTCCCTCCTGTGTCTACCAGCTCCCTGTATACCTTAATTCTACTGTCTTGAATTTTGACTTCTTGATATATCGAGGATAAATTGTGTTTGCCCTCATTGCTTGTTGTTCTCTATTAATGCTGTGAAGCCCACTAGTGAATAAAGTAAAAAAAAAAAAACTCTTCAAGTTGTTTCCAGCCTTTCAAATCACTTTTTATTGTAATTGTGTATTTACTTCACTGGTTGAAATACGTATATATAGTTGTATTGATGAGTGTCACATTTAAATGAATTTTACTAGTCAGAGGACATTTAACCTGTGTGTGTGTGTGTGTGTGTGTGTGTGTGTGTGTGTGTGTAGGATGCCTTTTGTAAGACAACACAAATGGTTACATGATAACACCTAGTAGTGTCTAGATACACTGAACTCAATACTTTCACCTGAATGAAGATCATAAAAAACTTAAAATTTCTTTCAATAGAACGTTTGTGGGCTAGAGAGATGGCATAGTGTTAGATAGCTAGATGTCAGATGGCACAGGTTGGCTATCTTACAACTATCTGTAACTCTAGCTCTCTGGGGAATCTCACACCCTCTCTGGTCTCCTTGGATACATGCAATGCACATAAACTTACACACACCACAGACATACATATACATATAATTTTAAAATCTTTAGAAATATTTTTTCAAAATTTTATAATTCCAGATTGATCCTTTACAAATGTGGTGTGACTTTTGTGTTCATTTGTCCAGTATTTACTGGATGTTTTCAGGATTCTATCCTCTGGGAAGCTCAGTACTGTCAAAGTACTCAAGAAAAAGATCACTACACTCATACTTACAGTTGATCAAATTCAGTTTATTAGGTGTTAGGGTATAAGAACACACACCAGAGGAACTCTCAGGAAGAGGGTGCTAGAAATGGCTTGAGTTTTTTTTTTTTTTTTAGGTTTTTGAGTTTATAAAATATTAACCAAAAATACATAAAGTATTAACCAGAAAAGATCTGCATCGTGGATTGACTGCTCCCTATGGTTTAGTTTCTGTAAAGACTCCTGGCTTATACTTATTTGGTCTTTTCTAAAATAGATACTAGGACTAGAGAGATGGCTCAGAGGTTAAGTGCAGTGACTGTTCTTCCAGAGGACCTCAGTTCAATTCCCAGTAACCACATGGTGTCTCACAACCATCTGTAATGGGATCTGATGCTCTCTTCTGGCCTGCAGGTGTACATGTAGGCAGAACACTGTATACATAATAAAGAAACAAATCTTAGAAAAAGAAAATAGATAGTAAATATATACATTTTTAGCAACTGAAAAAAATCTTACATAAAGTTAATAGTTAATGCCTTTTAGAAATAAGACAGTGTGCAAATATTGTTAAGATCCTGTTAAAGGGTCAGGTTTGTTTATAATGACACACAGAATTTTTCAGTATTTTTATCTTTACATGGTAGGGTGATCTTATTTATAAAGTGCCCTTTGCTGTCCCAAAAAGCATTTAAAAAAACTTTTACTACATATAGTTTGAAGTTTCTCATGCCACCTGCCAGTTCCCAAGTAACCATGCTAAGGCTTAACATTAATTAAAATTGTTTGATGATTCAGGCTTCCCACTAGATAACTCTACATATAAATTAACCCATTTCTAATATTTTATATTATGGTTTGTGGCTTGTTACCTCACATCTTGTTTCCCAAGTGACTACATAATGTCTCCCAGACTCCACTTCTTTCTCTCCATAACTCTGTTTGGACTTCTTTTCTAGCTATATTCTTCTTGGCCATTGACCAATACAGCTTTATTCATCAACCAATAAACATATATTCACAGCGTACAGAAGGGCATCCTACATCATATCCCCTTTTCTAATTAAAATGAAAGTTTTTAACTTTAACATAGTAAAATCATATATAACAAAATAGTTATCAAGCAAGAATTAATTTATAATATTTAGTCCATTTGCATTTGACAAAATTAAAGAAAATATTCTATCATCTATTGTCTTTGGGAGTCTATACTTTTGTGGGTTCTCGCTTCAGCTACAGGTTTTTACAAATACATAATCAGATCATAGATGAATGACTGCATACATTGTTTTCCTGTTTGTCTTTTCAGCCACTGTATGATGCTGCTTACCTTACAATGTACAATATTTGTTTCACATCCCTGCCCATCCTGGCCTACAGTCTACTGGAGCAGCACATCAACATTGATACTCTGACCTCAGACCCTCGATTGTACATGTAAGTTGAAAATATAGTTCAGACAATTTCCCACTTTATAATACAAGTTTGTCTGGAACTTAACTGTGTAGTTCATGTTTGAATTTGTAAAATCTTCTTGTGTCTGTTCTGGTATTACCGGTATAAGTCACCATGCTGAGCTTTAAGTAGTGATTTTTATTTAATCTACAAATAGGAAGGACACAGAATTGATCACTTGGTTCATTAAGTGGTACTGTTGTGATTTTTTAGCTAAAACATCATTCAACAGGAGGGAGGTATACTTTCCTAGATATCAGTTCCGTACTTAAATGGATATACTTGTGCTGCATGTATCAGTCATAAATTATTGTACAGTCTTTCATAAAGGTGAAAAATAAAGGCTATGACATATGTAAGGCCCAGTCTAAAGTACAACTTACCTTCCTAACATGGCAAGCAATAGGTACCTGCTTTGGTCAACTTTGATCTTAGCTTGTTCCTGGACAACAGATAATTGTTATTCTGACAACTTCTTTGTAAACATGAAGTCCTGGACTGTGTACATGGACCTCTACAGTGTCCTACTGAATTTCAACAGTGATATTATACATTATACCTTTAGAACTTCATGATTCACATTTGAAAAATACTGATGTGAAGCATTTGCTTATTTTCATAATCTTAATAAGAATTGGAAAACTGAACTAATTCTTTTGTTAAGAGAGTGTAGCTGACTTCTTGAGCTTTAAACAACAAAAAGAAAAGGTTCTTCTAACATCTGCTGCATGTAATATAGAGGTACTCAGCTTTTCTCTAGATCCTTACTCTTGTTTTTATGCTTTCCTTCATGTTGGGTAACCCATTTTGAGTTTCTAACAGTTTCTTAAGTGTGGCTAAAAAGTCTGACTGGGAATTCAGTATACTGTGATATTTGGACCATTCTTTTCCCATAGATTTTTACATGGACTCACTTTCTGCTTTTGCCTCCTTTGCTCCAGTCTAAGTCATAGTGACTAGAAAAGCCACACTGGCTAGCAGTTGCTAGGCATTCACTCTAAGGGTATTCAGAGAGGTTCTTTTCCTGTTTCTGAGAAACAGCCACATCTTCTACTTTTGTTTACAAACAGTATCCCCATAACTTCAGATTTGCACAAAAGTCCTATAGGATAAAAAGTTGTGTGACTTACCATGTTTCATTCTCTGTATCAAGTAAGTAAAGAACCATTGCATTTATGCTATAACTGTGATAATATAGCCCAATGACATTCTGTAGTGTTATTATTAGGTGTGCTATTTGTAGTAATTAGACACCCTTGTAGATACATGGTACAAGAAATTTCAAATGGATGCAAAAAGATACCTATACAAACCCCATCTTCTTTGTGCAGATCTGCTTTATTACATGTAGTTACCTTATTTCATTTCACATTCTGACATTGACTGAGATGATTGTGACATGATTGTGCAGCCTCTATCGTATGATTTGATTTGATGAAAAACTAAGACCTACTTAAAATAGGTTTCCAGTAAGAAATTGAAAGACATGTATAAATAGATATAGATAGAAAGCTTTG
Organism: Cricetiscus sungorus; assembly: GCA_030556225.1. Taxonomy (NCBI): domain Eukaryota; kingdom Metazoa; phylum Chordata; class Mammalia; order Rodentia; family Cricetidae; genus Cricetiscus; species Cricetiscus sungorus. Next base: position 11,765,834 of record JANBXA010000726.1, read on the forward strand.
TTGAATTTTTTAGAACATATGAGGTTTTTGTTGTTTGTTTGTTTGTTTAAGACAGGGTTTCACTGTATATCTCTGGCTGTCCTAAAACTCACTATGTAGACCACACAGGCATCAGATCTGCCTGCTTATGCTAGGATTAAAGGTGTAAGTCCAAGCTAAGAGAACATATGTTTGAAATTAATTCAATGCAGACTTGTATATATTATCTCTGTCTCTTATTGAGTGAATTTCTGTACATTAGAGTGACTTGAGGAAGAGGGAGAAGCCGAGAGAGAATGCAAAAATTAGCTGTCATTACTCTCATTTACAAATAATAAATCTCAAAATGGTACAACATAATGTTTCCCAAACTCCACACTAAATTAACCAAGGAATACTTCAAAGCTAGTAATGTACAGTTACTATTATAATTCAATTTAATGATTAAAAATACACTGATGTTCATATTATACATCATGCCAGTAAAATCAGAATGTGGATATAAGTCAGCCATGAGCATATATTAACATAATATTTTCAATTATACATTATAGTATTGTAATTTAATACATGTTTACAATGTGTAATGATAAAACTCAGAGCAATTAACATTTTTGTCTTCTCAGATACCATCATTTCTCTGTGATATCAACCTTCAAACTCTTATGCTTATCTTGAAGTGTCTTAGCTATTATAAACTGTGGTTGCCTTACTGTGCTAAACCACATTAGAACTACCTCTAATTGGGGGTTTCACATCAAGAACCCCAATTCTGTTTACCTCCCAGTCCCCCCATGTACCCTCCTCAATCCTGCTGCATCCCCCCACAAATGAAAACAAATCAAAGTAAGCAAGCAAGCGCAAACAAAAGCAGGAACAAATAAATAAACAAACAAATAAGTGGAGAAAGCCATTAAACCAAAACCAAAACAGAGCAAGAAAACCTCTCCCAAAACAGTAAAATCTCTGCTACTTTTTCTCTCCTGCCTCTCCACCACCTGTTCATCCATCCTGATGGCATTGGAGGCTTCACTGTGTCATATAACATCCCTTTTGTTCCCTAGGCTTGATTGACAACTGTCCATTGCAATGAATCATTGGTCTGTTTCAAGGCCAATGGTTTTTGGTACAAGATCCTCACTGGATCCTCACCAAAGCTCTCCTGGGGTATTGTGTCTTGGAGATCTTGCAGGTATCATCTAGGTCATGATGGAGTACATGCTAAGGTGCTACCTCTCATTCTTTAACAGTATTTCAGAAACCACACTTCACCTTCTCATTAGTCTCCCTACCTTCCTTATCTGTAGCAGCTTCTGTGCAACTCAGTTCTATGTGGTCAACTCTTTACCTTCTATAAATGAGTAGAATGTATTATTTTATACATTTCTAGCTTTGAAAGATTCCTGGTTAAGTGTGGAGTTTGGGGACCATTACCTTTCTGAGATTTATTTGCAGATGAGAATAACGATACCTAGGTTTTGCACTCTGTGCCCCACATCTGTTTGTGTTTACTGACTATAATTACATAGACATGTATAAAGTTATAGGTAGGCAGGTGGATGTATGGACAGAGGGATGGATGATCAATCTTAACTCAGTTCCTTCCATTTTATAAATAACTGTTAAATGGTATATAATTATTATTGATATTATTCTGTTATATTGCTTGACCAAAATTTTAGTAATAATTTTACAGTTTACTTCAATGCCTAGGTTAGGTAGTGATTAGATGAAGATGTAACTTTGGTTAGTTAGTCCTTTATCAAAAAAAAAATTGTTTCCACCAGGGCAGCCCCTTCATTGTAGCAAGGACAGATTAATGGTGTTTCCTTGTATCATTAACTTAACTGCATACAGATATTCATTGATATTTTTTCCTCCATTTCTTCATAGGAAAATTACTGGCAATGCTATGTTACAGTTGGGGCCCTTCTTATACTGGACATTTCTGGCTGCTTTTGAAGGGACAGTATTCTTCTTTGGAACTTACTTCCTTTTTCAGACTACATCCTTAGAAGACAATGGAAAGGTAAAAAGAACATGTATTTTTCCCATAGGCACTACATTTGTCACACAGGTTATGGTAATCATTTTTCAAATTATTTTTCTTAATGCTAGGTCTTTAACATAAGGAAGTACTGGAGTAAAAAATTGTGTGTGTGTGTGTGTGTGTGTGTGTGTTTAGGAAGAGAGGAAACCCTCTGGAACCTTATTTTGTCTGTTGATTTTGTAGAACTGAAGAGAGTTTTTGGGACTTTAGACTTTGTACCTGTGTGTTGTGATAGGAAAAAAACTTTTTCCCATGTTAGTGCCCAGCATGGCCCTCTGCATTTCTAATTTATAGTTAGTAGCCTTCCATGTTTGGAGTTGAAGGGGATAGCTACTGTGTCTTGTAGTGTTAGACGAGTATATAAAGAGAGAAGTCTTCTTTATTTTCAAAGTGGGAGTTCAGTGTTCTTTTTAAAATACTGTGTTGGTTCTGCTAGTGCCTTCTGAAAAAGCGACGATGTCAATGAACAGCTGCACTGGGATGATTTTGGCCTACCTATATCCTAGGAATATTGATGTGGGAGAAGGGAAGAGGCCATATTCCTGCAGCCATACACTAGGAAACTGAAACTTCTGCCTTGCATGTTGCTTCCACTATGTTCTCCTTTGCTGTGCTTGGTACTCTTCTTTTAAGGTCATCTTTAGTTACCATAAATATGAAGCAAAAAGCTGTTTCAAAAATAATTTACTACACATAATGTGTCTGAAACCTGCACAACTAACGTCTCTTACAAAAGTGTAAACTCAATTAATTTGAATGATACTTTGGAAATTATAGTCAGACCTTCCTAATTTGGACTAACAAGTTAGTTTAGTATGGATCCTATCTAATTATTAATCGTAATGTAACTATTAGAACAATATTAATTGACCTTAGCATACATATACATTTGCCACAGAAGGTCCTGCTAAATCTTGGATATCCTTGGGAAAGTCACATTAACTTTCCAAGTTAACTTTTGTCTTCTAGTAAGTATAGATTCAATTTTATGGTTTCTCAGATCCTTCATCTATGAGTAGTTCTGTGACTTTTACTTTTTATTTTTTGACACAAAAATTGTATGTAACTGGCTAGTGCTTTAAAAAAAAACTGTTTCAGCATGGTGGTTTCACACACCTTTAATCCTAGCACTCAGAAGGATCTCTGTGAGTTCTAGGCCAGCCCCATCTACATACAAGGCGAGTTCCAGGGCAGCCAAGGACTGTTACAAAGAAAACCTGTGTAGAAAAACAAAACAAATTTTGCTTCAAATTTGCTTTATGTTGACATTCATGGGCTTAGCAAACATTCCAGGTGGTGTATAAGAACCATTGGCCAAGTCTTTTTCCAATGCATTATGCATTTTGAGTTTGTGAAGTCCAAATTAAGATTTTATTGTATATGTTATAATCCTTTTTTAAGTGTTTGCTAAAATTATATAAGCATAAGAATTTTTATCAGCAGCTAAACCCATGTATGATTTGGTTGAATCCTTTTTTCTTCTAGTAACCTTACTTTGTTTTTATTTTTTTAAATGTTTTACATCTCATTTTCTGTTTCAATGTTATGCATTCAGATCTTGACAGCGTTTGGTAAGCATATGTGCCATTCATTGCCATTGTTTGGATTTATAAGCGGTACTGCTTCTCTTTGGTGTGCACCTGCTAACAGATTTAATAATAATTAGAGTCACTTTTTAAAATGTGAGTCCACTTGTTTTTATATCAGAACTTTCTTTATGTTCTAGGACAAAAACATATCAAACTCATTACTGACATGAGTCATGCAGATGACTTATTTTGATGAGTGGTGCTTCTAGTGGAATAGTATTTTTCCCTCTTCCTGTTTGATGCTGCATGGTAATGAACCCAGTGAACCACAGGTGTGGTGTATCCATGAATCTCTAGCTTTGTGATTTAATCTTATTGACCGGCTATTTTCCTAAATAATTTATACAACGATCTTTGGCAGTTACATGCAGGATTGAACCTGATATTTTTTTTTTCTTCAGCAGGTTTCTGTATTTATGACATGTGTAATTGTTAAATGTTTTTCAGATATATGGAAACTGGACATTTGGAACCATTGTTTTTACAGTCTTAGTGTTCACTGTAACTCTAAAGGTTAGATATATTTTTTTCAAATATATCTTTGTGCTACTTGTATGTTATCCAAGCCATTGTCTGACTGCTTACTAAAAAGTATATGATACTAAGTGTTTTAACATTTTTTTCTAGTACATGTTCTATGTTATTTTGTTTGGTTTAAGAAATTCAGACACCATTGTTAGTATTCAGGCATCTGTACTGGCCTGTCTTGGAATTCTGACAGTATACACCCTCAGTTGCAGCCACTAAGAGCACCACCTGTGCACATTCACTATGTTCCCTTTTAAAAGGGCTCTACTCACCTCGCATCTCTCTCTTCCTCTCTCCCTCTCTGTTCCTCCCTCCCTCTCTACTTCTCTGCCTCTCTCCCTCTTCCCTCCTTCTCTCTTCCCCCTCCCTCCTCCTTCTCTATCTCTGTCTCTCCCCCCAACCTCTCTCTCTGCCTCTTCTCTGCTGCTGCTTCTGTCCTCAGAAGCCTGTCTTCTCCTCCTCTCCCCCCTTTTCCATTCACTTTCCTCCAATTAAGAAAAAATAAAACCTGCCACCCAAGCTCTGTCACATCTTTGTCTCACACACCACTTTTTAACATTACAACCATACTTAATGGAAACCTGTTCCTTCTTAATCCCTGGATTGGTTTATTTTTTGAAAAATTGTTCATTCACTATATTCTGATGAGGATTTTACTGTTCTTTAATTCCTCTCAGATCCTCCCTACCCACTCAACTCCATGCCCTTTCTTTATAAGACATGTATGCAAAAGAGCTTGGTGGTAATGTAATTTTATAAGATCTATTAATTACTGAAATTTATTTAAATGCTAGTTAATGAAATATATAAAGATATGTGACAGGGATAGGTATAATTTTCTGTGTCTATGATTCCTGTATTTGGGAGACTGTATTTGGCAAAACGATCACCAAAAGTTCACAGCCACTCTGACCTACATAGTGAGTTCCAGGCCAGCCAGGAGTGAGTGAAAGACCATGTCTTAAAAACAAACAAAATTATTCATGCAACAGAAGTGTAATTTTTGCAAAAATCATTTCATTGATATACAGCCATGTGATAATACTATAAAGCCTTGCTAAATGTTATCCTTGATACTCATGAATTTGTATTTTCATAGTTAAAAAAAAAGCATAATCTGATCCTTCTAGTAACATTTCATGGAATCTTAACTTGAATTAGAATTCAGAAATATTATCATAGGACTTGTCTGTTTTCTGTATATTTTTGTTCTAATATTTTATTATTCCCCTTCTCCTGCCCCCTCTCTTTCTACCCACAGTCCACTCCTGAGAGGGGTTAAGACCTCCCTCCCATATCAAATTGAGGCAGGACCAAGCCCATGCCCCCTGTATCAAGGCTGAGCAAGATATATATATATATATATATATATATATATATATATATATATATATATATATATATATATCCTACCATAGGGAGTGGGCTCCAAAAAGCCAGTTCATACACTAGGGATAAATCCTGGTTCCACTGCCAGCACCCCTGCCCTGTGTGTGTGTGTGTGTGTGTGTGTGTGTGTGTGTGTGTGTGTGTGTGTGTGTGTGTGTTTCAAGGTATGTGTATGAAGATCAGAGGACAGTGTGTTCTTCCACCATTTGGTAATGGAGATTAACAAGTTTTCAAGTTTATCAAAGTAGCACCTTACCTACCAAACCATCTTGCCAGCATTTTTGTAGGATTTTAAATAAATGTTAAAATATATCACAGGCTAGCCATTTCATAACAGTGTGTCCTTGGACAAGTAACTCCACTTCAGTATTTGACCTTCTATAAAATAGAGCTAAAAGTAGCAATGCCCCCCCATCTTAGGGGTTTTTGTGATAAGTCAATCAACTAATATTCAAAATATTTGAATGGGGGTATCTAGAATATACAGATTATAATATTGCCAATTGTTACTATTATTATGTTTCATAAAATCATGATTTTAAATGGAAGTGTCCTGTTTTCCCAAGCTTATGGCTTTAGTCCTTTGCTTCACAATTGAAGTCAGTCTTATTGCATTATGTGTGCTTCATGTTATACACTCCCTCCTCTTTTCAAGGAGTAGTATAGTATCATTTTCCCCTAGCATCCCAGAGTGGGAACTCAGGATTGGTCTGCATCACAGTGTTATCAACATCCTTTTGTGAATGAGAAATTGTAACAGAGTTAAGAATCATGGTGTCTCAGCAAATAAAATTAAATGCTCTGGTTATTAGCCTGTATGAGCTAGAAATTTTAAGAAAGCACATGAGACTATGCTGTTACTGGACCACATTTGAAAATCAAAGGTGCCACAATCTAAAAATAAAGTCACTGTCAATCTTTATAGAAACATGAATTCTTTTAAATGTAATGCAACTAAATATTGCATTAATTTAATTGACTGGATATTGGCTTTGTAGTTGGAATTCTAGACCCATGATTCATTGCTCCATGGTGTATGATGCATACAGGTAGTTGCCTCGACATATAGTGACTCTTTTACCTGTTCATGCTTTATAACTCCTTGTTTACACTTTTTAGTTACTCTTCTACTGATTTTTGGCATACCTGCCTCAACTAGCTAGATCTCCTTTGCCATTATATCCCTAGTCACTACTACCTGAAGATTTGGGACTTTGGCCTCCCAGTTATTAGCATTGCCTCATTTGTCACCTTTCACTCAATGCTGAGACATCTCTAGCCTTCTACCTACAAATTGCTTGACTTAACTACAATTCCATGTCTGTACTATAGAATTTAGAGACATCAGGGCAGCTTTCAGCATTCCTACTTTAATACTTTGAAAAGTCTAGCTTCTGCTCTTTTTATTTGCATCCCCTTCTAAAGTCATGGTCAGGGCTAAATCCTCCCATAGCTGTTGTAATGTATATAAATTATCAAATATCATAATGTATTACCAATTTTATTGTGTGACTGTTAAAAAATGCTTATGTTGTATTTCTTCAGCTCGCCTTGGATACTCGATTCTGGACATGGATAAATCACTTTGTGATTTGGGGTTCTCTAGCCTTTTATGTTTTTTTCTCATTCTTCTGGGGAGGAATTATTTGGTAAGCATCTGTACATATGTGATCAATATTAAGTAACAATATGTATGTATATTTAATAATAATGGGCTAGACATTACTTAAACCTTGTAATATTGCTACTTGTAGGTAAAATGTCAAATATAAGCATGTTATTAGTCTATTCAGTCAATATTTGTATAGCCTCTGTTCAAATATTTAAATTTATAGGTATATTATTAGCTCTTTGTGAAATAAAACAGTAGCCTGACTACAAGTGTGATTTCCAATAGAAATGGTCATCCTATGAAATCTCAACCTGATAACATTGACTAACATATACATTATTGGTCATTTAGACCAGTGGTTCTCAGTTTGTGGGTCACAACTCCTTTGAGGGGTCACATGTCAGATATTTACATTATAGTTCATAACAGTGGCAAAATTACAGTTAAAGGGTAACAGCATTAGGAAGGTTAAGAACCTGATTTAGACCTTATTATGTCTTAAATGATAACATTTTCCTTCAGTATTTGTAGGAGAGGCAGGATCACCAGAAGTTCAAGGTCATCCTGAGCTACAATAATGAGTTTGATCTCATCCTGGGATAAAAAAGACCCTGTATAATCCTTTACATGTCCAGGGAAAGCTTTTGCAAAGCTATTTAAAATTTAAAAAAAAAAACTTTTAAGAACATGATCAGAAAATAAACAACATGGTCAGGTGTGATGGACACACCTTTAATATTAGTCAGAATTGGGGAAATAAAGACTTGTTATCTGATCTATGTAGTAAGTTCCAGACCAGTAAGGGCTAAATAATGAGAACTTGTCTCACACATACACACACACACACACTCACTGAATCAATTATAAAAAAATGACCCTAACTAACAATCTGAGCAACAGTGTTGCTCCATAAATGCCCTTCCCTGATAATGAGATTGATGACTAACTTATTTACCATCATAGAACCCTCATCCAGTAGCTGATTGAAACAGAAGCAGACACCCACAGCTAAACACTGAGCTGAACTGGAATCCAGATGCAGAGAGGGGGGAGTGATAAGAAAGTGGGGACAAGACCAGGCTACAGAAACCCACAGAGACAGCTGACCTGAACAAGGGGGAGCTAATGGACCCCCCAGACTGATAGTTGGGAAACCAGCATTGAACCAACTCAGACCCCCTGAACATGGGTCTCAGTTAGAAAGCCTGGGCAGTCTAAAGGACCTCTGACAGTGGAACCAGATTGTATCCCTGATGCACAAAAGGACTTTTGGAGCACATTCCCCATGGAGGGATACTCCCTTAGCCTAGAGACAGGAAGGAGGGCCTAGTCCCTCCTCCAAATGACTTGACAAATTTTGATGATCACTCCTGGAAGGCATCACCCTCCCTGTGGAGTGGGGGAGGGGAATGGGATGGGAGGGTGGTCAGGGGGGCATGGTAGGGTGGTCAGGGGGGGCATGGGAGGGAGGGAGACAGGGAAGGAGAGGGAACTGAGATTGATAATATAAAACAAGATAAAAAACAAAAAAAAACAAAAATTTGGATACCCATGGAGAAAAAAAGTGTAATTATAGCACATATTTGGCACGTGTATAGTTAATGATTAAGAATAGCAAAACTGAAAAGAAGTTTTATTTTGTATTATACAACTAAATCAAAATTTATTAACTAAATGAAATATGTAGTTGTCTACCCAGAATACTATTATTCTGTGACTCTATAATCAACATCTCAGAGTTAGACACATTTCCACATAATAGAATGCTTCTAGAACCTAAACAATTTTGAACCCTTCATACATTCTTTTCCTCAATAAGTCATTTAAATGAAAAGACTTTGTCACACTTACTTACATTCATTAAGTGATACCTACTGAAAAAATGTAGTACAATGGTCTTCCCTTATTTATGGTTTCACTTGAGAGGTTTAGTTGTTTTCAATGAACCATACATTAAGAAAAAGTAAGAAAAACTCTAGAAATAGGCAATTCATAAGTTTTAAATGCAGTTTTCAGTAGTGTGATAAAATTGCATACCACCCAGATCTGTCCTGTCAAAGATATGAATCATCCCTTTGTACTATGTACTCAAGCCATATATACCACCTCCCCATAAATTGTTTAGTAACTATCTCTTTTTCAGGTTAGCTATCATGAAATCACAGTGTTTGTGTTCAACTGACCCTTATTTTGGGTCAACAGAGTACAAGAGTAATGATGCTGGTGATTTTACTGTGCTTATTTCATTGTTGTCTTTTTGTGCATGTTCTATAAATTAAACTTATTATGGGGAGCGTACTAGTCATAGCTTCAGGTACCTACCTGAAGGTCACATAGATATAGGAAGACTAAATCTTTGTTTTATTTTGTTTCTTGAAATTCTGTGATTAACCAGAATGGTTCAGGTAAAACTACACATGAGCTTAAAAAAAGTAGGCTGCTGCCGGGCGGTGTTGACACATGTCTTTAATCCCAGCACTTGGTAGGTAGAGACAGGCGGATCTCTGTGAGTTTGAGGCCATCCTGGTCTACAGAGCTAGTTCCAGGACAGGCTCCAAAGCCATAAAGAGAAACCTGTCTCAAAAAACAAAACAAACAAACAAACAAAAAAGTAGTCTGTCATCTATCTCCTGGGCACAAATTGTTATTCAATATATATGTTTGCAGACAAGAAGAATATATTTCTCTCATTTATGAGTGACTGTAGACTGTATAGTTCTTTTTTATATTTTTAGACATTTTTAAGGGGGCGATTTGGGTAATTCATTTAAAAAGTTAGATCTCTGAATGTAGAGCAAAAATCCTTTCTTGGTTTACTAAGACAGGTGAAGAAATAAAATGCTTATGAGGATGGAAATTAACCTCATTTCTCTTAAATATCTTTAAGCTCTGGCATTTTCCAGTGCACGTAAATATTCACCATTTGGTAGTTTTATAGTTGATTGCCTGATTGTTTCCAAGTCAGATGAATTTTATTTATTTCTCCTTGATTCACATCCCTTTTCTTTCTGAACATTCGGTAAATTTGTTAATGCTTTGGGGATATTCTAGAGAAAATAATTTTCATCAATCTGTGTGAGGAAGATTTCTTGTAGATACAAAAGACAGGAACTGATTGGTTTTTCTATTCTGTGTTTTTTTTCCATTCCAGGCCTTTTCTGAAACAACAGAGAATGTATTTTGTGTTTGCTCAAATGCTGTCTTCTGTGTCCACATGGTTGGCCATAATTCTCCTAATATTTATCAGCCTTTTCCCTGAGATTCTCCTAATAGTAGTAAAGAATGTACGAAGAAGAAGTGCCAGGGTAAGAACTAAATTTGTGTTCTTACCTAATATTTGGAAGAGGTTTCACTGTCTACCATGAACTAAAAACCTTATTTAGAGAATTGCATTAGTTACAGCATGTTAAACCCCTCCTTGCAGGTTCATCACTTAATTTCCTCTTCTGCATAAAAAGTATAGTAAAAGCTTCGTTATCCAATGCAGGTGGTAAGTAGATTCCTTAATAGTGTTCTATGTGATCGTTAGCAGTCCATATGGAGTATCTCATATGCTCCATATGGAATTTTTAAAGGAAAAAAAGACTACTTTGTATTTATCTCAGAATTTTCACATCAGGAATTTCCACACCAACATTTCAGCTTTGACCTTAGAAATTTCCCTGTGGGTTGTTTGCAGATTTTTTTCAGTTGATAATCCTAATTTGCCTCTTTCAAACCTGTCCCCTTCCTTTGATTATAGTGCTGCTTAATCTCTATGTTGCTTCTAGCCCTGTGTCCTAGCAGTATATTTCAACCAAAGATAATTCATTCATTAGATGTGGTTTTAATATCCTTACTCTTCAGGACACGCTTATAAAAATTTATGATGGTTTATAAAGTGTTTTTATATTTAACTATTAAATTATATTTCTGTGGAGAGGAGTTCTTTCCCTCTGTCACATTACCTGATATCTTTTGAACATTTCTTTAAAAGCTTTAAAAGTGAAAGGATTAGAATTGTCAAAAAAAAACCACTGGCAAATGTTTTAGCAGCAGATTAATTACGTATATCATATTCCTGCCAACAATTGCTCACTTTGTTAAAATAAAGTCCTATTTCTTTTGTGTCATTATTAGCTAGCTCTTCTAACACCTCTACGGCACTATTTTCAGGAAATACTCTAGTCATGACCACCTGATGTATTTAATCAAATTTATCAACCAATTGAGCCACAACGCTGGTATATTATAGGAGTCTTTCTGCATATTGAATTACAAAACCCAGTTGGATGACAGTACATAAACATGAAGATGTGAAATTATTACAGTAAAAAAATCAACAAAGTTTTAAAGTGGTTTAGGAATATAGCTTTTGTGGTAGAGCCTAGGTCTAATCCTCATTTACTGGAGGGAAAGTATTATATAGCTAGGTGACAAGAATTGCTCTGAACTTCTTGTTTTTATGTGGCTTAGGGGTTAGAATGATCACAATTTTAGTATAGATAAGCTGTATTTGTTTACTCTTTTAATCCTTCAAATGGCCTTTGACTAGCTCCATCCAACCTGGATTTTAGTTTTAGGATAGAACGTAGTATGATGAAACAGGTTTCTCCTAGATTAGCTCAAGAGGTGATTTTCATATAGCCAAATAAAAATGTTCAAGTATGACAAAGGGGAAGTAAAGAAAAAACAGAAGAAAATGGTCCAGGGACTGGAAATATAGCTCAGTTGGTAGAGTTCTTTCCTAGTATTCACAATGCCCTGGGTCCCATCCTCAGCACTACCTAAAATGGATATAGTGGCCCGTGCCTATTATGTCTGACAAGAGAATCACAGTTCAAGGCCATCCTTGGCTATATCCTGAGACCCTATAGAAAGGACAAAAGGAACGAAAGAAAGATCCTTTTTCAATACAGAATTTACAAAGGAAGTTTCTCTTTGCATTATTCTTCTATTTGTTTTCTAATCTGAAAAGTATATTTTGGGCTGCTTCTAATGTTTCTCTTTGAGATAATGAAGCTCATATTGCAAAATGGCTCACACTGAAGCTTCATGCTCTTAAGGATAAAAAACATCTCAGAATTCAGAATCTTCAAATGTATAATCCTAATATTACTTAGGATCTCTCTAAAAATGAGACATCCAGCTGCAATGTCCAGTGATGTTTTTATAGGCAATTAAGTGGAGAGGTGTTGCTAGGAAGTTACAGATTTATAGAATCAGAGCATTTTTATTCCATGTAGAAAGGAGAATCCAAATATCAACTGAAAGCATAGAATGTTGCCAGTGGGTCAGCGTGAAATTTGTCATGGTTTATACCCATGACAGGAGGAATCTAAGGCCTGTGATATAGCTTGGCATGAAAATGTTCTAGAGCAAGCAGGAAATTTTCCATAATCATTTTCATTCATTCAGTCATTCATTCATTTATTCCTACCTTTTTTGAACCAGTAAACATTTGTTGAGCCACCTGCTGATGAACATCTCTCTATATATCCAGTGTCTGAAAGGCTAAGTTGTTTTTCAGACTCTATAGGATTTTGAGAGTTACAAATGTGTCGAAACAGTTGTGGTCCCTAAATTGCACTATCTGTGTGTGTCTTTAGTAGATACCCTGTCAGTGCTATCTACAAGTGGGTCTTAGCAGCTGTTCTTAAAAAGAGACTTAAAAGTAGGTAGTGAACATGCCACTATGATGTTTCAAAAAGAAGCTAAAATATATTTAATAATTATAAAAGCATCTTTATTTTTATTTTGTGTTCCTTTTTATTCACTTTATAGTGTCTGAGGATTCATGATGCATTCATTAGTTATTATAGGTGATGATAATTCTTGGGTGAATCAAACGTGGCCCCAGCTTATTGGAGCTTTCCTTCTAGTTACATTATAAAGTATATTCATTCTGAACCCTTTAGTAAGCAGATATACAACGTAATAATGCGGTCAATTATATGGCTTTTGACAGCATAACAAGATTAGAATCATTTCCTCCTGAAATCTTCGGTAAAAAGGCTAATAATGGTAGCCCCCAGCGCTGCTGAGATCTGTTATGATGTTTGCATTATATATAATGCTCACAGGGATGGAAGGATGGCTCACCAGTTAAGATCATGCGTTCTTACAGAGGACCAGGTTCACATCTATAACTCAGAACCATCTATAACTACAGTTCTAGGGGATCGTATGCCTTCTTCTGATCTATTCATGTGCCATACATGTTCATGGTTTACAGACTAATACTCTTACACAAAATAAATCTCAAAAATATAAATAAAGAATACAGAATGGGAGGAATTTGAAGGGGTGATGAATGTGATCTAAATATCTTACACTCATATAAAATTACCAAAAAGTAATGCAATTATAATTGGCTCGAGATAAAAATAGCTTTTTGGAATATTTGTGGGTCTCAAGAAAAAAATTAGAAAGAAAAGCATATTATTTTCCAGGCAGTGGTGGTGCACACCTTAATTCTAGCCCTCAGGAGGCAGAGGCAGGCAGATACCTGTGAGTTCAAGACCTCAAGGCCAACTAGTCTACAGAGTAAGTTCCTGGACATCCAAAGCTACACAGAGAAACTCTGTCTTTATAAAGGGGGGGGCTGGAGAGATGACTCAGTGGTTAAAAGCACTTGACTGCCCTTCCAGAGGTCTTGAGTTCAATTCCCAGCAACCACATGGTGGCTCCCAACCATCTATAATGGGATCTGATGCCCTCTTCTACTGTGTATGAAAACAGAGAACTCATATACATGAATGAATAATTTTTTTAAAGAAGAAAAGCATATTAATGAAAAAGCCTAAGTATGATAAACTTCTAATTTGAATTTTTAAAAATAAGCTCTCTCAAGTCACTCAATTCAAGGGATATTCTTCAACCATTTACCTCTCAGCTTAATTTTCAGCAAGGAGGTTAATGTTTATGCTAAAGCTCCATCTTCAAAGATAGTAAAGTTTAGGCCACACAGTGGTGATTTTATCCCAGCACTCAGGAGACAGAGGCAGGCCATCTCTGTGAGTTTGAAGCCAGCCTGGTCTACAAAGTGAGTTCCAGGACAGGTTCCAAAGCTACACAGTGAAACCTTGTCTCAAAAAAAGGAACAGTAAAGCTTTTCTTTAGCTTATGAAATGGCAAAGCTGCTTAACCATAGTATTGGCAGTGTTTGATGGAACTACCATTGAATGTTGAACAGTGAAGAAACAATATAACACCTGAAAATGAGTTTAAGGTTTAAGATTTGAGGTATCTCAGAAATCTATACATCATATAAACCTAATAGTCTTCTTGTAATTCATTGAAATACCCCTGTAGCCACTTGGTAAGTAGTAAATACAACTTTACATTACCAGCAAGAAGATTTTCCAACTTTCCTTATGAAATGTTTTCTCATATAATCTGCCTCAATCTAAAATGAGGCTTCACTGCCTGTTAGACATAACAGAAGAGTCTTCTAATTAGTGGGAAATGGTCCAGCAACATCCCGATGGCTAGTATAAGACATCTACACAATATATAAAGATATATTCCAATGTACAGATATGAAGCTGTTTAAGAAGAGAACACAGGGAAAGAATGTTAGCTATCTGACTGAAATTCACAGAGAATCATTTTGGAAAATATAGCATTAATATATACCATTAATTATAAATGGTAATAATGATGAGTCATGTTTCAATACTGACAAGTGTCATTTACAACCATGTATTTAGAGGGCAGTGTTCCTGAAAAAATACACTGGTGAAAGTAAAATTAAATTGTAATAATATTGTAAGGAAAAAATCCTAACATCATGGTTGTTAGCACAAGTCTTTTATCCTTGGCCTCTTTGACATACTGCTACTTGATCTTGTTTCAAAACTCTATAAATGACTGTAAAGGAATGCAGACATTTTACACTGTTTTAGCCCATCATCACCTGTCCTCACCTACCACTACCAGTTGCTAGCTGTTTTTATTGTTTTGGATACTCTTTCATGTCATGCTTTCTACTGCTTTCTGTATGTTCATACTTACTTTTTGTTCTTTATAAAGTTTCTAAACACCTAATCTATTAACTCCTAAAATTTTTGCCTCCTGTATTACTTTTATATCTGGTGGTTGGATACAGTTTTTTTTTAATACACAAAATGTGCTTATAGTTGCAGTCTCTAAATAGATAGGCTTTTACGTTAAACCTGGGAATGGGGACATGTTATCATGTTAATCTTGTTGGAAGGTTTTTGCCCACAAAACAGAAGATGGAAATAAATTTTTCTTTTGGAATGTGAAATATTTCTCTAGTTCTACCAAGTGGTAATTTTCACCCTGACACATGCCCTCAACTGCTGTATTTAAAGTAAAATATAAATGGGAAGAAGTGTGGTTATATCAAAACACAAATAAATAGAAGTATTTGCATTTAAAGTTTTAGTTATTAAACTATTGGATATATACAACACTTAAGCTACTTTCTTTTCCTAAGCCTATTTTCTTTAACAAATAAAAAAAAAATAAGGGAAATCTTCTAATTGTTTGGGTGGATGTCTAGTTGCTTTTTGGTTTTTGAGACAGAGTTAAGTTCATAGTAATTCTCCTGCCTCAGCCTCCTGAGTGCTTGAACTACAATGTGTACTACCACATCTGGCTAACATGGATAATCTTGATTAGTAGAGTTGTTGAGTTTATTCCCATCCATAGGTGACCTCCCATCTTCTGCCTTGCATGGACAATACCAAAGCCAACTCTGCAAGTTATGTAATGATTTCAGACATAAAAAAGAATCTTTTAGATTTTCTAATTAAATTTTTATAACTTTGAATTTGAGTTTTTAAAATATATGCTTTACGTAGGAAAAATTTAGCTACCTTTGTAAAGAGGTTTCTTATGTAGAAAAATAGTGAAACTGATCAAATTATGCTAGAGAAAAAGAAAATTAACTAATTCAGAGTTAAATTAAGGTAGAGTGATTACACCACCAAATGTTTTCTCATTATATTGGTTTTAGTTAGATTTTTAACTTGTAGCTGCCCGAGGAACAGCCAGTCCTTTCATAATGTGTCTGTACAATTGAATAGGAAAGATAGTTGCTTCAGGTACATTAGTGATTTGTGATGGAACTTGAACATAAGCTCTCTGACCAATGCATTTTGAACAAACTTAAGGTAGTTAATTAGGGATTAATGTTTTAACAAGAGGCATATTAGAATTATATGATTTAAAATAGTACATCCCCATTAGCAAAATAATTTTAAGTTGATGCACAGGAGAACAGCAGCTGGCACATATAATAGATTATTTCTAACTCTACTCTTACTTCAGCAAGTAACGTCTTCAAAACTAACATGTCATTTCTACTTCCAGTTTTCAAGGTTTCTTTTTAAATGTTTTACATCTGAGAGAATATTTACTTTTTCTTTTCTTTCTTTCTTTTTCCTTCCTTTTTTATGGTTTCTGCATTTTTCTCTTTTCTACTGCAATTTTCCACCTTTTGTGCAATTGTGAACAAGGTAACGAAACGCCTCCCTTCCTCAGGAACATCTACTATCTTCATGCTTTCTCAAACTTCCAGCAATCACAGTTTCTCTTGGAGTGAATAAGGTGATTTCCTTTCTTAATGTACCAACTTGTTTGCATTCTCATTGCCTGACACCATTCCTGAGTCTTCATAAGAAATTACTTCTCATGGTTCATTTTTATATTTTCTATTGATACTTAAATATTTTGTCATTTTCTTTTAATCATTTATTCACCTTCTAAATTGTCTTACTGGAGAGGGAGTAATTTTCAAAAACTTAAAAGTATAACTTCGTAATATGGTGTATGCAAATATAGTAGCCATGATGTTAGAACTAGCCTGTTCATCAAGACAAGAATATTTTGCACAAATTTTCCTTTTTGACACACTCAGAGCACCAACACAACTCTCAGAGGTGTTCAGCAAAAGGATGGTAAGGTTCACTAATCAAGCCATATTGACTCATCTTACCATATAACCTACCAGTGCCATCCCAGAAACCCAAGTTTGCCACATACCACTAATGCTTATTTACTTCCACCACAAAAACCAGTTTGAGTTGGAGACTTTCTTGGTCCTTTAAATGTATTCACTTGAATGTTATGCATTTGCTGTATACTGAAATAATTTGTACTTTGGGGCCAGGAAAGTAGTCTGTAGGAAATGATTTCTTATTTCTCCTACATTTTTATCATCAGGTAGGTTAACCTATCTTCAAATGCTTTAAGTATCTTTGCCTCACTATTACAGAGAAATCTGAGCTGTAGAAGGGCATCTGACTCATTATCCACCAGACCTTCAGTCAGACCTCTTCTTTTACGAACATTCTCAGACGAATCTAATATATTGTAACAGGTACCTAGTGTTAAACAAGTGGGCTGGCTTTAAAGAAACAGATTAACAGCATTATAAAGAAAAAAATGAAAATATCACTCTTTAAATTTTCTCTGCTGTTGGTGTGGTGAACTTTATACTATTCTTTGCAAAAATATAAAGATGCAGTGCTTGGAATATGGGAAAATTTATACTTTAAATTTGCTGAAATTCATAATGAAATTTTGACATCTTAGGAGATGAAAATTAATACTATATATATTTAATTTGTGAAGGGCAAATTGTCATGGTAGTGCCATCATATGAAAATACTTCATGCTGATCTAGAAATACTATAATTATGACTTAAAAGCATGATTTGGAAAATTGGAAACAAATATTCCAAAATTGCATCTGTATAATACCAAGTCAGTTTAGCATTGCATGTTTTTCTGGGAACTATGTGAGAATAATCAAATGTGTTTGTACCTTCATGTGCTGTGTCTGTGTGTTTGTAGGTATACACTTTTAATGTCCTTGTACAGATCTAATCCCCAAATATATGTTAATGATCTAGTCCTCTAATTATAACATTTTTGATGTCAAGTTTTATTCAAGCTAAATGTTTCAACTCTCAGAGGTAAAATCTTTCCTAGCCATTCAGGGGGATGCATGATAATGACAAAATATGTTCATGTTTCTAAAGGAAATTTATTTTATAACATTGGTTTATTTACCTCAAAAATATTTTACCAGAATTAATGTATTATGAGAGGGACCCTAGAACTCAGAATGGCTCCTTTCATGTGCAGTCCATATTTCCTACTGCAGACGTCTCTGACATGCCAGGTCCTTTATCCATTGAAGGGAATGTGAAGTAATTCCTAAGTAATTCACTTAGCAACTTCTCTACTTACAAGCAGGACTGGTTTTGTTTATATGCACATAAAATTATGACCATATGAATAAAATTGTGGAACAATTTACTTTGAATCGGATACTCCACATTAGCTCATTTTAATAGATTGAATCTGTTGGTTCTTTTACTTCGTATCATTTCCCATAATGTGTATCTGCAGTGTTATTTTGGAAGCAGACTTCTTGTGCTGCAGTCAGCATGTTACACATTTTTTTTTTAATGACTCACCTGCATGAGTTTTTTCTTAGTAATGAGTTTACTTCTTAGTAGCCTTTAAAGTCTTTGGACATTTTGTTCCAGACTGTTTTGTTCTAAGTAAGCCATGAGATGCATCTCAACTATAGTATTTGCATTTAATTTTGTATCCCCCTGGATTGCTTTCTGTAGCTTGGTCTGTGGTTGGGGGGCTCTGCTGAGTAGCAGACACTGCTACTGCTTTTGGCCTCTCCAGGGCCTCAACTCCTGCAATATCGAGAACTTAGGAAGTTTAAAAAGAAGTTATTTCATTTTTAATGTAGTTATTTCTTCCAGGAATTGATTTTTATGTAGCATTATTTCTTCTCCAAGGAAAATATTTGGCAATTCAGCCACTGAGTTTATTCCCTGGTAGATAAGGAGACAACCTGATTCTCTTTCGCATATTCTCAGATTGAGTTGCAACCTTATTTGGATTAAAGTCACTATGACCTGAAGAGTGGGGAACATGAATTTATAGTCCAATATGATAAGAAAGGTGTCCCAATATAAAAACTAAAGAGTTTCTCTTTAAGACCTTTCATTACTGTATGTAGTTCAAAAAATTTCAGTTTTAAACCATCAAGATAGTTCATCTGGTAAAAGTGCTTGATCCCACATGTTGGAAGGAGGGAACAACTCCTGAAGTTGACCCTTGACCTCCACTCATGCACTATAGCATGTGCACACACATCTAAGTAAATCCATTTTAAAAACTTTAAAGCTTGATTTTAGCATAAAGAATCAAAAGTATGCCCACTCTTCTATATACATAACTTTAATATTTATATTCAATGGTCAGATTGTCTATTTTACTCCACCCTGATCACAGCAAGCAATGAAGTTTAGAGGAGAGAGAAGAATCTTCAGGTTTATTGGGGAAATTTATCTGGTTCTTCTTTTAAATAGATGATGAATAAGAAAAAGAAGAGTCATTTGAATAACAGTAAATCATCTACCAAAAAGAAATATTAACTCTGATGTTATGGGTGGTGGTTCTTTGAGTAAAGGAGTATTTTCACAGAAATTTTCCAAAACTGAACATCTCAAAATTCACAAATCCAGGGGCTAGGGCAGTAGAGTGCTGGCTGTGCAAGCATAGAGACCTGAATTCAAGCCTCAGCAGCTGCATAAAAAGCCAGGTATTCTGGTGCACTTTTAATTGTATTGCTGGGAAGACACAGATAAGAGGATTCCTTGGAAGACAAAGCAAGAGAATTCCTGGAGCTTACTGGCTAGTCAGCTTAGTACATTGGCAAGCACCAGGTCCACTGAAACCTGTCTCAAAAAACAAAGTGGAGCCCGAGTGTAATGCCGCACATATTTAATCTTAGCACTTGGGAGGCAAAAGTAGGTGATCTGTGTGAGCTCCCAGGCCAGTCAGGGCTGCATAATGAATTCCTTTCTCAAAATAATAAAAAAAAAGATGAATGGCACCTAAGCATGACACCAGATGTTAACCTCTGCCCTCTACATGCTCATGAACACATGTGCATGTATACTCACATGCATACATGCCCAAAGATAATTCACACACCAAAAAAATATGCAATTTACTCCTTAAATTCCTGAGCATCTGCCACGTGCCAAGCATTTTACTGGATTCTAGAGAGAAAACTATCATGTTCCTGTATTCCAGCAACTCCCTGCTTAATAGGAGACCCCAGTGAGAAAGCCTGCTGTGAGAGCCCTGGAGCAATCCAAAAGCAAAGAGCAAGCCTGAGGTACCCAGCTGACACATGAGGGAACATTAGAAAGCTGGTTATTGTGTTACTCTCTCCCTCCTGCATGTGAATAAAACTTGGCAGAATTCTCATAACATTTACTACTTGGTTTGTTTTTTTAATGTTAAATGGATGGCTATATATTGTTACCAAAATACATTTTGTAACTCTTTATTTTAACCTTTTCAGAATCCGAATCTTGAACTGCCCATGTTGTTGTCCTACAAGCATATTGACTGTGGTTGCAGCTAAAGAAAGAAAGCATGAAGGAACAACTACAAAAGATATTAACTCAGGATATTCAATATGCAACAAAAAACCACTGTCATGTATAGGGTTCAGAATAAATGTCCATTAAAATACCAAATAACTCTCCTAACCATTTACAGTTATAGTAAGTAACCATTATGGTCAAAGTTAAGACTTATATGAAAGTTTAAAGTAAGCATACTTAGAATTCTGGATTTAGATATAAAAATGTAACTATGAAGTGGATGCTCTTTTATCCCATTGACTTTGTGAATGATTTAAATGTAGGAGTATAAAGTAGAAGTCATGCAATGGCAATGATCAGATTTTCCTAATACAGTGTTACTTTTTGCCTGGCAAAAGACATAGGCTGTCTGTATCACATTTCTTGTTCCTGCTAAATGATTATCTTATTTTTTTCACATACAAAAGAAATACTTGAAAATACAGAAAGAGTAAATGATATTATTGCATCAAACAAAAATAGTTCATTTTCTGTTCAATCATAGGCTAATTGTCTTGGTATAATATCCTTTCCCCAAAAAAATACATTGAGTACTTTGTGTGATACTGTTAATTATGGTTATTATTGTAGAAACAGGGTTGAAAAAGGTTATTTGGTGTATTTCCTTCTGAATTACACAACATTTATGTATTTAAGACTATTAAACTTGAAATTAAAACACTTCAGTCACTTAGGTAGTAGCCCCTCAAAACAGTTAAGCAATAAAAAGATATTTCCAGTGTCAATTTTGCTGGGTAGTGAGGTAAGGTGGGTTAAATATATAGAAATAAGTGCCATTCTTAGCATTGGCATTTTATAATTTTATGTGGCAAAGGGGAAGAATAGCTTATTTTAAATTACTAACGGTTTTTATTTGAAAGAGGTTGTTTTTGTGCATATATACAGCACTTTTGTAAAACATTACCAATTTATAGGAGAGATCCATTACAAAAACAGTTCAGGTCGTGAAGCCATGACTCTTTGGACATGAATGTTGTCTCCTGTAGCTAACTGGGACAGGGGAGTGGTCTGTTTCTCAACTATGAGATAAATCTTGGTAAGATCCTCAAACTGCTGGACCAAAAACAGGGTTTTACCCCCAACAAGTTCACTTAAAACATGAAGTAAGTGTGAAATGTCTTTATTTGATAGAAGGACCACATTTGAAAGCTAGGCTGAAATGATATTTAGAAAATATTTTTCTATCAGTTTCTAATATTTTTTTGTCAGTCTGACATGCCTGTACTATTTGATGTTTATAGTGTACCTTGATTTAGGAAAGTATTAGGTTCATTCTATTCCAGTATATTTATATAGTCCATATGGCACATTTGATTCTTCCATATATTGTGTTGATGTTTAGATGTAATTTTTCTTAAATTCTAGAAAGGTCATAATTTCAATTATCAGAAGCCATTCCATAATTAATTTGTTCTTGTCTATCAGTATTATTTTGAGTGTTTTGTTAGGTGTCATTCACAGCTTAAGTGTGTTGTGTGCTCTTATAGCCTGTATTTGAGGTGATCTGCTGAAAGCTAAGTCTTTCTATTCTTTGACTGTTCCAAAGAGCTAAAACATCTAACAAAGGAAAGCTTTGCTATTTTGTTATTGTTGTTGTCATTGTTGTTGCCGCTGTATTGTTATTATTTTACATCAGAACTAAATGACTGTGAATAACTACAAGAGCCAAATAAAGAGACTTAGTTAATGGAGAACAACTGAGGAGTCATTATAATCAGGGTATCCAGGATAGTAGAAATAAAACTGAATATGTGTGACCTGTTGCAGTGGAGAGAAATCTAGATAAGCGAGTGATGTGTATTAGGGTCATGTCTCAGTTACACATTACATTGTACACTGCAGCTCAAATCAGGAAATCAGAGGAACCTGGGTTTGCTTTTTGAAAGATTTTTATTAGTGACTTAAAACATGGCTAGCATGGGATTAGCAGATGAAGTAAATGGAAATGAGCCATCCAGTATTCCTAGCACTACAATCTAACCACTCTTATATCAGAAGAGGGCAAGAAATCAGTTTTAAAAAAAAGGATTATATTACCATAATTTTAATGAATTCTGAACTATCAAAATGTCCATGTAATTTTCCAAACTTCTGTCTATTGTTTGAGGATATTGCCTATTAAACAAAATATTCATTCCATATCTAGAACATATACACCAGCAACAGTAGAAATGTAAGCCTAGATTTGCAAAAGTCATAATTTAGTGATGAATTTTTTTAATAACATGCATTATATAAATGTGCAAATTTTATGCAGATGTTGATAAAATCATTTTTCAGCTTGTAAAATTGAACTGCAGTATTACATTTTCCACTTAAGCAATTTTTTACATCTACTTTGTTGCTTTCTAAAATGAACATGGATGTCATCTTTTATGAATGCAACTTGCCTTTTTCATTACAGAAATTTTCGTTTGATGTAATCAATAAACTTTGGTATGATACAGTTGATATTTGAGCCTCTTTCTTTAAGTATCAATTTGATACCAAAATGTTATGGGTGAAATTTAGTGATAGAAAGGAAGTTTCTAATTTCCTCTTTGCATGTACAGTTCACAAAAGATTGCTACAACATTTCTATGAATTCAACTGATATTTTATGGCAGCACCTAATCTGAAATGGGTAAGAAAGTTGTGAAAATTTTTATTCTATAGTCATATAAATAAAGGCCCAGCCAGGATGTACCTATATTCATAGGTGTGTGTATTAAGCAAACACAAGGTCTTGGGTTTGATCCCTAGTACCAAAAAAAAGTATAAAAGCCAACCAGCTCAATAAATGCATGATAAGTGTTCATGGTAAGCTTTTACTTCTGCCCACACACTTGGCGGGGGGAGTGTAATATACATGCTGTGTGATTTGTATTTTCGACCTATTGAAACTACTTGATTCTTAAGTGACCAGAGATGAAGTATTACTGCAGCTTAAAAGTTAGTCCAAAGATGTGCATATTCCTATCTCCCCACCGTGCCTCCTTATATTGCTCAGGCTACACTCAGACCTTAAGAATGACCCTTTTTTGGAAAAGTGCTTAGCTGTCAAACCAGTTGCTCCACCTAAATCTAATTGTGTTGCATTTTATACTTCAGTCACTTCATTTCATTCAGTTAGTATTCGGGTTAATCTAAATTTCCTTTTTATTGTTGTGAAAAATGTGTTGTATTCAAAGACAAGATCTGAATTAAAATTTCAGGTACTGTTACCAATGTGATGGAAGTCAAATGAGTTAAGAGATCAGACTTGTAACATTTCATTTGCTACTCAGAAGCATAAATAAAGACTTGCTTATTTCTCTGACATTAATGAACACTTGTCATTTACCAACATTACACATATGTGTAATACATGCTTTCTAACTTACTGAAGTGAGCCTTCAGGATCCCTTCCCCCATCCAACCTTATGGGTCATTTTCTGTCTCCCTGCTTTGTTTGCCTTCGATTGACCAATACAGTGGCTGTTGTGAGGTCTGAGTGATTTGACCTCTTCAGCAAGAAACACATGCAAAGGTTAGGGGTTGAGGTTATCACTATGGTTATTCAGTGAATGCATCTATGGGTGAAGTGCTAGATGCATACTAATGAGGCCAGAAGGCCAGAGTTCTGGGAATAGTTACCAGGAAAAAAAAAAGGAATGGCATTAGTTTGCTATGTTTTCCCATTCATTGGATGTGTGAGGAACCAGAGCCTAGTGCCTAATTCACTCATCTTTGGTTCTAAAGAAATGTTCCTCTATAGGTTAAGTGAGACCTTGATCTTAGAGATCTTAGGAGGAAGTGCTGGAAGCAAATAGATGGCTAAAATGAACAGTATACCTCACGGTAGGCCAGAAGTCCTGTCAGTAAGTCTTTGGCCCTTGTTCTTTGGGTAGGGAAGACAAAGGGATATACATTGCTGTTTTAGTTTCTTCGTGAACTGCCACGAAACTTTTTTCTGTTAGTAAAACCACCAAATAAAAGTCCAGATCCTCATTTTAACAGTGTTCTAACCACAGTATACATTTTTACATGTTTATTAATCCCAACAGCCTTAGGAAATACATATTGATATTTCCCATATGCCCAATGAGGAAACTAAGTCACAAAAACCAAGGTCACATAGTCTATTAGAGGCAAAATTTGAATCCAGGTATTGTGGCTAGAGTCTGTATTTCTAACTAGGACACTGTGTTTTCATCATTATACCACCCCCTGATGGCATAAATTAACAAGCCACCAAAAATTAACCATGAGAAAACATCAGACAAACCCAAAGCATAGGGTTTATGTATAATAATGAACATATAATCTTCAACATTATCAAGATCATGAAAGACCAAGACCAAGAGACTGTCCCAAATAAAACAAACCATAAAGCATGTGATCTTAGTTGAATCTAGAACTAGAAATTGAGTGACTATAATGTATAATATATATATACATACTTAATATATATTACATAATATATATATTTTCTAATACAAAACTCATAGATGGTTTCATGGAGCCCAGGCTAACCTCAAACTTTTTAAATTTTTGCAGTAATTGTGTGGATATGCATGAGCTATGATGCATGTGTGGAAGTGAGAGGACAGCTTGTGAAAGTCAGTTTTCTCTTGTGAGTTCTTGGAATTGGACTCAGATTGTGAGGCTTGTTAGCAAGCACCTTTAACTGTTTACTCCCTGTGTTCTCCATTCAGATGTACTAGGCAGCCTTAAGCTCTACCATCTTCATCAGCATATTTGGTGAGATTGGGAACTCTTAGAGAGGGAATTAGAGATTTTTCCCACATTAAAAAAAAATGGGAAGTGCTATTACAATGGAGGGATTTAGGTCTTTGTATGATAATATGCTGGAGGGTTTGAAAATATCTAATTTAGATGGGAATTATGTAATGTCAATTTTAAACATCAATTTTATCACTAAGAAGTTGGTTAATATGAGTCCTAAGATACAAGTTTTAGAAAAGTAAAACATAGAGATACTCAGACAAAGAGGAATTTAATGGAAAACTGATTTCAGTGTTGCTTTATAAGGTTAGAGGGGAATGGTCTAATGTTTTCAAACAACCAGCCTAAATATGTCCATTCACCTTACAGGAACTTTCAAATGACAGATATCCCCAAGCCTGTGTAAGAGCTCACTGGAATCTTGTAGAAATAGTAGATTTTAAGGAGATTCAAGGAAAAATAGTTTCATATGGCATGAATTCACCTTTTGTGAAGCAGATGTTAAACTCATGATCACCTTGTAATAGAATTATCCCTAGAGACTGGAAAGACTTGATTACAGCTGGGAACCTGGTCCTCAAAAACAATGGACGACCTGGTGAAGAGATGAGGCTAAGAACATTGAACAGTGAAATAGGGCTAGAGGTATGGAAATTTCCCAAGACCAACTTCTTGGAGAGGGAGAGTGTGCTGATGTACAAAGGCAATGCCTATATGATGGCCACCCGCTGGCTTTATGTTGCACAGCAGCTTTGAATGCTTGGGAATAAACTGGAGAAAGTTGAGTTCATTTACTCAGGTTTATACAGTACCCAAAGGAAGCCTTCATGAAGTTCTTACTAAGATTGACTTCAGCTGTAAATAGAATGATACCAAATTCAGAAGATACACAAATAATAATTTAATCTCTGGCTTTTGAAAATGCACAATGCAAAAGGATAATTGGGCCATTAAAGGCAAGGTCAGCACCCTCAGAGGAATGGGTCTGAGATACAATCAATATTGAATCTCAAGACCATGATGATGCTTGGCTAGGAGAGCTGATTTGTAGAGACTTGAATAAAAGTCAAAATGCCAAGTGTTTCAATTGTGGCAAACAAGGGAACCTAAAAAGGGATTATAAACAAGGGGTTTCTAGAAACAGTGTTTTTTCTAAGCATAATCCAAACATAACACCTCTCCCTTCTAGATTACGTAGAAGGTGTGGCAAAGGAAGGTATTAGACAAATGAAAGTAGGTCAACAAGGGAAAGTCAAGGTAACCTTTGCAATCAGGAGACTTCTCTTGCAGGCCCCCATGTCAAATTTGGTTCAGTTGTTTCCTGTCATCGTGGAGGAAACTCCTTCCCAGAGAAATTGTTTAAAAAAAAAACTATTGTAAAAAAAAATTACTGCTCTGGATGAAAGGATAAGCTACAGAAGAGAGAACAAAAAATTCAGGAGAAACCTTTAAGCAAGTATTTTGACAAACTTTTATAAATGAACAAAGACCAAAATTATAAATACAAATAATGATTCAGGGTCTTGTGACAAAGGTGTGAATGTCACAAAAATGGCATCCAAATTGCCCTCTTCAAGAGGTAAATGTTCAACTTTTAGGGACTGAACTTTATCTCAGGTAAAACAAAAAGTATGAAATGGATCAAATGTATGGGGTCAGAAGGATAGAGAGGCAAATTAAAGCCATATATGGCTAACATAGCAATGAATTTATGGGGACATGGTTTGTTACAGCAATGGAATACTCAGATTAGCACTCCTCCAGTCTTTGAAACAAACCATACATTAACGTGTTTCTGGGTAAACATTAGATAGTATTATATAAAGAAAAAGAAAACAGTCACTGCCCACTCAAGTTCTATGAGAGCAGGAAGCAACAGCTGCTAATCGTTCAAAGCACCAACCTTTAAAATGGTTGACAAACATTTATGGGTTAAGCTATGGCCTTTAACAACAGAGAAACTTAAGGCCGTAGAAGAGCTAGTACAGGAACAGCTAAATGCTCAGCACATTGAAGAATTAACCAACCCTTGGAATTATCCTGTATTTGTTGTTAAAAAGAAATCTGGAAAATGGAGAATGGTAATAGATCTAAGAGCTATTAATAAGGTGATTCAGCCAGTAGGCTCTCTACAGTCTAGAATTCCTTCACCTTCTTAATTATCTAAAAGATCGCCTCTTTATGATTTACAAGGTTTTTTTTCATAATACCTTTACAAGAAAAAGACCAGAAAAATGTGCCTTCACAGTGCCTACTTATAATCATTCTCAGCCTGCTAAGAGATATCAATGGAAGGTTCTCCTACAGGGGATGTTAAATAGCCCCATCCTGTACCAATATTTTGTAAGGCAGCCTTTGGAAATGATATGTAAGCAATTTCTTCAATCTATATATACTTTACCATTACATGGATGACATCTTACTAGCTGTTTCAAATGTAGATACTTTAGAAAAAATGTTTGAAGTAAAGAAAATTTTGCCTTGTTGGACATTACTTGCTCCTGAAAAATAGAGGAGATTCTATTAATTACTTAGGAAATAAAACTTATCTACAGAAAATTAGACCCCAAAGGGGGCAAATTAGGAGAGATGAACTGCTGACTCTTTGAAGGACTGTTAGGAGATATTTATTATCTAAAGTCCACTATTGGGGCACTCCGTGGTTAATTGATGACAAGGACTGAAATATTCCAAGAGAATAATCATCTGAAGCTGAGAGAGAATTGGCTTTGTTGAAAAAGACATTATAGGATGCACATGTGGGTCGTTTAGATCCAGAGCTTGATTGCATTCTGGTTATTTTATGCTCTAAGTATTCTACAGGAATATTAATGCAGAGGGAAGAAGATATTATCTTAGAATATATCTTTTTTGCCACATCAATGGAGACGAAAAATAATTTAAAACTTATTTGGAAAAGGTCTCTGAGTTGGTTCTAAAAGGAAAATTGAGACTTCATCAATTAGAAGAAATAGATCCAGAAGAAATTGTATTACCTTTTAATAATGATAAAATTGACAAATTATGGGAAGACAGTGAACCTTGACAAAGAGCTTGAAGTAATCTTTTGGGACAGATAAACAACAAATATCCCAAAAGCAAGATAATTCATTTTATAAAAAGAACGAACTGGATCCTTCTTTGAATTGTATGGGGAATACTAATATCTGGAACCCCTACATTCTATACCAGTGCAAATAATTCAGAAAAGGCAGGTTGTGGTTGCAAATAAGAAAATTTAAGTAAAGCAGATCTAAATCTTTATAATCCCATCCAAAAATCAGAATTATATGGTATTAATGGATTTTATATAACGTCTCAACACCTTTACCTGCTGAACTATGTAGCTGGCCATGACCTTGAACTTCTTATCCTTCTCATTGAACTCCCCAGTATTTAGATTACAGGTATGAGCCACTATGCCTAGTTTTCTGTGGTGCTGGAGCTAGAACTACTGACTTTGTTTATGTTTGACAAGTATTCTACAACTAAGCAACATCCCTAGACCCACATTATGTTAACTTTCTAATATTTGAAGTTAGATTGATCATATAGCCTGTTTTATTTTGGGTAATCTGGGTGAATGCTGCTTCTGTAAGTAACTCTTCACCTGTAAGCAATCTCCCAACCATATTACTTGTAAGTTAATGACAATAAAATCCATTGGTTCACCAAGTTGGACTTTGGGGGTATCCATACTTTGATATGTTGTAGGTTTCCTATCTGGAGTGAGGAGAGGTTTGTTTATCTCCAAAACATTCATATGCATACAATTAAAATAAACCTTTTTAAAATTGTGGATGGAGGCAAGATGACTCAAGGGTTCACTCATTTGCAGCCAAGGCTGACAACCTGAATTTTATCCCTAAAAGCTACATAAAGATAGAAAGAACCATCTCTCACAAGTTTTTCTCTGAGCTCTACAATACAATTAATGAATAAATACATAAATAAATGTGATGAGACATTTTAATAAAAAATTTTGAATGAGCCAGGTGTGATGGCACATGCCTTTAATCCTAGTACTTGAAAGTCAGAAACAGGTGGTTTCTTGTGAGTTTGAGATCTGCTTCCTCTACATAGTAAGTTCCAGAACAGCCAGGATTATACAAAGAGTTATAAAATTAATTGAAATAATTTTTAAAAATTAATTAAAATAAATTTTAAAAATAAAAAAATGTTGAATGGGAACTGAATAAATGACTGCTTTTGTAGAAGACACAGGTTCAGCAACCAACATCTGTGTAGTGGCTAATGACTTCATCTGTATCTCCAGTGTCAGGTGATCTAGTGCCCTGTTCTGGTCTTCTCAGACACTGCATGCACATTGTGCACTGGTATATATGCAGGCAACGCACAGATCCCTATAAAATAAAAATGAATACATCTTTTTAAAATTGTGTGTAGGATAAAAATATGTAATAATTTCATTAATGTTAACTGCTATATATGACATGATAAATAATAAGTGGCAGATACCAGTGACTTACACTACAAAAAAAGAGAATATAATATTGAATACAATAGTGAATCCACACACAACGAAATCAATCTAGTTTGTGATTTCCTTGTAAGACAGAAGTATTGGTGTTAAATATGCTTTCACTACAGTTAGCAGGACAGATGGTTCTGCTATTTAAAACAAATTATAATCTTTATTATGAACATGGACTACTGAAATGCAAATATAAATTTTTTGGATAGTACTATTATTTAACAGGTAAAACTAATGTAATGACAAAAAATATTAGTCATACAAATTTATTAAAATTTCCATCAATATTTTTAGGATTCTTTGTAGAGCTTCAACTGACATTTAAATTATCTTTTGTATTGTATTTGTTTAGATCTCAGGAAGACATGACAGATTTTTATCTTGTATTCTGTTCTTTAAACTTAGCCATATATACTATCTAGGGTCTACCAGCATCCTGGTCCTGCCTCCACCCAAGGGAGGAACCTGGCTTCCAGCCCTACTCAGAACTTCCTGAGGACTGGGGACTGCATGCAGTGGAACCAATCCCAAGGCAAGATGGATTCAATGCAGAATTCTACCATAAATTCAGCAATTCCACTCTTAGGCATATACCCAAATGATACACAATCATACAACAAGGACATCAGTTCAACTATGTTCATAGCAGCATTATTTGTAATTGCCAGAACCTGGAAGCAACCTAAATGTCCCTCAACTGAAGAATAGAGGGATAAAATGTGGTACATTTACACAATGCAGTACTACTCAGCAGGAAAAAAAAAAAACAATGGATTCTTGTAATTCACAGGCAAATAGATAGAACTAGAAGAAACCATCCTGAGTGAGGTAACCCAGCCACAAAAAGACAAACATGGTATGCTCATATATGGATTTTAGACAGAGCAAAGGATCACCAGCCTACAATCCAGAAAAGCTAGGAAACAAGGAGGACTCTAAGAGAGACATACATGGTCCCTGAGAAGGGCAAAGGGACAAGATCTCCTGTGCAAATTGGTAGCATGGGGGGAGGAGAGAGGGAGTTAGGAGAAAGAGAAAGGGAAAAGATGAGTGGAGAGGAGGATATGAGGGACCAGGAACATGGAGTCAGGGGAAGAATAAAGGAGAGCAAGAAAAGAGATACCATAACAGAGGGAGCCATTATAGGTTTAAAGAGAAATATGGCCCAGGGAAATGTCCAGAGATCTACATGGATGTCCCCAACTAATAATCTAAGCAAGAGTGGAGAGGCTCCCTTAAATGTTCTTCCCCGATCATGAGATTGATGACTACCTTATATGCCATCCTTGAGCCTTCATCCAGTAGCTGATGGAAGCAGAAGCAGACACCTAGAACCTAATTGCAGAGAGGGAGGAGTGATGAACAAAGGGGTCAAGACCAGACTGGAGAAACCCACAGAGACAGCTGACCTGAACAAGGGGGAGTTCATGGACCGCAGTCTGATAGCTGGGAAACAGCAAAGGACTGACACAGACCCCTGAATGTGGATGTTAGTTAGGAGGACTGGGGCCTCTGGTAGTGGATCAGTATTTATCCCTAGTATACAAATGGACTTTGGGAGCCCATTCCATATAGAGAGCTTCTTTCTCAGCCTAGACACATGGGAGAGGGCCTAGGCCCTGCCCTAAATGATATGACAGACTTTTGAAGATCCCCCATGGAAGGCCTCACCCTCTCTGGGAAGACCAAAGAAGAAGGGATGGGGGTTGTGGGGGTACAGGAGTGGAGGGGAGGGTGAGGAAACTGGAATTAACATGTAAAACAAGCTTGTTTCAAAATTTAAAAAATATCGTAAAAAAATAGTTAATCATACACATGTATATGATAGCAGTTTTGGCTTTCCTGTCAGCTACCCATGGATCACCAAAGGATGCATGATGCCATGTTAATTTCTCTCAAGCCCCTACTTTTGATTATAAAAATATCTAAATGTTTCATTAAAATCACATGTCCACCAAGGTGTGATGGTTCATGTACTTGGGAGGCTGAGGCATGTCCAAGACCTGTTTGGGCTACAATGATTATGGTTTCTCATGAAAGCACACACTTACACGCGTGTGCACACATACACACCCACACAGGGGTAGGGTGAGGAAAGAAAGAGAATATCAACTATCAACAGGAAGTATTGATTAGGAAGTTGGGAATAGGGAGGAGGATTTGAGTTGGATATGTTATTTATAAAGCTATCATAGAGTAAATAAAAATACTCTTTTAAAAAAGAAGCTGGGGGCTGGGTAGTAGTGGCACTTGGGAGGCAGAGGTAGGCAGATCTCTATGAGTTCGTGGCCAGCCTGGTCTACAGAGGGAGTTTCAGAACAGGCTCCAAAGCCATTGAGAAACCCTGTCTTGAAAAATCAAGAAAAAGAAGAAAAAATAGACAAACAAACAAAAAACTGGGGACTCGAAAGATGGTTAAGAACACTGGCTGTGAGATTCACAACCAAGAACCAGGCCAAGCTCTGGGAATCCAGTTGAAGAGAAGGAGGAGGGAACATATGAGCAAAGAAAGTCAAGATCATAATGGAGAAATCTACCGTGAAAACGCATAAGCTCTAGACCTACAACTGTGGAGACTGCAGGAGACCGAACTAGGCCCTCCACATGTGGGAGACAGCTGTGAAGCTTGGACTAACTGAGGGGCCCCTGGCAGTAGGACCCCAATACCAACCTGGTACATGAGCTGGCTTGTTGGAGCCCACTCCTATGGTGGCATGCCATGCTCAGTCTTAATGCATGGGAGAGGGGCTGGGCCCTGCACCAACCTATTGTACCAGACTGTGTTGACTCCTTATGGGAGTGAGGAAGAGTGGACTAGGGGTAGACTAGGAGGGAGGTGAGGAGCTGTGGGAGGGGGTGGGGGGATGGGATGGGAGTGGTGGGAGGGAGAATTTGGTTGGAATGTAAAATGAATCAAAAAATAAAAATGAAAAAATTATAAAAGAGCACTAGCTGCTCCTCCAGAGGTCCTACGTTCAATTCCCACCAACCACATGGGGAATGCTAACCATCTATAATGGTATCCTTGCCTCCTTCTGTCATGCAGGCATACACGCAAATAGAATGGGAGGTGGTGGCAATGCCTTTAATCCTAGCACTCAGAAGGCAGAGACAAGTGTATCTCTGTGAGTTCAAGGCCAGCATTGTCTACAGGTGAAGTTCCATGACATCGAGAAGGGTTACACAGAGGAACTCTAGGGTGGAGGAGAGAAGCTGAGTGGTGGTAACACATACCTTTAATTCCAACACTCAGGAGACAGAGGCAGGTGGATCTCTGAATTCGAGGCCAGCCTGGTCTACAGAGTGAGTTCCAGGACAGCCAGGGCTATGCAGAGAAACCCTAGCTCAGGTAGGGAAAAAAGACAATAAATTGTGTTCTTTAAAATACTTTTTAAAGTATATTTCTTTTATATGTATATGATTATTTGTGTGTGTGTGTGTGTGTGTGTGTGTGTGTGTGTGTGTGTGTGTGTGTGTGTGTACCAAGTGTGTGTCTGGCACCCACAGAGGTCAGAAGAGTGCATCATATCCCTTAGAACTGAAGTTACAGATGGTAGTGAACTACCATGTAGGTGTTGGGAATTGAACCCTGGTCCTCTGTAATTTAAATGTCCTATGCCCTATGTCCTATGTCCTATGTCCAAATGTAATAGTGAGATGGTTAGTTTTTCTCAACTTGACATAAATTGGAGTCACTTGGGGAAAAGACACCTCAATTGAGGACCCAAAGATTGGCTTCTGAGCATGTCTGTGGGACACTATGATAACTGAATGAGAATGCCCCTCATAGGCTCATGTGTTTGAATCCTTGGGGTCATGAATGATTGTCCCCAGAGCCAAGCAAATGTTACCTTGAGGCTTTCAGCTGGGCTTGTGGGTGATTTACATTTTTCCACTTCCTGCAGAGGGTCATGATACCCTCCCCTGAGTGGCTCTATACCACCTGTTGTATGCAACTCAGCCTTAATTGAGCATAATCTGGAGGAGAGAATGGACTATATAGGCCCAGCATGACTACAGAAGGGGGCTCTATCTCTGTGTCTATGGGGAAGTCCTTGTCCATGTTGAGTAAAAGCTTTCCAGGTGCTGCCTGTTGGGAAAGGAGCATCCACACCCTAGTAAGTAACACTTCATTTTTGCTCTATAAGGAAGCCCAGCAAATACATCCATTGGTTCCCCCAGAATGAACTTGGTGGAATCCTGCCTAGGTTTATCGTTTGAACCATATTGTTTATGTTTCCTCTCCCCTAGGAATGAATTTTAGCAATGTTTGGTCTCCAGTTGGCAATGCTATTTGGGTAGGCTTAGGAGGTGTGGTCTTGTGCAATGAAGTTATGCTACCAGGGGTGGGAGTGAAGGATGGGCTTTGAGGCTGAAAAGCCTGAAGCCTTTCCAAGTATAATTTCTGTGTGCTACTTGCTGCTGGAGGTGTGAAAAGTTATTGTTGGACTGAAGAGATGGCTTCATGGTTAAGAGCAGTTGTTGCTCATGTAAAGGACCTGGGTTTGTTTCTCAGCACCCACTTGATAGCTCACAACCTTCTGTACTCTAGTTTCAGGGGAGTCCCACAACTTCTTTTGACCTCCACAAGCACCAGGCATGCTAGTGATATTCATATATGCATGCAGGCAAAATACACATAAAGGCAATTTTAAAGTTTAGATCTCACTAAAAAAATACTCAGAATGACTGGAACTTTCTCTTTAATGTTACCTGTGGTTTGCATTGAGTACAGGGATTAAAACTGGGTTTTGTTTTTCTGTTCCCTTATGCTTTTCCACAGTTTGTAAATTTTCAAGAATAAAAAAGTCTGTTCTATTTTTTTTTGAAACAGGGTTTTTCTATGTAGTCCTGGCTGTCATAAAGCTTGCTATGTAAACCAGGCTGGCCTCCAGTTCACAGAGATCTGCCTACCACTGCCTTCTTGGTCCTGGGATTAAAAGTGTACACTACCACACTTGGCTTCCAGAATGAAAATGTATTACTTATGTAATTAAAAAAGTGGTGGTTTGAATGAGAAAGGCCCTCATAGAATCAAATATTTGATTGCTTGGTTCCCAGTTGATAAACTATTTGGGATGGATTAGAAGGTGTGGTGTTGTTTGAGGAGGTGTGTCACTGGATGTGGGTTTTTAGGTTTCAAAAGTCCATGCAGGCCTAGTCTCTTTCTGATCCATTGCTACTGCCTATGGATCAAGTATAAAGCTATCAGCTACTTCTCTAGCACCGTGCCTGCCTGCCTGCCTGCCTGCCTGCCACCATGCTCCTTGCCATGATGCTAGCCCTCTAAACCTATAAGCAAGACCCAATTAAATGCTTTCTTTTGTAAGAGATACCTTGGCCATGGTGTCTCTACCAGCAATAGAATAATGACTATGACACCCTTTCAAGACCTAAGGCAAAGCCTTAACCCTGTTGTAACTCTGGCAGCCCACCTTTCCTAGTTCAATACCGACTTGCTCATGACTGAGCCAACAGAATTGCTCTGCTGTGTAGAACATGGTGCAAACAGCATGCTTGGAGGACACTAGAACTGGGCTCTTATGTTCATTCGCAATTGCATTTTCAAACATGGCAACCTTTCATGATGCAGTGATTAAGACTGCACATTCTGACTACACAGGAAGGCTAGTGTTGAGTGAGTGAGACAGTTCCTGTAGCTTCCATGGTACTTTTCTAGTGACTGCTATTACCAGGTCTTTGACACCATCCAGTCTTTCTTTACGCTGTCTACTCCTGAATGATTCCTCTGCCTTGTTCAGTGGGGTCATTTTCTCTTATTTCCAGCTGCTGCCCCACAAATGCTGAGTTGAAAAGAGGTGGCACAGTGCCTTTCAGCAGGGATTCAGAGGCAGGTGGATCTTTGCGAGTTTGAGTTTGTGAGTTTGCTCTACATAGCAAGTTCTAGATAGACATGGTGAGACTATGTCTAAAACATGAATAAAAAGAGGTGGCAGAAGTGAAAATGTATCATTCTAGGTTCCACAAAAGAATTTTCATTAGCTAATGGCTTACTGTGTACCTAAATAAACTTAGAAATAAACAAAACAGGAAAGAATGCATGGATTGTTCAAGCCATGGAAAATATCTAACATAAGGATAATGAAATATCTAACATAAGGTTTATAGAAAATTACCTTAAAAATTGTTCTATTTCAGATAAAGAAAACCCATTTTAGTTGAACTGAAATCTTGTTAAATCCAATAATGGCTGGAGAGATGGCTCAGAGGTAAAGAGAACAGGCTGCTCTTCCAGAGTTCTTGAGTTCAGTTCCCACCAACCACATGGTGGCTCACAACCACCTATAATTGGATCTGATGCAGATAGAGCACACATACATAGAGTAAATAAATCTTTAAAAATATGTTTAAAAAATCCAATAGGAGTTTATGTATTTTCTGATAATAGTGATGATATCTACTGAGAATCAAGCAACACCTTA
The DNA here is from genome assembly GCA_030556225.1 of Cricetiscus sungorus. Classification (NCBI taxonomy): domain Eukaryota; kingdom Metazoa; phylum Chordata; class Mammalia; order Rodentia; family Cricetidae; genus Cricetiscus; species Cricetiscus sungorus. The sequence continues at coordinate 11,802,065 of JANBXA010000726.1, forward strand.
TATAATAACTCACAATGCCCTCTTGGGTAATTATAGTGTTTGTAATATCATCCTATGTTTGCCTATCTATGTATTGGTAACTTTATGTAAGCTGAACAATGTTTTATGTACTATATTATATTTAGCAAAAAGAACCATAAGACTGTTCTATGTTAATTAATTCAAATATGTAATACTATTAAACAAATGTATGATATTTCACTGTTTTCATGTATATAGTTAATTTAAACATTCCCTGGATGATTTTTCTTCTTTCTTTCTTTCTTTCTTTCTTCCTTTCTTCCTTCCTTCTTTCCTTCCTTCCTTTCTTTCTTTCTTCCTCCCTCCCTTCCTTTCTTCCTTCCTTCCTTTCTTTTGTTTCTCGAGAAAAGTTTTCTCTGTGTCACAGCCCTGGCTGTCCTAAACCTCACTCTGTAGACCAGACTGGCCTTGAACTCACAGAGATCCACCTGCCTCTGCCTCCTGAATGCTGAGATTAAAGGTGTGCACTACCACACCTGTTTTTTTTTTTAATGTGTCTGTATTATGAGTGTCTGCCACAAGTGTATAGCTGTCCATGCAGGCCAAAAGCGGGTGTAATATTCCCTGAAGCTGGATTTACATAGGATTGTGAGCCTCCTGATGTGGGAGCTAGGATCTGAAATCCACTCTTCTGCAGGAGCAGCAAGGGTTCTCCTGTTTAGGTTTCTTTCTAGTTTTTCTTTGGGAGGGGGGTATCACTTTGTATCCCTGGAAGGCCTAGAACTTGATATGTAGACAAAGCTGGACTTGATCTCATAGAGCTCCACCTGCCTCTGCCTCTGAGTGCTGGATTACTACTGGGTCATGCTTTGTTTAGGTTTCTTATTCTCTGCTGCCTGCTATTATGACAAACATCAGAAATATTTGTGTTCTTGCCACAATTTTCTTGGTTCAAAATCAAAGATAAAGAATTCCTGGGATAAAGTATAAATATGATCGAAGTTCTCATATACAGAAGCTGGGAATGTATAATAGCTTAGATGGTAGAGGGGCTGCCTATAATGCACAAGCCATGGTTTCAATCTCCAATATTGTATTCACTATGCTTGACAATACATACCTGTAACCCTATAACCCAGGAGGAGGAGGCAAATGGATCAGAAATTCAGTCAACTTCAGCTGAGTGAGTTCAAGGCCAGCCTAAGATACATGAAACCACATCTCAAACAAACAAACAAATCCAAGTGCCATTGAGGTGGATCAGCATGTAAATAGAAGTGTTTGTTGCCAAGCCTGATGATGAGTTTGATCCCAGTACCCATGTGGTTGAAAGAAAGAATGAAGTTCACAGATGGTCTTCTGACCTCCACAGGTGTGTTGTGGCGGGCGCGCGCACACACACACACACACACACTTGTGCAGACACACACACACACACTTGTGCAGACACACACACACACACTTGTGCAGACACACACATACACATATACACAGACAACACACACACAAATAAAATAAAATTCTTGTTAAATAAAAGATGCCTGCCCCCAAGAAATCATCCTCAATGATCTATTTAATTTAGCTATGCCACAACCCCTAATTCCGAAAGAGTCCAGAACCTACCCACCATTGTGGACCTCTCCTTTAACAACAAAGTTTCCTGTGAGGCGCATTTCATATTCAACCTATATAGCAGCACTATTTGCTTTTCTGTTTTATGTCTAAAATGTACAAATAATTAATAAACAAACCATTTTGTTTCTTTTGCCCATTTTCCTAAGCTAATAAGTTTTTTGCCTTACTTGATTTTATGAAAATGTTTGTTTTGTCATGTATTTTGCAACTGTTTTTCTCTTTGTCCATTTACCATTAAGTGTGCTATATTTTTATGTGATTTGGGAAAATTCTAGTGTCACTGCAGTCAATCTTCAAAAAGTGACAATGGGTACTAGTTTAGATTTGGTAGAGAAAGAAGTTCTGTGAGATGAGGAGGAGGAGGTGAACAACTTTAAACCTAGCACTCAGAAGGCAGAAACAGGAGGATGTCTGTAAGTTTGCAGCCAGCCTGGTCTACATAGCAAGATCTTGTCTGAAAAATGAATAAACAAACAAACAAACAAATCTTTAAAAAAATATTTTTTAGAGAAAGGAGGAGAATCAGGCTTACTTCCAGTAAGTTAGGAGGAACGAGTTCACATGGTGATGATCACAGTTGGTAACATGGTGAAATTGCTGACAGCAGGTTTTACACATTCCCAGAATACAAAACCTGTGTTTGTAGTCATTGTATGTTGGGGATATAATTGTACGTTCAGCTGGTAGAGTGCTTGCATAGCATCCATGAAGCCCTAGGTTCAATCCTCAGCATTGTAGATGCCAAACATGGTGATTCATTAAGGTCATTTCTAGTTGCTTAGGGAGTTCTAAGCAAGTATGGCATTTAAGAGACTCTGTCAAAAACAACAAAAAGGCATGCCTTCAATCCCAGCACACTGGAGACAGAGGCAAGTTCCAGACCATCCAGGAAAAGAAAAGAAGAGCAGAGTGAAATATAGACCTTGCAATTATGAGGCCCTGGGTTTGATCTCTAGAATTGTGTGTGTGTGTGCCTATGTACATAGATAGCAGCTTGAATTAGTCATTCCACTAGGGATACATATATAATCTTTTGAAACAGGGTCTCTGTAGCTGTGGCTGGCCTGGAACTCACAGAAATCAACCTGCCTCTGTCTCAGGCATGCTGAGATCAAAGGCATTCATCAATCCTGGCTGTAATCTTTTTAAATTAAATAAAATATATTTGGGTCAGCCTGTTTTTCTGAGTCTTCACACTACCTTTACTGTTCCTTCTCAGAAAGGTGCAGCATGCCCCTTCTTCTTCCCTCTTTACTTTTTCTTTCAGAAGTTAGCTGACATGGCAGTATGCTTTCTTTGGCGCTCCCTGCTTATCTGGCGTTGCATATCTGACAAGTGCCTGATATAGTGAGCTCTGTCTCTCTCTGTCTCTCTGTATCTGTCTCTCTCTCTCTCTCTGTCTCTCTCTCTCTGTCTCTCTCTGTCTCTCTCTGTCTGTCTGTCTCTCTCTCTCTCTCTCTCTCTCTCTCTCTCTCTCTCTCTCTCTCTCTCTCTCTCTCTCTCCTTTAACTTCCAGAATGGATTCATAGCTTGCCTGGCCTGAGCTTTTTCTTTTAAACTCTAAAACTCCTTTATGTATTCAGTATATAGATACTGTCAGAGCTAGTTGTTTTCTTCCCCATTTGGCCTTGTAAATAAAACAATTTTAGATCTGCTTCCTCTACTATGATACAGTGTATGACTTTGTCAGATTTTTTTCTGAGTGTACTTGCAGCTCAAGGTTTCTCTGCGTGCTTTGAAAACTTTTTGCATGATAATGAGAAGAGAAGAGTAAGAATGTGTCTCAAGTGAAGCTAACTGGGACAGGGTGTGGTGTCCAGTTGCTTCTTTTGGTGGGGGACACAAAATGAGCCACAATTGTTGAAGGACAGACATTGTGGTAAGAGTTTATGTACCATAGATTCGTGTAAGGGGTCTGGAGGCATGACTGGAGTATTCCTGTATTGGGATATTCCTATTTAAAACACTGTCCTCCAAACTTGCTTCATTCCATCTCCACAGCAGACTCCTTTTCCAGGCTGCTGAGACAGCTCACGTGGGTAAAAGCACTTGTTGCTTCTGACCTGAGTTGATCACTGGACCCATAGTAGAAAGGAAGAACATATTTATGAAAGTTATCCTCTGACCCCCACCATGCACATCACACACACACACACACACACACACACACACACACACACACACACACACACACACACACGTATAGATAGATACACATGGATGCCTTCACCTTTCTGAGGGCCCATGGAATCCAAGTGTTTGTCTCTGAACCTTGTCATGATTGTGCCATGAGAAAATGCTCTGTTACCCGAATTTGCATAAGACTAATTGTGCATTTCTATGCTAGAGTATACATTCTTGGTGAACAAAAGACTTTTCTACTACTTCTGCTCAATTTTTCCAGCCATGGGGGTGGGGTGGGCATTGTATTCTCTTTGGTCCCCAGAAGGTGACCAGGAAACAGGCCCAAGGAGCAAATGAAAGTAGGACATCATGAAGACAATCCTCTAAAAGAATATGGTGACATGTCTCCCATTTGGTTTTCACCTCAGGCTAGCTTTAAACGTGTGTCAGTCTCCTACCCCACCCGGTCAAATAGTTGGCATTACAGGCCTGAGCCAGCACACCCAGCTCATCTCTCATATATTTGGACAGGATCTCTTTTGAGGCAAATCTTCCAGGAGGCAGATTTCAGGAGGCAGACAGTTTCTGGGGTGAAAGAAGGGGAAAGTTTTGTAAGAAGCTTAAAAGTTTCTAAAAAAGAAGAAGGTACTGATTCCCAGTATTTCCTTCTCTGATTTGTGAAGTTCTAGGAGAGTGCACATATGGACCAAAAGGCCCTAATGGGACATTGTTTTTTAGAAAGTTCTAGAAAGGAATGAGAAGAGCAGGCCCTCTCAAGTTAGCTTTCTGTGTTACTTAGACCTAAGCTGTCTTTTTCTCCAGGGACATCCCTTTCTAGAATTCCCTTTGTCTGTGTTCCCATTGTTCTTGTGAGGACACTCCTTTCTCTGGTAACTTCCAATAAAGTGATCAGCTTTCTTTCTGACTATTCACATCTGTGTGCTGGATTTGTTTTTTTTTTTGTTTTTTTGTCACTGAGCTTGCATATGAGAGGAAGGAGAAAATCAGACTTTCTTTTTTTAAAGCATTTATTTGTTTTATGCTGGACATAATTATACATGCCTTTTTTTTTAAATGAAAACAAACATTTGTAAACAATATTTGGGAATTTGGGCCCGGTTCTTTCCCAGCTGCTTCCTACTGGTAGGGGGCGCTGTCATGGGAGACTCCTAAGAAGATGCAGAAATCCTGGCTGTATAGGAGACATTTTTCTTGACAGATGATTGATGTGAGAGATCCTAGGCCACGATGGGCAGCACCACTCCAGGCAGGTGGTCCTGGATTATATATATAAAAAAAAAAGCAAGTGGAGCAAGCCATGGAGAATAAGTCATTAATCAGCTTTCCTCCATGGTCTCTGCTTCAGCTCATGCCTACAGGTTCCCATTGTGAGCTCCTGTACTGGCTCCTCTGGATGATAGACTACTCACAGTGACTCAGAAATGTAGGCCAAGTAACCCTTTCCTCCCCACATTGCTTTTGGTCATGGTGTTATCACAGCATCAACAAGCAAACTGGGACAACTACCCACAAAAAGGATTTCTGTGTGTTTTTTTCTTTTGACTATTGTTATTTTTCCCTAATACCCTGGCTCAATATAGAATTTTAGCTGATCAGAAAGAAGTTCTGTGAGCTGGGTGTAAGGTGAGTACCATTAATCCCAGCACTCAGGAGGCAGAGGCTTGCCTATCTCTGTGAGTTTTTGGACAGCTGGCCTTAACTGGCAAAGGATAGCCAGGGCTACACAGAGAAATCCTGTCTTGAAAAGCATCCCCACACACACAAAAAAATAAAATAAAAAATAAAGAAAAAGAAAGAAAGAAATTAATTGAAAAACCTTTCCCCAGCTTTTGTTTATTTATTTATTTATTTGAGATAGGATCTTACTGTATAGCCTTGTTTTCCCCATGATTTTGATTATACTGTTTTCTTTTTCTTTGCACTGTAAGGAGTGTTAGTTTGAGACAGAGTCTTATTTTGTAGTTGAGTCCTAGCTGGCCTTGAACTCACAGAGATCTGCCTGCCTCTGCCATCTTTTTCCTTTTGGAGTTATGGTTTTTTCTTTGAAATGTCTTTCTCCATTGTTTCCTTTCTTTCATGGACTCCTGCTGGATATTGGATACCCTGAAATCATTGTCAGACTGTGTTATTTTCACAACACAGACAGTCCCACTATACGTTCCTAAAAATTCAATTTCTTATTGTGAAATGATGAATTCAATCCTTTTCTTCTCAAATATCCCACAGCCACTCCTCCTCTTCCTCTCACTATTGTTTAATCATTTCAACTCATGAAAATGGGGACAAGGTTTTCTAAGGTATGTTACTGAGATTAAATCTCCAAGAAGAGTGAAGAAGAGAGGGAAGAAGGTTGGGTTGAGGAAGAAGTCACAATTAAGGTGATAGATACCAGCAGAAGCCCCATTAGCTGCTCCAAGGAGTTCTACAGGCTCGATAATATTTCACAGTGGTTCTGATGTGAAACAAGGAGGTTGAACCCTGAAACCCACTGTGAAGTCAAAGGATGCTGACCTTAAACTAGGCATCTCCTATTGTGAGTAGATCTTTAATAACAGGAACTAACTGCCTCAGACTTCTCTCAAAGGATAGGACAGTAAACCCTTGGTTTTTTGAAGGCGAATCTGAAGGACACAGCTTAGCTTCTGCCCTGTTACCCTCTGTGCCTGTCAGGGTCTTCTCTAAACATGGCTGTCCTCATACTCTCTCTGTTGTTGAGGGTGACTTTGAACTGATTCTCCTCTGGGATTACAAGCATGCACCACACTCACTTTTACTCAGTGATGGGGATCCAAGCCAGGGTTTCCTGCATGCTAGGCAAGCACTCTTGCAACTGAACTGCATTCCCAACACCGTGCAATTTTTTAATGTTATCAATCATGTCCCCAGGTATAGAAGCTTTCTTTATTGTTTTCTAATTAGTTTTTGGTTATCACAATCCATTATTATAATAGACTATGATAATGACTTGAATATTTTCATATATAGCCATCAGCTTTTTGTTTTGTTTTGCAAATTCTCCTGTTCCTGATTTACATTTGTTTCTTTGAACCACTTACTCATCCACCCATATACCAACTCTTAAAGGACAAGACACTGCTTTAGAGTATGGCAATCCAACAGTGAATAAAGCACATAATTCAGGAAGCAAAAACAGGATGATCTGAGTTCAAGGCCAGCCTGGTCTACACAGATAAATCCTGTTTCAAAAAAACCAAAAAAACAAAACCCTCTCCCAAAGACTCATAGAAAAGGAAAAGTCTCAGATAATAAACTAGTAAAATGTATCAACAAATAACAAAAAATAAGCAAGTCGTCCTTCATTTGAGTGAATACAATTCAGTATGCTGGGATGGAGTACACGGAGTAGGTAGTTGTGCATTTCAATAGTGTCATCAAGGAAATAACATTTAAACAGAAACTTGACCACAGAGGAGCAGGCAAGTACAATCATGGTGCTGAGAAATATCATGGGTTATGCTTCTGTGAAGACAGCAAACGGACTAGGCTGCAGGACTATCAAGGGCACAAATGTGGCTGGAGAAAAATGTACAAAGAAGCTGTGTGGGAGAGATGTATAACAAGGGACCAGATCAGTTTTGCTGTTAGTGTTACCAGCCATTTGCCTTGGTGTCTTATGTTAGTCATAGTTCACTCAAACAAGAGTCCTATGTGTGTGTACCTGTGTGTCTATTTAAACACATGCATACACCTATCGATACGAGAGAGAGAGAGAGAGAGAGAGAGAGAGAGAGAGAGAGAGAGAGAGAGAGAGAGAGAGAGAGAGAGAGAGAGAGAGAGAGAGAGAGAGAGAGAGAGAGAGAGAGAGAGAGAGAGAGAGAGAGAGAGAGAAGGCAACATGAGAGAGCTTGGAACCAGAGCAGGCAGGAGTGGGGGCGGGAGGAGTCCTCTCCAAGGGTGGATGTGTTGCAAACTCTCAGGCAGAAAGGTTCTTAGAATTTCTTCCTCAGGGAAACTTAATTTTGCTGTTAAGGCCTTACAGCTGATTGAATGTGGCCACCCAGGCTTTCAAGGATTATCTCCTTTGCTTAAAGTCAACTGATTTGCAGATGTTAACCACAGTTCAGAATACCTCAAGGCAGCAGTCAGATTAAGTGTTTGAATAACTATGGCCTAGCTGGGGGGAGGCCCGGAAAACCGAAAAGGAACCCCCAGAGCCACTTACCTCTATTTCGGTGATTTGCCTCTGTTTATATTTAAAAATAAGGCCCAGAACTGCTGATTGGAAAACTTCTTGACTGCCAGTCTTTGCTTTAGTGTTAAAAAGCTGATGAGGGAAATCCCGTGATGGGAGCGGAAATGAAGAAATAGAATTTCAGATGACTTCCCTGGGAGCTTTTCAGTCGCCCCACCCCCAACCCCTGCTGAAGTCTCTGCTCTCTGGCTAGGGGAATGTGCTAATGTCCATCTGTAGGAAGTGTGTCTATTGATGCAAAAGACTATCTCTGTGTTCATAAGTGAATGTCACTGTCTTCAGATATATGTCTCCCTCTGGCCCTCCAACAGTACCGAGCATTCCCCAGTCTTTTGGATGTCCAAGGTTATAAAGGGTCGCACTGACTCCCTTTGGTTCATGGGCCTTTTCATGAAACTTTCTTTTGCTCTACCTAAGATGGAGTATCCCACAATAGTCTTTATTCACTTGTGACTTTCCAAGTTTATGGTAAGTTTATAAACATATGTATTTTTAAAAGTGTATGTATGCATGTCATGGATGCAGTTAAGTGCAGGTACACATGAATGCTGGAGCATCAGATTACCCTGGAGCAGGAATTGCAGGTGCTTTTGGAGGCTGAGAAGAAAACTCTGCAAAAACAGTGCATGCTTTTAACAGCTGACCCATCTCTTCAGCCCTGGTTTAAACATTTAAAAAGAAGACAATGGAAATGATATGTATTACTTTTGCTGTTTCACACCACCTAGGCTAAGTTTTACACACACACACACACACACACACACACACACACACACACACACACACACGCGCGCACATCTTAAACCCTGAGGGGAAAGAGGGAAAGGGATGTCTTTCTTTGCACTCTGGAGAACCACAAACCACAATGAACTGGGAGGAATCTGTTATTGAGGCAGACATCAAATCCAGTGCTATAGACATCAGGTGAGCACACAATGCTTCTGGCTCCAGGCTTGCTCTCAATTCTGGTAGCTGTGGCAAGATTCTCATTCTGCTACAATGTTATTTCAAGTTGTGCCAAATTAGTCTTCTAATAAAACTAAGATATGGTTATCCTTTTCCCCGATATGACAGTGCACACCTCTGACTGTAGGAGGCTTGAATAAAGTTGTCTGACAGGGTTGATAGTCTTTAGATAGATAGGGTGAATGAAAACAAGATTCTGGATTGAAAAATTACCATAGTGGAAGAGGAGTAGGCGCCCCAGTAAAGAAATCTATGCAAGGTAGGGTGACTTTCCCCTGTTATCCCAGCATTCAGAAGAATGAGGCAGAAAAATTACTGGGAGTTTGAGGATAGCTTTGCTTGTATAATGTATTTCAGAACATCTTGGACTATAATGTAAGACTCTGGAAAGAGAGAGAAAGAGAGAGAGAGAGAGAGAGAGAGAGAGAGAGAGAGAGAGAGAGAGAGAGAGAGAGAGAGAATACTATTCCTAGGTATGTATTCAAATGACTCTATATTCTACTACAGAGTTGCATGCATATCCATAATTATCGCTGCTATTTTCACCTCACAATAATAAAGGGATGGGATCAGCTTAGGTGTCATATCCGTGTGTGTGTGCGTGCCTGTGTGTGTGTGTGTGTGTGTGTGTGTGTGTGTGTGTGATGATAAATAAGTTTCACAATATACACAATAATAGTACTTCCTTTAGATCTATCAACTGTACACCTTTTTATTGTCAGGTAACCTACACAACCAGTGTAGTCATGCTGGTTTTCTTAGATCACACTGTTTAACAAATGCCAATCTTGAGTTCGAATTCACCTTAGTAAATAATTATTTGGGCAGTACAGAAATTCAGCAATCCACCCTGTACTTTCACTTCAATATTTACACCTAAATGCTTCGTCACTAATTGCAGCTAAAAATTGAAGTAGTTAGAAGTTATGATTTCAAATGCCACTCTAGAGTTGACATTTCCTCAAGCAGTAGAATTTCCATTTCAGATATGTTCTCATCATCCTCAAAGCGTTTCATGAAAGGACTGCTCACATTTGTGGAAGAGAGTTGTTCCCTACAGTATACTGCCACTGGAACTGTTCTTAAAGATGTGATCTTCAGAAGGGCAAGCTTTGAAGGACCCATTTCTTTCAGAAAGAAAAAAAAAAACTGACCCATGAAATAGTACTTTCTATAGAAAGCAAAGTTTTGGTTTTTAAAGTCACAAAAGATGGAACAAAAAAATTGAAAAAAATTGAGGAGGTTTTGTTTTTTGAAGTTCTTCCTGAGAGGGAAGAAACATTATGTCTGATCACTTGGTTTATTCTTTTCTTTGGGCCTGCTTAGCACATTGTGTCAAGATGACTTCCCTGCAGTTAACAACAGCCCCCTACTACTAGTGTAGAATTAAATGAAGTTACATGTTGCCTTAGCCATAATGTATTTATTAGTAGGGAATCTTTTGGTTGCAAATGATAGAACTCCAAATGCAAATGAGTTTAAACACACACACACACACACACACACACACACACACACACACGTAATCTATATAATTGAAAACTCTAGGAAAGAGGTGGGGAATTTCTTCAGGCATGGCTGGCTCTAAATATTTAAGTAATTTCATTGGGGTCAATTTCTTTCTCTTTTCAGGTGTGCTTTCATATTTAGGTCTCAGTTTTAGGCTTACTTTATAGCCATCCAGTGAAGAAAAGAGTCTATTAGCTCCTGAAAGTTCTGGGATTATGTCTCTTTGATTTAAAAATATCCAGTGACAAAGGAGACAGACTACAATGATTTAGTAAGGTGTGGCCACAGTCCCACCCTGAATCTAGGATTTTCTAGCAGTGTTAGCTGCATCACAAGGACCTAAAGTGGGACAAATGGGTAATATATAGGAAAATGACAGTATATAGATACTAAATAAACAAGTAAAAGTAAAAGATGCCCCCTACATCTATGGCAGAAAAGCCAGCCCAAGAATTTGATGTGACTTTTTAGGTTAATCAATTTGGCAGTGCAGGGGAGAAGGGGTTGAATCAGGGTTTTTCTGTAGCTTTGAAGCCTGTCATAGAACTTGTTCTGTAGACCAGGCTGGTCTTGAACTCTCAAAGACCAGCCTGACTCCCTAGTACTAGGATTAAAGGTGTGTGCCACCACCACCTGGCTTAAGTTAATCAATTTTAATTACACAAATCTTTGAGTTTCCCTTATTTCTGTTCTAAAATGACTTTGTATTTTGTATCCCTCTCATATATTATGAGATGTCCTGAATTCTGGAGCACCTCTGCAAAGGTCCAGGTAGTAAGGAGAGCATTTCATTTTATTGCCTACCTACAAATTCAGCATGGTGGTGAAAACTACAATACAATAATATTCCCTTATTCTAATTTCCTCTGACCTGCCTAAAAGAAGTGATATTTAGACTTGGGTTGATGATGTGAACCCTTATGACAGAAATTTAGCAATCAATACTGCACTCCACTATTTAAACCCAAATCTCTATGACTAATCCTAGGCTAATATGAAAGAGGTAGGAGTTATGATTCCAAATTTTCTACTTGCCTACATTGGATCTCCTCAGATACAAATCAGTGGTACCCCTACATAAAGCACTTAAGATAAAAAATAAACCCACTTACATCGATTGGCCTGTGTAGCAGTACACTCTCATGTCAAAAAAATTTTGAAAAGGGTAATGACTAAAGAAAAGAGTGATGCTTGCAATTCCCATGAAGCTTGCCAGTTTTGGAGTAAAATTGGGGCAAGTCATAGGGCTTAGCCATAGGATCACACTTCCATAGTTTCTAACTTCAGTTGCTATAATTTTCTGTTTTTTACTTTTGAGATTATAACTGCAACATTTGTCTCTTCCCTTTCCTCCCTCCAAACCCTCCCATACACTCCTCCCTGCTGGCCTTCGAATTCATGGTACTATAGCTTTTAGATGAGCACCCTGTGCTTCCTCACTCATCCTACTGCAGCCCAGAGACTCCCAAGCTCAGGAGGAGGAAAGGGCTGGGAACTCCTAGCATTTCCCACTTGATTTTTCAAGAGGTCACCTTCTCTTGCTGCCCTCCCTTTAATTTTTGTTGTTGTTTTGTGTGTGTGTGTGTGTGTGTGTGTGTGTGTGTGTGTGTGTGTGTGTGTGTATGTGTGTGTGTGATTTTTTTGAGACATGGTTTCTTGTAGCCTGGGCTGGCCTGGAATGGGCTATGTAGCTGGGGATGACCCTGATACTCCAGAGTTCATCTCCTGAGGGATATAATCCAGGGTCTTGAACTTACTAGGAATGCACTCTAACAATCGAACTCTATCTCCAGGCTCTAATTCTGTTACTTCTTTTTGTGTATAATTTATGTGCCACAGCCCATGTAGAGGTGGGAGGACATTTTTGTTGGAGTCAGTTCTTTTCTTTTAACTTTTATGGATTCCCTTAACCCAGATCACTAGGTTTGCCCAGCAAGTGTCTTTACCCTCAGAGCTATCTTATTGGCCCATTTCTGTTTTCTTGTGTCCTTGCTAAAGCAAGCCACGATCACAAACCCTTAAAAAATGGCAGCTTAGTGTATTTACAGGGTTTCCCAGAACCCTAGCCCTTGAGAAGCAAGGATGGAGATTGACTAAGTGTGCTTGAGCCCTTGCAGGCCAAGAGAGCATCCGTCCTTTCTGACTGTCTATGGATGCTCTCCCGACACTAGTACAGCTCTCTAACAGATTTATCTGCAGGTGCCCACCCTGTGCACTTGTACTCCACCCCTGCCCCGCCCCGGGAAGCAGGATGCAAGGAACCTCCAGCTCCACGGTCCACTGCTCAGACTGAGAGATTGGGCTGTCCCCTCCCACCACGTGCTCCAGCCTTCCCTATCCCTCGGTGGGCGTCTCTGCGGGGGACTGTCCCCTCTGGTTCCTGGTGTCCTGCCCCAGTTCTTGCCTCTGGAAACCAGGCAGGGGTGTGGGTGCAGGGCCACAGGGGGCGGAGTTGTTCTCAACTCTCAGTGGCTGAGGCCAGAAGCACTTTGCTGCCAGAGTCCTGAAGTCTCTGAGAGTTTCTAGGTACAGGACGCACAGCGCACTCTGTCCTAGTGCTTGTCGGTCCCAGCTAGGGGGCTCTAGTCTTCTGAGCCATAGAATTGCTCAGGCTGCGACCCTTCCGGCGGTGTCTGTACTTGTACAGGCGGGCTGCTCGCCGGCCAGAGTCCGGCAGCAGCGGGTTGAGTTTGAGGTCCCCGACCAAGGAGTCCGGCTTGAGGATGGCGGAAGCAGGGCCCCCTTCAGCGCGGCCCTCTCTTGCTCAAGCTCCTGTCTCGTCGTGGCTGGCTTTCAGGCCATTGCCGGTGGCTGTTGCTCAGGCTCCCAGTACTGGGAATTTCCTGCTGAACCCGGACAGCTGCAGTTTCGTGCCGTTCACGCAGTCAGTCCCGGTGCAGGTGGACATGGCCATGGCCCTGCATCGTGTTAAGATTGCAGAGAAATATGGGAAGAACTACCTCTGCTTGCTGCAAGCAGTCTTCCTTGCAGGTGAGTATCATTTCCCAGTGCACTCCCACCCAGCGGCCTGGGACCCGGAGCTCTCTCCCATCTCCCTGGCTCCCTCCTCCGCTTGCTGTGGGGCGGGTGCACTTTGTCTTCTCCTTGCTCTCAGTGTGTAGATGTTTGTCTTGCTCCCTCTCCCCTTCACTCTAAATCCCACCCACACGCACACACACACAGCGGTGTTGCTCCTAGTAAGGAGCCATACAGACTGAGGTCCTCAGTTCCTCAGGCCAGCTGCCACGCTGAGGGTGTGAGTGACTTTCGACTCTGTTCAAGCCCTTTGGGTGGACTTCCAGAAACCAGCCTGGCAAGGTGAGACCTTCCCACGACTCCTACCCACTTTCCATCTGACTCCTACCCACTTTCCATCCGACTCCTACCCACTTTCCACCCGTCTAGGTGCCTCCTGGTGGAGTTGGGAACACAAGGGATCTTCCCACTCTGCATCCCGCACCCCAGAGCCCAACCTCCCTGGGGATGCACTTCCCTGTAACACTCCCTGTAGTTAAAAAAGCTAAGTTTATTTACGTGTGTGGGTGGTTGCTGTTTGTTTCATTAGCACGTGCTAGGGCTAAGTCAGAAAGGCGCTGGGATTCTAAAAGCCGCGGGCCTGAGGTTGAAGGAGGAGTTTGTAGGCAAACTGCCGCCAAGGATTTGCGCTTATCCGCCAGGACCACCACATCTTTCCAGCTTGGTCCCAGGAGCTTCCTGCCTCTCTGATGCTCTTACCACAAAGGCAGAGCCCTTCCTTACTCTTCTTGGAGGGACAAAACCGAAGCTAACGAATCCCTCGCTGCTGCCGCTGTACTTTGGTAAAGGCTTGAGAGTAGTGCAAAGCAGGGCTTGATGTACACAGTCAGAGGTGGTGTGTCGCGAAGCATGCGGAGTTCCAGTAGGACCACTGGGAGTACTGGAATATCTGCCAGGTGCTGCAGCTGCCAGCCATGTCTTCTGAGCTCTGTGATGTTTCTTGTAATGGGAACTTGGGAATTGAAAACTAAACTTGGTGCAGTTTTTCTTTTCACAAATCAAGTAGCCACAGCGCGCGTCCCAAATTCCACTTCTTATTCGAAGTTATCCATGAATTTAGCTTGGAATTGGAAGGAGGTCACGCAGACATCTTTGGTTAAACCACAGGAAACTCCGGGCTCTGTCTAAAGCGTCTTGGTAACAAAGAACCCTTTGGTCTTGAGTATTTTGTTTGGAATTGGTCAATGTTATTTTCTGTATGTAATAATAAATCATTAAGGGAAGTGTGGCGATGGGGCTCAAACTCCTTCAGGGTTTAAGGGCAATTTAAATAGATTTGGGAGGGTACAAAAAGAAACCAATGGAAACTTTTTGTGCACGTGCAGTGTGCAGTGAGAGTTTAAAACCAACTTCATAAGAAAAATACTTTAAAAACTGCGACAGAGTCTCACTATGTAGCTCAGGATGGCCTTAAAATAATCCTCAGTACTGGGATTAGTACACCCCCATATTAACCACTACTCCAAACACACACACACACACACACACACACACACACACGCACGCACGCACGCACGCACGCACACACACACACACACACACACACACACACACACACACACACACACACACACACGAAAAAGAGGTTTTGGGGATTTGACCCAAGGCCGTGTGGATGGATTCTAGGCAAATAAATACTCTATTTCAATGCTACAAGCTATTGCTATTTCTCTTCATTCTAGGTTACTGTCTTGATCCTTGGAAGTTTCTAGCATGCTGCCATTCTTTAGTCAGTATAACATGGCAACATGTCGTAGCATTTAAATGATCTTAGTCACTCTGCCGTGCTTAAGTGGGGGTGAGGTTGGGGATAGTAGGGAGTAGAGGGGCTGGCAGCTTTTTGTTTTTTACTATTTTAACTTCATGATTTTTTTTCTTTTGTTTTTGAGATGGTCATTTTTATTTTTATTTTTATTTATTTATTTATTTATTTATTTATTTATTTTTTTGCCCGGGTTACTTTTGAATGCCTGGCTTAAATGATCTCCTGTGTCACTCTCCAGAGTAACTGAAACAACAGGTTTGTAACACATACAGCTTGTACTATAACCTTAATTTGATCTTTTCAAAAATACACTTATTCATTTTGACTTTTATGTACGGCGAAAGGAGAAGCAGGGAGAATCTCTCTGAGTTTGAGGCCAGCCAGGGCTGTCTCAGAAACACCACCTCCCCCCCCCCCCAGAAAACCGCAAAACCAAAATACCTAAAATCAACTAAACAAACCAAAGACGGGAATGGATGAGGATGGACAAGTTGGGTTCCATTGATTTTATCATCTTCTTTTAGTGTTCAGAGTGGAGCCCAGGGCCTCCCACACACATGCTAAACACATGCTCTACCACAGAGACTACATTCCCAACCCCAGGATTCACTATCGACAATGGGATTTTTTGTGCAACATTCAGGTTGAACTGGCCAAGATCCGGAGCTGGGAAGAAGTAGGGAGAAGTAATCCTTGTTTCTTCTTGTCTTCTCTTCTAAGTCTGCTTCTGTATGGGCTATCTTGATAGGTGGCGCAGCCCGAATAACAAACAAGTCTATTACAGCTTTTCTTTTGAGCTTGCTTTTACAGCTTTCCCTTCTCACAGGCTATCTTACCTAATGATGGATAGGGAAAAATATTTTGTACTTCACGAAGAAAGTAACCTCTTTTCATCTAATCAAACCTCATGCAACTGAGAACTTAAGGAGCTGTGAAAACCTGTTCATGTACAAATTTGTTTCAAGTGCAATTTGGCATCATTAAGTTTTAGCTCAAATAGTGTATACATGACAACACTTATTTGATGTGTGTTAAACAATGTTGTAAGATGTATTCCAACAATAATGGATCTTTTAGGAGGCTGAACATTTTCTTTTTGATACAAGGTCTCATGTAGCCCAGGCTTCTCTGGAAAGCTCTGCGTGGTTGAGGATGATCCTGAATTCATGATGCTCCAACCTATACCTGCCCAGTGTTGACATTATGAGTATAAGCCACCATTCCACATTATATGTGGTTCTGTGGAGCAAACCCAGGGTTTCATGCATGCTAGGCAAGCCCTTTACTGATGGAACTGCTTCCCTAGCCCTAGACCACATTATATTGAATATTTCCCATGGCAAACTTCAGTGGGAAATGAGGCATTCTCTGGGAAACTGGGCATCAGCACTTAGTGCCTGGTTTATTTTTCTTCTCAAATTTCTAGCCATTTCAGATGGAAAGGTTTTCAAAAAGATTACTTACCTTCCAGACTCCTGAAGCTGGAAATAATTGCATCCTTTCCTGGTGACTCAAGACTGTCCTTAGGAAGCATCAGTTACTTTAATATGATGTATACAGTACTCAGGGCTTTCCAGTGGAGGCTTTTTGTCTCTATGGCAAATGCGTACAGATCTTTGTGCCTTTTAATTTATAATGTCTGCTTTGTCTAATCTTTCCATATATCCCTTCTGTTAGCTGTCATTTCTTGCTGCTGTCAGTTCTTTCTACTGACTTTTACTGTCTTTTGCTCCAGGCTCCATCCTCCATTCTACTGCAAGCTAAGGAACATTGATTGCAACCTAAATCTGAAGAACTATCTGAAAACTTTAAATAAACAAAAGTTTGGGAAGTCTTCCTTTATTAATACACACAAACTTTTTGTGTTTGTATGGGTGCAAATGTGTGTGCAGATGGAGGAGGCTAAATGTTGACTCTGACTTTCTCAGTAGCTCTCCACCTCATTTTTTGAAACAGGGTCTCTCACTGAACCCTTGAATCCAGAGCTCATGGATTCAGCTAGTCTAGACCATGCTGCCCTGGAACTCCCCGAGTTTTGTCTGTCTCTCCTAGTATTGAAGGTGCCACCATGTCTGGCCACAGCAAGTGCTCTTAACTGTTGAGCCATCTTTCTAGCTCACTCAAATAAAAATAAAAGTAATAAAAAGATTATTTTGGCTCTTCTAGGTCCTTTGCCAATCTTCAGAACTTTATTTTTTTTTACCATTAGCTTGTCAATTTGTATACAAAAAAATTTAGTTAGTATAAGCTTATTATCTATAGGTCAATTTAGTGGATTTGTTTGTTTGTTCATTTGGGATAAGGTCTCATAGCCTAGGCTGGCCTGAAACTTGTTTTGTGTTCCAAGCAGTGAGTATTTTTCACGGACATTACTTTCTTTTATTTATTGCATTCTTGCAGGGGAGGTGGAATCAGAGCTCAGGGCATAACAAGCTTGTGGCCTGCCACTAAGTTATGCCTTATATGTAACATGAACTTTATATATTATATTCCTCATTTTTGAGGAAGGGTCTCAAAAAGCAGCTGCCCTCTAATGATTCTCTCATTAGCCTCCCTAGATGTTAGGATCCCAGGTTTGTGCCATCTGCCTGGCTCAGAGTTTATTTTTAGTAAGTTGTTGCTGATTTTTTGCAAAGTTTCTAGGTGAAAGAAAAAATTCACATGCTGCTAGAAAACGAATTTTGAAAATCTTTGTGGCTGGAGACTGTGATAGATACTGAGCTGCCTGTCTCTTCAAAATAATATTTCAGCTAGGTCAGCATCAAGTCCTGTGTTACATTTAGGGTACCACAAGTTCTGTGCTCCTTAGGATCTTCATTTGCAGTGTTGTGCCTGTTGGTTAATTAGCTGACACCTTAGCTATTGAGTACCCAGTGTGTTGACAAGGAAAACCTTAGAGCTATTTAAATTTTTTTTATTCTATTAAAAATGAACTGGTGTGATGAGGTTAGTTATTCTTAGGTTTCTTGATGGCACTTAAAGGAATATTCATATGCTGGAACATTCTTGAATTTTGAATTTGCATTTACAAGCCTCATCATTTGATCTATCATTTTGCACTGTTTACAAAGAGGGTCAGTTTTACTTCCTTTGTTGTGACCTTGGAAGGATCACTAACAGATATTGTGTGTTCTCCTGCACGAATTATAAACCAAAGTAAACCATTTTAATTGGATTTACTGTTGCAGATGCTGTGCATTTCAAAATTAGATTTTCTAAACCCCAGAAGTGATGAATAGCCACGGAGTAAGAGAGTTGGCATTTAGTTATATGTCTACATGGATATTGTGGATTCTGACTTTAGTGTGCCATCTTGTCTAGTTTTATAGCTTATGCTTTAAATAGCTGTCCTCATATGGTCAGATGTTATAAAAATTTAAAAAGAGGTGAATGCTAATACTTAATACATTTAGAATGCTTAGTTCATGGTTGGGACCATCGTGTTTGTGATTATCATTACATCTGTAAGCTCATGCTCAAGCATGGCTAGACTCATTTGCACTGTGGATACTGAGCAAATGATGATTCAGATGAATAAGGAAAGGAATTCCATTGTCAGGTGGTGCAGGCAAATACCTTTAATCCTAGCACTCAGGAGGAAGAGGCAGGCTGATCCTTGTGAATTGGAGGCCAGCCTGGTCTACGGAGTAATAGGAGAGCAAGGGCTACACAGAGAAACCCTGCCCTGAAAAACCACAAAAAAGAAAAGAATTCCTGCTCTTGAGAGGTTGGTCAGTGGCTAAGGGCACTTGCCAGAGGAACCTGGTTTAATTTCCAGTACCCACATGACCGTTCAGTAGGCTATAACTTTATTTCCAGGGGATCTGATGACCTCTTCTGACTTTCAGAGACACTAGATGTAGCAAGCGCATGGTTCATAGATGTGCCTGCCAGCAAAACATTCATATACATAAAGTAATTAAAAGGAAAGAAAATTTTCTTTGTAAAAGATTATTCTTGCGTGTATGTGTGGGTTGAGGCACATACTGGTGGAGCTCAGAGGACAGCTTTATAGCATTAGCATTTTCTCCTACCTTTCTGTTATTTCCAGGAGAGAAACCCACGTCAGGTTTTCAGGTTTGCAGGCAACAGTGCCTTTACCTGCTGAACCATCTTGCTAGCTCCAAAGGACTTTTCTTTTCATTCTCAATTTATATTGCTAAGGAATGGTCTGTGACATTTAAAATTGAATGCTGGCCAGGTGTGGTGGCTCTTGAAAAAGAGGCAAAAGTGGGTGGATTTCTAAGTGCTAGGACAGCCAGGACTATGTGGAGAGACTGTTTCAAAACAACAACAACAACAATAACAAAAAAAAAAAAAAACAAAACGAAGGAACAAACAAAATAAATAAAATTGTGTACTGGAGAGTTTTCTTTGTTTCGTTACTTTAGTTTTCTTCCTCTATTTTTTTCTTTCTTTTGTGCTTTTGTTTTGCTTTGCATTTGTTTTTGGGGGGAGAGGTCTCACTGCAGCCCAAGCTGACCTGGAAATCACTTTATAGTGCAGAGTAGCCTTGATTTTATGGAAATCCTCCCACCTCATCTTTCAATAGTGCTGGAATAGGAGCCACTGGTGTCTAGCTTGTTTGTTTTTAAGGCGAGTTTTCAGAGTTATCCAAAGAAGCGAATTCTTTTGAATACAAATGGCTTTTCTCTGACAATCATTTTGAAGAGGATGCAAGCACATTTCTGAAAAAAAAAAAAAGCTTCTTTAACATAGATGTTGCATTTATCGAAGAGTTTTATTATCTGTCAATTTTAAAGATTTGATCAAGTTGCAAAAGAGCTTTAGCTGAACCAGAGGAGCATAAAAAACTCCGAGTCAGTGGAGGTTTTAGCCTTTTCTAGGTTTTGCAGACCATTCATTTGAATCACAATACTTCATATTTGCATGTCATTGCACTATATGCACACATATACATGTGAATATCAGTGCCTGCAAAGACTGCCTTTTCACTTGCAGCCCATGCAAATGTGTCTGACCCAGGACAGATTGATAGCTGGTTGGACCACCTTCAAATCCTTTAAGTCCTGAGCAGCCGAAAGGATCCCTCCCCTCAAGGACTACGGGAGAAAACAGTTTGCTTTTCGTTTCTTCTGCGTGAGTGCCTTATCAGTTTAGTTCTGGATGTCCTTTTACTCTGTTCTCACTGCACCCTACAATCAGTACAATTGTAACATTCATCACTCTGGGCCGGAATTGTTTGTAGATAAAGACTCCCCCCTCATCTGGATGGATACCTAACTGGCTTCTGTAGACTCACATTAACGGGACTTGGCTTTAGCGTTGAACACATGAATTATTAGAGCAGCTGAAAGATACATGAAACAACAACAAGATTGTGTTGAAAGATGGACTACTGCCTTGCAGCGTGTTTTTTTCTATCATCTCACCCGTTCCTTCCATTCCTCAATTTTTGCTAGATTCCATTCAATCCCTTGAATCATTCTTTTAAAGCACAAATAAAGCTGAACATCTCCTTCCCAAATGTGGAAGATCTTCCTTATTGTATGCTGTGTGAGCCTTGGAGTGGTGGTACAATGATGACAACTGCATAGCAAGTACTCAGGCAACCCTTCCAGACATTTGTTTTCATACGATGTCTGTCTATTTTTTTTTCCAAAAGACTAGCTTTCAGCATCTCAGGCTAGCCTGGAACTCACTGTAGCCAAGGCTGACCTCAGACTTGTGACAGTCTTGTGCTTCAGCCTGCCCCCCCCCAATTACTGCGGAAATGGAAGGGATGCACCATTGTACCCAACCAGGGGATGGTTAGCTTGAAGGCTGTCTTAGAACTTCTTTGATCTTTTAATTGTCACATTTAATGATTGCTTCCTTGTTTTTTTTATTGTTGATATTATGTAAGCAGTATTGAGTCCTAATTTTGATCACGATTAAGCTGTACTTGTAGTAATCACTAAAACAATTTTGTCTTTCAAAATACATGTTTTGTGAAAAATGCAAGGGAATCCTGTGGTAAGAGCCACATCCAGCCCTAAAATACATCTGTAATGATCATATGTAATATATAGGCATATACAGTACACATATTTTTAATATTTTTAGCAAGATTAAAAATATGTGTACTGTTTAGTGTTAGGGCTTAGTGGTTGAGAGCCCTTGCTGCTTTTCTAGAGGACAGGAGTTCAATTCCCCCCCCCAATACATGCAGCTCATAAACTCCTATAACTCCACTCCCAGACCACCTAACACCTTCTAGCTTCCAGGGGCACCCACACTCATACACTCGTACATTCACACACACACACACACACACACACACACACACACACACACACACACACACACACACCACACACACATACACACCACACACACCACACACACATACACACCATACACACACACACACACACCACACACACACACCATACACACACACACACACACACACACACACACCACACACCACACACACACACACTTGAATAGAAATACATCTTAAGGGAGTGGAAGAAGGGGAGGGAGGGGAACTTGGGTTGGTATGTAAAATGAAAAAAAATTAAAATAAAAAATCTTAAAGCGCTCAAAGTGTTGTTTAACTTATCACATGAAAGGTTGTTCAGCTGGAGCTGATATGGCTCAGTTGATAAAATGCTAACAGAAAGTCCTCTGTTCATACCTCAGCACCACACAAACTGAACTAAGGGCGGAGGCAGGATGATCAGATGTTCAAGGCCACCCTCAGCTAGAGATTAAGTTCAAGGCAAACCCGGGCAACATGAGACACTGTCTTGATTTTAATTAAACTTTATTTTCATAAAAATTGTTTTCTTATATTTTGATCATGTGCTTTATCCTCTCCCTGTTGTTCCAAACCCTCCCCTCCTCCCTTCCTCCCCAACTTGATGTTCTTTCTTTCACTCTCTAAAAACAAACAAAAACATAAGAAACATATTTTAAAAGTTAACAAAACAGAAAAATAGAAATCAATATAAGTAAAGCAAACTAAGACAAAACAAAAAAAAAGAGAGATCCTATGTTGAGAAAAGTTACAATACAATGGTTTTTGAACTGTCTTTGAAATTTACATTACAAATACAGTTCAGCATCTTTTCAAATATTTTGGTTTAATGGCTGCTGTTCTTTCCTGTTATCAGGTTTGTCTTAGTGACTTATACTCTTAGTGACTTATACAGAAAATTAGATTCCCATCTTCATTCAGTTTACGGCTTGCCTCATTACCTTTATGTTGGTGCTGGGGGTTGAAGAATTTCCCATAGATTTTGCAGATATCCTATATTTTCTCTGCTCTAGCTCCCAAAGATGGAGATTTGAAATCCTTTGGTGTGTGTCCATCTAAACCAAGCTTTAGGGATAGAGGGGTAGCTCAGTGGTACAAAGCTTCACCTGAGTTTGTGATGCAGCACTGTAAGCACACATAGTGACACAAGCTCCTAGTTCCCTGGGAGTTGACAGATGTGCAATGGGGCAAAAGCTATTGTGCTTGGCTTCTCCCACAGCAGCTTTAGCCTCCAAGGATTTTTCTTAGGTTTCCTATCAACCCAGGTACGCTTTAAGCAGAATTTCATTTTATTGTTTCCCACCCTGTGTTTTGCAGCAGGAAGATTTTATTCTTCCAGATGACCAATAAGGTGAGCTAGTTCATGTTTTTCACACTTCAAAATCTCATAGCCTTCTCACCCTCTTTAAAAAATTATTAGCAAGGTTAATGAAGGTGGACCCAGGATCTCATGCATGCAAGGCAAGGTCTCTACCACTGAACTTCATTCCTCAATGTCCCTCACTAGCAAGATGTAGAGCTAGAATTTGAACCCAGAAAATCTGTTCCTAGAGTGTACATTCATAAGACTATGTGGTATGGCTTATGTGAAAAACACTTATTTATTTGAAAAATTCTAATTTTGTATGGACATACAGCTCAGTGGTACAACATCTTTCTAAAGTACACAAGGTACTGGGTTTGTTCCCCAGTACCAAAACAAACAAACAAACAAACTGTCAGAATTTAATGTTATGTTTTATCACCCAAGTGAGCAAGAGACAAACATAATCCTATGGTAATGCTGGTGCTATGATGTCATTAAAATACGTGTCTCTATTTTCTCAGAGGTTATAGGTATATCTAAGTTGTTTATCTGTTCTTGATTTAATGTTGGTATGTGGTACTTATCTACAAAATTGTCCATCTCCTTAAAGTTTTCCAATTTTGTGGAGTACAGGTTTTGAAGTATGACCTGATGATTCTCTGGATTTCCTCAGTGCCTGTTATGTCCCCCTTTTTGGTTATGATTTTGTTCATTTGGATATTCTTTCTCTGCCTTTTGGTTAGTTTGGATAAAGGTTTGTCTATTTTGTTGATTTTTCTCAAAGAACCAACTCTTTGTCTCATTGATTCATTGCACTGTTTTCTTTAGTTCTATTTTATTGATTTCAGCCCTCAATTTGACTATTTCTTGCAGTCTACTCCTTCTGGGTGAGTTTGCTTCTTTTTGTCCTTGTGCTTTCAGTTGTTCTGTTAATTTTCTAGTGTGGCATTTTTCCAACTTCTTTCTGTAGGCATTCAGTGCTATGAACATTCCTCTTACCATAAGTTTGGGCATGTTATGCAATTACTTTCATTACATTTTAGGAAGTCTTTTATTTCTTTATTTCTTTATTGACCCCGTGGTGGTTCAGTTGATCATTGTTCAATTTCCATGTGTTTGTGGGCTTTTTGAAATTAATGTTGCTGTTGAATTCTAACCTTAAGCTGTGGTGATGCGACAGAGTACAGGGGTTTATTCCAATTTGTTTTTATCTGTTGAGGTTTGCTTTGTTACTGAGTATGTGGTTGATTTTTGAGGCGCTGAAAAGAAACTATATTCTTTTGTATGTAGGTAAAATCTTCTATAGGTGTCTTTTAAATCCATTTGAGTCATAACATCTGTTAGTTCCCTTATTTCTCTGTTAAACTTCTGTCTGGCAGATCTGTCGAGTGGTGAGAATGAGTGGGATGTTGAAGTCTCCCACTATTAGTGTGTGGGGCTTAATTTGTGATTTAAGCTTTAGCAATGTTTATTTTACAAATATAGGAGCCCTTGTGTTTGGGGCAGAGATGTTCAGAATTGAGATTTCCTCTTGATGGACTTTTCCTGTGATGAATATGAAATGCTCTTATTTATCTTTTTTGATTGATTTTAGTTTGAAGTCCATTTTGTTAGATATTGCGATAGCTACATCAGCTTGTTTCTTAGGTCTGTTTGATTGGAAAATGTTTTCCCAACCCCTTACTCTGAGGTAATGTCTGTCTGTGGGTTTGAAGTGTGTGTCTTGTATGAAGCAGCAGGATGGATTCTGTTTTCGTGTCCAATCTGTTAGCCTGTGCCTTTTTATAGGTGAATTGAGATAATTTATATTAATGGATATTAATGACTAGTGATTGCTAGTTCTTTATTTTTTTGTTTTTGTTGGTGGTGATAGCATTGTGTGTTCATTTCCCTTCTTTGGGGTTTGCTGCTGTAAGCTTATCTATTTTCTGTGTTCTTGTGGACATAGGTGATTTCCTTGGGTTGGTGTTTTCCTTCTAGTACTTTCTGTAGGGCTGGGTTGTGGATAGGTATTGTATAAATTTGGTTTTATCATGGAATATCTTGTTTTCTCCATCTATGGTTTTTTAAATCTTCGCTGGGTAAAGTTGTCTGGGCTGGCATCTGTGGTTCCTTAGTGTCTGTATAACCTCTGACCAGGACCTTCTGGCTTTCATTGTTTCCATTGAGAAGTCAGGTGTAGTTCTAATAGGTCTGCCTTTATATGTTACCTGACCTTTCTTCTTTTCAGCTCTTAATATGCTTTCTTTATTCTGTATGTGTATTGTTTTGATTGTTAATGTGGAGAGAAGACTTTTTTTTTTTGGTCCAATGTATTTGGTATTCTGTACGCCTCTTGTATTTTCATAGGCGTGTCTTCCTTTAGGTTGAGGAAGTTTTCTTCTATGATTTTGTTGAATATATTTTCTGTGACTTTGAGTTGGACTTCTTCTATCCCTATTATTCTTAGGTTTGGTCCTTTCATGGTATCTCAGAGTTCCTGTATGTCTTGTGTTAAGCATTTGTTGGATTTAAAATTTTCTTTGACCAGTGTGTCTATTTCCTCCAAGTTATCGTCAATGCCTGAAATTCTCTCGTCCATCTCTTGTATTCTGTAGTTTATGTTTGCATTTGTGGTTCCTGATTATTTACACAGATTTTCCATTTCCAGAATTCCCTCAGTTTGTGTTTTCTTTATTGCCTCTATTTTAGATTCCATGTCTTGAATCATTGCCTTCACTTGTTTGATTGCTTTTTCTTGGTTTTCTTTAAGGGGTTTGTTGATATCTTCCAATTTTTTTGTCTGTCTTTCCTCCGTTTCCTTTTTTTTTTTAAGATTTTTTTATTTAAATTTGCAACAAGCTTGTTTTACATGTCAATCCCAGTTCCTTCACCCTCCCCTGCTCCCCTGTCCCCCTCCCAACCCCCATCCCATCCACTTTCTGCTCCCCAGGGAGGGTGAGGCCTTCTAGAAGAGATCATCAAAATCAGTCAAGTCATTTGTGGTAGGGCCTAGGCCCTCCCTCTTGCCTCTAGGTTAAGGGAGTATCCCTCCATGGGGAATGTGATCCCAAAGTCCTTTTATGCACCAGGGATACATCCTGGTTCCACTGTCAGATGTCCCTTAGACTGTTCAGGTCTTCTAGAGACCCACTTTCAAGGGGTCTGGGTTGGTTCTATGCTGGTTTTCTAGCTATGAATCTGGGGTCCATGAGCTCCCCCTTGTTCAGGTCAGCTGTTTCTGAGGGTTTCTCCAGTCTAGTGTTGACCCCTTTGCTCATCACTCCTCCCTCTCTGCAACTGGATTCCAGGAGTTTGGCTCAGTGTTTAGCTGTAGATGTCTGTTTCTGCTTCTATTAGCTACTGGATGAATGCTCTGGGATGGCATATAAGGTAGTCATCCAGCTGGTCTGGACCTGAAGCTCCTAAAGATTTCTTATCAATGTGAACTTAGTGTATATGGCTTTTTGTAAGTCTTGCCTCTTTCATTAATCATAATCTTCTTCCCTCCCTCCCTCCCTCCCTCCCTCCCTCCCTCCCTCCCTCCCTCCCTCCCTCCCTCCATTCCTTTCATTCTTTGTAAGTGTTTCAATATGTAGTTCTGGCTGGCTTGGAACTCAGTATGTAGACCGGGATGGCCCTTAATTCATATAGACATAGGCCTGCCACCATGTCTTATGTGCTGGAACTAAAGGTATGTGCCACAATGCATGGCCCATTTCATTTTTAAAGGCCAGATCTCTCTGTGTAGCTATGGCTGTCCTGGAACTTGGAATCCCCTGGCCTTAGCCTTCCATTTGCTGTTTGATTGTAGAAACATATTTCTTTTCTGTTACTGTATTTTTTAAATTATAAAATATGAAGCTGTATGTTTGCATGCAGAGAGGGTCCAAATAGGAATTCACTAGAAGTTTGCTGAATTGCCATAGATTGGAAAGTGTTTCCAATATATATTAGCAAAAGAAGGATTTAGCATGGCTTGTTAGAGAATTATGTGAGGTTTTGCACTGTACCTTTTTAAAAAGATTTATTTATGTATAATGTATTTGAGTGCTTTATTTGCATGTACTCCTTTATGCCACAAGAGAGTATTAGATGCCACTATAGATGGATGTGAACTATCATGGCAGTGCTGGGAATTGAACCCAGGTCCTCTTGAAGAGCAGCCAGTGCTCTTAACCACTGAGCCATCTCTCCAACCCTTCATACTGTACCTTTATTTTAGAACAATATACTATATTGTTCTACTGTAGTCTGATAGGAATTTATTTTTCTGATGGTTTCAGAATTATGCTTTTATTTTTCCACCTTTTGAATTGTAACATTTTCATGAGAGCACATCAATCATTTGCATGTGCTAAGTCATTTCGGTTTACAGATGGTATGGCATATCTGTTGTTCAGACTGAAATGGAAAAATTGCACACATAGAATCCCATCCATCCATCTTGTAGCAGAAACATAATTTTGTGTGTCCTACATATCAGCCATAGGAGACTTTCAAAAAGGTTATTGCTGCGAAGCACCGCAGTTAGCTTCAGACTGTAAGGTCTGGACAGACAGCTCAGTTGTTAAGAGCCCTGGATGCTCTTGCAGAGGACCTGCCTCTTGTTCTCAGCACACATATCCAAGGGCTCACAAGCATCTGTAACTCCAGGCATACAAATATGTGTGAAATAAATGTTAACAAAAGAAATTAAGACTGTGAGCATAATGGACTTTCTTTCAACAGATTGTAAACATTTTTGCTGTGGTTTGGGAAGAACTGACACTATCAAGTTGTATCTAGTTAATAATTGGGTGAGAGCTATTTGAGTGTATTTTTCAGAGCACAAGTGTCACATCACTTATCTGAAGGGTAGCAGGCCAATACTATCTGAAACTTTATCTGAATCCATGCTAGACTCTGCTACAGGTTGAGACAGTGACTGACATCTGGTGGTTATTTCATAGGGGGTTCTTGAGTGAATATGTGCATGCCTGATAGTTTCCTTGAACCCATTTCTTTATTTTAAAATGGGGATTTAGGGGCTTGAGAGATGGCTCAGCAGTTAAGAGCACTGGCTGCTCTCCCTGAGGCCTGGGTTCAATTCTCAGCCTTTACGTGGCACCTCAAAACAACTGTAATTCTAGTCCCAAGTGATCTGATTGCTTCTTTTGTACTTCATGTGTACTGAACACACTTGAGGTATATAGAGGCATGCAGAAAAATATTCTTACATATAAAATAAATAATGAATAAAAATATTTAGAAGATGAGGCCTTTAATATCAACTTTGGAGGTTTGTTTTTAAGATCAGAAAATAGCATTTCAGTGTCTTGTGCAGTGCTTGACAAATGGCAGGAGCTTCATGATGATAGCTCATTAACCATGGACCATTCATTCCATTTATTTCTTAGTTCTGTCCTCTTGGTGATAGTTGAGTTGGTTGCTGTGGTCTTCCTGGTTGACATTTATTTTCTTTTTTGCTTTCACATGTGCTTTGCTTTTGCTTCCTGATTATTTTTAAGAAAGCATGAGTATGGAAGTATTTGCTCTTTAAAGAAGTTTCTTTGCCCTGACCCTTTAGTGTAGGCTTGGTGGCATGTATATGCAGTGGGTTCAGAACCAGTTTTTGTCTATTGTATATGAACAGGAACTCCAGAGTACAAATGGTCACAAAAGAGTGTCACTGTAAAAGAAAAGCCCTAGACTGGAAATTATTGCTATTATATTTTGGGATCTGAAATACAAATGCTTTCTATAAAATGAGAAAGCTTGTACATATCAATTACTTACTTATTTAAATGATAATTTTCTCTCTAGGAACCATTACTCAGCTCACTAGAACTGAAATGTCTGGAATGGTAATCTATACTCCTATCATTTAGTCACACATTCAGAAATAAGAGCTCAAAGAGCATTGAGTCTCCTCTGTAGCAACTCTCCACAGAGCTGCTTGCTCTCTGAAAACTGCAAATAACAGGACTGTGGTAATGGTCTTGTGTACCTTGCAAGGCAGCCTTTTTACCTGTAGGTTGTTCTGACATTTTGAACTAAGTACCTCTGCACAATACTTTTTCTGTTGGTCTTTTTGCCCTGAAAAGAAAACCCAACCATTCAACCAAACAACCAAAGGAATTCTTGATCAGATAGCTAATGAAAATGTTGCACATATGGCCCGTACCCAAGGAGTTAGGTGTATTTGTTAGGAAATATGGCAATATGTTTAATTTTCAACATTTCATAAATTTATTTGATTCTTTAATTTTTCCTAAAACATTTATCTAAAGTGACCTAGGGTGGTATTTGGCCAATAATAATCAGGCATGATGGCACACATCTGTAACCCCTCCTCTTGGGAGGCAGAGGTAGGCAGGTCTCTCCAGTGGAGGCCAGACTGGTCTACATAGTGAGTTCCAGGAGAGCCAGGGCTCCATAGAGAAACCCTCTCTCAAACAACAACAACAACAACAACAACAACAACAACAACAACAACAACAACAACAACAACAAAGATGAAAGAAAAAGAGAGAGAGAGAGAGGAAAGGAGGAAGGGAGGGAAGGAGGGAGGGAGGGAGGGAGAGAGGAAGAAAGGAAGCTTCTAACATTATATTGAAGGCCAGCCTGGGCTACATGAGGTACCTTGTAGCACTTCAAAAAAAAAAATCTTTGAATTCTAATCTTATTTCCTTATTAGTGATAAAAGAATTAGTGGTTGTTACAACTTTATAATTAGATAGTAGGGGCTGGAGAGATGAGCCAGTTGTTAAGAACCCTTGCTGCTCTTGCAGAGGACTGGGTTCAGTTCCTATACCACATGGTGGTTTATAACCATCTAGAACTCCAGTTATAGGGGATCTTACTCTCCTGGCATCTGCAGGTACTATGTGCACATGGTCCACATACAAACAAGCAGACAAAATATCATGCACATTAAAAAAAAGAGACCAAGAGCCTGAAGTTTATCATATGTGAGTGAAGTACAAGAGATTTGCTCATCTTTGTACATAATTGTTTATATACAAAAGGTTTATTTTTTAGCAGAGAAGATTTATTACTTTTGAGTATGTGTATATGTGTATCTCTGTGTGGGTGTGTGCATATAATATGAGTGGAATACCCACAAGGATTCAGAGGCCTTGGATCCCTTGGAGCTGGAGTTGCAGAAAGTTGGGAGCTGGGAACCAAACGAGTTATCTGCCAGAGCAGTATATGCTCCTAACCATTGAGACATGTCTCCAGTTCCCAACCAGCTCTTTTGAGG
Source organism: Cricetiscus sungorus (assembly GCA_030556225.1). Taxonomy (NCBI): domain Eukaryota; kingdom Metazoa; phylum Chordata; class Mammalia; order Rodentia; family Cricetidae; genus Cricetiscus; species Cricetiscus sungorus. The sequence continues at coordinate 11,832,091 of JANBXA010000726.1, forward strand.
TTTGCTGTATATTTCAAGTGAGAAGAATGCATGCTTTTTATTTGTCTGTAATGGAGCAGCTTGGCCAACATCCTGTGAAAGCATGGAAGGTGCTGTAATGTGAGTTTGGTTCAGTGTTTTTTTTAATTGTGAGTCTAGCCTTTAACCCCCGAGCCATCTCTCCAGCCCTTGTTTTTGAAACGGTCTCATGATGCAGGCAAGGGTGGCCTCAAACTTGATGTAGTCAAGTATGACCTCAATTTATTGGCACTCTTGCCTCCTCCTCCTGTGTGAGTGCTGAATAGGATTATAAATGTGTGCCAAGATGCCTGCATTGCTGAGAATGGATCTCAGGGCTCCGTGCATACTAGGTAAGTGTAGTGAGATATCCACCCCCCCCCCCACACACACCTGTTGCATTGACTATGCCCATTGGGACATGGGGACAGGTGCAAGCATGACCAGGGAAGGGGGGCTAGGTCTGGGGTCCCGGACCCCAGCTCGCTCTCTAGCTTTCTGGTCAGGGACAGAGAGCATCTGGAGGCATCCTTGGGATGGGAACCTGCTGGTGGTCATCTGTCTCTGATGTAAGTGATCTCTCCCCGAATAAACATCCATCAGCCTATCGTTTTCCCACATTCTTATTTATCCATGTTTTGGGTAAGCATGTTACCAACCAACTACATCTCCAATCCTTTTATTTTTTTATGCTTTGAAATAACAATTTTTAAGGGGGCTGCAAGAGAAACGTGAATCATTTTCACTTTTGTATCACAGGAAGAAATCTTCATGGAATGCAAGAACCTCAGTCAAAACAGGGTGCGACTCAGCATCATGACTTTTTCTGAATCTGAGAATCTTGTTTTCAGCAACAGTCTTACATCTGTCTTCTCTTGCCTTTCCATTGTTAGTTCCTCTGACTTCAGTAAATAGTTAATATAGACTATTAACCTATCCCTTTTCATTAGTATTTTTTTTTTAGTTTTTCAAGACAGGGTTTCTCTGTATAGCTTTGGAACCTGTCCTGGAACTCTGTCTCTACACCAGGCTGGTCTTGAACTCACAGAGATCTGCCTGCCTCTGCCTCCCGAGTGCTGGGATTAAAGGAATATGCCATCACTGCCTAACTTGAAAATGCTATTTTAATAGGATGACATTTTAGTTCTCAAAAATATGAGTGTATTTTACTTATGTATGTGATTTTCCACATTGTTGTCTTCCCAAGAATGTAAGTCCATTAGAAAGTATCTGCCATATGGCCCTAAAATGGAGGGAATGGAGGGAAGGACACACGAATTACTTGTTCAGGGTCACAGAAAAATCTGGTCTTCCTATTGTTAGCCCATAGCATTTTGTTTTATTCTTAAGGCTGCTTATTTTATGTGGATGTCTAAATTGTGGAGTAACAATTTTTATAGTTCTTCAAGATTCTGAATGGCACAGGATTAATCAGTTTGCATATGTATTATTTTCAGTTTGCCATTTGACATAAAATCCATCAATTTATTTTAATAGATAGTCTTGCTATTCAAATCAGGAGCAAAATCTGGATTTATTTTTTTGGGATGCTCCTATGTTCTAATGCTGTTTGTTTTGAGAGAGGCTCTCTCTATGCAGCACTGGCCTAAAATTCACTATGTAGACTAGGTTGGTTTTGAACTCAAGAACTCATCTGCTTCTACATCCCAGTGCTGGAATTCTAGGCATATGCCACCACACCTGCTTCTAATGCTCTTTTATTCAAGCTCTGGACCATCACTACTTTTGGAAGCATGTGAAGACAGAGGAGAATCTTGTCTTTCATTCTGTGACCCTTCTACCTTATCTCCATGTCTAAAACTGTGAATGTGTGACACATTTTTGACTGTTATAAACATTACTTTATTTGAGGCACCATGGTGTTGAAAGAAGTATTTCATATGGTAATGTGGGTGATTTAGTTTGGGATATACCAGGAATCTAAATATATATAAATACACACACACACACACACACACACACACACACACACACACACACACACACACACACACTGCAAGACAATTTTAAAAATTACTTTTTATGTTCTGACCAATCACATTAAAAAAGATTAATACATCTTTATATATTTACTTTGTGCACAGTGGATATGTGGAGGTCAGAAGACAATTTGCACCTTAAAGAAAAATTCAGTCTTTCCTTGTACCATCTGGGTCCCAGGGACCAAAGTCAGATTGCCAGGCCATTTTGTGGCCCTCAATCTTATGATTTAGTGACTTGTGTTTTATGAAAATATATATGCCGGTTAATTGTACTATGTTTCCAATTGGGTAGGCCATGTTATAAGATATGCTATTCTACAGCTTTGTGAATTCTTTTGAGGAGTTTTGTTCTGGATAAAGCATATCTATATGTGGTGATTTCAGGAGCACCAAGAAGTGTGTATCATCAGCCTGACACCACCAAATATGATGACTTTGAAGGTCCTTTATGTCAGAAAGCAAATGAAAAATGTGGCTTCAATAAGAGATGTGAAACCACAGGCATTAAATCAGCAGTCCAAAATACCCTATTTCAATGACCTATTTTCTTTTAAAAAAAAAGTTATCCTTGTTCATAGACTGGAGGTAGATAATGGACTTTTAGTTTTGATCCCTGTAATGTTTGGTAGATTTGAACATTGTGAGCTAGCATTTAAGATCTAGGGCAACTAAAGTGATTATATGAAACAGTACAGGGATAGTAACTTAAAAATGCCACAGTTAACTAGGTATCTACTGTTTTGTGAGCAGTTTCACATTATAGTTCACAGCATCTTGTTAGGATACCCAGCTTACAGTTGAGGAAACTGAGTCTCAATGAGTTTATGCAACTGGCTTGTTCAAGTTTGTACAGCTACTAAGTGCTGTAAGAAGGATTTGAATCAAAGTCTTTCTCATTAAGAAATACATATTGTGAACCACTGTACCACTAATCTTCCTAAAATAAGGTTAATAATATCTGCCTTGAGATGTTTTAAGGCTTCCAAACAATTTTATGAAAACCCTAAAGGTGCTTTGTCATTGCTGATAAAGTTCTAGAGAAAGAAAGTCACCATGGGAAGTGGAAGACAGACAGTATGCTGCCGTGTGTGCATGACTACTCTTCAAAGAAGCTGGGGCTGTTTGTACCTGCTCTTAGTTTTCTGATGAGTGAGAGTAGGTTTTGTTCCAGACATAGATTCTGAAAAGTGGGTCATTGGTTTTATACACTCTGTGATGGCATAAAGAGCATGGCTGTGTTTTCCTATAGCTGAGGAAGGAAAGATGAGACAACAGCTGGTATGTCCGTATGCACACATCTCTAAGGGCCCAGAGTTCTTCTGGGCACAATGAGGATTTCTGCATGCTTCTAGCTACATTTTTAACATTGGTATTGTTTTTTCTCTTGTTTGTCATAGAAACTGGGCTCCTCCTCCAGTTAAAGGACATCAATCATTTCCTAATGCAAGACATTGCCTTCCTGTCTGGTAAGCAAACTTTATCATTTATTTAAGGGCAAATAAATGTATGAACTGGTCAATGAGTTCATTTGCAACTTACATAAATAGCTTGTTATCTGTATATACACATATACAAACATACATATATTAGATTGAAAAGTGTTGTAGTAATCATTTATATGTTAGGCATCTAGTTACTAAACAAGTGGACACTCAGAATAACTAAGGACTTTTCAATAGTTTTGAATATGTCATTAAGAGCAACCTTAGCACTCTTGTACATTTGACTTTTAGACTATGATGGGGGATGGGAGAACGTATTTTGTCTTAGAAGGGTGTGGACTGGATCTATCTATCTATCTATCTATCTATCTATCTATCTATCTATCTATCTATCTATCTATCTATCTACCTACCTACCTACCTATCTATCTATCTATCTATCTATCTATCTATCTATCTATCTATCTATCTATCTATCTATTCATCTATCTACCTACCTGTGTACCTACCTAGAGTCAGAGTCTCATTATATAGTGTTGGCTGGCCTGGAACTTACTCTGTAAACATGGTTTGTCTCAAGGTCATAGAGCACCATCTACCTCTGCCTTCCAATTTCTGTAATTAAAGGTTCATGCCACCATACCTAGCCATTTATCATTTTATAACTGAAGAAGAGGTCATTAGATCTCCTAGAAATGGATTTACAGCCATGTGGGTTGTGATAAGCAGCCCAGTATCCTCTGGAAGAGCTGCCAGTGTTCTCAACTGCTGAGCCACCTTTCTAGGCCCTAATCCTTTTTCTTGACAATGGTGCCCAAACCTGATCTAAGGGAGTGATGCTGGGTCTGAGACTGGGTTCAGTCCTTACCTAGTACTGAAAAAGAGAAAAGGTAAGAATAATGCAAATGAGGCCCCAAGATATAAAAAAAAGGGATACAGATTAACTCTGGTACTGTATGTAATCCTGAAGTGCCCTGGCACACTGGCACACACACACGCACGCACGCACGCACGCACGCATGCACACACGCGCACACACACACACACACACACTGGATTTAGTAGTTTCTGGCTAGAGTGTATCACCACCTTGGTCTTTGCTGCATCCAGCAGCATGTTGCAGGCTTGGAGATGTGGTCATTGCCAGCTCTCCTACATACCATTAAGTTTTTTGTTTTTGATTTTTTTGATGCTATGCAGTCAGGAAACCCCCCTTAAGGAGCTGTGCAAATCTTTGCTTGTCTCTCTTGTCTCTAGCAAAACAAAACCCAACTGAGAAAAAATTTTGTTACTAAAAAGCCTTGCTTGTCTCGGTTTTGTTTCTAAAACCCCTTTTTAACCTTTTGTTAAGTTTCAAGTGGAAGTTCTTAGTACCCATGTTATAGGCGTCATTTTGTTACGAGCAGTTTTCCTGCCAGCCTGGTCCCACAGCCATGTCAGCCCCAAATAACACACAGAGATGCTGTATTAGATATAAAGCTGTGGGCCTGTTACTAGAATTTTTTTTTATTGGCTAGCTCTGTCTTAAATGTTAACCCATTTCTATTAATCTAAGTATTTCCATGTGGTCTTATCTTACGGGAGAGAGTGCCTGGACCTTCTTCCCTAAAGTATCTACATCTTCAATCTCCCCTACTACATCTACCAGAATACTCCTTGCTCCTAGTCTCGCCTATCTTGCCTTCCTATTGGCCAATAGTGCTTTATTCATTAACCAGTAAGAGAAACATATTTACAGAATGACATCTCCCATCAGATATAGGAAACTACTATTCAATCACAGTAAATTTAGCTGTGTGTTAGTTTCCTTTTATGATTGTCAGTGTTTCCCAGATGATGGTAGAATTCTCATGTCTCAAGTACTTTTGCATCACTCCAGTGTTCTACCATTGAGCTACACTTCCAGCCCACTGTGTTGCCTAAATTATGTTCTGAATAGAACCATTGTTGGTGCTTGTTGCCCTCATCCACACCCATCCCACTTTTCCTTTTTCCTCAGCACTTTTGTGATTGTTTTTTAAAAAGCGTCTGCTTACACTTTCTTTTCAAGAAAATGTTTCCAATGGACAAACATTAAAATCCTCTAATTTAGAATCTGATAATCTCTTTTGTGTTGTTTGTTTTTTAATTAGAGTTGTACTATTTAGTATAGTACATGTATTAAGTTTAATAGATCAATGAATGGTATTAAGTTTACTAGATCAAAATTTAGTAGATGAGCTAGGCAGTGATAATTGACCCTTAGAGGAACCATGTATCATTTTCATTGATAGATGATATTTGCTTAAATTGTATGAATGCCTCCCCCCCCCGCCCCGTTTGTTTGGGAGAAGAGAAAGGAAGAGAGGTTAGGTGAGGGATGAAAGGGGATGTCCTAGTTTGCTTTTTATTACTGTGAAGAACACCATGACTAAAAGCAACTGAGGGGATGTGATGGCTATTCTTGGTTCAGCTCTGTTCCTGTAAAGAACCATGACTGATATGGGAGGTTTGTTTGGCTTACAAGACTGAAACTCAAGTTCACCATTTAGAGAAGTCAGGGCAGTCAGAGGAGTAACCGTGGGGAAACTACTAGCTTGGTTTCAAGACTTGTTCACATTGCTTTCTTTAACAACCTGGACCACCTGGCTGGGGTAGCACTGGTCAAATTGGGCTGGAACCTCTCACATCAATTATTAATCAAAAATGCCACATAGACATGGAGCCAGTTTCTCAATTGAGAGGCTCTCTTTCCAGGCACCTCTTGTTTGTGTCAAGTTGACAAAAAGCACAGAGGGAGAGGGGGGAGGGAAAGGGGGGAGGGTAGGGACAGAGGAAGGGAGAAGGGGAGGGAGAGGGAGAGGGGGAGGGGGAGGCAGAGGCAGAGGGAGAGATTATGTTCTGTCAGATGTTGAGGGCTGCATGGTGAAAGTTCCATCAATTTTATTTTATATCACTTGTAGCTCTATTATTAGGTGCATAAGCATTCAGGGTTGTGTTCCTATGATACATTGACAACTTAAACATGATCTAATGAACTTAAATAAATACTTGTTTTACTTTTTTCTTTTGATTTTTCAAGACATGGTTTCCTTCCAGCTTTGGAGTCTGTCCTAGAACTCGCTCTGTAGACCTGGCTGGCCTCCAACTCACAGAGATCTGCCTTCCTCTGCCTTCCTAGTGTGGGATTAATGGTGTGTGCCACCACCATCAAGGTCTTTCCTTCCTTCCTTCCTTCCTTCCTTCCTTCCTTCCTTCCTTCCTTCCTTCCTTCCTTCCTCCTCCCTCTTTTTTTTATTTTTTTGGGGTTTCTTTTTTTTCGAGGCAGGGTCTCATTGTATAGCTCTGGCTGTCCTGTAACTCACACTGTAGACCAGGCTGGCCTAGAATTCACAGAGATCCACCTGCCTCTGCCTCTGCCTCTAGAGTGCTGTGATTAAAGGCATGTGCCACTATGCTCAGTTCTGAACTTTTTTTAAGTTTAGTAGTATTCCTGCTTCTAAAATCTAGTTTCCTTAATATTAGACAGTATAACATGGTAGATTTCTGCCTCTCTCCACTTTCTGAGTTCTAGTAAGAAGCACACGCTACCTTAGTTATTTGGCTTTTGAGGATCTACTGCTATGCTTCTTGCTTGTAGGGACATCCCTTTGCTAACTAAACTATCGCTCCAGCCCTGATTTGAACTTTAATTATAACATTTAGGTCATTTTCTGTTACAGCAGGTTCCCCGCCGGCCTCCTGGTCCTGCCACCATTGTCCTGCAACCACGTGTGCCCCAAATAACACTCAGAGACTCTGTATTTGATACAATCCTGTTGGCCAATTACCATTACTGTTTATGGGCTAGCTCTGTCTTAATTATTAACCCATTTCTACTTATCTAAGTATTTCCACGTGGTCATCTTATCGGGGAGCCGCGCGGCAGCTCGTCCTGCTCCTTCCCAGGGCTACATCTCGACTCCAACCAACTTCCTCTCTCTTCCTCCTGGTCTCCTAGGCCCGCCTATCTTGTTTCCTATTGGCCACAGGGCTTTATTAACCAGTATGAGAAACATATATACAGAATAACATCTCCCATCATCTCCTCTTTTCTGTCTAAAGTAAAAGAAGGTGTTTAACCTTAACATAGCAAAATATACCATTCAACAGTTATCAAATAAGAATCACAGTTAACAATATTTAGTCCATTAACATTTTGTAAGACTTAAAGAAAATATCATCTATCCTATCTTTGTGAGTCTAAAGTCCTATATGTAACTTATCTTTAATCCTAACTAAGGAAAACTATAACTATCTGTCTTCAACTCCTTCAAAGACCACAGAAGGATAATATATAAACTCTAGAAATGACAGAGACAACTCATTGCCTGGTCAGTCACCCGAAGTTCTTCTGTAATGTTCCATCTTCAGCCCATAGGCCATAGTGTGTGTCCAGACTCCTCAACAAAGTAGAAAACTTTTCTCTGTGTCCTGTAGACTGTCTGGCTGTCTGGCAGCCTCTTCCATGAAGCAGGAATCCTGTAGCAATGTCCATATTGCATCAGCAGTCACCTTTTTGTGGGTCCTGCATGTCCAGTTTCTACAACATAAAGTCAAACAGTCTAGACAAGAGAAGTACCTTGCTCAAATGGCTAGTCTTGCCATATTAGAAGCAAACTTCATAACGAGTTTCTTCAATGTCCATCTTCCTTTCTTCTGTAGGTGGTGTTACCAGGAGCAGTTGTGCCTCACTGTCAAGAAAAACCCTAAACCATTTTAAATGCCATATTCTGTAGGTCTTGTCTTTGAAAGGTTTGAAGAATGCCTATCTATCTCAAATACATCTCTGCAAATCTAGAAATCCTAACTAACTTAACTCCAAGTTTTAACTATCATAGGTAACTCTCTATAATCTGTACTAAATTATACATTACATTTTCCAATGAGCTATATAAACACAATACCTAAACAAGAGGAGAAATATACATATCACAAAATTGACCTTAAATTGTATCAATAAAAGAAAATCCATTCCAAAGCAAAGTATTCATATCTATACCATAATTCCCTTTTTACCTTTAAAAAGATTGCTTGTGGTTATAGCCATTTATAACCAAGTCCATTTAAATGAAAACAAACATTTATAAACAATATTTGGGAATTTGGGCGTTGTTCTTTCCAAACTACTTCCTGCTGGTAGAGGGCGCTGTCATGGGGGTCCAAAGAAGATGCAGAAATCTTGGCTGTAGTCTGCAAGGCTTTGTCTCAACTGCTTTGAATGTTGGATCACCTGGGGAGCTGTTTCAGGGGGTCTGGCTTGATCAAACCATATAAGTCTGGAAAGAATCCATAGCTTTTCATTTTCTGTGGAAACAAAAATAGAAATCCTTTTCCCCAGTAACTTGTCCTTAGGCTTAAATTTTTGAGTCAAAGCATTTTTAAAATATATAAATTGAATTAATCCAGCAGCATTTCTTTTATCAACAGTTGTTATTTTCTCAGCAATCAAACAATTTAAAGACAACAGAAGTGCATATAGTATCCAAAATTTCTCTGTGTTTTCCATCTTTACGTGGCTTTTTTATTACTCTATTTATTCTACTTCTATTTTTACATATTTTGAGACAGGGTTTCTCTGTGTAACTTTTATCTGTCCTGGAATTCAGTGCATACCAGGTTTGCTTTGAAATCACAGAGATCTGCTTGCATCTGTCTCCCTAGTGCTGGACTTAATGGTGTGCGCCACCATAGCCATCCATTTAATTCCTTTTTTCTTTTTAAACCATTGTATCCGGTTTCTTTTTCTCTCCCAAGCCAGCGTATGTTTTTTAAAACACAGTGTAAACCTTCATTGTAGCTCTCCTACACACCAATGAATTGTTAGCAGAGTTCTTTAAAAGCCAGGTGGCTTTTTGCCGCTTATGCTAATTTTGGAAACTTCCCTTAAAGGAGCCGCGCAAATCTCTGTCTATAGCAAAACAAATCCAATCAAGAAAATGCTGCTATCAAGAAGTCTCTGTACCCTTGTTTCTAAAAACTATTTTTTAAGCTTTTGTTAAGTTTTAAATGAAAGTTCTCAATTCCGCTTCTGACACCATTATGTTACAGCAGGTTCCCCGCCGGCCTCCAGGTCCTGCCGCCATTGTCCTGCAACCACGTGTGCCCCAAATAACACTCAGAGACTCTGTATTTGATACAATCCTGTTGGCCAATTACCATTACTGTTTATGGGCTAGCTCTGTCTTAATTATTAACCCATTTCTACTTATCTAAGTATTTCCACGTGGTCGTCTTATTCTGGTACCAGATATTGTGATTTAATAAGAATCAGGATAAACAATTAGGCCGAACAGAAGTTTATTAAGGGAGAAATAACTCACAACATAGGCAGATGCACGCGGCGGGTTCCAGCAGATCCTGAGCCTTCCAGCGTCCACCACCCAAAAAGGGGCGGCCAGACCCTCTCCCAACCTTTTCTCTCTGCTCCCATCAGGCCCTGTCTCCGCCCCAATGGGCATGGCCTAAGCCACAGGTGCAGACAAGGTGAATATCTCGCTACAATTTTCTTTCCTGCTTACCATGACTTACTGTACTCAGTTTTATGAAGTTTTCCACTATTAATTTCTCACTTGGAATTTAGGATCACAACCCTATTGTACACTGTGGTTTCTTAATCTTCTTGGTTGTCAAACTTGGCAGATCATCTGTTTCTTCAGCCATATTTGTTATGCATATCACATGAAATTTTCTTCTGGCTCATTCATTTTCTTCTCTTTGTTTTTCTTACTTGTTTTGCTTTTATTTTAGGAAACCACATTGCTAACTTTTACTTATTGTTGTTTTGGTTTATATGGAAATTATAATTCTTGTAAAACTCTGGGTTACTTCAGAGTTTTTGATAATTTACTCCAGAGTAAATTGATAATTTGATTTATTTTAGGTGGTCGGGGAAGGGACAATGCGTGGATCATTACATTTCCAGAAAACTGTAACTTCAGATGTATCCCAGAGGATGTAATTGCAAAAGTGCTCAATTATTTGACATCTATTGCAAGGTATAATATTTCACGGCATTCTAAAATTTTGTTTTACATTAAATAACTGCTTGAATGTTATAAGAGGAAGATTACTGATTAGTATATTTCTTTTTATTGTTATTGTGAATGGAAAGTGAACCACCTAAAGTAGAAGACTCTAACTAGCAAAAGAGAAGGCTGACAGCTACTTGAATTCTCTTTTTTTCTGTTTGTTCATTTTGCTTTGTTTTGTTTTATTTTTCAAGACAGGGTTTCTCTTTGTAGCCCTGTCTGTTTTGCAACTCGTTCTGTACACCAGGCTGGCCTTGAACTCACAGAGATCTGCCTGCCTCTGCCTTCCCAGTCCTGGAATGGAAAGCACATGCCACCCCCTCCTGGATAAATTCTAAATATATTTAAAAAATATTGTAAAATATAGATTGCTGATACAAAATATATCCTGAGGAGAAAATCTGTAAATATGTTGAGGAACTATGGAAATAGAGCTCTAGAACTGCTGGCCTCAAAAAGTATGGCAGCCATATATAAAAGAATACTTTACTAACCAAGAGTGAAGAAAGCTGGTTTCCCACTGTCCAAGGATTACATACAGCAGTGGTGTTGGGAGATATTAGGCAGGCTAATTTGATTTTAAAAAAATCAGTTGGCACTAGTGTGTGTTAAAGTGAAAAATTTCAGAGCCTCTTTAGAGGGGCTGGAGATATTTTTCAACAGTAAGAGAGCTTGCTGTACAATCATTCGCTCCATTTCTCACATCCCAGAATCCACATAACAAGCCAGGTGTCTCACACATCAGCTATGAGGAGGGAGAACAGCAGAATCTCTGGTCTTTTTTGTTTCCAGCTTAGCCAAGAAAATGTGAGCCCCATGTTTAGGGAAAGGACCTCACCTCAAAAGAATGGGTGGGGAGGGATAGAAGACACACACATGCATGCACGCACGAGATTATGTTTATGTTGAACATAATCTATCATCTATCTATCTATCTATCTATCTATCTATCTATCTATCTATCTATCTATCTTCCATCCAGACATGGCCATACTTTGTAGATCAGGCTGCCTGGCCTGGACTTCCCTATGCACTTGTCTATGTAGAGCATACCGGCCCCACATGTCACAGAGATCTGCCTACTTCTGCTTCCAGAGTGCTGGGATTAAAGGCCTGTGCCACCACACCTAGCCACAATACCATTTTGAAGGAAGCAGTTTTCATTTACTAATCCTAAAGAATAGAGAACATAATTTATTTGAAGAGTCTTATGAACAAAATTGAGCTCTAGATGAGTAATTTATATTGTACCTGTTGAAGTTTAAAAGTATTCTTAGGGCAAGTCAAATCAAAGTTACATTATCCATTAAACTGCCTTCCTTCAAACTTAAAGAGCAGCTTGCAGTGAAAAACAATATATTTAACTATATATTTTTCAAGTGAACAGAAAGATCATTGATAGAGTGCTGTGTATAGTTATGCTTGGTGTTATTTATGAAAGGCAGAGGTTGTTGAGCTTTCTTACCACAAACATTTCAGGATTCCAAACTCATTTTCCAAATACGTCTTTGTCATATACCCATTTCTTATTTCATTTTATGTATTCTCATTTTATTTTATATGTATGTGTGTGTGTTTTGTTTGAGTAAGTGCTATGTCTGTGTGTATTCCTGTGGAAGCCAGAAAGGGGTGATGGATCCCTTGGACCTGGAGTTATAGGTGGTTGTGAGCCACTTGATGTAGGAGCTGGGAATCAAACTCAGGACCTCTCCAAAGAGAGCAAGTACTCTTAACCATCTCTCTAGCACCTCATTTTCCTATTTAAAAGATTGAAGTTAGTATTGAAAAAGAAAGTAATAGTAAATAGGGGAATATAAATTTAAAATAGTTTTTTTAAAGAGCACCTTTTATTTTAGTTTATTTCTAGACAGGGTCTCAATGTGTAGCCCTGTCTGTCTTGGAACTCACTATGTAGACCAGGCTGGCCTCAAACTCGCAGATATCTGCCTGCCTCTGCCACCCCAAGTGCTGAGATTAAAGGGCGTGCACTACTACTTCTGGCTAAGACAGCACTTCCTAATCCAAACTTGTCTTCAGTTAAACATCAATTGTCAAATAAATAGTCATAAATAACAAAATTACTTTTATTCTCTTGTAGACAAAGTAGCTCTGACACCCGTTTTACTATTATTCTGGATCGAAGACTGGATACATGGTCTTCCCTCAAAATTTCTCTTCAGAAAATCTCAGTAAGTACCATGTACTCTACAGCAACTTCTTCTTTTATATATACTTAACTTTTTGAAATTATGGATTATTTTGGTATTAATGAAGACAATAAATATTGGTATTGGTATAGTGAGAAGGAACATAGGAAGATTTTGTGGTCTGAAGAACTCAGATAGGTCTCAGTAAAGAACTTGAGATCCATACATAAGTCCTAGTGGAAATGAATGAGTAATTGATGGTTGAAGTTATAAGTGAGCAAAGACTTGTAGCTCTGTATAACTATCAGAAGAATGCAAATGTTTTATGGGACCTTTTGGTAAATGGAGATAAATGTGTTATATAACCAGGATACATAGAAAAATGTAAAGAAAAAATTCAAACAGTTGTTAGTATTCCAAGTACCCAGAGACAAGCCCTTCCTTTTGTAAACATTTTTCCTAGTATAGAATACAGAGGCCAATATCCCCAAATTCTGTATCGCCCCAACTGAAAAATCTAGCCTTCAGTTTCAAAGACCCAGAAAGAGGAAACAGTTTTTCTAAAAGACATAATACAATTCCACCTACTGCCAGGATAAATTTATATCATTAGGCTCTCCAGGATAGTGATGCTGCTCAAAGCCCCCAATTAACAGAAGACAGGTAGATGAGGTCACAGACTTCTGAGCTGACAAGACTGAGGATGTCTGTGGAAATTTCATGTGGCCCATATTCTTCCATCAGAGGCAAGTTGCTGGGACTCAGTGTACTTTTTCTTTGAGATTCCAATATAATCAACCATGATAAGTTCTTTTTCTTTTCATTTAATTTTTTTTGTTTCTATTACTTTATTTTAAAAAACAGAAAACTCAGCAATACATTAAGCAATATTTGATATAATAAATGATATGATAGATATATAAAAATATGAGTTCATATTTATTGGCTATTATGAAGTTTCATACATCTATACATTGTATAATGCTTAAATTGAAAAAAAACACATGTCTTCTTAAATATTTATTGTTCCTTTCTGGTGAAAATCCATTCTAGCTCTTTGAGTGGGATAGTATATTATTGTTATCTCTTGTCAAGTCACATGTAATAGCTCATCAAAACTTCTCGCTTCTGTGGTCTGCAGTACTCTGTCTCCTGACTGACTCTGAAGCTACTCCCACCAGAGGAAGTTTATTTAGTTGCAAAGGCACGAGAGATATCGAGGTTGCTGAAGTTCTGAGTCATGAGAGATATCGAGGTTGCTGAAGTTCTGAGTCATGAGAGATATCGAGGTTGCTGAATTTCTGAGTCATGAGAGATATCGAGGTTGCTGAAGTTCTGAGTCAGCACTTTTTGCTATACTAGATATATCATTAGTAAAATGAATATGATCATCCTTTTCATATCCATCATGCATTTTTCCTTATTTGGGGGCCATTTAGTAGTGGTTTTCTGTTATTTGCTTACAACAGGGTATTTACTCATTAATAGTGCATCTTAATTTCTTTTCATTTTGCTGTCATAAAACTCTCTGAAAGCAGCAAAAGGACAAATATGCGTTAAAACCCCCAGAACCCATGTAAAAAGCATTGGAAACAGAACAGTCAATGGGACTTGCTGGTTGGTAGCATAACCAGGTCCTGTGACGGAATTTGTGTCTGAATGGAGCAGGGCTGAGAGTGATAGAGCAGGACACTCAACATCTTTTGGTTTCTCTGCATGCGTTTGTTTGCCTGCACACATGCTGGCATTCTCTCTCTCACTCTCTCATTGTATTTGTATTTTTTGTTGCTGTGATAAGACACTTCAACCAAAGCACTTTATAGAAGGAAGTTTGTTTGGGCTTATGGTTCCAGAGGGATAAGAGCCCATCATGGCAGGGAATCGTGACATCAAGTGGCAGGCATGGTAGCAGAAAGTAGATGCTGAGAACTCACATCTTGAACTGCAAAATGAAGAAGAGAGTGAGCAGTTGGACATGATTAAAGTCTTTAAACTCTCAAAGCCCGTCTCTAGTGACATACTTCCTCCAACAAGACCACACCTACTAAATCTCCCCAAACAATGCCACCAAGGACCAAGTGTTCAAATACAAGCCTATGTGGGGGCATTCTCATTCAAATCACCACATTCACACAGAACAGATTGTTCTGGAGATGCAGTTGGTTAGATGATTCTTTTTTAACAATTTATCTTATTTCTTTCTAAAGATTTATTTCATTTTGAATTATGTATGTATTGAATATGTGAGTGTTGGTGTTCAAGGAGTCCAAAAGAAAGTGCTGGATCCCTTAGAACTGGAATTGTGGTTGTGGTTGTGGTTGTGGTTGTGGTTGTGGTTGTGGACCATCTATTTGGCTTGGGTGCAAGTGTTCATGCTTGGGTCTTCAGTAGAGAAGTCAGTGCTCCTAAGCACTGAGCCATCTCTTTAAATGTTTCTGCTGTTCATATGCTCATGTCCAAGCTCACATTAGATACTATATCTCAACTATCAATAGCTAGCAGACACCAACACCATTTGAAGTAAAGATGACTACTGATGGAATAAAGATGAGTATTGATGGAATAAAGATGAGTCTAAAAAAATCTACATGTATTTAAAAAAATGACTATTGAATGCCAGCTGATTTTATAAGGTAAAGTTAACATTTTGTAAGATACCCTGGTGAAGATAACCATTGTGTAACAGGGTTTTTTTGTAGCCTATTACTTTGTCATTTCCATTTTTCTTCTGGTCCTGGGGATAGAAACTAGAGCTACATATGTGCTACCACTGAGTTACAATCCCATGTGGTCTATTACTTTTAATAAGATGACGATATAGTTCAATTTGAAGACCTTAACTTACAGCTTCCCAAATAAATGAAAGTAGGCAGGTTAGGTTTCATAACTAATGAGAAAAGAATTTGAAATTTTTGCAATTGACACATAATAATTGTACATATGAGGTTGGAGCTGAGGACCCAAGTTCAGTTCTCAGCATTCACATGGTGTCTCACAAACATCTGTAATTCCAGTTCCAGAGGATTTGACCTCTTTCCTAACGCCTGTGAGCTCTTGAATGTGGTACATAGACATATAATCAGGGTCACACATACATGCATAGGATAAAGTAAATATTGAAAAAAAATTGTGGCCGGACAGGGTGGTGCAAGCCTTTACATCCAGCACTTGTGAGACAGAGGCAGGCAGATCTCTGAGTTCATGTCCAACCTGGTTTACAGAGCGAGCTCCAGGACTGACAGGCTACACACAGAAACCCTGTCTCAAAAACAAAAGAAAAAGTTGTATTCACCAATGAGGCAAAATGTGATGTTTTCACACACACATATATGTTGTGTAGTGATATGTCTATCACATTAAACATCATTTCTTTGTGGTAAGAACATTCAAAATGCTGTCTTTGGCTATTTTGGGGGAAGGTTAATAGTAGGGAGAATCTTCTCCATCTTGAAAAGTTTGTATGCATCTTCTGCTCTTTCAAGATTACCAGGCTACAACTTCATAAACTGTAACTTTCTCAACACTTAACCCCAGGATAGAATGTAATAAAACAATATAGAATTGAAGTTTCAGTGTCAGAGCAGGACAGGACAAGTATCAGTGAGTACTACCTTCACAAAGAATCTTAGCATTCCACCTTAAAAAAAATCTAACTACGCAGAGGCAAGCCAGTCCCATCCAGCCCGTTCCTAAGGAGGAGAGTGTTTTTCTTTTCTCCCACCACTCTTAGGACATGCCTGATCTTCTTGAATAGTCCAGCACAAGCTAATCCACAAGGTTCAATCAGGCTAAGTAGTTGGGGGACTGTGTCAACTCTGAATTACAATGAGCAGCAGGGAAGGATCTGTCAGCTGACTAATCAGGGATAGTGGATTTTTTTGCAGCTCTGCCGCGGTGGTAATGGAAGCAGCCGTAGCTTTGTTTGATAGAGATTTTTGGCTGCTGGTTTTAAATACCACCCAAGAAGCAGCTCGTATTTCATCAATGTTGCGTTGACAATCGGAAAAGAAGAGTGTAATTGTGTCTAGGCGAGATGGCAGAAGCAAATCCCCCGAGAGGCAAGATGAGGTTCAGAAGGAATGCGGTAAGGGCTCTGCCTGCAGTCCTGGAAAGCCTATTCCCAAGTTCAAGTGCAGGGATGCTGCAGCATGGTGCTACAGCACAAACTGCTGAGTGGGGCTTTTAAGGACAGATGGGGAGAATGGAGTCTTGTATTTTCGTGAATTGCGTTGATGCGATTACTGTGAGATTGGCCTAGGGTAATTTAAGGAAAAGAGGTAGAATATCGCATCCAAATCTAAATGTCATCAAGTTTATCAGAGAGCATTGTTGCTCATGTTATTTGTTTAAGAGTGTATTAGCAATTTAAAATTGTTTGTCTGCATAGATTTAAAGCACTAGTTAAAAGAATATCTAACAAAGGATTTATGTATGTGTGTGTGGGTTTTTTTTTTTTTTTTTTTTTTTTGACACTGGTTCTGGTTAAGTAGAGTGTGATATCCTGGATGGGTCTGGAGGTGATTTCATCACCACTTAAAAAGGCAACCCTGATGAGTTGTCACTTTGAGAGTGGGAACATTCAAACATCTGCAATGACAGGAAATTTTTGTAGTTCCAATTCTTTTACAAATGTGCACTTTCAAGGGGTAAAATTCTACCAATTGCCAACTGTTTTAAGGAACCGGAAAGTGGCTTGTTCTCTAATAGAAGCAAAAATTTTCAAGACCCTTCTTCAGCTACTTTCCATAAACTTTCCTACTATATTTCCATTCATTCATTCATTCATTCATTCATTCATTCATTCATTCATTCAGCCATACTCTAAATTACCCAGAGAATCTCTAACATTATCTTCAGGTTTGTTTTAGAGAAACATTGTAATAACCCAGGATAAATTAACAACAAACCAGTCATCTACAAGTCATTAAATGTCACCTTAAAAAAAAAAAAAAGAAGTTATTGTGATGGCTTAAGATACAAACTCGCCTGTTCAAGTTTTGAGGTAGCATACACAAAAATGAAAAGTTAAAAATTACTTATAGAAAAAACTCAATTAAATTAAAATGTAACCCAGGACAAGGAAAGTAAAGATTTGCAATATTCCTGAGTGATAGCAAAATGCCAATAATTGAGTAAATAAATTTGTAACAAGGATTTTAGCATAGAATGTTCTTTGAAAATTATATGTATTATTATATGTATTTTTATAAAGTTATGTATTCAGTCCTACACATGCTTCAGACATTTAGTAGATCATTGATGATGCATATAAAATGTCTGTGTGTATGTTTCTGTAATATTGTGTGTAACTGATATTAGCAGTTTTAGTATCAAAGATGCCTTGACTTCACCTTTTGAACAGTTCCTAATTCTTTTCTGTGCATGCATGTTTTCTCAGCGCTAAACTGAGCTTTGTGTATACACACTTTAATACACACACATACGGCACAGATAGTAACTGCGTAGGCACATCTTCACTGTGCTCCTTATGACCCCGGTTTCAAAGGTAAATATGTAATAGCTATTGGCTACAGGCACTCTCAGTCTAGCAGAGAGGTGAAGCATATTTGTAAATATCTATTTCAAAAGAATTTCAAGCTAGGAGTGGGGAAGGCCATCCATGCCAGATCCCATTTGTTTGTACCTTAAGTCACTACATGCTCTTCTGTTATCTTTCTCTAAGTTTTCTTCATGATTTTAATTTCCCTCAAATGGATTACTTTAAGTGGGCCCCTAGGAACGGGTATCTTAAGATGCAATTGATTGGGTTGATTCTGAAGCCCGGAGCTATAGTGATAGCAAAATTTGCTTTGTTTGACTAAAGTGAAAAATTTGGGCCTGCTAGTTAGTGACAAAATGGCTTAATTGGGAAGGATTTTTGGATTTGTGCTGATTCTGGAGGCTATGGTAGGCCTAACAAGATGGTCTAACAGAATGTAAAGTCTCAAGAGAGGATTAAACTGATTACCTGGTGGAAATGGAATGATTAGCTGAGTGATGAGGAGGGGATTAGAGGAGATACATGTGATAAAAGGGACAAACCACAAGGAAGGGGCATTGCTTAGGACTGTCCTGCTCTCCAGGGCTCTTTGCAAGTTGCTGGGCAACACTTGGAGTAACTCATACATTGTGTACCCTTGAAGAGTGGGGATGGGATTAGAGTAGGGGAGATAATTCAAGTGGCTCTTGTCGTAGAACACGCCTTTCTAGAGCTCCAGGTCACGGGCTTTCCCATGACATCATATTCGGTCATGATATTAGATTATAAAGTTTCCATGCCATGGGCTGCATGACACTAGATTGTTTTCCATAACTTTAAACATTGTTACTGGTCTCATTTTGTAGTTAAATGAATTGCAAACAGTAAACCTGGTATGTGCACAGAAGGTTAGGTAGGTGTCTATAAAAAGCGATTTATGCTTCAGAAAGGCTACAGCACCACCGTTTCACCACTGTGCTTCACTTTTTACATCTATAAGAAGGGATAATACCCACTGTGATACAATAGTAGGAAGGCTAATTTGAACAGTGTGTAACAAGTCTACGACGTAGGTAATGCCTTTCAGTCTAGGGCCCTTAATATTGTCTTTCTTTGCCAAAAAAGGTTAAAAAAGAAATGCCTGAGGATTAGAAACCACTTTTTTGGTTGTGAGCCTAGCCTTTAATGGATAAGCTATTTCTCCAGCCCAGAAACCACTTTTTTATAGTAATTAAACAACACTTTCTAGTGTGTGACACACTTTGAACATTTCTAAAGAAATAACTAGCCACTGGAGAGATGGCTCAATGGCTAGGAGCACTGGCTATTCTTCCAGAGTACGTTTGGTTTTGGTTTCCAACCCCTACAGGGCACCTCACAACCATTTGCAACTCCAGGCGCAAGGAATCCTATGCTCTCTTCTAGCCTTTTTTAGACAACAGGCACATGCATGGTACACATACATGCATGCAGGCAAAATGCCCATATGATATTTTTATGAAGAAGAAATTTCTAACAACCTCATAGGATAAGTGATTTGCCTCCCTAAAAGTATCATAAAAGAATATTAAATTACTTTCAGGACTTTAATAGTTAAATGGCATGTCAGGATTTTGCCTTAGTGAAGGAAGATCATGTACCTGGGCAGTCCTGGGATTCGTATGAGTCAAGGGCAAGAAAATCTGTTCTCTAGGAGGGAAAGATAAGAGAGAACGTGTTTGGGGTCTGTTTTCTTTAAGACTTAGGAAGAGTTGCTGCAGATGGCTGGGTTGGAGCTGTGAGCAGTGAGTGATTGGTCGCATAACTCCAGGCCCTGTGACAGTGGGCAGCATGTTCCTGTTACATATATGTGTCTTAAGTAGCTACATGTTGGAACCTCAAAAGATAAAAATGTCTGTAAGAAACTGAAACCAGTGATGATTCTTCTCAAGCAGTCTGTCTTCCTTTTGTTTTTATTTATTATGCGTGGTACACAAATGAAATAAGACTTGCCTATTAATATTCTTTGCTGTTTTGACAAGTTCTTAACATGATTTATAGATATAGAATGTGGAGTTTAATTTTGGAGAAGATAGAAATTGTGCTTTCTCATGTTTATATAACCATACAGATTAGATATTCTTAAAGCACTTAGAAATGCTGTATTACTAAACTGAAACATCACAGCTCAGTGGTCATGGTCTGTGATTGCTGTGCTCTGCATATCTGTTATGATATGCTGTTTGCTTTTTTCATTAAACTGCTTGTTTAAAATGTATTATCTTGAAATTCTTAGTTATAAGCATTTCTGTGTATGGAGAATAAGATACTTCAGCTACCTTCTTATATATATGTCCACATAAACATGGACAAATTAATCTGTTTGGATGAATTAACCTTAATCTGCATGACCTGTCAGTTTAAATTTTCTCCAGATTTCTCTACTACATCTAGATTTTCATACCAAGCTCAGCAAGGAGAGTGAATATATATTATTCATATTGGCTTATGTTCAGATATATGAATGCTTTCACTCAGCAATTGTAGCCTACAGATGTGTTTTGTTTATATTCTACAGCATTTTCTCAAAATTATTGTTTATTTTCCCCTCTTTAAAAAAATATGGCTTTTGACACCTTTAATTCTAGTACTCAAGCAGAGACAGCCAGATCTCTGAATTTGAGGCTAGCTTGGTCTACATAGCAAGTTCTAGCTAGGTTAGCTAGAAGTGACACAGTAAGATCTTGTCTAAAAGGAAACCAATCAACCAACTTAAACCACAATACAACCTAGACTCTTGGAGCAATGATACAACTGATTGTTTCTGACAGAGTGTCTTAGGAAGCAGCTCAAACTAGCTAAATTGCTAGCTCAGGATGGGTTCCTGAGTGCCAGCACTGCAGGCATGAGCCACCATACCCAGTGCAACTGGGGAGCCTTAAGAGTCCATCTGAGATGCTTACAAAAATTCACAAACATTGAAGTGACAGTGAATACTACACCACAGAAATAACTGAATGTGATAGTCATGAGTAGGTAAATGAAGAATGTAATATTAAATCAATGCATTAAACAATTATTATAAATAGCCATAAATTAGGGGCTGGAGAGAAGGCTCAGTAGTTAAGAGTACTTGGTGTTCTTCTCAAGGACCTGAGTTCCATTCCCAGCAACCATGGCAGGTTGCTCAGAGCCTGCTGGAACTCTAGTTCCAGGGGATCTGATATCCTCTTTTGGTCTTTTTGGACTCCTACACATGTACTCACATTCTCTCTCTCCTCCCCTCTTTCTCTCACACACATAAATAAAATGTAAAATTAGTAGACCTAAATTGGATGGTGATCCAATTCTCAATTCCCCCAAGGGGCCATTTTTCAGTTAACCCTCTCTTCATTTGAGAAACCATTGTCGGTGCTTCTATTCTAAACACTGGTTCCAAATACATTTCTAGTATCCAATAATTCCTGAGGATTAGAAAAGTGAAGTTCTGCTTAGGATTTTTTCAATATAGTGCTAAGGGAGAGAGACTTCAAATACGTCATATTAAAGGAAATTGTACCATGAAAACATGAGCAGTTCCTTTACACACTTGGAGTGTTTTTCGCTATAGAATGCTTCTGAAATTTGTAGCTACTATGCTAAATCATTAGCTAATCTAAAATTTAGTAGGCATTTGAGGGCAATAGCTATACAGCTACTCAACAAGTGAGTTGCAGTAAATAGTTCATCTGATTTATCAGTTATTTGTTTTATGAAATTGAAACATGTAGTTCAGACCAGGCATAATAGTTGTGTCTTCCATGTTCACATGCAAATCAAGTACAGTGAGTTTCAATCCCAGATCTGTTGTCTTAGCCCTGACAGGTGCTTGGCAATTTTCTGTAAAAAGTGAATCTACACTCTTACATGGATACTTTTCATAGCCCCTGTTTTTTATACTATGTTTTTATTGTTTTGTGGTATTGGGGAATGGATTTAAGACCTCATGCATGCCAGGGACTCACCATACATTCCCAGAACATATACTCTTTACCAAACAAGCAGCCAAACAAACATTACATGTAAAGCTGATATATTTTTAAAAGATTTTTTCAGGTCTTCTTTAAGCCTTATGGGTGCAAGGGTATGAGTATCAGTATTTACTAAATGCTTCTCCTGAGACTCACACTCACAGTGAGCATTATTAAAATACTCTGCTAACTTCTTAACGTGAAGAGGTTTCATTTCCATCTTCATTTAACAACTGGAGAAACTGGGTACAGTGAGCTGGCAATCAATTTCTGTGTGTCTATGCCCCGATCCCCCAAACCTATGAATAGGCTAAGGTAAAAGGAACTGTAGAGTTTGATGAAGAATCTTGAAGACGCTAGGATTGTAGCTCAATTGGTAGATTGCCTAGCATGCACAACATCCTGGTCATGAGTACAGCATGAACTAAATGTGGTTGCACATACCTGTATTAGGGAGTTAGAGGCAGGGAAGATCAGAAGTTCGAGGCACAAAATTCAAAGCCAAATTCAGATACAAGAGACACTGTCATTGATAATAAAACAATCTTGACATTGTGATATTGGGAAATTATCCCAAATTTTAAAGGTAGGACTTGAATAATCACAAGGATCTTCATTATCAAAAGAGAGAGGAATTGGGGGTAGTAGAGATCTTATCTTGCAAGTGTGAGGCCTTGGGTTCCATCCTGAGTATCATAAAAAAAAAAAAAGGAAAGGAAGTAGAGAAAGCATCAGAGAGGATGTAATCACAGAAGTGGAGGTCAAAACAATTCCAAGACCATAAACCAAAGAGGTGATGGACAGTCCCAAGAAACTGGAAATGTCAAGGCAATAGATTCTTATCTAGAGCCTCAAGAGGAACACAGCCTGGTTTCATGATGCCTTGATTTTAGGCCAGTGATACTAATCTTGGACTTCTGATCTCCAGCAGCAGTGATGTGTGTTGTTTTAATCACTAAGCTTTAGCAATCACTTACAACAGCAAAAAGAAACTTGCACTTGCAGATTTTATCAAGTATCAAACAGAATTAAAATCTTTCTTTACCCGACTGTAAACCAGACTCCATGAACAAGAAAAATTTGGAGAAATCTAATGGGGATGATACAAGAATCAGTTTATAGTTCAGTCCATAATCCTGAAATGTGAAGCAAAGGTGACACATCTAAATGCCTCTACTATATGTGAGGAAGACTGTAAATGTGAGGTAGATTTAGTTAGCATAGAGCCTAAATGGTAGGAACAGGAAGTGGTGATCCCTGTGGTGAAAAAGAGAGCATCCGAAAATGTATGGAAAATGTGCCCAAGCACCGTCTAGTTTCAAGAGAAGCAAGAAACCAAATGCCTGCATGACACACATGTTTTTATTTTATTTCATATTCAGAATTTTATATATTTTGATTGTGTATATGTATGTGTGTATGTTCACAAGCAAGTGTGTGTGCGTGCACCTGTGTGTACAAATGTGCTCAGAGGCCAGCAGAGGACTTTGGGATTCCTGTAAGGTGTTTGGAGATATTGAGAACTGAACTGTCCTTTGGGACAGCGGCTAGTGCTCTTAGTCACTGAGCCATTTTTCTTTTCCTTTCTCTTTCTCTCATCTCCCCCCACTCCCCTTCCCCTCCTTCCTTCCCTCCCACTATCTCCCTCCCTCCCTCTCACTTTCTACACAGGGTACCCTATGTGGCTCTGGGTGGCTTGGTAGACCAAGCTGGCGTTAAATTTATTTTTTTTTTTTGAAGATTTTGTTTTTTACGTTTATGAATGTTTGCCAGAAGTACTTTTGTGCACCATATATGCATGCAGTTAATGCAGTAGCTAAGGAGTCCAGAAAAAGGTGACAGGTCCCTTGGGACTGGACTTACAGATGGTTGTGAGCTGTCCGACTGGGGTGCTGGGAACCAGACTCGGGACCTCTGGAAGTGTATCCAGTGTTCTTTACTGCAGACTTATTCGCTAGCCCTGCCTGAGATCTGAGTTTCATATCTCAATAATGTATTATTTTCTTTTTATAGAGTTTATTATTTAGAGTAGTTTTAACTGGATAACTAAATTGAACAGGGGGTGCAGAGAGTTCTTATAAACTCATTATTAATTTTGTTTTATAGCTTTGTTCAATCACTAATACTGTATTAAGCTTAAAATGAGTATACTTTGAAACATTTTTACATAGTTTGCTTTTTTATGCTTTAATCTTCCCTCTTGAGGTTGATGTCTGCACTCCCAAATAAGACCTTTCTTCCCTCCGCCCTACAGAGAGCTATCTTATAGATATGAGAACGCCTTGTTGGCTCTTCCAACACACACTATCTATAGAAAGGAACCAGAATCTCGCCTTCCTTCATAAAGCATGTTTCTTTTATGTTTCTATCTGGATTACTCAAATCTCAAATGTGGGAATAGATTTCACTGAGTCCCTCTTTCTTATCAAGTACATTTAATCATTATGATTAAATAGGCTGCTTCCTGGATTTTGGCATGACTCCTGCTACTTTTGCTCTGGTTGAGGATCTGACTTGGGTTACTGTACCATTCTACAAGGTCATTTCAAGTCTGGTTCTTCTTGTATCTGAATTAAGTTCTTTCTCAAGGCTCATGAGATCTTTCTAAGAGGATATGGTTAAGGATGTAGTTCTATGGTATAGGGCGCTTGCATAGAGCTCTGGGTTTATTTCCTAGCACCACAAGAAAATTTAAAATAAAACAAAATACATATCTGACCATGGTGCAATAGTATTCAAAAGGTCCTAGACACTCCCTTTACTTCTAAGGGAGAAAGCATCAGACTAGCTCCTGTTGTGGTTTTTGTCTGCCCCTCTTTTCCTCTCAGAGTCCTTTTCCTCTTCCTTTCTTTATGGGACATCTTCAGAAGTGAGGTAGTTCAATGACTATGGCCACAGACTTAGCATAAGTTAAGGCTTCATGGGTTATGCTTAAACACTCTGAGCTTTACTTTATTTGTAAAAGGAGCAACTTAACTCAGTCCCTGAACTATGATGAAGTTGAACTATAAGTATTGGCTAAATATTTGGCATATAGCAGTCATTTAATGTGTGGTGATATATTAATGCTGGACCATGCTATTTCTTTTCATAGCTAATCTTGCATAGTAGTTTCCTGGTTTTTTTTTTTTTTTGTTTGTGTTTGTTTGTTTGTTTTTTCTTTGGAATTCCTTTATGCAGCAATTATTTTTCACTGCTGTGGTAGACGGTATCAATTGTCAACTTGACACAAGCTATAATCCTCCAGGAAGAGGATCTCAATGAGGAATTATAAAGATCACGTTGACCTATGGAAGAAGGTTTTGATTGTTAATGGGGGAAGACCATGCTCACCTTAGACACCACTATCCCCTAGTGGTGTAAGAGAGGAGAAGGTGAGCTGAGCAAACAAGCCTACATAGTGCATTCATTTTTCCTCCCTCTTTGACTGGGCATGTGACCATTTTCCTCATGTTCTTTCGGCTTTGAGTTCTCCATATGATGAGCTGTAATCTGGCATCATAAACAAACTCTAAACCCAAAATCACTTTTAGTGAATATTTTATCATAGCAACAGAAATGAAAGCTAGAACTGCTTACTATGTGTTAGCCTCCCCTTTTTTTTCTAGAAGTCAAGGAAATACTGAAAAATTCAGATGGTATTTTGATTCAATTAATTCCTCTTTTTTCCTTTAAGGGCATTTTGGCTCTCTCATGTTTTACAACCTTTGTGATATTGCTTCCTGTGTACATTATTCTAATTCTTGTGTTTGATTTTTGACATTATGTTGTACTAATTACTAATAAACTCAGTTATTGAACTTTCATTTTCTTGAGAAGGGAAAGCTTTTAATTAATTTGTGTATCCTTGGTGCCCAAAACCGCTTGATAATCTTTCATTTAAATGTATGCAGCAGGCACATAGTGATGAAAATAAGACTTCTTGGTTGAAGAAAATATGATTTTATGATATAATTTTCTTGAGTTGCCCAGTCTAGTGACATAATATTTCAGCTACCTTTGGCTTTTTGGGTTATCCCAAGAACTTGCTTCCTAATTCTGTTATTAAAATTTCTTATAAAATTTGTTATTATTATGGTATGTGCGTAATATGTGTATGTGTGGGTGTTGACAACTCTGTGGGGTCAGTTCTCTCCAATTTCATGTGGGTTCTGAGGAGGGAACTCAGGTCACTAGGCTTGCATAGCAAGTGCCTTTAGCTGCTGAGCCATTTGGCTGCTCCATTATCTTTTTTTTTTTTTTTTAAAGAGAGGGTTTCTTTGTGTAGGCTTAGCTGTCCTGGAACTCACTCTTGTAGACTGGTCTGGCCTTGAACTGACAGAGATCCTTCTGCCTGTTTCCCAAATGCTGGGATTAAAGATGTGTGCCACCACTGACCAATGTTTTCATTTTTATAGAAAATAAATACAATTTTGCTTCCAATTCAGCAAATTTGTGGCATAAAAGCAGATACATAGGCTAACAGAAAAGAAAGAACCCAGAAATTTATTGTCAACTGATTTTCAACAAAAAGAACCAAGAGCATATATAATAAATGGTGATGGAGGTGAACATACATGAATGAAACTAGTTTCCTATTTCTTACCATAAAATAATAGTTCAAATTGGATCAAGGACCTAAATACAAAAACTCAAAACTATGAAACTATTAACACTAGCAAAAAACATAGGAAGTATTCTTAAATGAATTGGTATCATTGAAAAAATATATGTCCAAAAATGCAGGCCCCAAAGAATAAATAGGCAAACAAAATTAAATTGATGAAAAGAACTTCTGTATGAAAAGGAAACAATGAAAAAAGGAAACAATGAACACAATGAAGGGATAGCCTATAGAACGGAAATAATATTTTAAACTGTCCACTAAGGGGTTAACACCTAGACTATAAAAACAAAACAAAACAAAACAAAAAAACCCCAAAATAACAAAAACCAAAACAACAACCTCAATTGCAGAACAAAACAAAAAAGTCCTCAAAATCCCAGTCTAATTAAAAATGGGTAAATAATAGGAATAGCATTTCTTAAAAGAAGTTATATAAATATCAAACAGGTGTGTAAATATGGTCAGCATCACTAATCAGGGACATGCAAAACAAAATCACAATAAGGCTAGAATGGCTAATATGCAAAAGACCAAAAATAGCATGCTGACAAAGACGAAGAGAGGAGAGACCCCTTGCACATGGGAGCAATGCGAATCTGCAGTTGTTATTAGAAAACAGTTTCTACACAAAAATTGAGAATACAATTAGCATATAATTCCACAACCCCACTATTGGTATGTCCAAGGAAATTGAAATAAGTACTGCAAAGGGGTACCTGAATATCAATGTTGATTCCAGTACTATCAACAACAAGCAATGTGTGAAACCATGTAAGATATCCATCTATGGATGAAAAGAAAAACTGTTGTATACACGCTGTAAAACTGACGTGCCATCCATTGTTTTTGTTAACATGGATGGGACTCGAGATGGAAATTTTATTGAGTAAAATGAGCCAGGCACAGAAAGAGAGCTAGCTTCATATTTTCCCTCATTGTAGAAGTTCCAAAAGTTGATCATTTGAAAGTGGAACATAGACTAGGAGTCTCTTATTATAGGAAAGGGAAGGGAGAGGGACAAGAGCCTTACAGGGAGCTCGATGACACATAGCAGTGCACAGTTAAAGAGGAGGAAGTAGATCTGGTGTCCTATAAGGCCTATTACATCCTACAATTACAAGATAACTAGACGAGTTTGAAAGTCCCTAACACAAATTAATGTTGAGGGGGAAGAAATGCTAACTAATGATTTGATCATCACACATTATATGTATGTATCAAACTAGTACACACATAAGTACAAATATTGATATATTAATTAAAAGAAAGAAAACGTTAAAATCAAAACTAAGTTCAAGAAACAGCTTCAGACCCTAATTTTCTTGCAGCTTAGGGTGTGCTTGAGTCCTCCGAGAAAATTCCATACTGGGAACGTTATAAGGATCTGGCTCAATACCCCTATGTTATTTTTTTTTCGATTTCCTTGTTTTTAGATATTATCACCATTCCTTTAAACATGTTGACCTTTTATTGACTTGTGTGATTTTAAAGTTTGCTTCCGCCAATGACATGCGTCCTGATGTGTGCTCAGTTTGTTTTGTCAATTGTGTACCCTCACTCCTTTGCCCTTTCTTACTACAGGCCTCTTTCCCTGGGAGCTTGCACTTAGTCCTGGTTTTACGGCCTACTAGTTTTCTTCAACGGACTTTCACGGACATTGGATTTCGATTTAGCCAGGAGGATTTTATGCTGAAATTACCAGTAAGATTATTGCTTGAATCTTTGGTCCTTCTAATGCTTATGTTTTCTGTACCCTATACTGTCTGTTTTACTTGTTTTCATGCAACACTTAAATAAACTTGTCTCTCAAAAATTTAATTCTTAAAATGCCCTACAGCCATTGCTTCTACTGTTAAAAACTAATTCAGGCAACTTATAACAAGTCAACCCTTTGAAAAATATATGTTATATGTTATATATGTGTGCATATATCTATGTGTGTGTATGCATAGAAATATTTATTTTCAGTTAACTTGTATGGTCCTAAGTTAACTGAGAGTATCATGTCTTTATTTTGAAAATACACCTGTGTAAGTTTTTATTGTTTGGAATAGAGTGCTTGTAAAATTTGATACCTGAATCGTAACTACATAAAGTCATTTTGCTTTGTTCTGAGCACAGAAATTCTTTGTGTGTGTGTGCATATATGTGTGTGTGTACAAGATTGCTCATTATTAACGAAACCTTTTAGACAAAGAAGATTTAGGGTGTTTGGGTTTCTGTAGAAGCTAATTTTGGTTGTTATCTGAAGATGGTGGGGGGGCATGCATAGGAAAGAACTGTTTGAAGCGTTTGGACCGGATGGTATTCTGCTAAGTGCTCACTGAAATTCATTTTGCAGTTTGATGGAGGGCTGTCATGAAGGGCAGTTAACAGTGTCTTTCTTGCTTATTTACATAGGTTGTTATGCTGAGCTCAGTTAGTGATTTGCTGACATACATTGATGACAAGCAATTAACCCCTGAGTTAGGCGGCACCTTGCAGTACTGCCACAGTGAATGGATCATCTTCAGAAATGTATGTTGCTTCTCCCCTTACTGTAGAGCCTATCCTTCACTCTATCTAGAATTTTTTTCCTACTTGGGAAAAGCATTATTGGGTCTCCTACTTTTCAAATATATCATTCAACATTTTGGTTTTCTTCCATAAGAGATGTAGAAATGATGAGGAGTCACTAAGGATGGCAATTGAAGGAAAGGCCTAGGGAGAAAGGAGAGGATTCTTTCTGCGATTCTGTAGTAACAAAGAGACATAGAGTTTGGGTTCAAATCCTGCACTTGGATCTTGGAAAATGTATATTACCTCTGCTAGTCTTTTTTCTATCTATAAAACGAGATTGATACTATATTATCTCATAGGGAGCTTGGGAAGATTAGTTGAGATAATGAGTACAAAATGTTTGACTCACTGCTTGGTACATGGAGATCCTCAGAAAATGCAAGTATATTCATTTTGGTCTACGGGCACTCCCAAGGATATTAGCTTTGTCAGTCCTGTTTTAGAGACGTTCAAAAGAGGTAAGGGCTGTAGCCTCCCAAGTAAAATAAAGCTTGGGATTTAAGTGTCTTGACTTTCAACCTCACGATATGAGAACTCTTCTAAAGAAAATAATGATGGCCACTAAATCAGGGTCACATTTCCCAGTCCTCATTCAAACCAGGTATTTGGCAGGTTCATTCAGCAATTTGGGTGTTCACATGAAGGTTAACTGTTAGAGTGAGCAGCGCCTTGTCCTAAATGAAAGAGCAAATATCTTTAGATACATGCTCAACAGATGGTTTATAGCCTGTCTTCCTGTGAGGTACTGATTGTGGAAACAAAATAGTGCAGCCTTCCTTGGCATTTTAGGGCGACGGCACCTTTGGGATAGCCATTTCAGATCTTTGGCAGTACCTGCAATGAATTGTTGTCACAACACCCTCCAGTTCCTTAGATCCTCATGCTTTGTGGAGTGCTGATCACAAACACTAATAAATATCGAATGATATTGTTGTTCCCATGTCTCTTTAGAAGTGAAGTTATTATAAAGCATTTGTGTTAAGTGCTGAGTTTGATAAAGGAAGAAAGACACTGATGTTTAAGGCCACACAGCAAAGTACTCAGCACATGGCATCTTTTACAAAGGGTTTCCATGAGTGTCCAAGGAACAAGTCCAGGAAAGTAGAAATACACATTTAAGGATTTTGACACTGCTTTTTAGTCTCTTGGAGATTCAGATGCAGAGTTAGCATTAATTGTCAGGGGTGGTGCCAATTTTTCTTAGTAGAGTTCATAGTGTACATGTTTGTTGTTTATGCCCATATATAGAGAAGTACAGGTTCCCATCAAAGATCCTTTGGCTTTTTACAGGCTATAGAAAAGTTTGCTATTACAGTGAAAGACATGGCTCAGATGTTGCAGTCCTTTGGAACAGAACTGGCCGAAGCAGAGCTACCAGATGATATTCCTTCAATAGAGGAGATTCTGGCAGTTCATGCTCAAAGGTATCAGCTCCTGAAGGTATGTCTAATTGGAAAAGGGACACACAAACTTTACCTGTGTATCTTGGTCCTTGAAGTCTTTTTGCGTGGTATTAAGAATGGAATCCAGGGCCTCCTGAATGTTAGGCAAGCTCTATCACTAAGCTACAATCCTAAACTCTTGGTGGTTTGTGAACTGGAGTCTCACTATGTAGCCTAGGATGACCTCAAACTTGGAACCTTTTTCTCTGAAGTTCTTGAGTTCTGGGAGTCTAGGTATGCACCATCACACCCTGCCAAATGGTATTTATTGTTCTGGAAAGCTGTTTGATGTGTTCATTTCACATTGCTTTTTATATAGGGAAGATGGAAGATATATTGGAAATATTTTTCTTTTATTTTTACTTTATATGTTAGGGTGGTTTTTTTTGGCCTCCATGTATATATGTACTACACATGTGTGCCTAGTGCCTTCAGAGACCAGGAGAGGACATCAGATCCCCTGGAACTTGAGTTACAGGTGATTGTCAGCTGCCATGTGGGTTCTGGGAACTGAACCTGGGTCCTCTGTAAGAGAAGCAAGTGCATCTTCTGAGGCATTTTTCTAGTCCCCTGGGGAATTGATTTTGTTCTATTCAGTTCTGTCTGGGGTAGGAAAGGAACAGTTCTGACAATTTGACTTTTAGAGGCACTTTAGAAAATTTGAACGAAGAAAATTAGGCATCTGAGTATTGTTTATCTCCCTCATCCATAATACACATGTTGGGTACCCTGGCAGTTTTCAGTTCTATATAGGGTACTGTGTTTTAGTTATAAGATAGGAGAAGCCAAATGTTTGCATCATAATCTCGAAGCAAAAGACTATGCAATAAGGTGACAACTGTGATGATGCTGCATAACTAATAATATGTTGTTTCAAACAGAGTTTCTTGTAACATAAACTGATTTTAAACTCCCAGCTGTAGCTGTCCTTGAACTACTAATTCTCGTGTTTTCACCAGTTATAAGCATGTGGCACTACTCATGGTTTGGCTTGCATGACTAATTTGTATGCAGCTGTAAGGATGATGCAATGAGATAAGTACGTAGTATGCATGCAATGGAATTTTAGCACATAGTTTGTACTTTATTAATATTAGTTTGATTTTTAATTTTTTTTATTTTTTGGTGCTGGGAACTAAACTTAGTGCCTCATACATGCTAATTACATAGTCTTTCCTTTTGCCACACTATCTTTGTTTGTTTGTTTTGTTTTTTGAGACAGGGATTTTCTGTACTGCTTTGGAGCCTGTCCTGGAACTAGCTCTGTGGACCAGGCTGTCCTTGAACTCACAGAGAGCTGCCTGCGTCTGCCTCCCAAGTGCTGGGATTAAAGGTGTGTGCCACCAATGCCCAGCTTCACACTACCTATTTTTTATGCCAACTATGTACTCATAGGAAATCTTGAATCGAGTAGATCTCTGAAGAAGGTCTGTGTTTATAGACTTCCCAAGCGTGTGCTTCATGGTGTTAATTAAAGCCAAGAAGACTTAAGGCAGGAAGTGATTGGTAATCATTAATGATTAGTAAGAACGGTATATGATTTTTCCTCAATATGCATAAATCTTCTTTGTACCTATGATTTCTGATATGGTAGTTGTTTCTGTATTAATATGTTTTTCTGTGAGCAAATCAAAAATATTAGCAAAATAGAAAAGATTGGTTAGAACTTGCTGTCTGCAACAGGAAGCTAGAAACAGCATGGTTGGTACTTGTGTCTCTAACGTCTATTTAACCAGCTGGGGACTATAGTTTGTAAGACAGGAACTTCTTTGAGCCTTATGTATATATGAGTGTTTATGTCATGTGTATGTAGGTGCGCGTGTGTGAGGCCAGTTCTCCCTCATCTGATATCCACCTCATTCTTTTTGTTTGTTATTTTATTTTTAGCTTATATGGACATTTTGCTTGCCTGTTGTCTGTGTAGTGCACTGTGTCCATTCAGTGCCCATGGAGACTAGAAGAGTGTGTCAGATCCCCTGGAACTGGAGTTATAGACAGTCATGAGCTGCCATGGGGGTACTGGGAATTGAACCTGGATCCTCTGGAAGAGTAGTCAGTACTCTTAATCACTGAACCGTCTTTCCAGCTTCCTACCTTGGTTTTTTGTTTGTTTTTGTTTTTGTTTTAAAACAGGGTCTCTCAGTGGCTCTGGCTGATTAGAAAGTTCCAGGGATCTGCTTAGATCTACCTTCCCGGCACAGATATTATAAATGTACACCATCATTCCTGGCTTTTTTGTTTTGTTTTTTCGAGAAAGGGTTTTTCTGAGTAGCATTGAAGCCTGTCCTGGAATTCTCTCTGTAGACCAGGCTGGCCTTGAACTCACAAAGATCTATCTGCCTCTGCCTCCCAAGTGCTGAGATTAAAGGCGTGCACAACCACCACCCCCCTCCATTTTCCTGGTTTTTTTTTTAATGTGTATTTTAGTTATTGAACTCAGGTCTACATCCTTCAAAGGTAAGCACACTTACCCAAGGAGCCATCTCCCTGGCCATAGAGCCTAACATTTGCAGATTCTGTGATCCTGAAATCCTGGGAAAGCAAAGGCTGCGCTGGAGTGGTTTCTATCTCCTGTGCTATACATCTTCTGTACCTCTATATTTCCTTCTCTTCAAAGAATTCATATTTGCTGACTACCTAACTAGCTGATATACCCTGTTGTACCTTTATATAGAGTGACTTAACAGCTGTAACCAAAGAAGGAAAAGTTCTGCTCAGGACCCTGCAAGTGCCTACCCCTGAAGAAACTGTCAGTTCAAGTCCTCAGCACATAAATGGTGACTGGCAAACTATTAATAAGTAAGCACTCCCTTCTTTAAAATTTACGTATATTTTCAAACTAAGAATTTTACATTGTTTGTTGCTGTTAGGTATAAAAGTATTTCTGGATCTCTGGAAGTCTGGGAACTTCTTCTCTGGGTTGGTCTGCAGACATTAGTTTGCTTGCAGAATTAAGTTCCCCAGACATTGATTTTTCTTTGCCTGAGCCAAGTGTCATAATGTCATAGACTATTTTTGCCTATAATTCCTTTTTTTTGAGAAAGGACTTCACTATGTAGCTCTGGCTGGTCTGGAATTCCATATAAATTGGGCTGGACTTAGATGTAAAGAAATCTGCATTCCTTTGCCTCCTAAGTATTAAATTAAAGGTGTGTGCCACCACTCTTGGCCTTTGCCTGTCGTTCATTCATTCATTGATTCATTTACTCACTCATTCACTCTTTCTTTTTCTGTCTTTCTTTCTTTGCTTCTTTCTTTCTTCTGTTTTTCCCTCTCTCCTTTCCTTCCATCCTTTGTTCCTTCCTTCCTTCCTTCCTTCCTTCCTTCCTTCCTTCCTTCCTTCCTTCCTTTTTTGTTCTTATTGAGGAAATACTTATTTTTCAAAGATTTCAGTCTATGCTCACTTGACCCTGTCACTTTGGGCCCATGGCAGAGCAGTACATCATGTTTGTTGCAATTGTTTAAAATCTTAATGAGCAGACCAGGTTTAGCTACATACCTTCCACACAAGTGATTATTTTTAAATAATTCATTGGCTTTTGTTTGTTAAGGTTGCTGTCTCAAGTGCATGATATGGAAACTGCTTTTGATGGATTTTGGGAGAAACACCAGCAAAAAATGGAGCAGTATCTGCAGCTGTGGAAATTTGAGCAAGACTTCCAAGAGGTCAGTTGAAACATTTCTTTCCTTGTGATGGAGGCCCTTATTCATTAGCATCAGGAGGTCAGTCTTTCACAACGCCGGTTTTCACCATGGGGAGAATAAAGGAGACGAGTTCCTTGACTTGGAACAAAGAAGAGCTCTGCTAACATCCAAGCCTTCTTCCTCTGTGACAAAGCACTGACATGTCATTGAGTATGACAGGGACAGAGTCTTTCTCTACTTTCATGTTTGTCCTTCAGACATTTTCAATACAAAGTGCTTTCAGGCTGTAAGGTGGTTTTCCAAGGAAACAATACCCATTGATCTTTAGAGGCCACATGCTATAGGGATGCCTATTTTCTCCTAAATCTTTTTTTTTTCTTGCAGTAATAACACTGTCTTACGGAATCATGGGTCAGTTATCAGAATCACTACATTCCATGTCAGTATGAGACCTTTATATTATCTGTCGTCATTATTCTAATTTTGTCAGTTAACCCAATAATGGGTATGTGTATGGAGTTGCTACTCTCCTCATACTGTGTGATTCTAGGCATTGAGTTTGGAAGTATGTGCCTTTATAACTTGGTAAGCTAGCACATCAGTCTTCTTCATTGCTTATTTTTGTGCTTTTCTTTGGAAATACGATTTTACTACATTATGTAGCCCAGGCTGGCCTTGAACTCGCAATACTCATGCCCCCGTCTCTTGAGATCTCTGGAATCACAGGTGTGTACTACCATATTGGGCTCCCAGTAATTACCTTTATACGTTTTCTCTTTTATTTCAATATAAGGCCTAGTCTTGGGTCTATTCATATTTTAGCATGTTCTGTCTATGCCATCTCCTTGAACACAGAACATTTTTTGATTTAAAAAATATTTTACACTGCTAATGTTTTGAAGTAGAACTTGTTCATTTTGAGTTTGTTTAGCATCTTCTCATGACTAGATTGTCCACATGTAGGCAACTAAAATACTGCAGGAGTGATGCGCTCCTTCCAGGGTGTCATATCTGGAGGCAAGCCTTGTCCCCACTTCGCTGGTGTGCAGTTGGGTTAACCAGTGTGGGGACTGTTGTGTTTCTTCACAGTTTCATAGCTCTCTCTCTCTCTCTCTCTCTCCCTGCAACTAGTAGTAAATACATGGGGAGAAGATGGAAAGTATCTGTTTCCTCATCAAAACTATCCGTAGAGCATGCAGCATTGTCTGCACAGCATCTGTTGATTCTTGTCTGATCCAGTCTGTATTTCAGTTGCCTTCACTGATAATCTTCCAGTATTTACTTTTCTGCCATAGGAATAATTCATATTTGATTCATACATTTCTACAATCTTCATGGCTTATGATTCATTGCTATTCTCTCTGTGTTATAATTTGTCTGTCCCCCATCTCGTGTGCGTGCGTGCGTGTGTGTGTGTGGTTTGGAGGAGGCCGGAGGTCATAAAAACTTTGATTTCATTGGCTGGCTTTTCAGAGAGACTTGTGTACCCTGTCACCTCCACCTCTTCTGCAGTAGGATCACAGACAGATGTTACCATGGCAGACTTTTAAAAATGTGGCTTCTAAGTATTGAACTTAGGTCCTCATGCCTCTGTGACAAGCACTTTTACTGACTGAGCTATTGTCACAGCAGTAATTACTATACTGTTTTTAAAAAAAATGATTTTGTTTTAAAAGATTATTTTTATCTCTCTGTGCGGTGCTTGCATGAGCTTATCTACAGCACATTTGTGTATGTGTCTGTGAAGGCGAGAGGACATTGGATCCCTGGACATGGAGTAATAATGGTAATGGGTAACCTGATATGGGTGTTATGAATCAAATCTTGCTCCCTCTGGGAGAGAAGTAAACATCCTTATTGTTGAGCCATCTCTCCAGTCCTATAAGGGGCCAAAAAAGGAAAAAAAAGGATTTATTAATTTATTTTTGAGGTAAGGTCTTAGTATATATCCTTGGCTGGACTGGAACTTACTATGTAGTCCAGGCTAGCTTTGAACTCAGAGATCCTGCTACCTCTGCCTCCTGAGCGCTTGGATTAAAGGTTTGACTACCATACTAGACTGAAAAGATTTCTTTTTATTACTTTAAAATTGTGTGTATTTGTCTATGTGCATATGTGTGTAGCATTGCAGGCCCTGATGAGGTCACTGTTAACTTCTGAGCCATCTCACTAGCCTCTATATTCCAATTGCTATTCTTAACTACTTTGATGTTTCAGACTATCGACTCTATTGTGATATTTGTCAAGATTTGAAAAAATAACTTTCTCCCTTTATGGCATGAAGAGATAATTCAAAGTCATCTTTTATGTATTCTATCTTAGCCTTAGAGGCAGCCATTTTCCTGAGGAACAGGTTTCTTTTTCTGGGAAATAGTATTAAAGATGAAGATGTGGGCAAGGCGTGCTCATTGCTACTGGAGGGTCTTTGTTTCCAAGACCAATTACCACATAGCTGGGGGAAACATGAATGTCTATGTATGTATATGTGCATGTACATAGATTTATGCAAGTATGTCTACATAT
This sequence comes from Cricetiscus sungorus, assembly GCA_030556225.1. NCBI lineage: Eukaryota > Metazoa > Chordata > Mammalia > Rodentia > Cricetidae > Cricetiscus > Cricetiscus sungorus. Next base: position 11,868,972 of record JANBXA010000726.1, read on the forward strand.
ATATATATATATATACATATATATAACAACACATCTACACAGGGATCTTTTAGAAATCATCAAGTGTGTGTGGATATCGAAGAGGCTGTGTATTAACAGATTATAATTATTTCTGCAAGTAAAATAGCTACCCATATTTTGTGTATGTGTAATTTTCTCATATTGTCATTCTTATTTAATAGCATTTATTATGTCAGTGTGATCATTACTAAAGGTGAATTCTTTTTTTCCCCTCTTTTTTTTTATTCATCTATTTATTTTACATCCTGGGTGAGGCCTCCCCCCTCATCCTCCCCTCCACGTTCCTCTCCCTCATTACCCCCCACCCCCAATCCCCTCCTCTTCCATCTCCATTCAGCAAAGGGCGGGTCAATAAAACACGGAATAGTAAGCTGCAGCAGGACTAAGCATAACAGTGAATTCTTAATAATTCACATGCTTTTAAAATATTTTTTGCTTTTAGGTTATGACTCAAATTGAATTGTTATTAAGTCAACAAAGAGAACTGAGTGATATAACAGGAAACTTAGCTCAAGTAAAACAAATACTTAAAAAAGTAGAGAACTTGGATGAAAAATCTCAGGTAAGATTACGATTTACTATTTTCTCTGTTTATGCTTCACTGGGGTTTAGTATAAGTGCTTATTATACTTAACCTATCATAACTACATAATTAAAACAATGATGCTAACCTAAATCCATTTGAAGTGTGGCCCTAGGATAACATTGCAGGTGCTTCATGTATGAAATTATGTAAGTTGTAGTATCTATAATGAGACTGTAAATTGTCTTGGAAATGTTAAGCCAAAAATCTACCAAGAATGATATATAATAGGGCCTCAGATACATAGTGAGTTCTAGGTCAGCCTATTCCACATGAGACCCTGTCTCCAAAAATAAAAAGTTATTTGGTATCAGAAAATTATATAAGGTTATGGATTGTCCCATGTCCATTATATGATATATGCAGTTGAATCAACCATAGCCCCACACAGACAGCTCTACTTGGTCTGACTAGCTGTTGAACCTTGTGTAAATCGATTTCTAAGCCGCAATGTCCTTTTTCTGGGGCTTGGGCATAAAATGACCTACTTTGTAGAGTGATGGGTGAGGATTTATTTAGATGTACAGGTAATGCTTAGCATAGCTCTGGATATGTAGTATATACTCAAAGGAAAAGCAATTGTTAGCATTCTTATTAATTTAGAATTAGAGCCATAACTAATACTTAGTAAACTGCCTTTGCTCTACTGCCTTGTATATGACAGCAAAGCAATGTTTTTACAGATGTATTCTTAGAAAATGAACTTATGATTGAACCACAGCATATGTGAATGACAATTGAGGGCCAGAAGTTGCAGTAACCAATGAAGGAATTAGGCTGGTAGACCTCAGATTGTGCTGCACTTGACATCTTCCTGTCACAGTCATAGTGGAAAGAGAAGGCAAACTGATTTGGAAGCCAGGGGCTTTGTTTGTTTTTAATACTTTTTTTCCAAAGTATTTAAAATGTATGACACAGAATTTGTCATTTTAAGCATTCAGGTTGGTAGTAGTTCTAGTTTCCTTCCCATTGCTGTGATAAAATACTCCAAACAGCCAGATGGTGGTGGTGCATGCCTTTAATCGCAGCACTTTGGAGGCAGAGGAAGCTAGATGTCTGTGAGTTCGAGGCCAACCTCATGTACACAGTGAGTTACAGGACAGCCAACGCTACACAGAGAAACCCTGTCTCAAAAAGCCAAAACCACCACCACCACCACCAACAAAAAGACTGAACAAATGCAACTTAGGGATAGAAAAGGTTTATTTGGGTTAAAGTTCCAGGTCACAGTCTACCTTTAAGGGAGGCCAGGGCAAGAACCCTAAGAAAATGCAATGGAAGAATGTTGCTTTCTAGCTTTTTCACTGGCTCATGCTCAGCTAGATTTTTATATAGCTTGGGACCACCTGCCTAGAGATGGTGCTGCTCACAATGGGCTGGATCCTCCTTAGTCAATTAGTAATCAAGACAGTCCTTCACAAACACGCCCAAAGGCCAATCTGATCTGGGAAAGTCCTCAGTTGAGGCTTTTAGTTCATTTTAGTTCAGTGGTTCTCAAGTTTCTTAATGCTGTGTCCCGGCTCCTCAGCCGCCTTAACCCCAAATAAACACACAGATGCTATATTGTAATGTAAGCTTTCTGTCCTGGCTGGTCCCGTGGCCCTTGAGCACCAAATAAACACACAGATGCTACATTAGTTATAAAATTATTAGCTGGTGGCTAGAATTTCTTATTGGCTAGCCTTGTCTTAATTATTAACCCACATCTATTAATCTATGTATTTTTACATGGTTTTATCTTACTGGAGAAGAGTCTGTACCTCTAACTCCTTTGGTGACTCACATGGTGACTGCTAAGCATCTCCACAGAGAAGAGCATTATATCCTGTTTGTCCCTGTTTATATCCTCATTCTGCCTAGCAACGACATCACTTCCTGTCTGTCTCTGCAGACCTCCAGACATCTGTGGTTAGCTAGTGGCAAATTTCTGCGTAGCCATGTCACTTCCTGTCTGGCCAGTCAGCCAATCAGTGTTTTATTCATTAACCAATAAGAGAGACATGTATACAGAAGAATATTCCTCATCAAATTTAGTTCTTTAGTTCTTCTTGTTCTGGTGTCCCCTAACCACAAGATTATTTTCATTGCTACTTTATAATGTTTATGAATAATAATGTAAATATCTGTTTTCCAATTGTCTTCAGCAAGTCTTGTGAAAGGGTCGTTTGTCCCCCCATGAAGGGGTTGTGACCCACAGGTTAAGAACCACTGCTCTAGACTGTCAAGTTGGCAATTAAAGCTAATTAGAACAGTAGTGTTTTATATAATAGAGATTGAATGTCTACCCCATTTAATAACCACCTCTATTTTAATTGTAGATTTCTCAATAGCCAGGCAGGCCATTCACTACCTCATCTGGGCTTCAGTTTGCCTTATTTTGCTTTGGGAAGCATTATCCATGTCCGTACTGTACTATATCACCATAGTTTGAGAGTCAGCCACTGTACTATGAGAGTCAGTAGTTGATAGAATGGAGGTAAAGCCTAGAGAATTCCTCCTGTTATTGACTTTAGGTGTGTCAAAAGAATGCAGGTGAAGAACAACTTCAGGTTGAAATGTGTTAGCTTCCATTTGACTGTGACTGGTGTTTACTTTATGCATGTCTTTCTGTTTCACATCTGTATACACTAGAAGGCAATCTTTACATCCGGAGTGGAATAGGATAGTTGACTTTCATTTTATATCCAGAAATGCATGAGCTTCTGATGGTTGATGTAACTGCTGTAGCTAATCATTATCACTGTAAGATGTGTGTGTGTGTGTGTGTGTGTGTGTGTGTGTGTGTGTGTGTGTGTTTTCTTTTGTTGAATGCAGGAAAATGACGTGAAATCATGTTTTGTGACCATTTATTTCTCCTGCAAACTTATTCTTTAATGATCTTTTTCTCCTCCTCTCCTCATGGTATATGAGCAGAGATGGGCACTCATTTTTCTCTCCTCTTTCAAATCAGGAGCTGTTAGCCAAGGCCCGGCTTGTGATACTACATGGCCACAAGCTTGCATCGAATCACCACTATGCACTTGATTTAATCTGCCAGAGGTGCAATGAGCTACGCTACCTTTCTGATATTTTGGTTAGTGAGATCAGGGCAAAGCGGATACAGCTGAGCAGAACTTTCAAAGTGTACAAACTCCTACAGCAGGTAATATGATGGGAAATGACCCATTTCTGAAAAAGGTCATAATTTTCTCTTCTTGGATTCCCTAATCGCCTTTGAATTCTTGCCCATATGCCTTATGCTGCACCTTTTATAATCTCAGATACTTGGCCATATGATTTATAGTATCTCTTTCATCCTCTTAGAGGTCAAGGTGTCAGGTCTATAACGTGTTTAAATTTGCAAGAGGACTGAGCCTCTTTGTGGTTGCACTATTCACGGCAGATATAGTATAGTACCAATTTTGCTCTGTTCTCAATGTGGAGACTGTGGCAGTGATGGCTTCCTTTCTATTTTAAATCTATCTCTGAAACCTGGTGATATTCTGCAGTCAGAGTACTTAAAAGCTTAGGGGACATTTTGCAGAAGCCTGAAATTCCTTCCACATTTCATAGTGCAGCACTAAAAATTAGCTGGTGACTGAAAAATCTTCTGCCATGCCTGTGGGTCAGCCCTATTTTGTGATTAAGCAGTGAATGAAATGGCCACCCTACAGATCTGGTCATGGCAGCAGAATGTAAACAGGAGTGTCATTTGTCAATATCACATCTGAACATAGCATACTAATCTTCACATCTCTTTTTCTCATTCAAAAAAAGCAAGCAAACAAACCAAACCAAACCAAAACAAAAACTACCCTTTATTCTTGTCCTTGGCAATTGTTAGACATTGCTATTATACTTTATATTTTGCTAGGAGTTTCATATTCCAGTTACTGATTTGTAGGAAATTGCATGCAACTAACTGTTAGTGTTGAGAAAATGGTCAGACACCTACTGCGAAAGAAATTACTTGTTATGAAACAAATGCCATGCTTCCCAACCTTGGCTATGCATCAGCCATACCTGTGCAGCACTTTAACATATAAATATCTGGCTGGCAGCCCAGAGCTACTAAATCAGAATTTCTGGGGGCAACACCAGATATCATTTATTACCAGCTCTGAGAGCATTTTTTCTTTCTCTTTTTTCTTTCTTTCTTTCTTTCTTTCTTTCTTTCTTTCTTTCTTTCTTTCTTTCTTTCTTTCTTTCTTTCTTCCTTCCTTCCTTCCTTCCTTCCTTTCTTTTTTAAATGGCGACGGAGTGTCACTATGTAGTTCTGGCTGGCTAGGAACTTGCTATGTAGATCAGGCTGGCTTCCTGAGTTCTGGAACTAAAGGTGTGGGTCACTAAAGCTGACCTTTGAAAGCAATTCTTATTGACAAAAGTGAGACAGGTTCTATCCACAAGATGGTGGCCACTTGCTGACCAGAATTATAACCAGTGTTTAATCAAAAGAGCCTCGTGCTGAAAGAAGAGAACTGACTGCCACCAATTTGTCCTCTGACTTCTACATGCATGCTATGGCATGAGTGTGCTTTGTACACCCACCCGTGTCCCCCTACCCCCACTAAGGTATAATAACAAATAAGAGACAGCTTGTTTAATGGCAAACCTATGTCCTCTTTATCCATTCTTACCTTTGCTGCTTTGATTTTTCTGATTTTCCTCATCAGGCACGTCAGTGCTGTGATCAAGGAGAATTCCTCCTGGCTAATCAGGGAATGGATAAGTTCCAGACTAAAGAAGATGCTAAGAAAGCCCTTCAGGATGTGGAAAATTTCCTTCAAATGGCTGTGCCCTTTATCAATTATGATATTGAGAATCTGCAATATGAATTTGATGTACTCTTGTCTCCTGAACTCAAGGTGAAAAACATTTTATTCAAAGACACAAAATAAAATTACCGTGGTGTAAGAGTTTTACTACCCCATTGCCAACTTCATATCAGTGTGTATATACACAGTCCTCTTGAGGATTAAGAGGTATAGTAGTGCTAATAGTATCAAAGAATTCACAGGCATATGTTAACTTTCATGATGAGCTCTGAATCCACTATTATTACTATTATTATTATTATTATTATTATTATTATTATTATTATTAAATGTGGTTGTTTGACACAGAGTTTCACTGTATAGTCGTGGTAATCTAAAGATATATCACTTTGATACTTACATATTCATGAATTTGGTATGTAGCATATCGACATGTTTATGTGGGTGCGTACATGTATGCATGCTGGTGGGAGCCAATGGTTGCCTTTCAGGATCTCTTTGAGTCACTATTTTGAGACAGTCTCCAATGAACTTAGAGCTCTCATTGATTCAATTAGATTGGCTTGCCACTGAGCTCCAGGAACCCTCTTGTCTCTGCTTTCCCACTACAGAGGTGACAGATGTTCCTGACATGCCTGGATTTTGTATGGCTGCTTATGAACTGAACTTAGGTTTTCATGGTCACGTAGCAGGCAGTTTACTGACTAAGCCATTTCCCCAGTCCTGAAATTCAAATTTTTAAACTGTATCTGAAGAATTTTATAGTAGTTGTTATGACTCATTTCATTCCATTTCATGTTTTTGAGACAAGTCTGGCTATGTAGCCTTAGGTAACTTGGAACTAGCTGTGTAACCTAGGGTAACATTGAACTCACAGAGATCCACTTGCCTCTATCTACTTAGTGCTGGAATTAAGGATGTCCTCCAATATGCCTAGCAGTTAATATGATTTTATATTTTATTTTATGTACATAAGTGTTTCAACTGCATGCATGTATATATGTGTACTATGGGCAAGGCCTGTTGCCTACAAAAGGTAGAAGTATTGGATAATCCAAAAACTAGAATTACAGATGCTTCTGGGTGGTCATGTAGATGCTGGGAATTGAACTCAGGTCCTCTTCAAGAGCAGCCAGTGTTCTTAACTTCTAAGCCATCTCTCCACCCCAGCTGATAGAATTCTTATGTAATCTGTAGGTTCAAATGCAGACTGTACAACTCAAGCTTGAAAACATTCGAAGCATATTTGAGAACCAACGGGCTGGTTCTCAGAACCCAAAAGATAAACCTGAGAGACCAGTCCAGTTTGTGATGTCTGCGCATGAAAATTTGATAAGATCCAAAGCAATGTTTTTCTCACCTAAACATGGTAAAGTACCTTGTTTTCACACTTGCTATTTTGTTTTTCTCTTGCTATTTTTTTCCTTTGATGCATTCGATATATCTACTAATTATTTATCAATCATGATAAAATTTAAGCCTTTAGCCTCTTTATGTATGTTTAAATCCCATTGTACAAGACAGAAGTCAGAATGAGATTCCTTTATGTTCATAAACCACAGTAGTAACACTGAATTGTGTCAGATGATGGACACCTCAGCATGGAGTATTCTAGCTTGAGAAATGAGTATGATAACTTTCCAACATCAGACTTTCATCTTTCTTCAGTAGGTAGTCAGAGAAAAGGACATGAAAGTTATATGTACATACATGTAGTTATAAGCATACATACTCATTGTTACTCCAGTAAGCTATTATTTGGTTCTTCTATGATTCCTGTATGAGTGTCTGATATAGTAGAGAGGATTGCTTTTTTCTGAATAGATGCTGGTAAACGATAATTGTGTTAGTAATTTCTTGTTATAGATTCTATTTTCTTGTTTTAATCTTTGAAGTCTATGTAATTGTAGACTATCTCATTCCTTCTAAGTTCTATAGGAAAATAATAATTCTTGCAATGCTGTTGAACTAATCTGAATATAAGAATTATTCCCTCAAGGGTTTCCTAGAAATGCCTCTGCAACTTTTGGGGAGGGAACAGTTTGGGACCACATGACTAAATTCAGCCTCTGACATAAATTAAATCAGTCACTTTACTAGTATATGAGACTGCTTTGAAATGCAGAGAAGGCTTGAGCCATAGATAATGAATAATTTGCAGATCATCTCCAGTATGGATCAAATTACAAATGCAATCGAAGTTACATGGTTAGTAATTCCAAAATGTATGCATATACTGAAAATAAGACTGTGTGAACAATGGTGTAAATGAATAATGTTGACTATATTAAAAATATACCACAATACTGGAAATATCAAAGTTACTGTAAAAAGTAAAAAGAATAACAGTAGCAAGATGAACTGGTTAAACTTAACAACTGATATTTCTAATTATAAAGCAGTCATTGGTTAGATTTCTGGATACTTTAGCTGTTGCCTATATGCAGTTACCCACTGATAACTTCAGTTTCCTTGAACAAATATCTTCTGACTTAAAATATGATTCTAAAGAGAAAACGAAACAGAATTGCAGAAAATGAGAATTACTCAATAAATTGGACTATCCCTTCCCTCTGACTAAATCTCCTTTCTTAATAGAGCCCCCAAATCCTAAGTCTTCCTGAAACAGAGCCCTTTAACTTGTGATCAGGCTGCCCAAGACCCATTCATGTCATTTGTCATTCAAAGAAAATTTTGTTTTGTATTATTTCATTTTTCTTTCTTTCCTGTATTTTTATTTAATGGCATTACACTTTCTTTCTGCAGTGGGAGTTGGATATTCTTTCTTTCAAGCATGTAAACTTTTTTCAAAAGGTACCCATCTTTATTATATTACTTGTCATCAATACAGTTTATGAGTTTGTACACATGAAAAACCAGTTTGGCACCCCAAAACAGCAGCAATTCATCCCTGAATTCTACTTTCAAATAGCTTTAACTACTTTTTTGTAACAACAATCCATTATTCTCTCTTGACATTGAACTTAAATTGAAAATGACTGTGTAAAGAATAGAGTATGCGTCTAAAGTCAATTTCCTTTAATAAAACAACCCCTTAACAAAAAGAAAGAAGGAGAGGCAGGAGAGATTGCTCAGTGGTTAGAACACTCCCTGTTCTTCCAGAGGACCTCAGTTCAATTCCCAGCACCCATATGGTAGCTCACAACACCCTGTAATTCCAGGGGATCTAATTCCCTCTTCTGGCATCTGTGAACACCTACTTACCCACCTGCATATCCCATACTCACATAGACATAATTCAAAATAAACAAAATGGATCTTTAAAAAGCAAGAGTTAGTTAAAAATTAATGTAAATCAGGGCTTTCTTCACTTTAAAGATTCATCTTTAGACTAAATAGCATATTTATGAGGAAGAAGGTACCCTAATGAATAAATGGCTAGGATAGACGATTTTCTTCACCATCCATCATGGTTTGTAAATGAAACCAAATCACTATTTAAGCTCTGAATCTTCTGCACAATACCCTGTTGATCTGTGGATAAAACAGGTTATAACATATTTCAGACAAGTAAACCAAATATTAGACCAAATCAATTGTATGCTAATTCTTTTCATCAAAATGAGTCAAACTGGTTTTTTATTCTGTTATGCCTTGTTTTGCTTTTGTTTTTTTTTTTTCTTCCTTTTTATCCCACCAAATCTTCCACCTAGCATAGTGCCTGGAAACGAGAAGGATATGATAAGTTGCTTGATGAATTTACTTGAGAACAAAGGGAAGTTATGGAAGGGCAGTGCCAGTGAGAAATAAAGTGTAAGATATGGTTGGGCTCGGAAAGCTCTTGTTATAGTCTAGGGTTGTCACCTAAGCCTCAGACTGGTATTTACAACAGGGAATGTCACATAGGAAACAGTCTCACCATACCCTACATGAACATGTCTCTTCTGCAGAGTCTGCAAAACTCTTCTTGTTGTTGACTGTTACTATGATGTCCTCATTTGTTCAAATTTAGTTCTTTCTGCTCACTCCTGTACCATTCACTGTTTTCGTTGCTACACATGCCTCCTATGCATCTAGTTACTCCCATCATCACTTTCTGTATTGCCACCTTTTGAGTCTAAGGTAGCATTATTTGTGGCCTTAACAATAGTCTTGTTGGCTCCCATTGCTACACTCTCCTTGCCTCCCTTTCTCTTACCATGTGAAGTTTGCGTAAATTGTTGTTTCACTGGACTGCTTTTCTCTGACTGCTCCATTGTCTCCTTCATTGCTAGCTCCTATCCCTAGGCTCTCTCCTCTAGACAAGCTTCTCTCTGTCCTCTGCTATTCCCCTGTAGCCTGGTTCAGTGAGGTGTTCATCCCATATAACTACAAGTTTTCTATTTCTTCTTAGCTACAGCCTCTTTACCTATTTGCTGTTGCACTTGCTAGACAGGATGCTCTGCGAGGACAGGCTCTGTGTGCAAGTCATCTTTGCACATCCCCAAACATAGAGGTAGCTTGGCTATCTCATAGCTGCTCAGCCATTTTGTATGTCTTTATGTTATTGAAAGAATGGGTATACTTATCTCACTTTTCAGAAAAAGATGTCTTATGTAGATACATACATATGCCTTTTGGTATCCTTCTATGTGTTTGCAGATAATTTACCTTTAGGAATACATTTAGATAGCTTTAAAGTGAAGCATACCAGTGCTTGTTATGAAACTGATTTTATATGGTAACTAAGTCCATGTATAGATACATACAACTTTCACATGTCAATACTTGTTAATGAATGGCAGTGAAGTATACAGTTTATAGACTGTGAAAGACCATCCACTTCCTGAGTGTACCTGACACTGGATTCTACCAAGCACAGGAGGATCAAAGGTTTGTATCTTCCACGCTGAGGCCAGTATTGAATGTGCCCTAGATAGGTAGAAGCTTTCGTGATTCTTATGTTCCTTGATTTGTCCGTGCCCTTTACTTGCTTGTTTCTGTGAAAGTCATGTTGTCATTGCTGGGAATTGAGCACGTGCTAAACAAGTGCTCTACCACTGAGCCATACCCCCAGTTCACCCTCTACCCTGTTTTTCCCCAGTGCTGGAAATTTACTGTTTAAAAAGAACGATTAAAACTTTGAATTTTGATGGGTTTTTTAAATGAACATTTTACCAGTTGTTTGGGAAATGTTTTATGTAGTGATTAGAAACATGTATGGGTTTAAATGCCATGTCCACTTCCTGAACAAGGCATTAGCCTTAGTGATATCTGTAAGATGAGAGAGACACTATTCTCTATTTCTTAGTGTAGATTTGAGAATGAAAAAGAAAACAAATCATTGGGTAAGGATCAGGACTTGGTTGGGGTAAGTGCCAAATAAAGGGTTAAACTTGGATTTTTGTTGTTGCTGTTGTTGTTATTAATTTTCAAGTTTCTGTATAAAGCAATGATTCTCATTATGGCGTTTTTATACATAATGTGTTCTTATTTGTATTTGTGTTTGCATGTGTGTAACTGTACACATATGGAGGTCAGAGGGCAATTTGCTAGGCTTGCTTCTCACCGTCCACCATATGGGTCTTGGGGACTAAACAGCTCAGGGTTAGCAGTAAACACTTTTTACTTGATGAACTATCTTGCTAGCCCCAGAATTTGTTCTTTTCATTACCTTCCCCAACTGCCTTCCCTTGTCTTCCCTAGTCTCATACGTGTAGGGCTAGATTTAAAGAAATCGTTGATCCAGTTACTGAGTGAACTACAATGTGATGGAATGTTTATGTGGCAGAATGTATACTAAGTATGAACATAATTGTGAACACTTGATACTCTTTTCTTTTGGCAGATAATCGAATGTGTGGTTATTGAGAAAATGGGTAATGCATAGCAAAATTATGTTACATAACAAGTTGGATTTAAATAGACATCTAACGAATTGCTGTCTTCTGTAAAGTGATTTAAAGTACTGACAAATGTATTGAAGCATTTGCTTTGTTTTTAGTAAACATGCACGTGTTTTCATTGAAAGTGTGAACTTTAATTCTGGTTTGACATTATTTCACATTTCTCTATCAGTGAAGAAGTCTTGGAGACAGACTCAAGCTCAGAGCAACGTGAAAGTAAGTGTAATTGATTAATGAATTCAAAGTTGTCTGTGCTGCTGTAATTGGAGAATGAGTGTGGAGATTTCAGGCATGGCTTTCATTCATTATCCTGACCTTGTACAAGTGAAAACCTACACATACAAGAAAAAAAACCCTGCTTTTTGTTTAATGGCAGTATTGGCATAGTTCCAGTGTGTGAGCAGTTTTTTTTTTTAAAGACCTGGCTCAAGTTCAGAATCATTTCAGTTCCAGTTCTTCATGTTGCCCGCCCACCTCTACATACCTAAACAATGCTTTCTCTCTCTAGACATGGTGCTTTCTCTCATGAATGACTGTAGCACGGCAAGGATGAAGGATAGAGTCCAGTTTGTCGTAGACCATGTAGAGACTGACTCAGGATGCAGGAAATGCATTCATTTGTTTCCTTTTTATTTTTCTTTCTCTCCTTCGTTCCCTTCCTTCCTTCCTTCCTTCCTTCCTTCCTTCCTTCCTTCCTTTCTTCCTTCCTTCCTTCCTTTCTTCCCTATTTTGAGCTTTTCTGGAGCTCAGTATGTAGACTAGGCTGGCTTCAAATTCATAGAAGTCTACCTGCTTCTGCTTCCCAAGTGCTAGGGTTAAAGGCATACACTGCCATGCCCAGATTCTATTATTTTTTTGATGTGTATAGTATGCCCCCCCTATTTCAGTTTCCACAGTCTTGGTTATCTGTGGTCAATGGTGGTTCAAAATATTAAATGGACACATTCTAGAAAAAAAGAGAGAAGAAAGACATATATCATACTTCATTATGAGAGACATTTCATTATGCATTATTGTTGTTAATCTCTTACTGCGCCTAATCTATTAAAAGACTTTTTTAAAAAATCATGCATACATATATATGGGAAAGTGTAGTTCATAGAAGATCCAGTACTGTGCACAGCTTCAGGCATTCACTGAGGGTCCTGGGGTGTGTCCTTGGGGAATAAGTAGGAAGTGCACGTGTCTAACATTTCTTCTTCTCAGTTATCTGTGATAGGCTGATTCGTGCAGAGTAGCCTCCTCGTAGCTGTCCTGCAGCTATGAGGAGGACAGAAGGACTGCATGTATTACTTGTGTGTCCTCAGTATTAAGTGGTGCCAAGAATGTATCACTAAGAGGCATTGCAGTATTATAGTACAAACTGGACTGCATGGCTTTAAATGGCAGATCCTCACTTATTGATGGTATAATCTCTGGTAAAAATCTTCTTAATCTCATATTTATTAATAGGACACATGAAGTTAGTCTAAAAAGGAAATCACATTTGTGAAGCTCTCACTTCACTGTGTGTGGCATATAGTGTTGCTCAAAATTGTTTATATTATCATTACAGAACACTAACAAGTGGCCTTTGTTGATGTAAATAGAAGTATTCAAACTAAATCCCTTGGGTAACTCAAAGTATTTATTTCACTAGTATACATCCAAGTCATTTTTGGAAAAATACAGTGTTTTATATCAGTTTATCTTTAAGGTCAGGATTAAAGTTAATTTGATAATGGATGTATTTGACATGATTGAACTTTTATTTTTATTATTTCAGATTGAAGTCGTTCAAGATAGCCAAGAGAAGAGGAATTCTGCTCAGCTTCCTGGATTGGACAATAGCTTGGATATTTTAAAGAAGTATTCTTTCTTTTTTACCCTACATTATTATATATACCTCTCCACAGGAGACTCTGGTTCAGTGTCCAAGGCTCATGTGTTTAGAATTAGCAGTTTGTCAAATTGGGTTCTAGTGAGGACATTGAAAGAGTACTAGGAAGGTGTCACACCTCCTGGATTCATGTTTGAGCGGCTGTGGCCTGTTTGAGGAGTTGAGGACTTTTATTTGGTAGTGCTAGGGGTTGTGTTCACAGTCACCTTGTGGCATTAGTGCAGCTTTCATTTCCAGATTGAAGAGGAAAATGAAAGAGTTTGGTTTGTTTGTTTTTTGTGTTTCCCAGTTATGATCTCCCTCCCTCCCTCCCTCCCTCCCTCCCTCCCTCCCTCCCCCCCTCTCTCTCTCTCTCTCTCTCTCTCTCTCTCTCTCCTATCTGCCCACTATTTTATTTATTTATTTATTTGTTTGTTTGTTTGTTTGTTTGTTTGTTTAGTGTGTGAGTGTTTTGCCTGCATGTCAGTGTCCCGTGTGTGCTTGGTGCCTAGGGAGGCAGAAGAGGGGGTTAGAGCTGCTGGACCTGCAGTAAGCCTCTATGTGGGTCCTGGTAACCATACCTGGGTCCTCTGTGAGAGCAGCGTGTATTCTTAAGCACTGAGCCATCTTTCCAAATTCTGTGTTTCCCACATCCTAAATGTGTTCATTTTTATTTATATACATATGGTAAGATAGCAACTATAGCAAGTTAGTTAACACTGATAGTTGTCTTTTTGTTGTAAGAACATGGTGTTTAAGCATATTTCCTATGTATAAGATACTTCATTAATGATAGTAGATATAGTAACCATGCTGATTACTATAATCCCAGGATGATTCAACTAATAGATGAAAGTTTGTATCCTTGGAACATACCATCTGTTCTAGTTTGGTTTCTGTTGTTGTGATAAAAACCAAAAGCAATTTTGGGAGGAAATGGTTGGTTAGGCTTATATTTTTAGTCACAGACTATCATGAGAGGAAGTTAGGGTAGACATCTGGACGTAGGAACTAAAGCAGAGGCCATTGAAGGGGTGCTGCTTACTGACTTTCTCTACATAGCTTGCTAAGTTTTCTTTCTTACACAGTCTACGACTACCTGCCCAGGGGGTGGTACCCGGAGTGTGCTGAGCCCTCATACATCAATTGAAAAAATGCTCCTCTGACTTATCTACACTCCAATCAGACTGGGCGGTTATTCACTTGATGGTTCCTTTACCGAGGCTATTGTAGTTTTGTGTTGACAGTTAAAACTGTGACACAATTTATTTCATTTGAAAAGAAATGAAAAATCAAAATGTCAAAAGCTATGCCGGATTATAGATACAACTCCATAGATATTAACAAGACCCTTTATATGCTTTACAGTCTTATGTTAATATTCTAAACTTGAAAATAATTACCTGTGAGTTATCATGAGATGGGCCTGGAAGTTAATTCCTTTAATCCCAGAATTTGGGGGTAGGGATAGTTTGAAGCTAGCTTGGTCTTTATAGCTCCTGGGCAGCCAGAGGTACATAGTGGAATCTGCTTAAAAAGCAATACCGAACAAAACCCAAAGGAAATAAATTTCATATTTTGGTGTTAGAAATAGCCAGTTGTTTGCATAAAATTGCATGCAGATATATATGTATCCCAAGATTATTAATACAATTTAAATAACTTGTTTTGGAAAAAAAACAAGGTCTCAGTTCTTTAAAGTATGAAAAAGAAATGAAGAAATGTACTAAGAGTTTAAATCAGTTGGTTATATTACCAGATGGGAGTAAAATTTAAAATATGTAAGTTGGAAATCAATGGGAAGGCCATGTATTCTAGTTTATACAGATGGCAGACAATGTTGCTGTGAACCTTAAGTTTTACTCCTATCCCATGTAACGATGAATGTAATGAGTTTAGCACATGTCCAAGAAAAAAATCATAAAGTTTTCGGGAACTGGGTAGTGTTGAACATGCTCTTTTAGTGTTTCTTCTTGCAAAGGAGATGATTCAAGACCTCAGCAAATTAAGCTGTTCAGAATGATCAAAACCTGGCTTCTATTCCCAAACAGGTTTTGCGAGATTTTAGTAAATTTATTCATAGTCTAAGTGAATTGAAGTCATTTTTATGTTAACACATGGCTTTCGAACATGTCTCTTTTCTTCTCCCCACCAGACAGAGTCTTGGTATATAGCCCTGGCTGGTCTAGAATGCAAGTTAGTTTTGAACTCAGAGATCCTCCTGCCTCTGCCTCCTGAGTGCTGGGAATAAAGGTGCGCACCACCACCAGCCTTCTGGGTGGTACTTATTCCAACAACTGTAAAATAAGGTCCATATTTTGATGCTAGGTACTTCCACTAGGTTAGCATATTTTGTTTTTCATTGTTTGTACTGGTAGTAACAGAACCATTATACTGTGATATGTGAATATGGCATTAACTGGTAACTATGGTCTTCATTGTAGCCATGTCCTGAATGAGCTGATACAGACAGAAAAGGCATATGTTCGAGAGCTGTTTACTGTTTTGTTGGTAAGTGTAGCAAATAGTGTAGCAAATTGTTTTTCCCCATTCTCTTGACTTGTCCCTGGCTACTTTCATTAGAAAGTGTTCTAAGCAGTTTTTTTTTGTTTGTCTCTGTCCTTGGTTGTCCCATGGTAGCAGTGGGTATTTGCTGTTATTTGTGAATGACTGCATTTATATTCCCTCTCAGTAGTGGGAATACGTGATTCAGAATTTCTTATAGAAAAAAGAAGCTGTTCTCTTAGGGACGTGGTGCATTGTTATAATTATTCCCAGGCTGCTACTTAGAGGTTGGGATGGAAAAAACTGAGGGTGGGATAAAAATACTCATTTGACACAAATGCCATGATACTAATTTGGTCTGAACAGAAATCTAAGCACTTCCTTTTAATTTAAGGAGCACTTTATATTCTGTGCTATAATTTTTCATAGTTGGCGTGTTTGTTTTCCACACCACAATAAAAGCCTTGAAGGCCAAAGTACTACCTTTTTATTCTAGCCATGGAATGGAAGCTTTGACTTCCTTATCCTGCATTCTAAAAAAAATGCCGCATATAACCTCTGAAAACTAAGGGATCTAAATGTTAAAATTCACACAGCTGTACCCACAAATCTTCTATACATTCTTCTCTACTGATGCTGTTAGTGGCCCAACCAAACATTAATATAAATATTTAAAATGCAAAATTATTTATTTTTAATAGGGCTACAGATCCGAGATGGACAATCCACAGATGTTTGATCTTATGCCACCTCCCCTGAGAAATAAAAAGGATGTTCTCTTTGGAAATATGGCAGAAATATATGAATTTCATAACAAGTATGTAATTGCCAAAGGGAAGTTTTTGGTGACTTTATTTATTTATTTATTTATTTATTTATTTATTTATTTATTTATTTATTTATTTTTTTCAAAAAGAGTTGTTACCAAGTGTGATGGTGCACACCTTTAATCTCAGCACTTGGGAGGCAGAGGCAGGTGGATCTCCGTGAGTTCAAGGCCAGCCTGCTCTACATAGGGAGACCGTGTTTCACAAGTGGGAAATAGGAGTTACTTACTGGATTATTATGTCATAACTAACTTTTTTTCTCTGCAAATTTCACAGCATTTTCATGAGCAGCCTAGAAGATTGCACTAATGCTCCAGAGAGAGTTGGACCTTGCTTCCTGAAAAGGGTTAGTTTGTTTCTTTTTGAAATTATATAAATATTGGCAACCCAAAAGTATTTCTTATATGAAACAGGCTCAAAGACAAGATACCCCCCACTTGCCTTTGACGTCTTTATGTTTTTGGAGAAGACACATCAATTTTAGCAAGTACTTAATGTAAAACTATTTTGTTTGAAAAAATTATGTGAGGGTATACTTTTATTTTGTGTATTAAATGTTTCAGTTAGTCAGGTAGGAGCATTGGAAATTTTAGGAATCCAGGAACCACCCTGGCTAAGAAAATGTGAGAGATAGGAGCATATTAATACGATCACTCTGAGCTTTGTTAAAGTTAGAATAAAAGATACAGTTTTAAAAAACAAAACTTAAAACAACCGAGTCCCACTATGTAGCTACAGAATTTTTAAAATCTTCATCTGGTTATCCAGTGTCTCCTCTTCCTGAAAAATCAACCCTCTTCTGATTAGGAATTTGTTCGATTAAAGAGGTTGTGTCAAATTTACAATAGCTGTCTTATCTCAGAAATTGTTGAAGACAATAAGCCTAAGAAAAATGAGAAACAAGAAGAGAATAGGACTAAGAATGTGCGCCCCACTACCTTTCTCAACATGCTCTAAACCTAAACATATCTGAAGTTTGAACAAATTCATTCTCAGTGTTTTCAAATAGCAGTTGGTCAAATATCCCTTTGGAGTCTATGATCATGTGTTTACTCAGGAGGTTGGGTCAGGGGGATTGTGAGTCTCAGGCCATCCTGGACTAATTAGGGAGATCCCATCCTTAAAAATACCCAACACTATGCTACTCATAGGAGGCTTTATATTTACTGTGTATCTTTACATGTGTACATAAATTATTTCCCAGCCTGATGAAGTCACATATCCTATGTATCTTTGTCCCTGTCAAAGTTGGTAGTGTTCTTGTCAACTAGTAGTGGTAGTACTGGTTTGATGAAAGCTTCTTGATGATATGTCCATTCAATACCCATCTATTTAATATTTACTGTCTACCAAGCACTAAGCTGGCCAATATGGCTAAAAAGCTAAAGAGCATTTAGGTAGAGAGACAAAACCCCTAAATGGTACAGGATCTCTAATGCTACTTCATTAGAGATATACAAAGGGTCCTATGGCACTGAAAAGAAGGGCACCATCCATAGATTGAAGGCATTAGCTGTAGCTATAGAAGAGACTCACAAGATGAAGGTTAAAGTGTTGAGTAGGAGACCGATCAATAGATAGAGAATAGGGAAAGATGATTCAAGGGAGAACAAACAGCAGCCATGTACTTAGACAAGATGATGCCCCAGTGATGGATCAAGGACTATGCCTAACCTGGAAGGTAGCTATCTGCAATCTCCTTTATTTAGACAGCTAACAGACTAGTAGCACAGAAAACACATTTTTGGACCCTATTAGATCATGGTAATAAATAGTTAAAAAAGATACAGCTTTTCTTCCTGTCAAGTCTGGTAACCAGGAGTTCTGACATTGCTTATAGAATTATGTGTCCTGTTGTTTGGCTCAATGGGCATGCTGTCCTTGGAACACAGAGCAGACACTTTTTTTTTGTCATATTCACTGCCATGGTTGGCCACACACTCGCTTGCTTGCACAGCTTTTTTCAAAACAAAAAGTTCGTATTTGTAAATTACTAATATATTTGCATTTGTTCTTTATTACAGAAGGACGATTTTCAGATGTATGCCAAGTACTGTCAGAATAAACCCAGGTCGGAGTTAATTTGGAGGAAGTATTCAGAATGTGCCTTTTTCCAGGTATTAATCATTTGAGTATTGAACACATTCTTTTTGGAAGATATTGGAATATTTCTCATTAATGAATTCATTTTCTGCTTTGACTAAATTATATAAGCATACAAGTGAAATTGCAATTCTGCTCTCAAGCAAAGTCTACACATAAGTACATTTCTGCATGCAAATACATATTTGCTGTTCCCCAGAGGCAACCACTTTTAGCCACTTCTGGTATTTGCCTCCCTATCTCCAAATAACGTGCTTGTTTTTCTCTTTCCTGCTTTAGAAAATGAAGATTTAGGTCCCTTTCACTGTTCCCTGTCCCATGACCATATCCGCATGAAATTCTTTTTCTCTAAAGCTTCCAGTATATTTTTGTTAGATCGATTGGCTATATTTAACTCAATTATTAAGAATGGAATTTCTCTGGGCAGATGACTCATATAGTAAAATATGGTTGCTTTTCCTTTTCTTGTGTTTTTATTGCCATTTTCTTTTTACTCATTTAATTTTCTATATGCCTTGCTTTCTTTCTATCCCAACCTCTTCCAATTTTAGGAATTATAAACATTTGTTCTCCTTATACTTGCACACACTGATGTGTTTACATTTCATCTTTAAGCAATACCTTTTACAGTTTTCTGATCTGCTTACAGCTTTCATCTAAGGATCTTGGTTCATATCATTTGGAGGTGCTTCTCACAGGTCTCTTGAGTAGCTTGTCCTGCTGCTACATGCCAAGTCTTTTTTTAACTTTATATATATGCATGTACACTGTGTGCATATCTGGTGCCTATGGGAGACAGAATAGGGTAGTGGATCCCATGAAACTGGCATTTGGATGGTTGTGAGACACTTTGTGAATGCTGATAAATGAACCTGTGTCCTATGCAAAGCAACAAGTGATATAAACTGCTGAACCATCTCTCCAGCCTCATGTCATTCTTATTGTTTTATCCAGTATTTTGTAGAATAAATCTAATAGTTTATTTAGAAAGTGTACATGTTTGGTAATATATTTGCATATGTTTTTGAGAACTTGTATGAGCAAGTGTCTTCATTGTACTCTAATGCTTTGATTGTTAAGGTGGCTAAGTATAGAATTCTAACTAAGAAATGGTTATTCTCAGAAATTTGAAGATACTACTTCATTCTTTTCTGATTTCTAGAAGAAATAAATATGACTCCAATTGGACTTTGTTTCTTTTCAACAGACCTAGTTTGTGTATTGGCATTATATTCTTAATTATCTTGGTATTTGGGCATAATTTATTTTTATTTTGTCATAAGGTTTTAGAACCTAGGGCCTTTTATATACTAGGCAAGCATTTTAAAACTGGCCCTGGCTGATCATTCTGAAACTGGAATCTCTAGTCCAATTTACTCTAGTTTCCGCCCCCCACACACCTAATTTTTCTTTTTCTGGGATTGTTATACTGATGTTGGAGTACTGGATTAGTCCTATAGTTATCTTTTCCCTGTTTTCCAAGCCTTTTGTCTTTCTGCTCTGCTTGCTGGGAATTATCTGCTCCTCTTTCTAATAGAGTTTTATTTCGGCTATTATATATTTAAATTAAAATTTTATTGGCATATTCTTTGTACAAGGTGATGTATTTTATAACATTGATTTAAGTATATCATGTGTGTTTATCATTGACACCTCCTGTTACCTTTCCTGGTTCTAATCCCCTTTTCTCAAATAGTCCATTTTTATATATAAATGATTTCTCTCTCTCTCTCTCTCTCTATATATATATATATATATATATATATATATACACACACATACATTCTTGGTTCTATATTTATTTTTGAGTCTGGCTTATTTTACTTAACATGATGGTTCTTCATTATGGCTCAGCAATACTGCAATGAACACCAGCGTATTATCTATCCCTATGCTGAAGACAGACTAGGCTGGTTGCATATTTTCCCCTCTGTGAATAATGCTGCAGACATAGATGTGCAAGTATCTCTCTTCTATTTAACCAGTTTTTCTCTGTCTCACCTGCCAGCTCCCAAATCAGCATACAGAGACTTCTTATTAATTATGAAGTCTTGGCTGATAGCATAGGCTTGTTTCTAACTAGCGCCTATGACTTAAATGAACCCATTCCTATAAATGTACTTTCTGCCTTGTGGCTTTATTACCTTATGTCCATAGTGCCCATCCTGCTTCCTCTGCATCTGGCAGGCAACTCTGCCCTTCTGCCTTCTTCTTCCCACCATTCCCTCTGCCCTAAAAATGCTGCTTAGCTATTGGCCATTTACCTTGTTATTAAACCAGTTAGTGTGACACATCCTTACAGTGTACAAAAAGATTATTCCGCAACATTTTCCCCTTTTTGTCTAAATAAAAATGAAAGCTTTTAATTCTAACATAGTAAAACTATATTCATTAAAAACAACTCTCATGTATTGTCTAAATAGAAAGGAAAGGTATTAACTTTAATAAATGAAACTATATGCAATAAGAACAATTTTTAAGTAGAATTATATTTAAAATGTCCAGAATGTTTGTATTTGGTATATTTGGAGAAAATACTTTATTATCTATCTTAATGAACTTGAAGTTTTATACCTAAATAATTTTCTATTATAACTTGTATTACCATTTTAAAACTAACTTTTTAAGACATCAAACATTTTTTTCAGATAAACAATTTAAACTTTTATATCTCTCAACTTTATGAACCTTACATCTTCTATGTATTTATTTTTGAATTTGGTAGCAAGAAAATTGTAAAACTATAAGTAGTCTTCAATCTCCATCAGAGACCCAAGAAGAATAAAATATTACTTGAGTAAACAGGAATTGCAGAGCAAACAACTTCCAAAACTATAGAAATTACAGAAGCATCTGGCTGCCTGGACTGACACCCAAAGCTCCTCCACAACATTGGGGTGTCCATCTTTGACCTATAGGTCCAGAATATCTTACTGACATTTTATGTAAAGCAGGATATTCTTTTACTTTTTTATTTAAAATAGAAACAATCTTATTTTATATATCAATTCTAGTTCCCTTTTCCTCTCATCCTCCCATGACCCCACCGACACCCTCATTCAACCCTCACTCCTTTTCTTGGCAAAGTTCAGCAGACTCTTTCCTTCATGTCCTGCTTGTCCAATTTGAACTGTATACTGTCAGCAAATGAGACAATGGCAGTTTCTTTGTCCAGTGGCTAGCTTTTGCAATATAGAAAGCAAACTCCATAAGGAGGTTCTACAATGTGCATCTTCTTCTATGAGGTAGATTGGGGCTGCCAGGAGCAGATATGTTTTGTCATGAAAAGCCTTATGTTATTAAATCATTAAAGTGCCATATTCTGTAGGTCTCTGAAATGTTTAAAGACTATCTATCTCTTTAAAATATGTCTCTGATTGACCTTGAAAATATACCTAACATGACTGTAAGTTTGATTATTATAGATGGCTAACTACTTACTTGCCTTTCTTCAACTTGTGTTTCTTTCAAGGACTAGAACTTTGCATTATATTTATAAATGAAGCTGCATAGGTATAATATCTTAAACAAATAAAAACATATAATATAGTCCAACAAGATAACCTTAAATTTGTATCAATATACAAAAGTATTTTAAAGAAGAGTAGAAACATAAATACAATTTAACAAAAATAACCTCAAATTTGTATCAATGTAGAAAAAATCTATACAAATGTAAAATATTTAACACTAGTAGTTTTTTTCATTTGAAAGTAGATATAATAATCTACCCTTTTATCCTATCACCCTATGTCCCCCGTTTTTTTTTCCAGAATGAGATCCCTTAATCTAATTTTCTTTGCTTAGTATCCTCCCTGACCATGACCAATAACAACTTGTGATCAACCTCCCTAATCGCTGACAAATATCTGTTGAACAATCAAAACCACCCACTTGAGAATGTGGGCATTGTGTTCTCTAGGCTGCTTCTTGTTGTCTGGGAGTTCTGGCATCTTTCAGGGACCATGAGAAAATTAGAAAAATGAACAAATCCTGGCTAGAATTAGTCTGTGAGGCTGAACGATTTCAGCTTTGAAAGTGTTCTGGATGAAATACTCTGAGGAAACTGCAACAGAGGCTGGATTACCTGGTCCACTCATTTTCATTGCTGTTTAGTTCCCTTGCTCTGAAAACACATAATCCTTCAAAGGTAACATGCATGCCTGCATTTACACAAGTATGGACTGTGCATTGTACACAAGCCAAACAAAGATGCTTTTTTTTGTTTTTATGTTTGAGCAGGTAAAATATATGTCACCTGTCTTGTAGTTTTTTTTAAGGTTTCTTTCTTTATGTCTGTAGCCAGGATTTTCAGGGATCATCCTCTGATCAAATCTGATCTCTATCAATGTTGAATAAATCCACAAATTTTTGTTTTCTGTGGAAACAAAAGCATAACTTCTGCCCCAACGTAACATATTGTTTTTTTAACTTCCATTTTGAAGTAAGACATTTTTGAAATCTATTGGTTGATTTAATTCAGTAGGTTTTATAATTCAGTGTCCCTCATCAGATATTGTTTGCTCCTTAATCAAAACAAATTTAAAGTCAATACATCACTATACAGGACCCAGACACTCCCTGTGTATTTCACATTTCTACGTGACCGATCTTTTTTTATTATTTTATTATCTCTTCAAAAACTTTATCTTATCTTATTATTAAGAAACTATTTTTTCTATGACTGCCTACACCCATTTTTTTTTCTTTTTTTAAGCCTACACACATTTGTTAAAACACATTATCACCTGTTTAGAATTTTTTCTTTTCTATCTGGATCTTTTTTACTGCATACCTATAACCTTTACTCTCTGCATGAACAAAACTTAAACCGCCATGCGGCTTAGCTCATTGTGAGCTGGTATCTCAAGCTTACAGACAGTGGCTGGCTGGGAAATGCATCTCTATACTGCGGCAAGCATGAGACACTGTGCGACTAGGAAGCTGCATTGTTTGTGTGTTTGGACCTTTTTGAAAGCTTTCTCATGTCTTCTGTGGAATTATGTGCTCCTATGTTGGACATCTTTTGGAGTCAGACTTTTCTGGTGGCATCAGTGGCTTCCCAATAATGACACAGATACTTGTTATTAATTATAAAAGCTAGGCTGATTGCTTAGGTTTGTTTCTAACTAGCTCTCATAACTTAAAGTAACCCACTTCTATTAATTTACTTTCTGCCTTGTGGGTTTATTACCTCATCTCGGTAGTGTCCACCCTGTTTGCTCTGCATCTGGCTGGTGACTCTGACCGTTTTCTTCCCAGTCTTCCCTCTGCCCTCATAATCTTGCCAGGTATGGATCACTCAGCTTTTTATTAAACTAATTACAGTGATGCATCTTCACGGTGTGCACAAAGATTATTCTACAACACAAGTATGCTGACTTAGAGTCCTAGGAGTGACATAGCTGGGTTGTATGGTAGTTCTAATTTTAATTTTTAAAACTATATCTATGTGTGTATTTTTATGTGTTTGCAGGTGCACATGTACATCTGTGTGCATATGTATGTATGAGTATACATGCACATATGTGCCTGGGGTGAGTGTCATGTTTTTTGAGACAGAGTCTTTGAATGGCTTGGACAAAGCTAAGTAGGGTAGACTAAGTGGCCGCCAAGCATCAGAGATCTGCCTAACCCCTCCTCAGTGTTGGAATTATAAGCATATAAATGCTGCAAGCCACCATGCACATCTTTGTAAATTTTTTAATTTTAAGGTTCTGGTGTAACTAACTCAGGTCTTCATACTTGCAAAGCAAATATGTTTTCCACTGAGCTATCATCCTAGTCCAAGTTTTAGTTATTTCAGGAACTCCCATACTAGTTTCCACAGTGGTTGTATCTGCCAATTAACAATTTTCTGTACTCTCTGAGTTACTTTTAATGGAGTCCTGATTTTTGTTTCAGAAACTCTTTTCAGTCATCTATATGAAGATAATAATAGATTTTCCTTTTAAAGTAGTTTCCTTCACTCTGCATAGTTCCAACTACATTCAAATTGCTTTTCTATTCTTTTTCTTCTTTAGCACTTGCCACTTATCTTGGATGCTGTCCTGAAATGTCTGTTAATTGTCTGTTTGGTTACATGAAGGACAAGCACATGGAATCTGATTCAAAGTTTCTTGTGCATTTCTGGGTTTATCAAGAATGCTTCTCGGGCTTGGATTGTTTGCAGTTGTTGGTGTGCTAGTGAGAGATGGGGGGGGGCTTTCTTAATATATCTATCTTTAGGTAGTTTCTCTTCAGCTGCTTAGATCTTCCAGACTGCTGTTCAATAGAAACCTAATTGGCTGCT
This sequence comes from Cricetiscus sungorus, assembly GCA_030556225.1. NCBI lineage: Eukaryota > Metazoa > Chordata > Mammalia > Rodentia > Cricetidae > Cricetiscus > Cricetiscus sungorus. The sequence continues at coordinate 11,893,761 of JANBXA010000726.1, forward strand.
ATTGTACTTGAGGAAAAGAATGTGAGCTTCAAAGTTGTTAGATATATAGCAGCTAACTATCCTTGCTTTCAGTGTGGTGATCTGAGATCAGTTGAACCTTATATCCCTTAGCCCAGAGGCCCTCTGCTTTACTATTTTACAGAGAATCATTCTTTTGCTGTGTATATACGTGTGTGCAATAAGTACTCAGTTGTGCTTATTGCAGCTTTAAATTTTTATTTAATATTTTAATTTCATTCTATTTTGGTTTTGGTAATAGGTTTATTAAGATACAATTAAGAGTCTTCTCTTCTGTTCCCGGTGTCTTTGTGTCCCTTTACCTCTTTTCTCTTCCCTTCCCTCTCACTCCCCTTTCTAATAAAACTTTTCAGTCCAAAAAAAAAAAAAAAAAGATGAACAGAAGCAGACATCCACAGCTAAACACTGAGCCTAACTGGAATCTAGATGTGGAGAGAGAGGACAAGACCAGGCTACAGAAACCCACAGAGACAGCTGACCTGAACAAGGGGGAGCTAATGGACCCCAGACTGATAGCTGGGAATCCAGCATTGAACCAACTCAGACCCCCTGAACATGGGTCTCAGTTAGAAGGCCTGGGCAGTCTAAGGGACCTCTGACAGTGGATCCAGGATGTATCCCTGGTGCACAAAAGGTCTTTGGGGGGATACTCCCTTACCTAGAGACAGGAGGGAGGACCTAGTTCCTACTCCAAATGACTTGACAGATTTAGATGACCCCTTCAGGAAGGCATTACCCTCCCTGTGGATTGGGGTGGTGGTGGGAGGGGAGGGTAGTCGAGGGGGTATGAGAGGGTGGGAGAGAGGGAGGGAGGGGTGGAGAGGGAACTAGGATCGGTATGTAAATAAGATAGATAAATAAATACATACCTAAATAAATAAATACAAAAAGATGCAAATAAGATTCAACAAAATTTATCCCTTTAAAGCAGCACTTCTTACCCTTCCTAATGCTGTGACCTTTAATACAGTTCCTCATGTTGATGGTCTAGACAGTGGTTCTCACCCTTCCTAATGCTGTCACCCTTTATAAAGTTCCTCGTGTGTGGTGAACCCCAACCATAAAATTACTTTTGTTACTACTTCATAATTGCAAATTTGCTGCTATTATGATTCATATTGTAAATATCTGATATGTGACACCCAAAACATTCATGACCCACAGATTGAAAACCACTTATTTCATGTATTTTTCAGCTTCATATCACTGTGTATAGCAATACTTTATTCTTCTTCTGTTTGAATATTTTGCTCAGTAGATAGATCATATTTGATTCATATGATCATTAGTTTATGGACATTTGTCTTGTTCTATCTTTTAACAGCTAGTATACAATTTTTTTGAGAAATTCTATTATTCTATAGTATATATGTGTTTTTCCTGTATACATGTTTGTGTACCATGCGCTTATAGTTCCCTCAAAGGCCAGAAGAGGTTTTCATATTCTTTGAAACTGGAATTACAAGTGGTTGTACAGCACCATGTGGGAGCTGGGAATCTAACCCAGGTCCTCTGGAAGAGCAGCCAGTCCTCTTAACCACTGAGCCATGTCCAAACTTGTTACAAAAAAATTAAGCAAATTTTTAATTTTTCTTTTGGCTAAACACCTAGGAATAAAATGGGTCATATGGCAACTCTATATTTAATATTGAACAGGATCTTACTGAGTAGCCCTGACTAGCCTGGATTACATTATATAGACCAGCTCAGCCTTGAACTCACAGAGATGGATGTGTTCCTGTTTCCTGAACATTGGGATTAAATGTGTGAGCCATCATGTTTTGTTATTTGTAATAGCTAGCTGTTGGACTGTTTCTATAGTGACTATGGTTTTCTATTACTACTAGAGTGTATGATTTCTGAATGTCTCACTTCCTCACCAACAGTTGTTACTATCTATTTCATAAATACTTTGAACTTTTCTCTTTCAGGGGTACTGGGTGTTTCTTTGAGAAGGATGAGGGGTCATTCTCTAAGATAAGAAATGCGCTGTTTTTGGTTTTTTCCCCTCTCAACTTGTAATTAGATACCATGTGTGAATTGACTGTGAGTTTTTAAGTTTTGCAAGTGTTTTCTCCCTTCTCCATTTTGTGTCTTGAGAAAAATATATTTCATCATTCTAGCTGGGCTTCAAGAAGGAGATCAAAATTCATGTATCAGTATATGATCTCTAAGTGTTGATTGTTTATTCACATTTAGTGGAAGGGCCCTATATTTTATTCAGGTATATCCTTTTCCCAGTCCTTTCGTGTTATGTACTTTCCATATGCACATTCATCCAACCCCCATCTTTTCTTAATGATGGTCCCTCCACTGTTCCCAGGACCCAATGTCATGACCCCTATATTTATAGTGGCAGCACGCCAATTACTGAATGAAATACAGCACCAGTTGATGAAGTCTGTATTTTTCTTGCGATCTTAAAAAATATTCTGTTCTCATACCCAGTCAGATTTATATTTAGCACAACCTATTTCTTTTCTGGGCCCTTGCCTGTAGAGCTGGTCTTTTGTTAATTTTCTTGGACATATTGAAGAACATTTTAATCATTCTAACCTATTATCATTTCCTGCTTTCTCAAATTTTATGCAGTTTATCCAATGTGAATTTTTATATGGAAACATTTTAGACTTTGAAATGCTGTAATTTTCTACCTCATAAATCCTACTATCCATATATCCTTCCTTTCTTTTCCCTTTCTTCCTTCTCCTTCCCTCTAAGCCTCCCTCCTCCCTGCCAGCTTTCCTTTCTTTCTTTCCCCCTCCTTCCCTTCTTCACTTTGTTTTTTTTCTTCCCTCCATTTCTTTTTGAGATGGAACTCACCGTGTAGACCAAGATGTTCTAAAAAAATCATAGACTTGCCTTCCACTTGAGTGCTGGGATTGCAGGCATGTGCTCTCAAATTTTAAAAATGATATTCATAATAGGTTTTCAGGTGTATTTTCATAATTTTTGTACTATATGCAGCAGTGAGTTTTCTGATACAGGTAAGAAAGATTCATGTCTGGCATCTAATAAATGAGTACTTGGAATTTTACAGGCACGTATATTTTTATTTATTAAAATTGTTTAATGATTTATTTGATTTTTGTATCTGAGTTTTTTTTTGCCAACATGCACATGCACGCGGACACACACACTAACCCTATTGCCCATGGAAATCAAAAGAGGACGTTGGAGTCCTTGGAAGTAGAGTTAGGGATGATTGTGAGTTACTGTGTGCCTGCTGGGTCAACTGGAAGAGCAGCCCTTACCTCTGACCCATTTCTCCAGCCTTGGTATATGTCATTTAAAAATAAATTACTCTTAAAATAAGCTTACAAGGTAAGCATTCCATAAGGAACTTTCATACATATCTTGTTGTTTCCCTGTGTCACTGTACATTTCTTAATTTAATATTTATTGATTATTATATTTTTTTGAGACAGGGTTTCTCTATTATGTAGCTTTGGCTGGTGTTATGTAGACCAGGCTGACATCAAGCTTACAGAGATCTGCCTGCCTTTGCCTCCAGAGTGCTGGGATTAAAGACATGTGCCACTGTACTCAGCTAATAATTACCTTTTAATGACAGGAATGTCAACGAAAATTAAAACATCGACTTGGTCTGGATTCTTATTTGCTCAAACCAGTTCAACGAATCACTAAGTATCAGCTGCTTTTAAAGGTAATTACATGAAGCATTTGCTTATTTCTTTACTTTAAAAATTGTCTTATTTCTATGAGTGTTTTGCTTGCATGTGTGTATATGTAGCATGTGTGTCTGGTACCTATGGAGGTAAGAAGAGGGCATCAAATTTATAGAGTCTAGGTCCTCTGCAAGAACAGCTAGAGCTCTTAAACAATGAGCCATCTCTTCAGCTCCTACTTAACTTTTTTTTTTGAATCAGATCTTGTAGTCATTTCAAAGGAAGTTGTTGACTAGGAAGCATCAGAAATAGGTTGAAGGAGAGGAATGGCCAGATTTTGGTGTAAGATTTTTGAAGTGTGCTTTTTCATGGTAGTGTACAAATGACATATGCAAGGTTATTAAGCTGTGAGTATATAGATTTTTATCCTTCATATCAGTTCTATCCATATTTAAACATATTACAACAGAATTTTTCATATTGTTAAGATATGTGTACTCATTCATTTTAAGATTTTCAATGAGAAATGCAAGTGACACTCCCCTATTTTAATGGGAAAGACCTGGTAGAATCTGCTATGTAAAAGTCTAACATAGTTTCTTTTTAAATGTTTTCATGATACTCTGTGCATCGTGAGTGACAAATTCTTGTATGTAGAGGAGGAAAACTCATGTATTTGCTTTGAAAACTAATCTCTCATGGGCATGCCCACGAAAGTACAAGAAGCATACCGAACACCAACTAGACTGGACCAAAGAAAAAAGACCCCTCGACATACAATAATCAAAACACCCAACATACAGAATAAAGAAAGAATATTAAGAGCAGCGAAGGAAAAAGACAGGTAACATATAAAGGCAGACCTATCAAAATTACACCTGACTTCTCCATGGAAACCCTCAAGGCCAGAAGGTCCTAGATAGATGTTCTACAAGTACTAAGAGTCCACGGATGCCAGCCCAGTCTACTATACCCAGCAAAACTCTCAATCACTATAGACGGAGAAAACAAGATATTTAATGATGAAGCCAGATTTTCAGAATACATATCTACAAATCCAGCCCTACAGAAAGTTTAGGAAGGAAAACTCCAACCCAAGGAAGTTTACTATGCTCACAAGGATGTAGGCAACAGATAATCCCACTTCACCAGAAACCAAGGGTAAAGAAGGACAAATACATTCACAATACCACTGCCAAGAGCAAATCTAAAACAAACAAACATTAACAATCAATGGTCCTTACTCTACCTCAACATTAATGGTCTAAACTCGCCTATAAAAAGACACAGGCTAACAGAATGGATATTAAGACAGAATCCATCCTTCTGCTGCATACAAGAAACACATCTAAGCTTCAAAGATAGACATTACTTCAGGGTAAAGGGCTGGGAAAAGATCTTTCAATCAAATGAACCCAAGAAGCAAGCAGGTGTGGCTATCCTAATATCTAACAAGCTAGACTTCAAACCAAAATTAGTCAAAAGAGATGAAGACGGTCATTTCGTATTCATCACAGGAGAAATCCATCAACACAAAGTCTCAATTCTGAACATCCATGCCCCAAATACAAAGGCACCCATATTCGTAAAAGAAACACTACTAAAACTCAAAGCTCACATAAAACCTCACACACTTATAGTGGGAGACTTCAACACATCACTTTCACCACTAGAAAGGAGCACCAATCGGAAATTCAACAAAGAAACAAAAGAACAGAAGTTATGTCTCAACTGGGATTAACAGACATCTATAGAACATTCCATCCAAACACAAGAGAATATACCTTCGTCTCTGCTCCACATGGAACCTTCTCTAAAATCGACCACATACTAGGTGGTGTAACAAACCTCAACAGATACAAAAGAATTGGAATAGTCCCCTGTATCTTATCAGAACACCATGCTTTAAAATTGGAATTCAACAACACAAATCGCAGAAACCCTACAAACTCATGGAAACTGAACAATGTGCAATTGCACCACACCTGGGTCAAAGAAGAAATAAAGAAATTAAGGACTTCCTAAAATTCAACGAGAATGAGGACACAACATACCCAAACTTATGGGACACCTTGACATCAGTGTTAGGAAGGAAGGAAGTTCATTGCCCTAAGTGCCCATATGAAGAAAACGGAGGATAGTCACTTTAGAGAATTAACAGTGCAACTGAAAGCCTCAGAAGAAAAAGAAGCAAATTCACCTCGGAGGAGTAGACACCAGGAAATAATCAATTTGAGAGCTGAAATCAATAAAATAGAAACCAGGAAACCAATACCAAAAAATCAATGCAAAAAAGAGTTGGTTTCTGAGAAAATCAACAAGATAGACAAACCTTTATCCAAACTAACGATAAGGCAGAGAGAGAGAACATGCAAATTAACACAATCAGAAATGAAAAGGGGGACATAACAACAGACACAGAGGAAATCCAGACAACTTTCAGGTCATACTTTGAAAACCCGTACTCAACAAAATTTGAAAATTCAAAGGAAATGAACAAATTTCTGGATAACTATCACTTACCAAAATTAAATCAAGAACAGACAAACAACTTAAATAGACCTATAACCCCCAATGAAATAGAAGCAGTCATCTAAAGCCTTCCAACCAAAAAAAGTCCAGAGCCAGATGGCTTCAGAGCAGAATTCTACCAGAAATTCAAGGAAGAGCTAATACCAATATTCCTCAAATTGTTCCACACAACAGAAACAGAAAGTTCATTACTAAACTCGTTCTATGATGCCACAATCACCTTGGTACCTAAACCTCACAAAGACACAACTAAGAAAGAAAACTATAGACCAATATCCCTGATGAACATACTCAGTAAAATACAGGGATAACAGGACCATACCTAAACTGTCTCTATTTGCAGATGATATCGTAGTTCACATAAGTGACCCAATAAACTCTACCAGGGAAGTCCTACAGGTGATAAACACCTTCAGCAATCTAGCAGGATACAAAATAAACTCAAAAAAAGAGAAAAAATCAGTAGCCCTACTTTATTCAGAAGACAAAGAGGCTGAGAAAGAGATCAGAGAAACATCACCCTTTACAATAGCCACAAACAACATAAAGTACCTTGGGGTAACGCTTACCTCAAGTGAAACAAGTGAAAGAGCTATATAATAAGAACTTTGTGGCTTTAAAGAAAGAAATTATAGAAGATACCAGAAAATGGAAAGATCTCCCATGCTTTTGGATAGGTAGGATAAATACAGGAAAAATGGCAATCCTGCCAAAAGCAATCTACAGATTCAATGCAATCCCCATCAAAATCCCAGCACAATTCTTCACTGACCTTGAAAGGATAATACTCAACTTTATATGGAAAAACAAAAGACCCAGGACAGCCAAAACAACTCTGTACAATAAAAGAACTTCAGGAGGCATCACCATCCCCGACTTTAAGCTCTACTACAGAGCTATAGTTCTAAAACAGCCTGGTATTGGCACAAAAACAGACAGATAGACCAATGGAATCAAATCAAAACTCCTGATATTAACCCACACACCTATGAGCACCTGATTTTCGACAAAACAGCTAAACAAATACAATGGGGGGGGGAAGCATCTTCAACAAATGGTGCTGGCACAATTGGATGATGGTATGTAGAAGACTGCAGATAGACCCATGTCTATCGCCATGCACAAAACTCAAGTCCAAATGGATCAAGACCTCAGCATAAATCCAGCCACACTGAACCTCTTAGAAGAGAAAGTAGAAGGTACCCTTGAACAAATTGGTATAGGAGATGGCTTCCTGAACATAACTCCAGTAGCACAGACACTGAGATCAACAATTAATAAGTGGGACCTTCTCAAACTTAGATGCTTCTGTAAGGCAAAGGACACAGTGGACAAGACCAAACAGCAGCCCACAGACTGGGAAAGGATTTTCACCAATCCTACATCTGAGAAAGCACTGATCTCCAAAATATACAAAGAACTCAAGAAACTAGTCAAGAAAACACCAAGTAACCCTATTAAAAAATGGGGTATAGAACTGAAGAAAGAATTCTCAATAGAGAAAATAAGAAAGTGCTCAACATCCTTAGCTATCTGGGAAATGCAAATGAAAACAAGTTTGAGATACCATTTTACTCCTGCCAGAATGGCTAAAATTAGAAATACCAATGACAACTTATGCTGGAGAGGATGTGGAGAATGGGGAACACTCGTCCACTGCTGGTGAGAGTGCAAACTTGTACAGCCATTTTGGAGATCAGTATGGCAGTTCCTCAGGAAAATGGGAATCAGTCTACCACAGGACCCGGCAATCCGCCTGTTAGGCATATTCCCAAATGATCCACATCCATGCAACAAAGACATGCGCTCAACTATGTTCATAGCAGCATTATTTGTAATAGCAAGAACCTGAAAGCAACCTGGATGCCCTTCAACTGAAGAATGGATAAAGAAGATGTGGCACATCTACCCAATGAAATACTACTCTGTAGAAAAAAAAATAATGGAATCTTGAAATTCGCAGGCAAGTGGATGGAACTTGAAGAAACCATCCTGAATGAGGTAACCCAGTCACACAAAGAGGACCATGGCATGTACTTGCTCGCATATGGACTTTGAGCAAAGGATCACCAGCCTATAATTCACACAGCCAGAGAAACTAGGATACAAGGTGTATGCTAAGAGATTCATATAAGGTCCCTCACAGAAAGGGGAAGGGACCAGTCCCCTAGAGCACATGGGAAGTGGGGGGGGGCGTGAATGGAGAGAGAACTAGGAGAAAGAGAAGAGGAGGAGAGGAAAGCATGTGAGAGTAGGAAGATTGAGTCAGGGTAGGAATAGAAGACAGAAGAGAGAGACAGAGACAGAGAGAGAACATAAAAGAGGGAGCCATTATTGGTTTGAAGAGAAAACTGAACCTAAAGAAATGTCTAGAGACCTACAAGACTGACCTCAACTAACACTTTGAGCAACTGTGGAAAGGCTACCATAAATGCCCTTCCCTGATAGTGATATCAACAACTAATTTATCCACCATCATGGAGCCCTCATCTAGTACCTGCTGGAAACAGAAGCAAATACCCATATCTAAACACTGAGTCGAACTAGAATCCAGATGCAGAGAGAGAGAGGACAAGACCAGGTTGCCGAAACACATAGAGACAGCTGATCTGAACAAGGAGGAGCTAACGGGCCCCCCCTCAGACTGATAGCTGGGAATCCAGCATGGGACTGACTCAGACCCCCTGAATATGGGTCTCAGCTAGAAGGACTGAGCAGTCTAAGGGACCTCAGACAGTGGAACCAGGATGTATTCCTGGTGCACAAAAGGACCTTGCGGACACATCCCCCATGGAGGGATACTCCCTTAACCTAGAGACAGGAGAGCAGTCCTAGTCCCTACTTCAAATGACTCGACAGATTTACATAAACCCCTCCTGGATAGCATAGCCTACATGTGGAATGGGGGTGGGGATATGTGAGGGGAGGGTGGCCAGGGTGCATGTGAGGGGGAGAGAGGGTAAGAGGGAGGGAGAGAGGGAAGGAGAGGGAACTGGGATCGACATGTAAAATACAAAAAATATTTAAATAAAAAAGGAAACTAATCTCTCCTTTGTTTTCGTAGCTCTGTTGTTTTTGCTGTAAAAGCATTTTAAATGCCCTTTGTTTTATACTCTAGTCATTATTCTACTTCTTCCCCAATTTTGACACTATTTATTAAATATAATGTTAACATTACAGACAATATGAAAGAAATTACTTTAGAAGTGACAGTTTACTGCTGAAAAGCATATTAGCTCCAAATTATTAAATTTTCCAGAAGTTTTTGTATGCAACTAATGTTTAATTCTTAATTTCTAATTATAGGAGCTCTTAAAATACAGCAAGGAAGGTGAAGGAACAGTTCAGTTAAAGGAGGCACTTGATACAATGCTGGACTTACTGAAGTCAGTGAATGACTCCATGCACCAGATTGCAATCAATGGCTATCTTGTAAGTAAATTTAGTGATTCTTGGAATTTTAGGGGGTAGATGTGTCAGAATCTCTTGGATTCAATGGGGAAATGACAAACATAGAAGAGGTAGACAAATGGAAATAGAAATGTAAGCATTATTATTGCTAATGCTAAGTGGACACGTGGCTGCAGATCAGCAGCCAAATGGAATTTGATGACATTTTCCTGGTGTGTAGCAGCCTGCCTTCAAGTCTGGATCTTGGGTCCGCTAAGCAGACATACTGTCTGTCCCAGAATTACTACTTGCCTTAGGCTAGATTTAGATCTGAATAAAAAGGGTCAAGTCTTTAGATCTTGCCACCTTTTCTAAGAACAGCTCCGTCCAGAAGGTGGTAATATATCATGCACCAATCAAGAATGAGGAAGATCTGAACATCTCTCCAGCTGAAATAACCCCACATTGGAAATGCCATGAAGCCAAGGAAAATGAAGGTTCTCATAGCCATTTTAAATGTGAGACATGGTGTGTTTCAATGTAAAAAGTTATGACACAGTGAAAGGTTGAAAACAACTTTTTAAGAAAATTTTACATTTCCTGATTCTTTGTATATTTCACATCATGTCTTCCAATCTCACTCATCTCCCTTTTCCCTCACGCATCCTCCCTCTGCCCTCACACTCTCTCAAACCAAACCAAATTGAAAAGAAAATCCAAAAACCAAACCAAGCAAAAACATGAAAGAGAAGAGTTGTATCATAGAAGCTATAATGTGGCCCATTGAGTGAGACACAGCTTTCCCCTTAGCCCATACATCTTTACTTGCAAGTGTTCATTGCCACAAGTCATTGGTCTTGAGGCCTCTGGCTTCTGCTACCTCACCCGGTAATGGACTCTCACTGGGACTACTCTTGGATATCTTGTTGTTCTGTGTTATGGAGATCTGCTGTTTTGGATCCGGGGTTTGTCCTTTTCATATGTTCCAATAGTTCATAGATTTGTTGAACTTAGGGATGGGCCAACTCATAGCCCTGGTTCTGGGCTTAGCTGGGTTGATCAATTCACTAGCATTCCCTCATGGACGAGCTCGTCAGCACTGCCTTAGCCGCTCACCCAATGCACCCTACAGCAAAGAGTGGAGCGAGTGCACTTTCTGTCGGGCTCTAAGACCCAGGTCCCCCAAACTCACACCACCAGGCCTGCTCTACTGTTCAGCCCAGGGGAGGTGCAGAGCCCTCTCTCCCCATTGCTGTAGGGGGCAGATGAGGGGGCAGGGTCATCTCTCCTGCTCTCACACCCTCAGGGATGGCTTCCCTGGACCCCTAACAATAGGATCAGCTCTGTTGTGCTCTGCAGGTGGGGTATAGGGCCTGTGCTCCTGTGTGTTGCAGCTGGTGTAGGGCGGGGCTCGTTCTCTCATGCTTATGACTCCAGGGTCGGCTCTCTATCCTGGCACAGGTAGCAAGTCCGCATGTCAGACTTTCAAGGGCAGGCCCCACGCCCAGCAGAAGATAGCAAACAAAAAGAACTCAAGTGGCATTTTTGGAGGTTCTTTGTCTCATAATGTTTTATCAGAGTGCTTTAGAAATTATTATATTACAGATTCTTTGTGTGTATATTATGGCTTCTAATTTTGTGTTTTTATGGGATTTATATGTGTACAAACGTGTGTCTCTGCATCGATGTTTCTTGTGCTTTTCATTTGGCTCTTTTTCTTGTTTATTCCATTCTATTCCAGTTACTTTGTTTTGGTTTATTATGTTTTAGTTCATTTTATTTTATTTTATTATCATTCCTTAGATGCCTGTTTGTTTTCTAAGGAGTGACAGAACGGGTATGAATCTGTATGAGAGGGAAGGTGAAGAGGATCTAAGAGGAGTTTGGGGAGTGCTAACTATACCCAAAATATATTGTCTGAAAAAGACCTATTTTCAATAAAAGATAATAAAGGAAAAAAAAACAGTTTATTATACCCCTAACCTTCAAGACACTATGGCATCTATTGGCATATTCTGCCATTTGATCATTATTGTAACTCACATGGTTCACAGCTGCTTAATGACAATTGACTACCCACCTAGCAGCCTGCATAGCACCTTCTAGAACTATGAAAGTTAGCCTGTAAGGGGTAAAACATCCAGGACAGTACTAGATACATTTATCCATTTCCTGTGACCAAAGTGTGATGGCTCCTCAGCAATAAAGTCTTATGTGATGATTTGAAAAAAATAAAGCAGGAAAAATGTGCTTCAGAGTATTAGCAGGTCAAGCTAAATATTAAGATGCCAATGTCTGATGCATGAATATTGCTCTGCCTTCTCTGAATTGGTTTGATTTTTCATTCTAGGGAAATCTGAATGAGCTGGGTAAAATGATTCTGCAAGGTGCATTCAGTGTTTGGCTGGGACACCGGAAAGGTGCTACAAAAATGAAGGATTTTGCAAGATTCAAGCCCATGCAGAGACACATTTTCTTGTACGAAAAAGCTGTTATGTTTTGTAAGAGGCGTGTTGAATCTGGCGAAGGTGCTGATAGATACCCATCATACAGTTTTAAGCACTGCCTAAAAGTAAGAAAACTCACATGGTGTGATACAATATTGTCTTATATGTATTCCATCTTTTTTCACTTAAATAAGTAGGTTTCATATCCCTCTGTTTAAAAGAATCAACAAAACAAAAGGAAACAGAGCAATGATGTGTGTTCATGTGTGAGTACCAGCATAACTTTGGAGGTCGTAGGATGCTCAGATGTAGGTCCTCCCCTTCCACCTTGTTTGAAGAAAGGTGTCCTGCTGTCCACTGCTATGTACACCAGTCTTGTTGGCCCAAGAGCTCCCAGGCATTCTTCTGTGTCCACTTCCTATCTTGCTGTGAGACCACTAGAATTACAAGCATGTACTACCACATCTAGCTTTGCATGGGTTTTGGGAGTCTGAAATCAGGACAAGGGGTTGGGCCCAGATGCAGGGCTTTGATTCAACTCCCCCATCACTGTAGTCTCAGACATTCTCCAAGCTGCCCTTTGCATCCTGGCACCTATGGATGAGCATTCTTCCAGTGGTAGCAGATAAAATTCTCAGTCTTGTTATCAAGAGCTTTTGTTACAAGGGAAAGAAGGAGGATAGGGTTTCCCCCTCCTCTCTGCCTTTAAATAGAAGGGGACTTTCTGTGCTTTGTCCCTCCTCCATTCCTTAGCCCCAATGCTTTCTGGATACCCATAGCTGCCTACAGCTGAATCTTTCTCATATATAGTCTGTGCTATCCTTTGAAATTATTTTATTCTCTCTAGAACCCAAACTGTCATTGTGCCCTGACATTAGTCTTGTGTTAAAATGAAGACACAGTTTTCTGTGAAAGTCATTAGCAGCGCAGCATTTCTTCCCATTCACATGAAGCTATAATTGACAAATTTGGTTATTTTAAACCTAATGATATTTATCTTTGAAGTTCACCTCTAAAAGCAACACATTTGCAAATCTTCCCTTCAATTCTCCAGTCACTACCATTTTAGTCATTTTGTGTGAGTGTTTTCTTTCATAGTTAGCCTTCCTAATGTAGTTGAGAGCTGATAAAAATTCAGCAGTGCTTACATTGATGGACCTGTCATGGACTTGAGGACTTACTTTAAGGAGGCCACCTGATAAGCAGGCCCTGCTTTTGATTTTCCTCATACTGGTCAGTTACCTGTAGCTGTAGCTAGCAAAAGTCTACCCATGGTTACCTCCCTAAGGATTTCCCATTGTCCATTTTGTACTCAATTCTGAATCCACAGGAGCTCCACAAATTCTTTAAAATTCCAGCCATCTTTATCTCAAGTACTCAGTTACTCCAAGTTTACATATCAGACTTATTTATGACTTTAATAAACGTCAACTAAGAATCAGGACAGGTTTTAGAACTTGCCATCTACATATGTACTCTTTGAAAAGGTACTTGAGGTTTGTAGGCATGTTTGACAAAAACAACTTGATTCACATCCTGTTTGTGGGGTGATCTAGTGACTGCTTAATGCAAAATTTCTTTTTTGCATTGATTTTTTTCTAGTTTATTTTAAGTTTGATACAATGATAGGCATTTCAACAGAGAGCTTCTGAAGTTCATTAAAGTAAAGAAGGACTAATGAGGTAATGAAGCCAGAATGATTACAATAGTTACCATGGAAACAGAAGGAGGAATTGATGCAAGAAACATTTCAATGGAAGGCAAACATAAGGGCTTAGTGACTTACCACATACAGAAAATAAATACTACTTGACATTTAAAAGAAGAAAACCTACCTGGTTTTTCTTTTGTTTTCTGATATATTTGTGCCATTAGTAGAAAAACAAAAAACAAAAAACTCGTCAGTGATGCCTGCAAATTTTTGATAAAGATTCCTGGGAAAATGGTGATGCTGTAGACTAAGAAAGATGTGAGTTAGACAGTTTCTTAGGTCTCATTATGCCTGCTTCCTCCTGTTTTTTTCTCAAGAGAGTCTGTCATTACCAGTCAGTGTTCCACTAAACAAAGCTGAACAACTTCTCTCTCCTGAAATGGATTTTTTGTCTTGACTACATCACACCAAGCTGAAATTATACCACCTTTTCATGTTTTTCTAATGAATATGTACCCTAATGCAAGTACTTAACATCCACAGAAAAACCATATGTCTGGTCACAGGTAATCAGATAGAGATGTTACTTCTTCAGATCCATTAGATCGTGTGCTTGCTTACTATCATCAAGTATTGTTTTAATTTAACACATAATAGTGCTAACTTTGTGTCACATAAAAATGGTTTGGCAAATTCCCAAATGAATTTAATTAATGATTCGCTACATATATTAGCAATGGGAAATAGCAAAACAGTTGCCATTCAAATACAGGAAAGGATGGGAAGCAAAGCCATACATTCAGAGCTTATTATGAACTGGGGAGAGGGGTAAAGAGCTTGTCATTCAAGTGTGAAGACTGGCGTTTAGGTCACTAGCACCTGTGTAAAAATGCTATGTGGGTGTGGCTGCCACTTGTAATCTCAGCTCTAGGGGATTCCCAAAGCAAGCTGGTGAGTTAGAGCTGGGTCAGGTGAGCTTTGGGTTCAGCAAGAGACCCTGTATCAATAAATACCTGACATCAACCTCTGGTCTCCACACATGTACATATGTACCCATGTACATGTGAACATGCATACCCACATGCACACATACCCACAAAAACTTATGTGATCTGAGCAAGCTGTTTAATAATTATATCTCTATATCAACTCCATGAAATACATGCTTTACCAATTTTATGGTTGAAAATGGAACTTGAGAAAACTTGAGCACCTTACACTAAGACACATAGCTGATGAATGCTAGGGATGGGGATGGAGGTTCATCCTGACCTTTGATTTGGAAGTCCGTATGTTTGCTACCTATCATCCTATTAAGACAGTTACGTGATGAAAAACAATTAACTTTTTGAAAAGGATGGAATGTAAGCATTCTTATATCTAAATATTTGAGCAGAGAGAGACTAGAGTGGTACAGGATGGATCTATTAGGGAGCATTTGAAAGTAACTTTAGACTCCATTCAAGGTAAATGTCAGCGGTTCTTTAATTAACATAGCTGAGTTGCATTTCTAAGTATAATTGTTTTCCTTTACCTTAATGCAGTAATCTTATGAGCATTACCCCTAATGCTTATTAGTTTTAATTAGGGTCATTTTGGGTGTTCACAAATGGAACAAAGTGTGATATTCCTTTAGGCAATTAGGAAGGAATTGAAAGAAAAGAGGCAAAGCATAGAAGAACTTAAAGAAAATGTTACACGAGGGACTGAAGTTGTCCCACATGGAATTAGCTAAGGTTAGCAGTAAACGGAGAAAGAAAATTGTGCTAAACACAAACAAAGGTGAGAAGAAAGCAGTGGGAATGAAGAGTTGTACACTACACACATTTTACTGCCATGAGAAGGGTATCACCCTTTCAAGTTAGGTATTTTGTTTGCTGTAGAGGGATTGGTGGGAATAGAAAAACCTCTGTGAACTTGGCTGGTCCTTCCCTGAACCACAAATTTGCTGCTTATAGCTCATAGGGAATAAATTGATATTTATTCAATAATTACTTCAAAAAACATTGAAATTAATCAAGTTCAGGTGGTTTTTCATATTGATGTTTAATTACTTTTTCATCAGACAAAATCTTGTTTTAATACTGGATAGTCAATTTCCAGCAGAATTCAACCTTAGATAGGTGGCCTGGGTATTCAGATGTGTGACATTCATATCAGGAATGGACCGTGGCATCTGAACCCTTAAGTCCTCATGCCAATGACTATGCCTTCCATTTCCTACTCATTAAATCTATTTTACTTAGAGTACACATTCTGTTCTCTTAGATTATGACAGAGCATGATGAATATACTTCCATTTTGAAATCAAATGCTCAGGAAATGTTTGATTTCTTGTAGATGGAAGATGCTGGAATCACAGAACATGTGAAAGGTGATAACCGCAAGTTTGAAATATGGTATGGTGAGAAGGAAGAAATTTATATTGTTCAGGTTGGTTACTCTTCTGGAAACCATAATCTGCATTAAGTTTCACATTATTTATTTATTTATTTATTATTTTATCTAATGACCCATCCATTTCAATCTGTTTTGACCATATATCCCCGGGTGGGGGGACAGCCACTTGAGAAGGTTAAATCTACTAGGAGCCTCATTGTTAAAGAAAACTGTTTCTCTTTACCCCAAAAGCCAGTAACGACCCATTGCTCCTCACTTAGGAGTGGGAACTCTATGCTGGGATGTTGATTGCCTTTGTCTTGTTAGGTCAGGTACAGGCATCCATAGCTGCTGCGGGTTCTTGAGTGCAGTGGTTCTGTCATTTCCAGGAGATACTGCTTTGCTCTGGTCATCCCCAACCTCTAGGTCTTACAAGTTTTCTGTCCTGTCTTCTGTGATGGTTTCTGAGCCTTGGGGAAAGAGTGTGACATAGAAGGCCATGTATGACTGAGAAGTGCACACTCAGTCTCTGTACTTGAAGCTGT
This sequence comes from Cricetiscus sungorus, assembly GCA_030556225.1. NCBI lineage: Eukaryota > Metazoa > Chordata > Mammalia > Rodentia > Cricetidae > Cricetiscus > Cricetiscus sungorus. Next base: position 11,910,352 of record JANBXA010000726.1, read on the forward strand.
TGCAAGTTTCTTTATTAACCTTCCAACTCTGCACAAATAAACTTCTCTGATGAGCTCTGAGAGTTGCACTAAGGTAGATATTAACTTAGAGGGCAGTTTGATATTACGTCTAGTTAACAAAATTATAGCAGGTCACCCCAGGAATTTATGAGCTTCCCAACCATGGATACTTAACCATCTTTGCAATACTAGACCTGTGTTTTCTCTAGTGGAACAGGCCTTAAATATAATCAGAAAGCAGTCAGTTACCTCCATAGCATTCATGCTAAGGATTTGTGTGTGTGTGAGTGCGTGTGTGTGTGTGTGTGTGTGTGTGTGTGTGTGTGTGTGTGTGTGTGTGTGATTTTGAATTTGTGCAGTGATTTAAGAAGCCAGAAGAGGGCAACAGATCCCCTGGAGGTGGAGTTAAAGTCCATTGTGAGCTACCCTATATGGGTGCTGGGTATCAAAGTCAGGTCCTCTGCAAGAGTAGTAGATGTTATTAACCACAGAGTCATCATCTCTCCAGCCCCAACAATCAGATAAAAATCTCTGTTAAGTTTCCAATACTCATAATAGGTGGCTTACAACAACCTATAATCTCAGGTAGAGCGGAGTTTGACTCCTTCTGGTTTCCATGAGTACTTAAGGTATGTGATGTGTTTAACATACATGCAGACACATCAAATTCAAATAAATACATAGATCTTTTAAAAAATGATTTAAAAAATCTGAGTTTGTAAAAAAAAACAATGTTAGTTACCTTTTATAAAATCTCATGCCTTTCAAATCTGGCTGCTACTGTTTTGCTTCTATGAAATTTCTAGAGTCAGTCTTGCGATCCCTTTGTCTTCAGCATTTAAAGTACTTGTCATATGACAGTTTAGATTTATTACTTTCTTTGAAAGAACATAGTCAAGATCCTGGGCACATGTGCTTTGAGGGCCACCCTGTTTCAGGGAGGTGTGAACCCTCAGGACATTTTCATTAAGTCTCTGTGTCACAGCTTGTGGCTGATCCACATGTTATTATTTGTTACAGATGTTCACTTTTTTTCTTGTTTGATTTTGTACTGATAGTAGTACATACCCTTCTTGGCTTGCTTTAAGATGCAATAGTTGGTACCACATAACAAACTTACCTTATAAGCAATGGGAGAGAGCCATCATGTTAGAATCAGTTTTTAGAAAATATGTATTTATTTTTTTTCTTATTTTACATATCGATACCAGTTCCAACTCACTCCCTCCCTCCCATGGCCCCCAACCATCCTCCCCCACACTCCACAGGGAGGGTGATGCCTTCCAGGAGGGATCATCAAAAATCTGTCAAGTCATTTGGAGTAGGGTCTAGGCCTTCCCTCCTGCCTCTAGGCTAAGGGAGTATCCCTTCATGGGGAATGTGTTCCCAAAGTCCTTTTGTGCACCAGGGATACATCCTGGTTCCACTGTCTGAGGTCCCTTAGACTGCCCAGGCCTTCTAACTGAGACCCATGTTCAGTGGGTCTGAGTCAGTCCAATGCTGGTTTCCCAGCTATCAGTCTGGAGCCTCATGAGCTCCCCCTTGTTCAGGTCAGCTGTCTCTGTGGGTTTCTCCAGCCTGGTCTTGACCCCTTTCCTTATCACTCCTCTCTCTCTGCAACTGGATTCCAGGAGTTCGGCTCAGTGTTTAGCTGTGGGTATCTGCTCTGTTTCCATCAGCTACTAGATGATAGTTTGATGATGTCATATAAGTTAGTTATCAATCTCATTATCAGGGATATACAGTTTTTTTTTAGATTTAAATTTGCAATAAGCTTGTTTTACATGTCAATTCCAGTTCCCTCACCCTCCACTCCTCCCCTGGACAGGGCCCACCAAACCCCATCCTATCCCCTTTCTGCTCCCCAGGGTAAGGCCTTCCATGGGGGATTTTCAAAGTCTGTCATATCATTTGGAGTAAGGCCCAGGCCCTCCCCCATGTGTCTAGGCTGAGAGAGTATCCCTCTATGTGGAATGGGCTCTCAAACTCTATTCGTGTACTAGGGATAAATACTGATCCACTACCAGAGGCACCATAGACTGCCCAGTCCTCATAACTGACACCTACGTTCAGGGGGTCTTGGTTGGTCCTATGCTGGTTTCCCAGCAGACATCCATAGCTAAACACTGACCCGAACTCCTGGAATCCAGTTGTAGAAAGGGAGGAGTGATGAGCAAAGGGGTCAAGGCAAGGCGGGAGAAACCCAGAGAAAGAGCTGACCTAAACAAGGGGGAGCTCATAGAATCAGTTTTTAAGATGATTATTATTAATTTTAGTTGTGGAAATATTATAGTTTGCTTTGTTTTTACCAAAATTGAAACAAAGTGGTGTGTGTGTGTGTGTGTGTGTGTGTGTGTGTGTGTGTCTGTGTCTGTCTGTCTGTCTGAAGGGATCTCTGCATTTTCTCTAGTTATATGTTAAGGCAATTTTGTAATGATTTTGATTATAATAGCTCATCTAATCAGATGACTAAGATCAGCCACTTAAATGCTTTAAGAATTGAAAGGCTATAATTCGAATCTGTTGTTTCATAGAGCCACTCATGTTTGATTGCATTTTTATTATTATAAAAGCATTCTTTTCAAAAGGAAACATACTTTTCCCTTTGTTTTAATTTTTAGGCTCCAAATATTGATGTGAAGTTGTTATGGTTAAAAGAATTAAGAAACATTTTACTGAAGCAGCATGAACTTTTGACTGGTAATTTCATTCTTTCTTTTATTGAAAATAGGTTTTTTTCCTCACGTATTGTGATTGTGGTTTCCCCTCCCTGTACTCCTCCCAGTCCCTCCTCAACTCCACTCCCCTCTGGGTCCATTCCCTTTCTTTGACTGGTGATTTCAGGCATTCATGCTTTACATGGCGAAGCACAAGGACAACGCATCAGCTTGGATTTTGTGAAAAGTCTTCCTGGGAATGGGGCTGATGATTTAATGACATTGAAGGGATTTACTAAACTAAATGAGAAGTAACATTGAGAATTACTAATTTAAACTCCAAGACGAGCTTTGGTGCTTCTGAACCAGTTGAGAATCACCAACGTATCAATTTCCTGGGAAGTACCTATGAGTAGATCCTCACAGAATCAGTATTCAGTAAGGTTGTGATGGAGAATTGGTTGCACCTTTGAACTTAAGAAAAAGAGATTGTGTGTGTGGGGGGGCACACATGGGCGCTATGGTGAGCATGTGGAGATCTGAGGACCAATTGCGTTCTACCTGGTTTGCAGTAAGACTGCTTTTCATTGTTCTACTGCTGCATGAGACAGGATAGCTGGCTTTGGAGCTTCCAGGAATTGTCCTGTCTCCACCCTCTATTTTACTGTCTGAGTGCTGGGATTACAGACATTTGCTACTGATCCCAGGTTGTTTGTTTGTTTGTTTTGTTTTTGTCAGTTTTAGAGATTCAAACGTAGGTCCTCATTCTCTCGTGCGGAAACCGCTTTGCCCACTGAGTGCCATGGCACCCCAGCCCCCAGCTTGTACTTTTTGAATAAAGCTACACACACTTTGGGCTCTACACATTTTGGAGGCCTTTCTGTCTGTTGGTTAGTTCAATTTCCTGAAAAGAGTGTGTGTTGGGGTGGGGATTTGTGTGGGGGGGTGTCCATCTGTCTCTCTCCTGCCTCCCTCCACTCTCTTTGGTGTATGCGAAAGCTGTTGTCCTTTAAAGAAAAAAAAACATGATTTCTAAATGACATATAAACTTTGTTTTATTGTAAGCTAAAAGAAGGCAGGATCAGCTAAGAGAGCAGGATCAACGTTCCCCTCAGCAGCAGAAAGCTGAGTAAGTGACCATTTCTTTCAGAAACATAATTCTTTATTTTAGATTATTTCTCTTTATGTGAATGAATATTTTGCCTACATGTATATGTGTGTGCCACACACCTGCATGGTTCAAGGAGGTCAAAAGAGAGGGTGTTGGATCTCCTGAAAATGGACTTACAAAAAGTTCCTAGCCGCGGTGTTTGTGATGGGAGCTGAAGCTGGGTTCACCGCAGTTGCTCTTAACCACTAGTAATCTCTTCAGCCTCCAGAAATACCAAACAATTCAATTACAGTATCTCAGCAACAACCAGCCTCCTGTGATCGCAATCACTCACCAGATAATATAAACACAGTTATAGCAGGTCGAAGCCATATGTTGGAGTTGCATACTCCCTAACAGTCCCCGTAAATTGCAAGGTTGTTTTTAAAACATTTAAGTGCTTTGCACTTCATTATGGGAAGAGCTTCATTCCGACTGAGGGTACACATGGTGGTTCTCATTCATGGCCTTCTCTTTGGAGTGACTTGCTTACCTTCAGTCTGTCTGGAGAAACAGTAGGAGAACTGCAGATGAAGGACAGGCTCGCAGTGTGCATTCCCTTGATGGAGAAGCCTCGTTGGTGGCTTAAATTTCTTTGTACGTAGTTAAGACATGGATCTCGGAAATGAAGTGAGCCTGAAGTCCTTCAGGATGGTGGAAATTGTACATGGTAGCTTAGCACTGCCTTTTTAGAACTCTGATCTTGATGTTCTGCCTCCAACCATCTTCAAAGCTGCACTCTGCATCTGAATGTACACAGGGAGGTTCAGGGTCACTTCCAAAGCCCTGACACAGCGTTCACAGTAGCTGCATGGTACAGAGAGCACTGAAGGACTTCCTAGATAAATTGGTTTTCTTTTGTTTCACATATGTCCAAGAGGTCTCTAAAACCTGTGACAGTGAATCTCCTAAAGATTCATCGGAATCTTTAGGAGAACCAAGCTACTTTGAAGATCTTTCTCTGGTAGGGTTTATGATGTTCGAACACAGAAGTGAAGACTTCGTTATATTCAATGGTTGCTATAACACTGGCTGGTGCAAACTTAACAGTGTGAATCAGGTTAAAATTTCATCTACATATCTATACATACCTGAACTGACATGTTAAGATAAAAACACAGATTGTATATGTACCTGTTTTGGGTCTAGAAGGGAGCAGTAGTGTCTTTGCATAAAAGGAGAGTGCTGGCTTGAATCCTAGGACTTAAGCTCTCGAAGCTGTTTTATATTATCAACTATTATAATACTTGAATAAGGGCACATCAGCTATTGGAATGGATTTTCAGCTTATTGTTAACTCATAGTATTAAGGTAGATAGTTCTAATTTCCCACTATTCTTAGACTATGCCAAAGCTCACCTATTTTTATATGTGGCTTTTTCAGAAAGCAAGAGGCACCTCTTGAAAGTGCTGTGGAATTGGAAGCAGAGGCGGGAACAGAGGTTGAAAAGGCCAGTGGTGTGGTGGAGGCCAGGGAGGCAGTTGTGCCAGTTCAGGCAGAAGCAAACTCTGCAGGTATGTGTCTTGGTTATGTGAAGAAGAGATTCGTAATTCTGTGTTTTAACTCCTTTTGCTAAACTGGCAAGAATCTAGTTGTGTGTTATTTTTGTATAAGCAGAAAGTTAACCTGTTTTAGAAGGCTTTCATTTTCTGCACATGAAAAATACTCTGGTGGACACTACAGAGCCCTGTTTATAAAAGTGTGGCCCAGACCAGTAACATTAGCCTCGCCTGGGAACTTGTTTTATAGAAGACAATTTTGGGGGGAGTGTCTCTCTGCCTCACATCATCTGAAGCAGAAGCTTTGGGTGTGATGCCCAGCTACCTGAGTTCAAGTTTGAGAACTCTTACAATAGAGGACACAGGAATGAATACAGCACAGATAATGGCTCCAATGGGTATATTGTTTATTTACCATTGGCTTGGTGACTAGAGCTGGGCAATGTGTTTTCTTATGAGAATTGTGTTATTTGATGTGATTGTACATAATGCATTTGATTGTACACAATGCAGATGTTATTGTGATCAATACATCAGGAATTTTATAGAGCTGCATCTGAGGTCTAATTAAAATACACAGAGTTGCCATCTTTCCAGTGCTAGGAAGGTAGATAATTCAGTAAGCAACTAAAATGGAATATGGTGTCATAATAGGGAGGTATAAGGTGCTATATAAGCATACAAGATTTCCTAAATAATGTTGGGAACAATGGATAGACTCCCTGAGAAATGCCAAATACTCAGAACTTAATATAATACATAGTCCTTAATCCACTAGTTGAGGAGGAACAAGTAATGATGACTATTCCATTTTTAGTTATCCATTTAGAGGTTAGTTCCTTCAGATCGTTATGTTGTGACTCCCAACCCCAGCAGCAAAGAGACAGTTTAGTATCAATGGCTTCACTTGACATATATGGAAGTCACACCAGAGAAGGTTGACATATTTGCAAGGTGTCATGAACAGTTTCCTATAGCCAATATGGGGTCTGTAAGTTTGTGACTTAGATTTTGTCCCAGTTTCTTTTCTGTTGCTTTGATGATGTACCTTGACAAAAACAATTGGGGGCAGTTGTTTATTACAGTTTACAATTCCCAGTTACAGTCCACCATAGCAGAGAAGTCACAGTTTTAGAGTTTGAAGCAGCTAGTTACATCCTATCCACAGTCAGGACGCAAAGAAAAAATACATGCATTTATGCTGCTTGCTTGCTTGCATGAAGAGTTTGCTCAGATAGCTTTCTTTATGCTCATAAAGTCCAGTGTTCCAAACCAAAAAATGATGCTGCCCATTTTCAGCCTAGGTCTTACCATACCAATTAAAGTAATTTCCCATAGACTTGACCATCAGCCACCATGATCTAGCCAACCCCTCACTGAGTCTGTCTTCCCATGTGAGCCTAGGTTGTGTCAGGTTGACAACTAAAACTAAACATCACAAATTACTTCATCAAAATCAGTTTAATTCTAAAAGTGAGTGAGAGAGACAGACAGACATACATCCTACCTACTAGCTTATTGTTTTGGCAGGGGGAATAGATGATCTAACAATGTAGTACTGGTAGCCCTGGAACCTACTATTTAGACCAGGCTAGCCTTGGAATTGTAGAGTCTACCTGCCTCTGCCTTTTGCATCCTGGGATCATAGGTGTGGTAGTGCACATGCAGGCTCTTATAAGGCATGGGATATGTAATGCATGATCTCTGCCTACTAAGACAGACAACCCAAGACAAAACAATAGCAACACCAGGCAGTACTTCATTGAATGGCATTAATAGATTATTTTAGAAAGAATATTCAGAACCATTTCATTTTTTTCTGGGGTGAGGTAAGAAAGATAATATATTCTGAAAATGTTTAACATTAAGGTTTTGGATTTTTCAAGACAGGGTTTCCTCTGTGTGTAGCTTTAGCTGTCCTGGAACTTGCTTTGTAGACCAGGCTGGCCTCGAACTCACAGAGAACTCCTGCTTCTACTTCTCGAGGGCTGGGATTAAAGGCATGTGTCACCACCACCTGATAAACATTACTTTTAATAACGTCCACCGACTCCAACCTCCAACCATTCTGAAATGTCAAAGAAGTATATTGTAGTCTAAGTCTTTTCTGAAATGTCAAATGCAAAAGTGGTGCAACCTAAGTGCAATTTTAGTATGTAGAGCAAGGCAGTAATATTGGTGCATTGAAGGTCACAGCTTCGACTGTAACAGTGAGTTCGTTTCTCCTGTGGTGGAGAAACAGATCCTTTAAGTAACTGTTACACTTGTCGTTTTTCTTCTAGCTTGGACTCAGATGCCAACATCGGCAGAAGGCCCTGAAGCAGCCACCAAAAGTTCAAACAACAATTTCTACCCTACTTACAATGACAATGGAAAAGATAGGTCACAGATGGTTAGTATCAAAATTCCCAAGGCAGTTTTAGTGATGAAACAAATAGGGCACATAAAAAACAACTTTCAATCAGGATCCTTGAGGGTTATTGAGTATATTCCATATTCTATATCCAAATGAGTGGATTCGAAATGAGTCTTCTAAGGAGTCACTAATCACTTCTCCTTATGTAGAATTTATCTCAGTTTCACATGGAACACTTCTGAAGTTAGTCAAATAATCAGTTTTTGAATGTTTACAAATACATAGTATGATTGTTATTTTTTATTTTTTCTCCAGTCTGGATCTCTTTATAGTAGCCTAGAATGGTCTCCTGCCTTAGGCTATAAGGTGCTAAGATTGTGAATATGTGATTTCATGACATCTCAATTTTTCATTTTTAAAAGTAAAGTATTTATTTCATTACACTTCTCTGTGTATATGAAATTTTTTGAGCATAATATTTGAAATTATACATTCACGAGAAGATAACAAAAATAGTACTGAAGTGTCTTGTGTTTACTTCACCTAGTTGTCCCAGTGGTAATGTCTTCTATAATTAGAGGACATCCCAAATCTTAGCAATTGATATTAATGCTAGTCATAGGCTTTTCTCAGATATTACCAGTTTTTCATGTACCTTTGTATGTGTGTATATGTATTTCTGTGTAATTTTGTTCAGGGCTGTGTTAGCTACTTAAGTATGAGGGATAGACACACAGGTAGCGAAGTTTCAATATACTTTAGAAATTACTTTATACAACAATTTCTCAATTAATATTAACAGTACCAGTGTGAGAAAGGGTAAACTTTTTAGCTACAATTTATAGAGGAAAAAATAATTGCTAGCAAGAGATTTGTCATAATTGTCTATATTTGCAGTTCTCATATTTTCAATGACAAAATGCTTTCTGTTCCTAAAATTGAGAACTTTAATATTTAAGTGGATGGAGAGATGGCTTAGCATTTGAGAGTACTGGCTTCTCTTCTGGAGGACTTGGGTTTGATGTCCAACATTCACATGACAACTCGCAACCATCTGTAACTCCAGTTCTAGGGGAACTTGTGCCCTCTTCTGGCCTCCAAGAGTTATAGGCATATATAATATACATAAAACTTTTAAAGAAGAACTTATTTATTATGCAAGTTATATCTATTGAAAATATACTTTATTGTATGTTAAAAATGAGAAATAGTAAATATTTAAATTAGGAAACCTACTATAATTTTGAGTTAACGTAAGTTTTATTATAAAGTGCCTATCATTTTTAAGGTTAAAAAATTGTAAGAAATAAAGCACTCTTTTAAATACCTTTAACATCTGGCTTATTTAAAGTCATCCTGAGATGGGCCTGGTGGCACATGCTTTTAATTCCAGCATTCAGGAGGGAGGAACTGGTGGGCCTCTGAGTTCAGTGCCAGCCTGTGATCTACAAAGCGAGTTTCAGGGCCGAAACCCTATATCAACAAAACAAAACAAAACAACAAAAATACATCCTGATTCTCATGTGGTTTTGAATCCAATTTGTTCTGCTATCATATATCAGATAAACTTCACAAACTCCTGCATACCTTTGTGAATAAAAGTAAAAGGGGCAAATAATATCGTTATGTAAATCTGACCTTCCAGAACTATTGAATGGCTCTCAGTAACAACCCTAAATGGTCTACATCCTATAATTTGCAACCTACTGGTTTATAGCAATTCTAATAATAAGGGACAGTCCCTTAATTTATATTATTGGTAGATGAATTAGATTGGATGAGTTGGTCAGATGTTAGCAGTCAGAGGAAACCATTTGGTATTTGAACACTGCCTGTAGATGGTCTAGAAGACTTGTCAGGACCTGATCTTGTAGCATTTTTCTGGTTCTGGAGTCAGAAAGTAAAGTAAGATGCAAAATTGATCAATTCTTTAATCATAGGGTTTGGGAATTAGAGTTCCCCTTTGAATATCTTCCTGTGTCATGCTATGGAACAAAACATATAAAAGAGCAATGCAGTACAGCCCGCAACCCTCTCACCTTAAAATGTAAAAGATGTTATGAGAGACCATGTCTCAAATGGGGTAGATGATGTTCTTAAGGATGACACCTGATCTCCTCTGGCCTCTGCATGCATGTGCACACACATACATGTTCATCCACATCCATACACTTGCAACTCATGTACATGGACATATATACAATATGAACACACATATACATGCATTAAAATAGAAGCTGAATGGAGCTGTTCCTTTGGCTTCACTTCACAAAGACAGCCATTGGGAAGGAAGACAGCTGTGGTAGTGTGTAATATCATCACTGGAAGGATGAAGCAAGAGGGCTGGGAGTCTGAGGCCAGCCTGCGATATATAGTTAGTTCCAGACCAACCTGAGCTACATAGTAAGACCTGCTTCAGACAGACAGACAGACAGACAGACAGACCGACCGACCGACCGACCGACCAAAACAAAAAACCCCTGAGAAATAATGGGTTCCACTTCTATTACAGAGAGACGCGTCAGAGGTGACTTTCCTGTTGTAAAGAAGCCACTGTGTCAACTGGCAAGTTGATCTTGCTTGCCTGCTTCCGAGCCCATGTGGAGAAAACACCACTTGAAAGACTGTCAGCCCAAATGATGGGGATTTTTTTTTCCAGTTTAATATATTTAAACATGCAAAGAACCAACAGCATATACTTTTCTTTTCCTTTGCGTTAAAACATTTTAATTGCAGTACTCTTTATTCCTAACATTGTGTAGTAAGTGTGTAAGACATTGTGCCAGATAAAGTCTCATCTCAGAATACTTATGACTTGAAACTTGTTTCTTCTCTGTCTACTTTGTAACCAAATGCAATCAGCGTGCCTTGAATTATTTAGCTTATTATTACTTAAGTTAAACTTAGGGCTGTAGAATAGTTAAGGCCGGGTGAAGCACAACAGTGTGATTTCTTAGGCTCTTTAGACCTAGTGCTCCTTTTACCCTCAGAGGATGATGCAGAGTTCAGAAGTCCTGGGGGTTGGGGGATTAGTAAATTATCTCCAGGGCTATTGCCTTTTCTATGTGCCAAGATGAACTTTTCCTGACTGTAGTTTACAAAGAGTTGCATTTAAAATGTAATATTTTTCATGCGTATTTCTTTTTCTGAATTTATGCTTATAATTCATGTAGCAAATTAGTTGCTCTATTATCTTCTGTACATTTCATGCTGCAATTCTTCTTTTCCAAATAAAAATGAAACCTTCAGGTTCCGCAAATTCATACTCCGGTGTTTGTTTGTTTTTCCCATCACAAATGGATTCCTCTTATTTGTCAGAGAAGAGACGGAAGCTGTCACATTTGTCATTGAAGTCGGGAGTGAATTCTTTCTGTGACAGTCCACTTGTAACATGTGGTTTTTCATTACAACTTCACGGTCTGAGTGAAATAAGGCCTAGCAGACTGAAGGAAGAGGGCTTCTAAAGACCTCTAAGGGGGAAGCTTCTCCACGAGGATTCTTAGGGTCAATGGTAGGTGTGTTTGCAATGGCCGTGGTGACTTCAGGCTGGGGCGCATGAGTAGCGAGTCCAAGTGTCTGCCATGTCCATGTCTTTGTTACACAGTCTTCAGCAGCTGAGGTTACAGAGATGCCTTTCATTTTCACTGCTTCAGCTTGCTTATGCAGTGAGAGAATCCTAGGCTATGCAGATGTGTTATTTACTAGGGCTCAGGTGATTTAGTTGCTCATTGGGCTTTCGTAATGTGACAGACCACATATCTAATGCATACTTCGTGTCAGGGTCTTTGCTTTGACACTTTACAAGAGAGCCACAATTCTCTTTATCTGTTTAAATATTGACATTTGAGCTATGTCATCCAGTTCCTATACATTTGACTTTATGTAGCAACAAGGGCAACCATGGTTCTGCCCACAAGCTGTTTAATTGTAAGAATACCAAAAGCAGGAAGACATTGCTGGAAAGAAGACTGAACAAAGCCCTCATAATTATTTCAAAAAATATTAAAGAAAACAATTATGTCTTAATAATGTCACTAACTTGAATTAAAGCCACACTGATTGTATACTCTAACCCTGAAGGTGAGTGAGCACATGTATGAAGCTTGGAGCTGGAGATGTTGTTCAGTAATTAATAGTATTTATTGTTCTTGCAGAGAACTTAGGACCAATGTCATGGCTCATAATCATTCATAACTTCAGTTTCAGGGAATTCAATGCCCTCCTTTGACCTCTCTGGACACCAGGAATACATGTGATATATGAACATCTGCACATGCAGGCAAAACACTCATGCATATCAAATAAAATGATTAATTGTGAAAAACAATGATGAGTCTTTACTATAATAACCTGTTTTTCCCCAAAGTCCTCTGTAGGTTATTTGAAGGACTCAAACATGCATTGTACAAGCCTTTGAACACATGCAAGAGTTTTATAAAAACTCACTGCAGTATAATCCATGTGCTCTTGATCCTAATCCATTTATTATATTAGTTGGTGAAAAATCTAAACAGAAGAAAAAGTCTGATGTAATTGGGTAACCATGGGTTACAGGATGTCCAAATTTACAGATATAATTATGATTAAGCTGCCCAATATTTGAAGGACAAAATTCCCCACCCAATATTTGCCTAGTATTATACTGGTGTGTGAAAACTCTTTCCCTAATTAGAAATAAAGCTGAAAATAAATTATGCTTATTAGCAATTAATGTTTCCTTCAATAGATTGGTATTTGTGAATCAAAAAATTTAAAAGTGTTAACCTTCTTACAAGGTTGCTAGGTTAAAGAGATTTCACGCAGTGTTTTACCTAGTCAACAAGTCCTTCCAAATGTAATCCTGGGACTATGCTTTTATGATGTTAGTCCTGCTGTCCAAGAATGCTTTACCAATGTATATCTTTATTTCATTCTAGGATCATGTTATTTCTGTGTGGATGGCTTTTCTTACTTGTGCTTGCACACACACACACACACACACACACACACACACACACACACACACACACACACACACACACGAAGCAGTGAGAAATAACTTAGTGTTTCTATCAACCCTGCCCTTACAAAGTAAAGAAAATTTTCTTTATCAGTGTTCTCATAGATTTTATCCTTAGTGACATTTACCTTTCTATAAAAACACAGCACACAGATTACAAGATTGATATTCATATAATTCATAAGAAATGCTGGCTTGTGCCTTGTATTGAATTCCATGCAATGGTACACTGTTATTTTCCATGCATCTATCAGACTAGGAGTAATTTATTTGGTTCCAAGTTTCATTTAGAAAGTGAAACTAAGACTGAGAATGATAGTGTTCAGTGAAAATGCTCGGTCGCATAGAAAAGGCAAACTACTCCAAGCTGTTTCAATTCTAAAAGGCTTGCTGCGCTAATAGTTGAAGTATTTAGACAATTTTTGAATTATTTGGATGACTAGTAACCAAAACAATTTGTTATACCAACAGTCAGAACTAGACGATCAACTATTTAAAATCTACTCTCAACAATTGTACCAAACAATTATTTTTAAAGACTACAGAGAACATTCATTTAAGATAGAACATATGCTGTTTTATGAAATAAATCTTAATTAATTGAAGAGACTGGGAGCAATTAGTGTGTCTTAGGGGTTCTATTGCTATGATAAGATACCATGACCAAAAGCAACTCAGGGAGGAAAGGGTTTATTTCATCTTACAGCTTGTAGTCCGTCATCTAGGCAAATCAGGAAAGAAACTGAGGCAGAGGCTATGAGTGCTACTTACTGACTTACTTACTCCTCATGGTTTGCTCCTCTTCCTTTCTTATATTATTCAAGACCACCAGCGTGGGGGAGGTACTACCCACAGGGAGCTGGGCCCTCCCATAATTGATCACTAATTTAAAAATGCCCTACAGGATTACCCACAGGTCAGTCTGATGGGGGCATGTATTTTATAATTTTTTTAATTTTTATTTTACATATTGTTACCAATTCCCCTCCCTCCCTCTTTCCCTCTCTCCTACCCTCTCATGACTAATGGGGCATTTTCTCAATTGAATTTCCCTATAAAAACATGACTCTAGCTTGTGTCAGTCAAGTTGATATAAAAACTAGCCAATAGATGGTCTCAAGGTATTATATTAACAAGTATTTCTGATATCTGCAAGTATTCCAATTTTAAATAGTATACACATAAACAACATTTAGGATCAAGATGAAAACAGACACAATTAGGTTAATTTCAGATTGTGTGAATAAGAAACATGTAACATCAAAATTCATGGATGTAGCTAAAGGAAAAGGGAAATGTACAGCTCTAAATGCTGCATTACATACATAAAATCAGTGTGACTCACCATATTAACAATGGAGGAGAAAATCATATGTAATCAGTTCAATAGAGAAACACAATTGATGAAATAGTCATTCATGATGCAACACTGGAAAGAAAGGGATCTTTTTCAGTCTGGTAAAATTCACTGACGAAATGCCACCAGCTAACATACATAATGGGGAAGCACTGGACACTTGCCTTCTAAGACAAGTCACAGACATCTTCTCTGACAATTTCCATTAAGAATTACATTAGAATTCTTTTTTTAATTTAGAAACAATCTTTTTACATATCAATCCCCCCTGTTCCCTCTCCCTCCCATCCTCCCATGTCCCCTACCAACCCCTGACCTACCCCCCATCTACTCCCCAAGGACAGTGAGGCCTTCCATGGGTGATCATCAAAGCCTATCACATCATTTGGAGGAGGGCCGAGGCCCCCCTCCCTGTATCTGGGCTTAAATAGTATCCCTCCATGGGGGATGTGCTCCCAAAGTCCTTTTATGCACCAGGGATGCATCCTGGTTCCACTGTCAGAGGTCCCTTAGACTGCCCAGGCCTTCTAACTGAGACTCACGTTCAGAGGTTATGGTTCAGGCCAGTGCTGGTTCCCCAGCTTTATGACTGCGGTCCATGAGCTACCACTTGCTCAGGTCAGCTGTTTCTGTGGGTTTCTCCAGCCTGGTCTTGACCCCTTTGCTCATCTCTTCTCCCTCTCTACAACTGAATTCCAGGAGTTCGGCTCAGTGTTTAGCTGTGGGTGCCTATCTCTGCTTCCATCAACCACTGGATGAGGCTCTATGATGGCATATAAGGTAGTCATCAATCTCATTATAGGGGAAGGGCATCAAAAGTGGCCTCTCTACTACTGCCTAGATTCTTAATTGGTGTCATCTTTGTGGATGTCTGAACAATCCCCTAGTGCCTGATTTCTCTTTAAATCTATAATGGCTCCCTCTATTAAGATATCTCTTTTCTTGCTCAGTCTTCCTGATCCCTCTTGTTCTCTTCTCCCTCCTCTACTCCCCTTCTCTTTTTCTTACCTCCCTTCCCTCTCTCCCCACAAGCTCTCACTTTGCTCATGAGTTCTTGTCCCTTTTCCCTTCTCTAGGTGACCATGTATTTTTCTTTTAGGGTGCTTCATGTTTCCTAGTTCCTCTGGTGGTGTGAATTATAGGCTGGTGATCCTTTGTTCTATGTCTAAAATCCATATACGAGCGAGTACATACTATGTTCCTCTTTTTGTGACTGGGTTACCTCATTCAGGATGTTTTTTTCCAGTTCCATCCATTTGCCTGTGAATTCCAGAATTTCATTTTTTTTCCCCCAGCGAGTAATACTCCATTGTGTAAATGCACCACATTTTTTTCATCCATTCTTCAGTTGAGAGGCATCTAGGTTGATTCCAGGTTCTGGCTATTACAAACAACACTGCTATGAACATAGCTGGACATATGTCATTGTTGCATGAATGTGCATCCTTTGGGTCTATGCCCAAGAGTGGAACTGCTGGATCATGAGGTAAACTGACTCCCATTTACCTGAGAAACCAACCTACTGATTTCGAAAGTGGCTGCACAAGTTTGCACTCCCACCAGCAATAAAGGAGTGCTTCTCTCTCTTCACATTCTCTCCTGCACAGACTGTCATTGGTGTTTTTGATTTTAGCCATTCTGGCAATTGTAAGATGGTATCTCAGAGTTGTTCTGATTTGCATTTCCCTGATGGCTAAGGATGTTGAGCACTTTCTTAACTATCTTTCAGCCATTTCAGATTCCTCTATTGAGAATTTATTTTTATTTTTTTTGTGTGTGTGTATTTAAAGTATATTCTTACTTTACTTATCCATCCCAGTTCACTCTCTCTCCCTCCTTCCCTCCCTCCCTCCCTCCATCCCTCTCTCCCTCCTCCCTCCCTCTCATGATCTCCAACTCACTCCCATCCCAATCCCACCCCCCTCCCCTCCCACTCCATAGGGAAGGTGATGTCTTCCAGGAGGAATCATCAAAATCTATCAAGTCATTTGGAGTAGGGACTAGGCCCTCCCTCCTGCCTCTAGGCTAAGGGAGTATCCCTCCATGGGGAATGTGCTCCCAAGGTCCTTTCATGCACCAGGAATACACCCTGGTTTTACTGTCAGAGGCCCCTTAGACTGCCCAGGCCTTCTAACTGAGACCTATGTTCACAGTTTAGCCCACTTTTTAATTGAATTATTTGGTGACTAGCTTTTTGAGTTCTTTGTATATTTTGGAAATCAGCCCTTTGTCAGATGTGGGGTTGGTGAAGATATTTTTCCATTCTGTGGGCTGCTGGTTTGTCTTGTTGACTGTGTCCTTTGCCTTGCAGAAGCTTCTAAGTTTGAGGAGGTCCCATTTATTAATTGTCAGTCTCAATGTCTGTGCTACTGGAGTTATGTTCAGGAAGCCGTCTCCTGTACCAATTTGTTCAAGGGTATTTCTCACTTTCTCTTCTAAGAGGTTCAGTGTGGCTGGATTTATGTTTAGGTCTTTGATCCATTTGGACTTGAGTTTTGTGCATGGCGATAGATATGGGTCTATCTGCAGTCTTCTACACCATCATCCAGTTGTGCCCGCACCATTTATTGAAGATGCTTTCCTCCCCCCATTGTATTTTTTAGCTGTTTTGTCAAAAATCAGGTGTTGGTAGGTGTGTGGGTTAATATCAGGATTTTTGATTTGATTCCATTGATCTACCTGTCTATTTTTGTGCCAATATCAAGCTGTTTTCAGGACTATAGCTCTATAGTAGAGTTTGAAGCCAGGGATGGTGATGCCTCCAGAAGTTCCTTTATTGTACAGGGATGTTTTGGCTATCCTGGGTCTTTTGTTTCTCCATGTAAATTTGAGTATTATCCTTTCAAGGTCAGTGAAGAATTGTGCTGGGATTTTGCTGGGGATTGCATTGAATCTGTAGATTGCTTTTGGCAAGATTGCCATTTTTACTATGTTTATCCTACCTATCCAAGAGCATGGGAGATCTTTCCATCTTCTGGTATCTTCTTTAATTTCTTTCTTAAAAGTCTCAAAGTTCATATTATATAGGCCTTTCAATTGTTTGGTTAGCATTACCCCAAGATATTTTATGTTGTTTGTGGCTATTGTAAAGGGTGATGCTTATCTGATTTCTTTCTCAGCCCATTTATTGTCTGTATATAGTAGGGCTACTAATATTTTGAGTTAATCTTGTATTCTGTCACTTTGCTGAAGATGTTTGTGAGCTGCAGGAGTTCCCTGGTAGGATTTTTTTGCCTCACTCATGTAAACTATCATATTGTCTGCAAACAGCACAAGTTTGACTTTTTCCTTTCCAATTTATAGCCCCTTGATCTCCTTTTGCTGTCTTATTGCTCTTATTCCCCAGTAGCTTCCTTTAATATAACTGAAGACTTGAATTTGAAAATGCAAGTCAAGTATGACAGTGCATGGCTGTAATCCTAGCACTCAGGATGAGTCGGGGTCTAGTCTTGGCTACATAAATGCACACTATCTCAAAAGAAAGAACAAGAAGCAACAAGACATTTGATCAACATGTGGTGAGCTACTTTTATTTGTTTGAATAGTTAATGGGAAAAAAATCAATCCCTTTTAGAGCTGTTCAACACATCTTTTAAGTATGTAAATTAGGGTTTTCAATCTTAAACACATATAGACATGAGCCACATTAAATGGACTCCGCAGGTTGTATTCGTGTGTGTGTGTGTGTGTGTGTGTGTGTGTGTGTGTGTGTGTAACCATAATTAAGAATTGGTCGTGAATCTAAGAGGAAGTTTGTGTGTGTGTGTGGGGGGGAGAAGTTGAGGTGTCAGAAATGTAAATACAGTATTTATGAGTGAAATTATCCAAAAAATGCCTTTATAAAAATCAGATTTTTAAAAGCAATTTAGGAAAGCAATGTAGTCAAGAAATAGCAATGTACTTGCTAGATGATAGTAACTTTTTCATGCTTATGCTATCAAAATTCAAAAGTAAAATCTCTAAGTTTATCTACTTCTATTTACTGTGACACTTGCATTCAGCATTAAGATTTAGTATAGTTTTTTTAAATAACTTATAGCCATCATTTTAAATATAGATGTCCTCTTATTTAATTCAGGACAAAATTAATTACTTTAATTTTTATCCAACTAATAAAGGACATAACAATTACATATTTGATTAGCTTTAATTGGAGATGACATCGTTACTGTAACCCCAGTGGACTTGGGACTTATTAAAACACTTTGACAACTTGATGGCAAAACAACAACTTCAATCTGCTCTGAGCCTGCGTTTGTTTTGAAGCGTGTATCGTTAACTATGTGTGTTCGCATACAAGTTTGTGAGGGAAGTAATGTTACTCTCTAGTTCTTTTTCTTTTTCTTTTGTTCTTTTTCCTCACATCAGGTTTTGCATTGCTCTTGAGAGAGTCACTGTACAGTGGTACAATGGTTTTACATGTCATCAACTGTCCAAGCATTTATTTTACCCAGTGCTGCATGATTAGATAAGGTGATAAGGTCCCATTGGTCTGCATTTCCCAGAAATGTTTAACCTCATGCACAACTGAAGTATCCATTACTTGGGGCTAGAGAGAGCTCAGTAGTTAAAAGCATGAGTTCCTATTTCAGGGAACCTAGCTTTGGTTCCCAGAACCCGTAGGGGAGCCATAACCATCTATGACTCCAGTCCCATGAAACTGAGGCTCCCTCATAGCCTCCTTGGGTACCAGACATACACATAGAGTACATACATACATACACATGAGGTAAAACACTCATATGCATAAAATAAAAATATAAATAACTCTTTAAAATATTGAAATAATATGTCACTATGTACAAAATATCACACAGTGGTATTAAAGTAGAGATTTTAATAATTTAAGGCAATGTTAAGTCTGTAACTTCAAATGTAGTTATGGTCTTGAATGCTATAATTACTTTACAAAAATGTTATATTTGAGTTTGTTTACAAATGTAACTTCAGTATATTAATTTTATTAGGCCATGAATGTGCGTTACTATAAAACATAGCAGCAACTCCCCTTGAAGTCTTCACAATTTAATCACATTGTAAATGTACTTACAATGCAAATGTAGTTGCATTAATTTTATATTAAAATATCTAGCCTTAATTCCTTAGTGTATTTTTCAGGTTAGTATAATATCATTTATCATTGAAAATCCCTTTTTTCCTCCCTGAGGGGAATTGTCCTGTCTATTTTATGTTAACACAGAAGAAGTTACAGTCATTTGGCAAGAGAGACTTTCAACTGAGAAGATGCCTCCATAAGCTTGGCCTGTAGGCAAGTGTGTGGTGCATTTTCTTAATTAGTGGTTGATACGGGAGGCATAGCCCACTGTGGTTGGTACTACTTCTGAACAGGTGATCCTCAGTACTATAAGAAAGCATTCTAAGCAAGCCAGGAGGGAACAAATCAGTAAACAGCAGTCTTCCATGGCCTCTGCATCAGATCCTGCCTACTCGGCCTACAGGTTCCTTCCCCGACTTCCTTCAGTGGTGGAATGTAACCTGGAAGTGTTAAGATGCAAGAAACTCCTTCCTGCCTAAGTTGTTTTTGGTTATGGTGGTCTACCACAGCAGTGGAAACCCTGACTAAAACAGAACTGTACGTATTTTCACTTAAATGTTCATCTTCAGCTTTTGTTTTGTTTTCTGAGACAGGGTTTCTCTGTGCCCTGGCTATCCTGGCACGCACTCTGTAGACCATGCTGGCCTCGAACTCACAGAGATCCACCTGCCTTTGCATCCCAAGTGCTGGGATTAAAGGCACACACTACCACCGCCTAGCTTTGTCTTAAGTTTTGCTGCATGATTGTATGTGTGTGACAGAGAGGGTGGGGGTCAGTCTGAGAACCAAATTTTAAGAAGTGTTGGTAGTGTTTTGCTCAAAATTATCTTTGCTTTACAATTAAAGCAATTAGGCCTTAGCTAGCCAACCACAAAAAGGTCACCTCTGTAATGGCCCTGAAATCACCTAGCTGCATACATTTGTTTGAATTATCACTTGCTTTTTTAAAGTCTCTTAGTGGGAAGTGCTAGACCTAACAGTCTCTTTATATTTCACATAGGAGGTAGAGTTTGCATCTTAAGGTAGGAGGAGACAACAACCTATAACATTGGCTTGATACAATTTTCCATTTTTGGAACATTGAGTTTGTTTTAGATAACTTAGTGTGCATCCATCACAAGGTAAGTACATTCTTGTGCCTTTATTTTGAGCTTTTGAGGAAGTACCATCCGTGAATTGATTCATCAATGTTTAGTTCATCTTCAGATAATGACCTGAAAAATAAAATGTGCATTCAAGTTTTTATTTCTTTGTTGTCTGAGGAGTAAATATTATTGTTGAGATTTCCAGAACAATGCTTTGTTCTCACAGTATAGAATATATAGATGTTAGAAAAGTCACTATCTGGGTGATAATATTCTGTTACGAAGAGAAGACATTCAGAGAGTATTTTGAGAAAGGTGAGCTAGAAGAAATACTCCAGTTGAAGTGAAATTAGGTCTGTGATTTGGTAGGGTTTGGGAAGAAATCAATCCAGTATCAGTCACAGGCCTCTGAGGAAAGTGCCTATTACTAGTAAGTGGAAAATTACAGGCACCTCCTTTCTGCAGGGCTGCAGATTCTACAGTCAAGTGAGCAATCATATAGCAAACAAGTCATTTTTATTATATGTCACTGACTTCTCCCTTCTGCACAATGTTTAGGATAGTTATATTGGAAGGGCCTTGCAGGACAAATCATGTAGAAAACAAAACAGTATTAAGGACAAAACATAACTGATATATATTGCCCTAAAATAAAGTGATAGAACTGACAGATAACCAGATGTTTTATTTTTCTTTAAAAATGTGAATACATTTTAGGTCTCAGAACGTAGTTCAGTAGTACAAGATGCACTTAGCATGCACAAGGACTCGGTTTAATCTCTAGCACCAATGGGGGAAAATGAAAAGGAAACAATTTATTCCTTTCTAATTCAAAATTCCTTTTGTTTATTATTCAAAGTTCTCGTTTCCTTGGTATTTTGTGAGGGCTTACCTGCTGTTATTTGATCACTTGATTTTTCACATGTATGAATAAACACATTTAATTCTGAGGAAATATTTTTAGCTTGTTTCCACTGAATAGGACTAATGAGGCATATTGAGAACAGTCAATGGTTGGACTTTGTAAAGATAAGCTCCTTAAGTTAATGAAACATGCCTGAAAAGCAGAACAAAACAAAATGTAAGCATTGCAAAGATAAACTGTATCTAAGTGTTTGAGATAGAAAGTCACTGAGTTGATTACTCTCTAAATGAGGCAGTGCAGTCAGTCTGCAGAGCAGATGCAAGCATCAGAGTGGGTAGAATCACAGTGAAGAGAACCATTTCGAGCATGAGCAGAGCATGGTGGTATAGGTTCCCTTGGCTAATGCTTGAGGCACACTCTGAATACACCTTTCAGATGGCAAGACATGAACGATAAACAGGCAAGTGAATTAGTAGGCTATGCTTTTACAAACATAATAAATGTGAGAAAAGGAAAAGTCCTAATTCCAATTTAGCATGTAATGTTAGAAAATAATTTCCTTCTTGAACATTAAAAGTCTGTGTGTAGTTTTTAAAATACTAAGCGTTGGGAAAGACATGAAGAAAGACCTATGTTACACCTTGCTAGTGGGAACATAAGTTGGTATGAGTCTTTAATGAGTTTGCTAATATTAAGTGTAGTTAAAGTATGTGAACTAAGGCTCAGTGATTTCTCTTGTGGACATGTACCCACACAGCTGCCAAGATACTTGTACTATCATTGTTTGGCAGAAGGAAAAAATGCAGAATAATGTAGACAACAAGCAGGTAATCAGATAACTACATTATGGAAGGTGATACAATAAAATCTGCATAGAAATAAAAACAGTTGATATAGCATTTATATAAAATTATTAAATTAAAAGTGATGCAAATGATACATTAATGCATAACTTAGAGTAAATGATATGATTCAGAATAATGAAAACAAATCAAATATAGTTGGGGCAGAGAGAGGTGGAGGAGAGAGAGAGAGAGAGAGAGAGAGAGAGAGAGAGAGAGAGAGAGAGGCTAGCACCTGAAAATTCATGTTATTCTCTGTACATATCTATGTCAGTAATATTTTCATATGAAAAATATTCTGCTTTCTTTTAGTACTAGGAAAGTGGAATAAAATGTCTTCTCCCATGATGATTGAAACTGCATCAATCTTACCTTCCATGTGTCCCTGTGGGTTGTATTTTTGTTGTTATCTTACATGTGACTGAAATCACATCAGGCAAGAACTCTTTCTCACAGTTTTTTATAAATTGCTACAAATTACTATGAACAAATACATTTGCACATTGGAAAGTTACCATAAAATAATTCTTCATGTATTTATAACGAGTAAAAATACTTTCACTAAGAATGTGTAAACAGTTGTCATCTGAGAACCTTTTAAAAGCCATGATAATTCAATATTTTTACCTCATGAACATTCTGCTTTTTAAAACAATTTTGAGACATGATGTCACTGAGAAGCCATAGCTGTCCTGGAACTCACTCTGTAGACCAGGCTGGCCTCGAACTCACAGAGATTCACCTGCCTCTGCCTTCCAAGTGCTGGGATTAAAGGAATCTTCTACAATGCTTGGTTCATTCTACTTCTTTCCAAACATTTGTATTTATGTATATGTGTGAGCCTGATTGTGAGCATATATATCACATGTGTACAGTGCCTGCTGAGGCCAGAAAATGGTAGAACCTGGGCTTACAGACAGTTGTGAACTGCCTTTTGGGTGCTGGGATCCAAACCTGCTTTGCAAGAGCAGCAGATCCTCTTAACTGCTGGGCCACACCTCTGGCCGCATTTTCCTTCTTAAATATCTTTAAAATTATAATTTCCAACATGCATTTAGTCCTCATTCACAGCAAGAATTGAGTTTCTGGGCCCACTAGAACTTCTGAAGATGGTGGCTCTTTGGCTCAGGAGTCAGTACTGTACACAATTGAGACAGTTACAAGAGTCCAAGCTATGAATGTAATAACTCTGAGACACTCAGTGAACACTTGCTAGATAAATAAACCACTGCTAGACATGAAATGGAGAACAGAGATTACTAACCACACTCTTGTGCAAAATTCCCAAGTATCTTAAGTAGGAATGATATATTTATCTTGAACACAAAAAGCAATAAATATGCCAGGGGCTTGAGGGATGGTTAAGAACAGTGGCTGCAGATGGGGCCCCAGTGCTGAGAGGGGGAAATGGACACTGGTTCCCTTCCATAACCTGGAAGCTATCTGCAATTGCCAACCAGTCACAAAGGAAAAGGTAGTTCTCGCCAATGAACTCTCATTGGGTATATAAACCACACTTAAGGGTAGACCTCATGCCTAGCAGTTTGATGGCCAACACAAGTGAATTCAATGGTGTTTTGGGGACATTTTGCCTCATATTGCTTTGTTTGGGCTTTAAAAAAAACCTTACTGGCCTTTTGTTTGTATATTATCGCTTCTGATGTTATGTTTTTATTGTGTGTGTGTGTGTTGCATTTGCCTGTTTGTTTTCTAAAGAGAGAGAGGGAAAAAGGCCATGGAGTTTGGCAGATGGGCAGGATTTGGGAGGGGATGAGTGAAATTAAGGCCTGATCACACTATATAGTATGAAAATATTTTCAATGAAATAAAACCGCACATTGGTTGCTCTTGCAGAGGACCTGGGCTTGGTTTCCAGTCCGCACATGGCAGCTTACAATGGAGCATGGCCCCAGTTATAGGGGATCGGTGTCTACACTCCTCCATGGCACAAGGCAAGTATACAGTACACATACATGAAGGCAAAACACACATAAAATAAAATAAACAAATCTTTAAAAAGACAATACATGTATGCAGGCATCTACATAAAATAAATGTAAACAATTAAAAACAGCCCACTATACCATAGAAAGGGAGACAGATGAAGAGCCTCACTTTCTCCATCCCTCTCTTCATAGGACTTGGGGAGCTACCTCTTATCCTTAGGTAATGTGAGACAAATAGTCACAGAGGACTGCCTGGAGAACTTGCCTCTTGCTTGCCCCTTACTATGATTTGCTTTCTTGATCTTCAGACTACATGGATCTCACAGCAGTGCTTTTCATTAGGTAGCTCTGTTGATATTCTATCTTATGCTTATGAATTCAGAGCTTAGTTTCCTTTGCAACTTTGTACTTCATAGAATATGTATCCAAATAAGCTAATCATGAAAGTTAACACCTCGGCCATTCATTGTGCTTGGACACAAGGCTTTCATTGCATTCAGTGGGTCTCCTGTATGTTTTCATGTCCATGCTCTCTTCCATATGCTGTTTTCAGTCCTAGATCATAAAGGTCAAGCGTAGATCCCTTGAGGCTGGAAATGATGGCACAGTGGTTAAGAGCACTGGTCGTTCTTCTAGAGGATGCAGGTTCAGTTCCCAGAGCCTCTAGGTGCCTCACCTCACAACCATATGTAACTCTAGTTCCAGAGGATCCAACACCTTCTTCTGGTCTTCGAAGGAATCTGCCATGCACAGCATATACATAGTACATGCAATTAAAACACCTATATGCATAAAATACAAACAAATAAATCTTTAGCCCAGGCTGGCCTCAAACTTGTGATTCTCCTGTTTCTGCCTCCTTCAGCAAATCCTACCAGTATGCATCACCACAACCAGCTTCTTTAAGCCTTTAGTACATTGTTAAATCTTTAGAATCTCTGCTTCCTTGGTTTATAAAATGTAAACTTTGAGGCACAGATAATGCAATAGTGTGGGAGATCAGATGCCCTCTTCTGTCCTCCACAGACATCAGGCATACACATGGCATGCATACACAGTGCAGGCAAAACATCCACACACAGAAAACAAAATAAATACAATAATTAAAAAAGGAACACTTTAGACAAAAATCAACTTAACACCATTTATTTAAGCAAACAACAACTGCAGAGTGGGGTCATGCTCAGAGCCAGCATGATTTATTTGAGAGCTCTGCGGTGGTGTGAGCAGTGAGCCTTGACAGCAGAAGCAAAGGGACACAGTGGGTGGTTCTGATTTGTCACATCTCTTGTTTCCTTGCCCTGTTCACACTAGGCTTTAGTTCACTAAGGAAGAAACCCCAGTCTAGAAGCTGCCCAGTATTTTGTTGTTGTTGTTTAGTTGGTTGGTTTTGTTTGAGTCAGGGTTTCCCTGTGGCTTTGAAACTAGCTCTTGTAGACCAGGCTGGCCTTGAACTCATAGAGATCCACCTGCTCTGCCTCCCAAGTGCTGGGGTTAAAGGCATGCACCACCACTTGGCTTTTTTTTGGGGGTTTGAGTATTTTTAAACAATATTAATGTTTTGAGAATTTCATACAATTTTGATCACATTATTCCACCTTTTTTGTCCAACTCCTCCCAAACCTATTCCTGCCTCTCTACTCACACACTTCTTTTTAACTCCTTGAGTGAAATTGTACTGCAGAAATATGATGGGAGATGTTATTCTGTATATATGTTTCTCATACTGGTTAATAAAGCTCTGTGGCCAATGAGATAGCAAGATAGGCGGGGCTAGGAGACTAGGAGAAGGAAATAGGAAGTGGGAAGGTGGAGTCGAGATGTAGCCCGGGAAGAAGCAGGAAGCCTGCCGCGCGGCTCCCGATAAGACGACCACGTGGAAATACTTAGATAAGTAGAAATTGGTTAATAATTAAGGCAGAGCTAGCCCATTAACAATAATGGTAATTGGCCAACAGGATTGTATCAAATATAGAGTCTCCTGCGTGTTATTGGGGGTCAGGACGCCAGACCAGCGGTGGGCGGGCTGGCGGAAACTTACATGCTACAGAAATACTGTTGGGTGTTGAGCCTGCCCTGGAATGTGGTAGTCATATCGTTAAAGAAAGCCTACTTTCTGCCTCCTAGAAGCTATCAGTTGCCAACAGGTCCTCAGCGAGGGGTGGGCTTTGTGTTCTCCTTCCTCTCTCTCCATGCTGGTTTTGGTGTGCCTTGAGCTTGTATAGGTCTTGTGCATGCTGTCATAGTTTCTGTGTGTTCCTACGGGCACCTGCCTTGTTCTTTTGGGCCTGCCTTCCAATGATCAGCACAGCTGGGCAGATTGACTATTCCTCTGTAAAAGTAACGAGTGAGGAATGTCATGAGACCTTCACCTGAGTACCTGTCATTCCTCCCAACCAGTTGTGTGCAATTCTGTCCAAACTGCAGTGGACTCAAGGCCTTGGGAGGAGGGGCTAGAGGATATAGATGGGGAGGATTCTGTCTACACAGCCCTGGGGAAACCATCATCCCTGCTCGGTGCAGAACCCCCAGTGTGGCTGCTTAAGTTCACTTAAGCTCCTTCCCATTATCTTCCACTCACTGCTCTGTAAGTAAGTTTCACAAACTCATTGCTTCCTCTGGGTGAACTTTTGTTTCAAACCTTACTCTTGGTCAGGACCTTGTTTCTCTCTCTCTCCCAGGGAGGAATTCTAGTAGCAAATGTCATAAAAATCCATGCTTATTTTTGTAATAGAGTTTAAGAAGAAAATGTTTTCATATACAGAGGGAAGTTCATTAAAGCTTGTACTATGTGTGTGGGTCGTCTTATGTCCTAATGAGCTCAGCAAGCAAACCATGCCATAGGTACAGATCTGCAATCACCCTAAGAGTTTAAGATTGACAGTAAGTTGGTAAGATTTTATAGATTGGAAACTTCAACTTTCCCATTGCACTGAAGCAGTTTTAATTTTTAAAAAATTGTGTTTATTTGTATATATGTATCTTTATGCCACAGAGTGTGTATAGGTTATAATTTTGGGGATTGGTTCTCTTCTTCCACCATCTTGATTCTGGGGATGGAATTAAGGTATTCAGGCTAGGTAGTAGTTGCCTTTATCTGCTGAGCCATCTTGCCAGTCTTGAGTAGCTTTTTAAATGTGTGTGAATCTTTGGAAGAAGGGATTTCCCTGATTTTGTCCCTTATCTCTCACCATACTACAGTGAGATGATCTGGCCAGACTGTAAAAGTTTTGCTATGTTGTGTGTGGTGGGGTGAAAATGCTCCCCACCCCAACCCCATTTTAGTAGACTTTGTTTCTTGTTTATATTTTTTGTTTGTTTTAAACATTCATTTATTTACATATTATGTATACAGTATTCTTTTGCCTGAACACCATAAGTGAGCACCAGATATGATTACAGATGGTTGTGAGCCCCCATGTGGTAGCTGGGAATTGAACTCAGGACCTCTAGAAGTAGACCTCTAGAAGAGCAGCCAGCACTCTTGCCTCTGAGCCATTTATCCAGCCCCGCCGCTGTTTCTTTATAGATATTTTGAATGAGTGTCTGTTACCGTTAGAAGTTGTGTTTAACTAAAACATCTGAAGGACAGAATGAAGAAAGTGCTTGCAGCTGTGGGAGAAGACAGATCTATGGATGCAGAATGATTGGAAAGAATGTGTTCCCAGTGTTCCCACAGTCCTTCTCCATTTTTTTTCTGCTACAAATCCTTCAACAACCTCTATGGTTTATAGAGCACTCTAGATGTTTGTGGTCA
Source organism: Cricetiscus sungorus (assembly GCA_030556225.1). Lineage (NCBI taxonomy): Eukaryota > Metazoa > Chordata > Mammalia > Rodentia > Cricetidae > Cricetiscus > Cricetiscus sungorus. Next base: position 11,937,922 of record JANBXA010000726.1, read on the forward strand.
TAGCTGAGATTTCTAGATGGCAGAAGTCTCACATTGGAAAAAGCACTGTAACTTCTGATTGCTTTTCCCAGACAGGCCTGTCAGCGACTGTAGTGTTTCTTTGGCTTGCATAGCTGTGCCACATAGGTAGGCTTCCAGTTCCCATGGGCCTTTGAAGGCCTCGTAGCTCTCCATCAGCTTCTGCAGTAGCCTGCAGTCTCCTAGTGCTGCACATGTCTTCTAGAATGACTACAGAGAATAAAGTGCTGTGGTGTTGGAGTTGTCTGCCAGACGACGCCAAGCAACGCACTCTACAAGTCAATTGTCACATCTGGAAGGCCCAGTGCTCACAGTTGGGATAAAAGCCAAACGCTAGTACTGAGGGTTCATATCCATGTGACATAGTCCCTGCTCTGAGCCAGGAACTGCAGCTCCAGTTTATCTGATTTCTGCTGTGCCTTCCAGACTACCTGCTGCTCTTGATTTTTATCACTTGTTTCCCACTCAGAATATCATTAATAAGAATGCCAGGCAGCTTTCTCTCCCAGACTTTCTGAAGAGATTTCCATCAACGCAAAAGCCCTGGCTGCCGTACAAATACAGACAGTAGCATGAATGTACTCAAGCTGAAAACGCTGTGTTTCAAAATGCGGGATGGGTGATCTGAACTCTCTTCTTGGCTCCGCCATTGTGTTACCTGGGTCTGGCCTTCTCTTGACCTTAATGTTCTCATCTGGAAAAGTACAGTGAATTGGATGATGTTTAATGGGCCTTGCATTTTTGACACCATAGGCTGAAAATATGTAGAATTTATAAGGAAGCAGTTTGTAAGTGGTTGTGTTCAGGAGAGTACCCTTTTTCCCTTGGCAGAGAAAATCAGACCATATTTGGTTCTTGATACCATAAAGTGACTAAAATTTCAAAGAACTAAAAGCAATCAGATTTAAACAGCAAGGTAAAATGTATGCATAATATTAACATACTTTTCTTCACTCAGCAAGAGTTCTATTTTAATCTGTCACTTCCAATATTCTACTAGCATGTTTCAGCCCATTTAGGTTAAGTAGCTACAATAATTTGGAATGGACTAATGACTTTTATATATGGACTGCAAGTGCCCTAGGCAGAATCCAGTGAGGCCTTGCTCTGAGACTGCAGGCTCATAGGTGTGCTTAAAGGCCGGTGTTTACTATTGGCAACATGTTGCAGATGGCTCAGAATGGATTCAGTCATTTTTGAACTCATAGGAGAAAGGGTAATTATGGCTCAGAGGTTCAGAAGGTCCTCCCTGTGCCACACGGAGGTCCAGTTGGCTTGAGATGTGAGGCTAGTTCACCATTGCTGCTTTTGTAAGGTGTGGTCTCCATGACAACATGATCAGTGACTCTCTTTTCCCAACTGAGCATTGGGGTCACAGAGCTTTAGTTATTCAAATTTGAAGTAGCATGCTTCATGCATGAGTTAGCATCACCTCAAATGTAAAATCAACACTTCTCTTTCATCTCTTCTCTTTAGCCAAAGATAACAGAACTGATTCCTCTAATCTAAGTGTCGTCCCCTTCAGTATGCTCAATGCAGGGCTAATTGCTATTCTGGAATAAACATGAACTCCAATTTACCTAACATTTAAAAAGATAATTTCATTGTATTTGCGCGTGTGTGCACGCGTGTGTGTGCATGCCTGTCTGTCATGTGTCACATGTGTGCAGTGCCCATAGAAGCCAGGAGGGAGCATCAAATCTCCTGGAGCTGGAATTGCACATGGTTGTGAGCCTCTTGGTGTGGGGCATTGAATCTGGGTCACTTAGAAGAAGCAAGTGCTATAGCAAATGCTCTTAACCATTGAGCCATCTCTCTAGCTCCAGACAATGCTTATTGAGCAACTACTATGTCCTAGTATAGTAGGCACTGATGGTCATTTACATACTTAAAAAGTTTCAAATGCAAACATGCTTATTTCTAAGTTTAGTCAGAATTATTGATAATGCTACACAGGGAGCCTCTACTCGAATATTTGTTAAATGAAGGAATAAAGAACAACAAAAACAAAACAAAACAAAAACAAAAACAAAAAAAGCCCCTACATATTTTTAACAGCTCAAAGGCCTTTGAACAGTGTCTCCTCAAACTCTCTCATTATACAAAATGGAGGTACTAATTCCTCAAAGGGTATGCAACTTTTCCAAGGCCATACATACAGTTAATTAGACCAGTAAATGGATTCAGGGCATGTTCTCTTCAGATGTAGTGCAAATGTCTCATAAAGTTTAGGACCATAGGAGCATGAAGTCAGTGTTACATTTCATCAGATACATTCTTTCCACAGTTTTGCTGATGGTGTTCTTAGAGATACATCTCTAAATGATTTAACAAGAAACACTTGAAAAAATTTGGAAAGATGTTTATTGATACTTTTTGCAAGACAAAAAAGAGGCAGTAAGTAGGGGAAAAGGAATACAATCAGCAGTAGTGAAGGAGAGTTTGATTGGTGGGGCAGGTGGCAGTGCCAAGGGGTTCAAATCATGCTTTTGCCATTTGTCCCATTTATGCATCATTAAGTACTCAGTATCAAACAAATTTTGAAAAAGATCCAGATAAAAATTAAAATACAAGTTCATTAAGTCACAGATGAAAACCCTGTTGGTCTGTCAGCAACCATCTAGAAAATTCAATATAACAAGATTAGTTATAATAGCAAGGCTCACTGGTGAGCTGAAAACCCGAATCAGGCAATTCAGTTGGCCATTTGCAATAACTCCCATCCTTGAGCCTGTTGTGGGAAACATGACACTCATGTTGGTTGTCTTATTTAGGCAAGTTGTCTTATTGACTGGCACTGGAGAATGCTGAAGACACACTGCTAAAATATTCCTTGAAAGCTCTGCTAGTTCTAGGTTAAAAACTGGCTAAATCACTGTTTTAAGATCAGTTTTGCATATGTTTTGTCAACTCCCTTGTTCGGTAACTTCATAATAATAGCTTGAATCTACCAAGGTATTTACACCATAGAAATGAGCAATTGTTAGAAATAAGGTTTTGAGGTGTTTTTAAGAGACCATCTTGCTTATTTACTAATATGCTACCACACATAGCATAATTATATGGCTAAATTCATCATTTACTTTTTTCCTTTTCTTTCTTGTTCTTTTTCTTCAAGACACAGTTTCTGTGTGTAGTCCTGGAACTCACTCTGTAGATCAGGCTGCTCTCAAACTCAGAGATCCACCTGCCTCTGCCTCCCATGTGCTGGGATTAAGGCATGCACCACTTTGCCTGGCTCATCATTAACTTTCTATTAGCATGACTTTTTGAGATAGGCAAACATTTTGACCAATGTTGTTTTTAATTTTGTAATAACATGTGAGTTTGCCTTCTTGGAAACATCCCTAGATAGACGTCTATGGTCAGCAATCACACAGTCTTCAGGAACTGTCCTGGGTGGTGCATTGAAGAGAAAGTTCCCCTTATGATCATCGGCAGCGTACCTCATCCCCATGTTGTTCAAATTAACTTTGAGACCCAACTGAAAGCAAATATGGGTTTGGTGGGTGTGTTTATATGTGTATGGCATTAAAAAAGACAGTCCTCTTCCTCCTCCAAAGGCTAGGGAGAGGGAGCGTGTGAGTGAGGGAGGGAACATTGATTTTGGGATTGGACGTTTGAAAAGACACAGAATTCAGAAGAAAAACAGGAGAGGAAGTAATGCTTTTGATGAGTTTTAACCTAGCAGCTGCTTCTGTGCGCTTCTTGCCTTAAATGGGCTAAAGACTTTGGCTAGAAAACCAAGACATTTGAGAGAGACGAGGAAGATCTGAAACATGGATTGCTTCTAAGGAGAGATAATTGGGTAAGTCATCACAGTTGAGAACTATTGCGGTTTAATAAGGGTCAGGATAAACAAATAGGCCAAATAGATGTTTATTAAGGGAGAAACAACTCACAACACAGACAGATAAACACAGCAGTTGGAACCTGATGCTCCTCTCTTCTCCTCTCTCCGCTTCGGCCAGAAAGAGAACGTTCCCTGGCTCCTCCTCAGATGTAGTTCCATGGGTCACTTCCGCCCCTGGCTCCACCCCCCAATGGGAGTGGTCAGTGCAGACAGAGTGAATATCCCACTACAGAGAACCATGCTGAAAACCATGGAAAACTTCACTTTCTAAGTTTGCCAAGGGCTGGACTCATGGACACAGTAAAATCTCTTATCAAATTAGTTCTGTAGTGATTACTTTCTCTAACCTACTTGATCTAGTATTATATAGATTCTAGTTGGCATCCTTCTCTGCACAGAGAAAAATCAGTATCTATAGAACATATGTGTTCAGATTTAACAAGAGTTGGCAAAATGACTGGTTAGTAAAGAGTTTGGTCTATTTTCAGTCCCAGTGAATTGCCTTTAGAAATAGGTTTTTCATTAAGTTAGCTTTGGTTTTTCCTTAATCCAGTTGACATACCGGGAAACCTTAGTATATATTCCATATTTACCTTTTATTGCACATTCTTCACCCCAGCTAATAATGCCAGTTAAGAAACTTGTCCCTTCCACTTCAGTAACATGAGGTCCCCCGCTATCTCCTTCACAAGAATCTTTGCCTCCTTCCCGGTAACCAGCACAAAACATGTTGTTATAGATGGTGAATGTTGTGGACCGAAGGCATGTGGCTCGGTCAACCAGTGGAACTCTAAGATACTGAAGAATGGAAGCCTGTCTCCCTTTGTTAAAGACTTTTCCCCAGCCACTTACATAGCCAGAACCAAATTTGAGGAAGATGTTTGTATATTCCCTATTGGCAACACAGATAGGTGTTACATAGCTGTTTAGTATTAAAGGTTTATCCAGCTCCAGCAAGGCAATGTCATGACTGTACTTATTAATAGATGCGTTGTAGTGGTGATGAGGGATAGTTTGAATCACATTTCGCCTTTGCTCGGTGTCTTCCTTTTCATCAATGTTATATTCACCTGTTGAACACAAATCTTGTAGTTTATTGCTTTTTGCATAAACACATTTTCTATGGGTCTACAGTCTTCTTGGGTTCACTGATCAGTAGCAACCAAGTCTCAATGTAGTGGGTGAGGAAGTGGATGCATCTATAAATAACTCTACCATGCTAAGAGTGTTTTGTGGTGAAATATGTTAGAATTTGAAATTGTGGCCCCTATACCATTAGCCCAATTTAGTAACAATCATACACTTATGTGGCTAATTATTGCCTGTTTTGTTTACTTACCTGCAACGACTTCAATTTTATCACCAGGTTTAAGACAGTGGGCAGCGGTTACAACCCATTTTTCATTAATGATGGCACCTCCACAGAATGCCTCAACCTCACCATTTAAAATGACCTGTGGGAGTAAATTAAGAATGTCACTGCATATGATATTTGATGCAGGGAAAATGAATACATATGCTGTTGTCTGGAGTGAGTAAAGTTGGCTTCTAGGTGCTGGCAGAAGTGGAGGATTTCTGGAAAGTGTCAGCTCCGCAGATGATTTGGTATTTCTGAAGCACAAATGAACAGCTGCTTCTGTAATGATCTTGAAGGATGGAGTGTGGTAGGGACAGTGCTCCGGGTGAGGCAACTCTGAGGAGTGGCATTTTTGTGATGTGGGGCCCTTGAGTTCCTTTTCCCATGTTATCTAGAGTCTGCTGGCACAAGCTTTTCAAAGAGATACAGTGCACATAGAAGGAAATACCAACTCCCCAGGCTGAACAATTACTATTGAGTCTCTTGCCTTGTATGCGGGCATCTCTTTGCTACAGGTCCCTTGGAAGAGAAAATGGCCAGTTCTCTCAGGAGTTGTTTCAGATTTGAATATTATGAAACAAGGCCTGAGGACTGCACAGTGGCTGTGTTTATTATTCACCTATGTGCTGGTCACCATCAGGGCTCACACATTTTTTCCACCTCCCCTCATCACAGCCAGCTTCCTCTGGCTATAAATGTAGGCTGTCCTTGTTTTAAAAAGTCTGCTTTGCTGTACTTGATTTTTAGATAATGTGGATGAAAGTATCTAGAGTGCTGCATTAAACACGGATGTTATTAGGTAAGAGGGTAATCTATTTTCTCTTGTCCATATCATAATCAAAGGGAACCATTAGTGTTTTTTTACCAGATCAATGTCTAAGTCAACTTAGTTCCAGTTCGCATGTAAACAAAGGCCTTGAGCCGCATTTTTAGGGATAAAGCTGAGAAGTGTGGACACTAGAGGGCACACTCAGCATTCAATCAACTCTGCCTGAGCCCAGTAGCCTCTGTGAACTGATGCCCTTTGCCTAAGTAGGAAGTAGCCCTTCAGCTAAACCTGTTCCTAAACAAGACAAAGGGGGATGTTGGTCCCTTTGGGGGTGGGGCAGAGAGGACCCTATGAAGGACTTGTTCAGGGTCTGAACACAACTTACTGAATAGCTACTGTGTCCTGGGCACTGAAGCACTGGCTTTGTACCTAAAGTCCTGAGGGGCTCACCCCGTTTTCATAGCCCTCTCACCTTCGTTTCCATGCTCTGGCTCTGGCTCTGGCTCTGGCTCTTTGTAGCTATTGTATTGTATTTTGAAAAATTGCAAAAATATAGAAAAAACACAATGATATAATAAACAGCATTTCTACCACCCAGATTTAACAGTCTTCCCAATTTTATACATTGAGTGACTGATTATTTGGGGCAAATGATTGTATTGCTTATACACACTTGTAACTCCAGACACAATCCATGATGAAATATTGCTCTATGCGTTGTCAATGAGAAAACTGAGTTGTAAAGATATGTGATCACTCATGCTACTGAAATGACACAATAGGTAAAGTGCCACCAAACCGAGCAACTTTAGTTCAATCCCTGGAACCCACATGTGTGCTATTACTGGGGGATATGTGTAACACACACACACACACACACACACACACACACACACAAGTCTGCCTGACCCCAGTGTTTATGTTTCTGAACATTCAGAATCTTAGAGGCTGTTCAAGGACCAAATGTGGTAGAATAATTTCTGTTTCTTGTAAAAACAGATTTGGGGGCTCATAGACACTCAATGAGATTATTTTGTGCATAGGACTGCAGAAAGTGGAACTCTGGATATTCTTACAAGTCTTACAATTACATTTGAGAAGTGTTATATAACTAGTAAATTTAGATTCTCACGGCTTAGTAATCTTTATGTTTTAAAAATGTTCACTCAGGCTAGGTACATATTTTTTAGGGTCAATGGGAAACAAAAATCTGAGTTCCTTTGTTCTAAAGCCAGGATAAAAGTGCTGTTGAAGATACTGAAATAGAAAGCATTCCTTTTTCTTCTAGGGTAGCTTTTATAACCCATCATTTAAAATTTATTTAGTACTGTACTCCTTCTGGCATGGGGATATTTTCTGGTTGACTGCAAGCCTTCACAGGTGCCCAGGAGCTGGAGTCTGCAGTTTAGCACACATAATCTTGACATCCTGCTCTCTGTCTGCTAGCTCCAGATGATCTTCACACACCTTGCACCATTCCTAATGGGACGGTAAGTCAGCCTTCCCCTGATAGACTGCCAAGGGAGAGAGGTAATTCCCAAATAAGTGCACTTCCATGTCAGGATGTGTATGGGACCTGGAAGCCCCTACTTACTCTCCAAATGTGCAGGGAGAAGCACATTCTGGGTGCAGAGATGCTATGTGATTATGCACCCTTCCCCAAGTGATACAGTATGTGCAATTAACCGCAATCTTACCTCTGCCTGTGCCAGCCCTGCCAGGAAGACAGTGCAGCAATGGCATTTGGATTGAAGCAATGAGAGGAAGTTTGCCTGAGTACCATGTCAGTGGTCACTGGACAAGTGTTGGGGGAGGTAGGTTCTATAAGGCACCATGGGTAGGGGAGTGGGAGGTGGTAAAAGATGTGACTACAAAAACCCAAGATTTCAGGTCCTCAGCATGTGTTCTAGTGTTTCATTAGACCTCAGTTATGGAACACAAATAAAAATATTTAACCTTTGATGTGAGGCCCCTCTCAGTATAGAACACTGTACAAGTGTACTGTTCAAAAGACGAGGAACCAGTATGAACTGTTTCCCTCCAGTATGACCTGGTATTTTGGAGCCCATTCCCTATAGAGGGATGCATTGCTCAGCCTGGATGCAGGGGGAAGGGCCTTGATCCTGCCACAAATTATGTGGCAGACTTTGATGATTACCCATGGGAGGCCTCACCCTCTCTGAGGAGTGGATGGGGGTGAGGTGGGGAGAGGGTGGTGGAAGTGGAAGGGAGGGGAAACTGGTATTATATAAAATAAGATTGTTTTAAAAACGATAAAAGTAAATATAAAACAGAAAAAATGGTTATGGATCTTCTGAACTACAAGTTCTTAAAAGAAGAAATAAAAATGGCCAGAAATATCTTTAAAAAATGAGGTGGATGACCCCAATCCCAAATTGTTTTTTACCACCAATGAAATTTAGGTAACATGGTTTTATGCTGGTTCTGAATATTATAATTCAACATATTTTCATCTGGAAGTAAAATTAACATGCCACAATGGAATGTTGTTTCTCTTTTAGGTACTATTATAGGATTACTACACACCTCCCAGCTTAGTGGCTTAGATATGTCAGCCTGAAGTATATCTGCACCCCGTAGCTAGGCACATAGTCATATTTTATATGACTTTGCCAAAGGATTGATTTCTGGACACTCTATTGCTTTCCAGTGGATGACTGAGAAATATGGTTGTGTCCTTTTTTCGAGCTCGAAGAACATTCTTTGCCAGTCCCTAATTGGTATTAAAAATTTTAGCAAACACCTTTGCCAAGAAAAAAAGGACTAAGATATATTTACAATTACAATATTACAAATGCATGGTTTGGAGTGTTTGCTTGGCCATCTCAGGATCATAGCTTTCTAAATATTAGCAACTTGGAAAATGAGCAGTTGGCTTGGCCAAGAACAAATTTTTGCAAGACTTCAGAGAATGATGAGGAAAAATAGGAGAGCATATGTCCTGAGTAAGATATCTGAGTTCTGATATGTCAATTATTTTCATGGTCACAGTCTAGTAGTAGATTCTTTCTGTCTAATACTGCCCCCATCTCTGACATACCTGTATACAATGACAAAATACATACAATATGTATTTCTACTCTTCATGGCGATGGCAGTACACAATAACTATTGGCTCACTGTTCTCTCTTTAATCTTTAACTCCAGTCTAGCTATTTTCTTTGGGTTCATTAAAACGTGTATTCTCACTTGCCATCTATTCTAGATTTCTAATAACACCATTTGTTCCATGTTTTCTATTATACAAAGTAAGATGCATGCTGTACTGTTTGCTAGACCCATAGATGCTGCTCACCAAATTCATGGCAGTAGGTTATTTTGCTTAACACATAAGGGATACTCACTTTGGCTTTTAATTTTTAGCTATAACCATTAAATACAATGGTCATTAATATATATATATACATACACACACACACACACACACACACACACACACACACACACATATATATATATATATATATATATATATATATATATTTCATTAAACAATACCTCAAGTTAATAGTCCAAATGGTCTGGACAGATTAGCTTTGTAGATGTAGATGAGATTATACATAGTATTTTCTTTTTTTATACTAGTTGGAATTTCATCATCTTTGCTAGGAATAATACAAGGTTGTCTTTCTCAAGTAGGATATTTGTTTCTTTCTTTTTCTCTTTATTTTTTATTTTTATTTATGTTTTTATTTTTTGACACAGGGTTTCTTTGGTAGCCTGGTTGTCCCAGAACTAGCTAGCTCTGTAGACCAGGCTGGCCTTGAACTTGCAAATACCTGCCTGCCTCTGCCTCCTGAGTGCTGGGCTTAAGGGTCTGTGCCACCACTACCTGGCTTTTGTTTTGCTTTAGAGACTGGTCTCACTATGTAGCCCTGGCTGCACTGGAACATAGTATGTAGACAAGGCTACCCTTAAACTCACAGAAATCCATCTGCTTCTGCCTTTTGAGTGCTGGGATTAAATGTGAGCACTACCACACATAGATAAGTAAAGCATTTCTGTAGAATTATGATTGTTATGTAAAAGGAAACATCTCTGGCTCATTCGTATTTTACATTTGCTGTTTGTAGTGGGGATGTAATGTAGTTGAAGGAGTAGATCTGTGCAGACACCAGCATAAGCAAAGAACGATCTGTGCAGATACCAGCATAAGCAAAGCACTTGGGTCACTTCAATGATAGCATGTGGACTAAGCTGGGGAAAGCTGAGAATGGGGAAATGAAGATGTTTATTTCTTGTGTAGGGCTGCACAGACCTTATCAGAAAGCAGAAAAGGGTTTCTCATTCTCAGAGCTGTCAGATTAACAATGACTGTGGGAGAAAGACTAAATTAAAGTTTTAGACAGGCCCTGTGTTGGTTCCTCAAACCTCTGCTTTGGAGTTGTGGATGAGAGTGATCTAGTAAGCATTACAGTTCGCCTTTCCCTCCCTCTAATGTTCCAAAGCTTTTATTCTTTCCTATATAGCTAATTTAGTTTCTCAGTTGGCTAGATACAGTTTTGACAAAAAGCATCTTTCTGTTAACATGTGGTGCAGTTAACACTCTGACTTCCCCCTCATCCCTGAAGAGCTCTTTCTGAGCCCCCGCTTCTTTTTGCAAGGAGTTGTGATCCTACTGCAGGAGAACCTGAAGGCCTGGCCTCTCCTGCCTGGTTTGCACCTTTGGCCTGGGTGGAGGGGAGAGGAGGGAAGGAGTCTGAGCCTGAACTGGATAACTGTGCAGCTCAGGACCCTTAGAGCTCCTAGGAAGTAATCCTGTCAATCTGTCCTGATAGGTCACTTAGGCCCTGTCCATTAGCCAGGCAAAAGAAGTGGAAGCCCTGGAATAAGGTGAGAAATGAGAGCGACAGTGGCCATGCTCCCTGAAATCTCCCAGGTGGACTGACTCAGGCTAGGACCACAGCTCCCCAAGTCAGAAGAGCTCTGTCAGTTGACAGTTCCAAAATATTTGCTCAAACAAGACTCCTGTTAAGCCATTTCATGTAACAAGGCAGCAATGATATTTTTTGTTAATAAGTCCCCAAATAAAATTGCTTTATGCCCATCTAGCACATCAAGGATCACTGTCATAAAATAAGACTTTTTTTTTTTTGGTTAGCGTCACTGTGGTGGTTGAAATGGAAAATGTCCCCTCCATAGGCTCAGGTATTTGAACACTTGGTTCCTAGCTAGTGCTGCTGTTTGGGGAGCTGGAGCTGCCTTACTGGAGGAAGTACATCACAAAGGTGGGCTTTGAGAGCTTGTATCCTCACCCCATCTCCATTTTGGAGGTCTGTTTCATGTTTGTGGTTGAAGATGTGATCTCCTGCTGCCATGCTTGCCCACCATAACGGACTCTTATCCCTTTGGAATCATAAACCCAAGCAAGATCCCCCTTCCTTAAGTTGCCTTTGGTCATGGTGTGTTATCACAGCAACAGTATAGTAACTAATGCAAACACCTTGTACATGAACATTGGACATATAAGGAACGAAAATACACGAGAATTAAAAAACCCCAGAATTAGAAGTAGCTACACTGATAATAAATAGAATGAAGACATTACAATGTCTGTACCCATGCCACCACTAGCAAGGGTTAGTTTGACCAAGAGTAGTGAAGAGCAACAACAATGTGGGGAGCAAAGCAAAGGGTGACAGGGTGCAAGGGAAGTAGCTCTGCTAAGGTGCCCTGCAGGAGGGAGAGAGGGTGCAGAAATGTATATTGTTTTATTGTCTACGATTTCAGTGACTATATGATTTTCTTCTATCCCAAAGTTTATGTTTGATAGCTTTCATCTACGATAGTAGAAAGTGGCAGAGTCGCAGACATTTTGAAGAACCCTGGATAGACACATAGCTAGGTTGCATAGTCAGGTTCCGAAATTGCTAGTGTTGTCAAACCTGTAATGTAGGTAGAATACATCTACCTGACCTTGGTTCCTTAAATTGTAACTAACTTGATGATTGAAGTGTCATCCAAACTATCAGTCTGTGATGGTTAAAGTCCATACTTCATCAGAGAAAATATTTTGGTATGAAGAATTATGAATATGGCCTAAGGAGTTTTAAAGTAGAGGAAACCATGATACATGCTAGCCAACAGAAATGCATGTAATTGTGGAAATAGTCTCTTTATCCCTACCCTGTCTAGTACAATAGTCACCAACCATATGTGGCCATTATTCCCTGAATGTGTGGTAGACGTGACAGAGGAATTGAATCGTTTTAACCAGTTAATTTAAGTAACCACATGTGCCGATTACCTTATGGACCAGCCTAATTTCATGTGAGGAGCAGAGTAGCTCCCTGTACTGAGGTAGGAAGTAGTGGCCTGTTTCACCTCACACGTGGACTTGCTTGGGCTTTGCTTAAATGGATAGTTAAGTCCTGGGTTTGCTAGTAATTTAACTCTTCGTTATATATATATAAAAATGCACATAGGTAATACCATATATGCAGAACATACTTGGAGGACGGTGTAGGTCAAGTCCATTATTTGTCATTTTGGAAGCTGGTTTCTGTGTGCTTCCTTTAGGACTGTGGTTTTACAAGCTACACTATATATCAGAATGACCAGGAGGGCTTCTTTGAAACCCAGCTTGTTAGGGCTCTCCCTCTAGTGGTTTGAATCCAGTGGAAATGGGATGGAGTATGAGATTGCATGCCTAACAAATTCTTGGTGATCTGGGCATACTGCCAGACTTGGAGAAATGTGGCAGTAGATCAGGTCCCATATGGTTATTCTAGGAAACTAGTTTTTGCCTTAACCCTTTCCAAGTGAGACATTTTCTTTATTCCCTTTATTCCCATCAGTTTCTCTGGGCCTAGAGACTTTCTTACTAGGTTTCCCCTGTGGTTAAGTGTTTGGTGAGTTCCAGTGCAGTGTGTTGCGTGTGTGTGTGTGTGTGTGTGTGTGTGTGTGTGTGTGTGTGTGTGTGTGTGTGTGTAAAATAGAGAGAGACACAGAGAGAGACAGAGAGAGATAGAGAGAGACAGACAGACAGAGAGAGAAGCACACAGATAGAAACAGAGACAGAGAACACTCATTTATGGACATCCTATTGCGGACCAGTTTTTTGGAATCCTACTGTGCTATTTGTCTAGTACCAAATTCTCTTTTTCCCTTGTCTAGTAGCTGTCCCTGGACATGTCTTTCACCAGATGCTTACCTGTAGGGGGTTTTATTTTACTGAGTGATGAAATCTACCTAAATATACATCATAATCCCCATAGGTCTTTCTAGCATCCTAGCACCATTCCTCATCTGGCCTGTTTTTTTTTTTTTTTTGCCATCTAAGCTCCTGCTTTTAAACACACTATCAATATTGAGTACCTGCCAAGGAATTTGACCTGGTTTGGTGTTTTCTCCACCAACAATTCGAGTGAAGTCATTAGATGATTCACTACTTTCAGTGGCATTATCCAGAATGGTGCTGTTAATGATGTCATCCAGAATGAATTCGGCTTCAGTAGAATTTTCATAGCCAATATCAGAAAAGATAGTCTCTGCTCGGGTGAGCTTCTTAGAACTGTAGGAAACAGACACTCTTCCACATGGAAATGGAACTATAGAAATAAAAAAGAGAAGAATATTCTGCTATTTCCCAGTGGAAAATGGAACTTCATTACAAAACTCAAGACAGACACACATTCATTGCTGTCACTATGGAGAGGTAGGCCCATCAATACTAAAAAATGAATAGAGTTTCAACTAAAGGCTGGCTGAATTATTTTCATGTAAAGTTTTTAAAGTTTTCATGGAGAAGAACATTTGGCTTTGGAATCAACCATCTTTATGGAAATAAAATAGGTGTTCTCAAATAAAATTTACTAAGACCTTTTTTTTTTCAAATCTAATTACTTTCTATCTAACTTCTTAATTAAAGCCTCACTTCCAAGCCCCTTTCCCTGATTGGAAATCTGGAATGGATGCTACATAACTTTCCTCCTAACATGAGGCAAAAATTCCTGTCAACAGGGTCTCTTTTGTCGACTGTTATTGTACAGGAGATTCCAACGTGGAAGTTTTGAAGATAGCCCATTGTGATTCAGTTGTATTTGTCAAGAATTTAATAGGTATAGGCTACTAAAAAGATAACCAAAGCTATATTTATGTGGATCTGGCCATCTCTCCCCACCTTTTGGTTTGATTTATTTCCCATCAAATCATCTACTAATAACTGAGGACTACCAGAATGGACATTTGTATCAAACGAAGTCACTTCACACTTCATTTTTATGTTTTCCTCTTCTCTTAATTACCTTTCACATACCAGACATTTGTATAGCAACCATCTATGGCTAAGTATCATGAAGGCTGGTTGTGGTTGGAAAAATAGGAAATTAGTTTAAAATACTTATGGATAAATATACAGGATCAACAATGGCTTGAGGAAAGAGACCACTATCTTTGAAAGGCAGAACAGTTTATTTTAGGTTCGCCCTACTTACTCTGCTAAAGCTAAGGCTGCATTCGAATATAACTCTTAATAGTTGGAGGTGCTTTTCAGTTTTAATTTTCCTCTTAGAACATAGAAGGGCTTCTAGGGACTGAGCTTCTGTGCCAGCCGCCTTCACTGGAACTTAGCTTTTAATGTTAAATAATGTTAAATGAGCACAGACTGCATACAGTGTGTGTGCGCATGCATGCGCACGGAACACACACACACACACACACACACACACACACACACACACACACACACACTTCTTCTAAGGCAAGCTGTGGGTAAGTCAGTGTATGTGAAGAACCAGGCAGAAGGACAGGCAGAAGGTGAAGCATCATTTTACATGCAGCAGACACACTCCTGTATTCTGGCCCTTCCTTTAATTTCCTCTGCCTGGTACATTGCTGAGATAGGTATCAAACCCACAATTACAGAGGAATGGTTCCTAATTTAATGTGCCAATGTAATGAAAGATTTTTCTTTGGAAATGCAGGAGAAACTATATCTGGCTTGCTTCAAAATTGTGCTGCTTTTTTTGTGGGTGTAGTATATGTGAGTGGGCACATATGTGTGTTGGTGTGAGTGCCCAAGCCTGCATGTGTGGAAGCCGGGGTTGACATCAAGCATCCTCATTTATTTCTCTGCTTTCTAAATTACTTTCTGAGACTGGGTCTCTCACTGAACCTGAAGCTCACCATTTCTGGCTGGTTCTATCTCCCCCCCTTCAGTGCTGGCATTATGGATTTACAGTGCCTAGCTTTTATGTAGTAGGGATCTGAACTCAGACCCTCATAAGGTCCTTTATTTTCCTTCTTTTAGTCTTGCAAATCTTGTCTCCCCCTGCCCCCCCCCATCAGTACTATCAGAGGAGATTTTCTAAACATAGCAATTATCTGTCAATATGGCAGCATGCTCACACAACTGTGGAACGTTTTTTTTGTCCTTTCCTGTAAAGACTGTGTGGCTCAGCCTAGGAGAGCACAAACAGTTGCTGGATTCAGCCTGACAGCAAGTATAGAAAGCCAGTTTCTGACTCGTCAGGAAGTAATTTTCACACACTAAACTAACCAGGCCTCCAACAGACTTAGCACTTACCATCTTTTTACTAGACACTTACTAGTCAGCTAAGTATTTATATGTCTTTTTCCACTACATTATTAGTTTTATCTGCTGAATCTCAAACATTGCAAATAGAGATCACACAAATCAATTTCTTTGTGATATAGAAATCAAAGAAAAAAACACAGACCCAGAACAGAATTCAAGCTATACATAATTACTGAATTTAAGTGATGGTGCCATTTGGAAATTTAATTTGTTCATTTCAAGCTACGATTCTTGTTGAGTTTCAGAAGGGAGTAGATATAAGTAAGTATTGAAGTAAGGTAATGTTGGAGCTGAAGAGATTTCTACACAGAGGAACTGAATCTGGGTTGAAAGTAGAGCTGTGAGTGATAGTGAAGCACCTACACGTTAGTTCACTCAGCCTCTGTAACTCCACTTCGGTGGGTCTGATGCCTTCTTCTTACTTCCATGGGCAATGCACACACATGGTATAATACATACATGCATACAAGATTCTCATGCACATAAACATAAATAAATCTTTTTTTAAAAGTCTAAAGGAGGTAGTTTAAGTGCTAAAGATTCAAAATCAGATTTTCATTAAATAGCGTATTTAGATTTTGACCTGCTGGTTCACAGGACTTCTGGTCTTCTGCAAGTTGGTATCCGTCAGTGCAGGAACAAAGTACCTTGTTATCAGCACCATTTTTACAAAACTGCTTGCACCTGCCATTTTTAATGTTACATGTTGCATCTAAAGAAAAGAAAAAAAAAACCTAATGGCTTATCTGACATACATTAAAAAATTACACAGAACTACTGGCTCATGTGTGAGTGTGTGAGTTAAACATAAGTTGAAATGATCTGGGAGCCTTTAGGTAAGAGTAGAAAATAAGCTAAAATAATATTCTCAGTAAGTTGTGAAGGTGGTGTTGCCAATATTTTGACTTTGTGTACAACCAAATAATTGGATATTATATTTGAATAAATCATGAGTTCCAACTGGCAACCTATTTATTTGAGTAGAAAGCAAATTCAAGAAAGTAAAAATAAAAAAATAATTTTGGGTGAAGCTTTGCAAAGTAAATGCTCCTGTTCAAATGTTGCACAGATTAATACACAGGACACTATCAGTGCAGCAATCCTGAAAAGTTCCCTCCCAATCATTCTACCCCTCCTTATTTTATAGAAGATATCACTGCCTGGGCTTCAAACACAGTAAATAGCTTTGGTAGTTCATGTACTTTATGTAAAGAACATATATATTCTTTTCTTTTAGCAATGTATTTTTGAGATTCATCTGTATGTTTTGTATAGCAACAGTTCACTTATATTGCTGTGTAGTAGTCCATTGTATTAATACAATTTTTATCCATTACTTTTATTATTTGTTAAAAAATACTAAGTGTGTGTGTATATACCCATAGAAGCCAGAGTGTGTTTAGAGTACTTGTAAATCTTTTATTACTAAACACTTAAATTTCACTTCGTCCCAAAACTTATTTTCTATTTATTTTTGTATAAATATAATTTGTATTTGCATATTGCCTCCATACCCAGCATCCTTTCTGTGTGTTTATTTATTTTAATTCTTTCAACTTTGTGTGATGATAGTTCAGAGTGCTTACTGGTAGTCCAGTAAATCAGGAGAGCAAAGAAACTGCTATCAAGGAAAAGGAATAAAGGAGTCAACCTGAGATTTCACTTTTGCTACCAATAAATCCACTAAGTGCTTAATAAAAAAGATAGCATCTAGTCTTTTGCATTTACTTAGTTTTTAGGACCTTTCCCCTCATCAGTGTCAATAATATCTTTGGCTACTTTCTTGTTCCTAGCTATCATATCGTTACTACAAAGCAATACTAAAGTGTTCAGCCAAATCAAATACTACTTGTAGAAAATGTTCCATCAATATGAGATTGTGATAAGTTAACAGAGGTGGGTGGTGAGAACAGAGTAGTTGTGTCCAGGGCAAGTGTGACAGGAATGAATAAACTTGGCATGACTTCTCTATTCTGCGTCTGTGTCCTTGGTTAAGCAATCAGATCTCCCAATCATTTTCTTTTTTGCCATTGCCTTTCTGGCCCAGCATGTTGCTGCTACTCTTGATCCCTGGTTTGTTTGGGGCATGTGGCGGGATGTATTGCTGTAGCATCAGCAGGCTTTGGCCTGCAGTAAAAGCATCAGGATTCTAGAAATAGAATTTTACCACAAGAAACTCCAGGGGAGAGGTCAATAGAGCAGGACCTGAGAAACAGAATGGAACTCATCAATCAGTTATTGAGCACTTAGATGTCACACACTAGGTTGGGGATGGGTTTTCCTTAATCCTGACAACACCAGGCTGCCCTCCAGGGATGTAACAAAATTCTGTTTAACAGATTTGCCAGAAAATATGGTGTTATTCATCTATACACAACACTTTTTCCAATTCCCAAAATACATAATAAATGAGATAGTTGGGTCTGTGGTATCCTGCAAAAATTAAAAGAAAACAAAAACCCATATAACAAACTCAGAATATTCTTTTGTTTTTATATATTTTTTTTTCTTTCCACTCTTTTTCTGTTAGGAAATGTTTCTTGTATTCTTTAGGAGGACAGGATGACTAGATTCTTGCAGACCTGGATCTACCTGGTGATAGATACTTGGATTTCTTTTGCAGCAGAGGAAATCTGAGATCTTTAGTCTGGCCAAAGGGAGCCAGTAGCCAATGAATTCTTGTTTTTTTTTTTTCTAACTAGAAAGCATGCACCAAATGTTTGCTTCTCATTCCCCCGACTAAGAACTCTGATGAACAGGGGGAAAAAGAAAGCAAAAAGGTCATGATAGTGGACATCTTTGCTTTTCCTAGACAAGGTGAGCCATGGGCCCACACACCTATACACTGCTGTCTCATGACTTTTCACATTTGTGTTCGGTTCAGCTGGAAGCAAGAAGCTTAAATGTTGTTGCTTTCCTCTACTGTCAGAGATAAAGAACATTCTGACAGAATCCCATTTTGTTTTTGAACCTGCTGAGCTGAAAAGTTTGTTTAAAAATCCCTTTTCAAATTGGTTGGATCTGATCAATATACCCTAGAGGCTAAGCGTGATGTTGGCTGTAGTACAGCTACAGAGCCCTGAGCGAACAGAAATGTGGGAACCAAGGATGTTGCCAGTTATAGATGGAGCTCTTTTTCTCTGTGGACCATAACCTCCCACATATTGTTAGAACATTTCTGAGCTTATGTTCGCATTCCTCGAGGCTGTTCTTTTCCTCCTTTTAAACGGTTTGTCTTTTTAAAACAAGATAGAGGACCGGAACACTGACTCATTGGTTAAGAGCATTTGTTGCTTTTTCCAGAGGAACCAAATTCGGTTCCTAAAAGCCACGAGGCTCACAGCCACTTTACTGCAGGTCTAGAGGATCCCATGCCACCTTCTGGCCTCTTTGGGCATTGCATGCGCATGGTACCCAGATAATACATGCAGGAAAAAAAAATCCTTAAACATAAAATAAAATAAACTAGATAGACACAGTTTTAAAATTTAAGTTATTTTATTAGTATATTTTATATGCATGGGTAAGTTTTATCTGCATGTAAGTCTGTATACCATATGCACGTCTGATGCCTGCAGATGCCAAAAAAGAATATTGAACTGTAGTTACAGATAGTTGTGGGCTAACATGTAGGCTCTAGGAATTGAAGCCAGGTCCTCTGGAAGAACAGACAATGCTCTGAACTGTTGGAAAATCTCTCCATCTCAACCTTTATGTTTGCAATGATCATCTACTATATGGTGTCCTTCAATTATAACAGACTGAGTTATCCATTGCCTTTATGCCAATAGTTCCATCATTTGAACCAATAATGATTAACTTCTCAAAGTATTCCTGTATATATCTGGAATATGAGGACTAAATTTTACTGAGTCCGAACTTGAAATGATAATCTTTCAGAATATATGGCACTTTGGAGATGTTGAGTCAATTAACGCACCCACAGGAGTGGGAGCTCAAGTAGTGGCTTATTGCTACACCAGGGACCCTAGAGAAATGGAAGCCCAGCCCGGGTTTATTAGTTACCCACTTGCACTCATCCTTTCATTTTAAATTCCTTTGTCCTTTCAACTTTTCTTTTTATTCTGAGATCTTTCAGATCTCAAAGGAAAATGATCAATGAACTTCCCCTTGGTACAGAACAATATTACAAGGACTTTTATCCCTTTCCTCAATAGCACAAGTGCAGCTGCTGCCTTTCATTTTATGCCTTGTTCATCTGTCAGAGATAGCTATATTGCCTTAATAGTGTCCACTCTTTATCCTTAGCCCTGTAGCCTGTGGTGTTAAATTCTTTCCTTCAGATTGCATCTCTTTTCTCCTAGAATTTCAGAGCAAAATCTTTTCTTGGTACCATGCACTTCTCTCAGTCACAATGCCAGCCATACTGCATCAAGAGCCAGTAATCAAGTAGGTAAAGGGCATTGGGGTTCACTGCTCAAATCACAAAAATCTCTAAAACAAAAAAGCCATATTCTAGGCTATGAGAAGATAAGGTAAACAAAACCTTACATTTGCAAGTTACTTGCCCCCTGTTTACTCTTTGATATAATCAATACGGTTGAATTGAAGAACAATCTCTGGTTTTTATAACAAATTTAACTTATGAAACGCTTTGTACATCTGGAAGACTTCCTATTACATGGGGCCTGTCATGCCCAGGTCTGTAGACTATGCACTTCCTCTGCAAGATCAACAGCAACTCAGGCACAAGTTCAAACCATTTTAATGGGTGCAGTTTTCTCAGAGTTTTGTGTACAGCTCAGCTGAAGTTCACTTCCTGGCTCAACCATTTATACCTCTTATATTTGTGCTGTAGTCTTCTAATGTTCATAAAATGGGGGTAATAATGGTATTGAGCATATAACATATGACTGTATTAAGGATTAATAAGTAAAGGAGATGGATTATTACCACTCAATACTAGCTTGAATTCATATCCTGAAAGCTGAGTACAGAGAAAGTGAATGTTTATAGGCTTTGAAAGTGTATTTTAAGATAAATGTATGGTGTAGACATATTTCAATTTCCTGTTTAAAAAGGAAACTTTGAACCATGAATAATAAGAAAGTTACTTACCTAATTCACAGTTCCTTCCTTCAAATCCAACTTGGCACCAACATTCATAGGAATTAATATCATCCTTGCATTTTCCACCATTTAGACAAGGATTCGACTCACATTGATCTCCATCTTTAAGACAGGTTAAGAAATTGATTTATCAGACAAACTGCGTAGAATGCTCAGACTTCCCCTGAATAGATCTATGGGGGTGGGATTCTGATTTTAGGGTTAGAGAAGAAATACCAAGCTGCAAGCTAATTACATATGGGCAAATGATGCACCTGTTTTTCAAAATTTCTAAAAGCCAATGCAAACAAAATCCAGAGACGTCCTGGAAATTGCATAGAGGGAGGTATTTACAGTTTATACAACTCAAGGGAAGAAGGAAGATGCGTTTGTATGGAAATGACTATATCTGCAGACAATGAGAGAGATTGTTCATGTTTCTTCGTGGAATGGGAACAGGTTAATCATAAGTCAAATCAAATTGAACCACTTCAACAAATACTATTTATATTTCATATGAGGACATTTTATTGCAGGTATTGCAGAGAAAGCTGTTTTAGACAATAAAGACATTTCCACTCAAGGAACTGGCAGCCCATGCACAGAGCAAATGAACCCCCTTACCTATTATATGAAGCAAGGAGTCTGTGACAACAGGGAAGGTGCCAGATGCATAAAGATAGTTTTCTGCCTACCAGTTAGGTTTCAAGTAGGCATCAATGTACAGTGCATTGATTAAAAGTACTATTGGATGTGCCATAGGAATAGATTTGCTGTTTCTATATGTACAGTATTTGAAGACACCAATAATAAAACAAACGAATGAATGAACAAACAAACAACAACAACAACAAAACAACAAAAACGGGAAGAAGGAATAGGCAAGAGGGGAAAGGCTCATGAACAGAGGGGAACCTTTAATTCTGCTTTCTTAGTGATTGGCCTTCATTTATACTACTAAGAAAGCTTCATGGGGGAATAGGGTGACTCCAACTAGAAGGAGAGAGCCATGTATTTTGACCTATAGAAAAATTGCTAACTAGGACTCCATATATGGGAAAGAAAACTGTAAGATAAAATGGTATTAAAGATCAAAGAGAGAAAAAGGGGAGGAATCAAAGAGAAATTTCTAGTTATTAGCCATACTTTATATATGGCCAAACTCTTTGACATATATTGTGTAGATTCCTATATGCTTTTTGCTACTGTCTGATAGACGCATGCATCTAGGTTCTGTAGACTAAGGGACTAGAGTCCTTTTTCAGAAATAAACTCTCTGGAAAATTGGATTGCTGTAAAAATTAGACCTTGCCCTCTCTGCCCCTTGATCCAATGTGCTTTTGCACAGATACTGCAATTTGTTCCAGTTCTATGAAAACAAAATACATTATCTCTGGTTTATTATTATTGATGTTCAGAATGGTCTAAAAACGAGCTACATTTGCACTTTACATTATAGACCAATGAATCTGAATTATTTAGGGTATTTCAGTGAAAAGGTCTGGGCTTGCAGCCAGCCACACAGAAAACTCATTTGCTGAGACATATTTTCAAAATGAGTGTCATTTTATTTTGCATTTAGTCCTCCTTTGGGTTCCTATCTCTGTGTACTATAAGCCAGGAGAAAGCCATAGTTAGTAGGGGTCAAAGACAGCAAGAGACAAGACCAGACAAGTGTGATTATCCCTTAATACTGCTGGGTTCTGGTACTGAAGAGGTGGCTCAATGGTTAAGAGCACTTGCTGTTCCTGTAGAGGACCTGAGTTCAGTTCCCACCACACACACGGTTGTTTATTGCATCTCATAACTCTAGTACCAGGGTATCTGATGCCCCCTTTCTTGCCTCCATGGTACCAAGCACACATGTGGTACACAGACACACATACAAAACAAATACTTAATACACATAAGATGAAAAGAAATAAACCCTTAACAACAATAACAGCATCACCAGCAGCAACAGACTACTAGGTTCCTATTTAATGAATAATAACATTCAGACTTTAAGGACATGAGGTGTTACAGTGAAAAAGGGGGTTGGTAAGAAAACTTGGGTTCTCTTCCAGGTCTTGTGACTCCCCAGCTGGGTGATCCAAGGCAAATCCCTTACCCTGTCTACGCCTGTTTCTTTCTCTGTGAGACAGAATTCATAATGTTTCTGACATGGTAATGTGTGAGGGTTAAATATGATGGGCATTTTTGAGACTGCTTCTGTGAACTGTACTCTACAGGGTACCCAACAGATGCTAGTTTAGTCAGGCTCTGTGCAGATGAGGTCATGGTACAGAATGACACAGCAGTAAGGACCCTGGTCCCAGGCTATTTCTGAGTAGAGGCTACTTTTATGGTAGGTAGGAATCTTAAGTCCACATGAAAACAGACGAGGGCTTTGTTCCTTTTCTGTTCTTGTTTGTGTTGTTTAGGTTTTGCTAGTGAAAATAATAGTGACAGAGAGTATGCCCTTGAGTTTTCATGGAATTTGTAATCAAGGTATAGCAAACATTGCATTTGCTCACCTACAAAGCGATTGCCCAACTTCAAAGTGTGCTACTGGGACTGAGGCAGGGGCAGGGCTGGGGCAGAGGCTGGGGCAGGAGCTGTGGCAGGGGCTGTGGCAGGGCTGGGGTAGGGGCTGGGACTGGTGTGCATGTTGGGTGGGCAGTGTAAAGGGATCTTGAGAGTTCAACTGTAGCTAGAGTAAATGCTGATATGAGTTTTTTTCGTGTGTGTGTGTGTGTGTGTGTGTGTGTGTGTGTGTGTGTGTTGAAGTCAATCTAATGTGTTTTTCTTCACTCACTTATGACATTGTTTCTGAGATATTCTCTCACTGAACTTGGAGAACATTAGGCTAAGCTGGCTAGCCAGAAAGCCCCAGAGATCTTTGTCTCCAGCTCCTCTGTGTGGGGATAATAGGCAAGCACCACCCACACCTCGCTTTCATTTTTTTAGAATTTATTTTGTTTTATTATTTTCTGTTTTTATTATTTTACTACATTTTAATTAAAACATAATTTCCAACATTTCCCATTTCCTTTGTATCCTCTACCCCTCCCTAAAACCCCTCCCTCCAACTCCTTCCATGCTCCCCACTTTAAAGTTGATAGTCTTTTTTCTTTGATTATTATTGTTAAATACACATACATACAAGCATACATACCTAAATACATACACATCCATGAAAAAATATTTAACTACAACATTCTAGTCCCTTTTTTGATTTTTGTGTGTATATGATTTCAGGGTTATTGAAGTCATGGATGTTAAAAGAGAATCTACTACTGCCACTTTGCTAGACCAGAATAACTCCTAACTATGCATTAAATCCTATCCTGTAAGTGTAGCTACCACCTCTCATCAAAGAAGCCTCTCTGTATAGCAAATGAAAACCATCCTAGAAAACACCACTGGATACAGCATAGAATCAAAAGATCATGGGGAACCCAGCCCCAGTAAATACATTTGCATCACAGTTCTTGCACTTTTGGCACAGTGAGCATTACAGAAGAGGGGATAGAATGACTGTAAGGGCCGGAATACCAGAAGGTATACTGTGAAATAGTCTTTCCTAGAAATGGTTTCATAAACAAGAACAGAACAATGGCAATACCAATGGACATCCTAATGTTGAAGGGGGAAGAGAGCCTCACCCCTAGGCAAGGACTTACAGGCAACTGCTGAGAGAGAGAACTACGTCTTCAAAGAGTATCCTCCTATATTGGTTATTGAATACAAAGTGGTCAGTCCTGGAACCATATACCAAATACACACAAACAACAAAAATGGTGGGTGATCTTTGCAGTAGCCACAAATAGTATAAAATATCTTGGGGGTAATGCTAACCAAACAAGTGAAAGACCTGTATGACAAGAACTTGAGTCTTTAAAGAAAGAAATTAAAGAAGATATCGGAAAATGGGAAGCTCTCCCATGGTCTTGGATAGGTAGGATCAACATAGTAAAAATGGCAATCCTACCAAAGGCAATCTACAGATTCAATGCAATCCCCATCAAAATCCATGCATAATTCTTCACAGACCTTAGAAGAGCAATAGTCAACTTCATATGGAAAAAAAAAAAACCAAGATAGTCAAAACTACCTTGTACAATAAAGGCTCATCTGGGGACATAATCATCCCTGAGCTAAAATAATGAAAACAGCTTGGTATTGGCACAAAACATAGAGAGGTAGTTAGAAAAAATAGATCAGGATACAAGTGTCTAAAATGGCAGGACTATCAGGGAGCAGGTTGAAGTATTAATACCTGATAAAGGGAGGACTCACTGAGTTATCAGAATTTGGGCAAAGGACCTGAGCAAGTTAGGGAAGTGAGCCTAGCAGAAGCTGTAAGAGTCAGCGAACAGGGATAGCCAGATAACTCCTTTAACATGGGAACACTGCGAAGATGTGCACGGAACCCCTATGTGGAATGAGGACAGTAGTAGTAGAGGTGATCAGAAGGGTAACAGGAAAGGGTGGCATGTCAAGACATGGAGGGTATTGGAGACCATCCCAATGGTGAACATTTAACATAGTAAGTAAACATTGCCAGTCAGAATCTTTAACTCCAAAAAAATGACAGCAAACTTCCATTTAGCTCTGAGATACAATTGTTTTTCTTCTTCCTCTTTCTTCCTTCATTTGGAGTTTTTTTTAAAACTGAGACTTTATAACCTATACTTACATATAGAAAAATACAATTCTTAAATGTTTCATATAGCAGATAGGAAATAAAATGGATTGCTTACCAACATACTGCTTCCAAAATTCAGTCTGTAAGAAAAAAGAAGACAACTTAATGATAGTGTTTAAAGTATTTTGATGTGGATTCGTTTTCTTTTATAACATGTGTGATATACTGTAGACTGATATTTTAAGATTTCAAATACAAGCTTCTTTTAAAATTGATTTAAGATTAGTTTTCATTTTGCTTTATGTGTATGGGGTATTCTTGCTTGCATGCATACGTGCACCATGTGCATGCAGTACTCACAGAGGCCAGAAGAGGGTGCTGGATCTTCTAGAACTGTAGTTAGAGATGTTTGTGAGCTTCCATGTGGATGCTTGGAATCTAACCCTTGTCCTTTGGAATAGGACACTGAGCCATCTCCCGATTCCCCCAGTCCTTTGTAAGAAATGAAGGTTTCCATCTTTTTCTTTGGGACATATTGCTCTGGTATGATCTGGGTATACTCACAGTTTTTTCAGTGTTTTCAAAAACTTCTCGTGCTTCTTCAAAACTACACCTTTCTTCTATACATTCTCTCTCAAGGTTTCCTTGAACAAACTCTTCCAGCTTCCCTGAATTATATCTTTTTGGACGGATAAGAATTTTGGTGGCATTTTCACGATCAAGAAAAACTGAAATGGTAAAGAACCTTCCTTTAGTTTTAGAAAAAAGAAAACACTCTGAAAATGAAATATGTCTTTTAAGAAAAGGTTTGTTTTCCAAGGTCATATCACCCATCCACATTGTCCACATCACAGCCAGGACAAAAACCCCAGTGCTCCTGAGGCTCAGCCTCAAGCTAGTTTCCATTCTATCACATTCTTATTCTCCATAGCATCAGGAAAATAATATCACTTTTACATGGGTCTCAGTTAGAAGGCCTGGGCAGTCTAAGGGCCCTCTGACAGTGGAACCAGGATGTATCCCTGGTGCACAAAAGGACTTTGGGAGCACATTCAACATGGAGGGATTCTCCCTTAACCTAGAGGCAGGAGGGAGGGCCTAGTCCCGATTCCAAATGACTTGACAGAGTTTGATGACCCCTCCTGGAAGGCATCACCCTATATGTGGAGTAGGGGGTGGATGGGAGGGGAGGGTGGTTGGGGGAATATGGGAGGGTGGGTGAGAGGGAGGGAGAGGGAACTGGGATCGATATGTAAAATAAGAAAAATAAATAATAAAATAAAACAGTAATAATAGTTAAAAAAGAAAATGTTTGTTTTCGATCCTAATAATTCTATAGCTAATTTCTCTTTAATGTTCTCACAATACTGTATACACACTCAGATTTTGAAAATAAAATTCAATTTTACTTTTAGTCAGTAGCGCTCCAATAATAAAAGGTCACATTTTCAGCAGTACTTGTATTAACTTTGGATGAAAAAGAAAGTTCTTAAATAAGTAGTTCACACGTTGTCATTACTTGAAAATATCTCAGTGCAGGATCCTTGCAAGGTGATCCATCATCACCCTGGCTAGGTTGTTTGCAAGACATAGTCTCCCAGTGACTTTGCAGCAAATATCCCATGAAGAACAGAAGCCCTGATTTATTTGTTTTTGTTTTGAGAGATAGATAGATAGCTAGATAGGTAGGTAGGTAGATAGGGATATAGATAACATCAAGTTGGAATTTGGGTGGGTAGAGATATATGGAGGATCTAGAAGGAGTTGGGAAGGAGAAAGAATATGATCAAAATATTTTTGTATGAAAATATATTAAACAACAACAAGAAGAACAACAACGAAAGCCCAACTGTAGGCCAGCTGCAAATGTGAGCCCTGTGCCTGTCATGGGATAGTGAGAAACAATCATGCCACAATTATTAATCTTATCTTCAGGCTCAGGTTGGTACATAAATTTCAGTGATGTAAGCCTACTTTGTAGGACACTTCTGCTTTTTTTGAGGATTGAAGGCTTTGAATTTTCTGTCTTCTTCTGTTTCCTTCTCCTTGCTTCTTCCTATTTCTGCCTCTCTGTCTTTTTCCCTCTGCATATATACATGTGTATCCATATGTATGTGTATATGTTTACATAGGTTTATATCAATAGCAGAAGCCTGAAAAGCTGCTTGGAGTTGTCCCTTTTCTAAACAGACCAGCAATATTGGGGCTGGAGAGATTGCTCAGTGGTGATCTCACAAATGATCTGGGTTTAACTCCCAGTACTCAACATCAGGTGGCTCACCACTGCGTGTAACTCCAGTACCAGGGTATCCAGTGTCCTCTGACCTCCACTGCACGCATGTGGTGTACAAAAACTCAATCTCATATGCATATACACAAATAAAAATAATAAATAAATGTTAGAAAGAGCATCAATGAGGCTGATAATATTTCTAACTGAACTCTCTAGGACATTTAGTACTAACTTATCATTAACTCAAAAGGGAGGAAGAAATGGAACTTAATTTTATTACCTTATTTTTGCAATAGTTCTTTCCTTTATGGAACATTCTAGTTCACTGACATCTTGGCCTCTGAACCCCTTTGGGAACACTTTCAAATCCCTAAATTTACTTTAATTTACATTCCTCCCTTGCCAACTTCCCCAATTCATTCTATCTCTTGTTAGTGCTTTGTTTACTAGGCAGTCTCAATGATGCAGGTGTGTATATCACCAAGTTGCCTATGCGTACTTTGTGTATTTATATCTCAGTTACTATAGTGATCCATCTGCTTGGTTCAAGTCACTCCTATAGAACATCTATGAACACTGATTTGTAGTGTGGAGGGATGACAAAACAAGGCTTGTAATCAGATTGGATGGGATTTGAATCAAGAATCTGACTCTTACTGACTTTGTAAACATGAACAAGTCATATGTCTGGACCTTAACTTTCCCAAATGTAAATAAAATGGGTGTAACAGAGTGTAAGAACGTGTACCCCCATCATCATGTTGACATGATCTCTGAGATAAACTATAAGTCAGTGTATCCATAATTACTAACTTTCCCTCCAAGTTTTTCATGTTTATCCCCTTTTCTTTGTCTCTTAGCTTTCTCCCTTCTCCAGCCCTTCTATGAACTTTGTAGTGCTTTTACTTCCTTCTTGCCCTCTGTGCAAGGAAAGCATCATGGTCATTATTGGTAGTAATCATGTAAAGAATCCCTTTGACTTCATGTATTTCCTGAATGCTCCTTGTCTCACAATAGAGGATCAGCCAAGATTTAGAGGCAGAAGTCATACTACAGTCCCCGTGCTGTGTGGGTATTATCACGCTGTACTCAACCCTTCAAATACTGTATATATGTTTCCTAAGCCATTCATGTGGATGTGGCTATTGGATAATTTCAGCTCTTTTTCATTATTATCACTTCAATTGTCCATCTTCTCTTTATGGCTACTGTCCAGGTTCTGATCATTTCCCCCCCTTTGGATGATTTCTAGAGACTTAAGATTGTACTTCCTATACTGGGGCTTCATCTGTCTCAGCCTCACCAGAGTGAGCATTATAAATTATAACACAGTGAGAGGTGTGCTTCTTACACTTAACATTTGTTACAGCTCCACATTGTTCTCTACTGTTCAATCTCCTTAACTTAGGGCCCTTTTAAAATTTATTAGATGATTTGGCATACCCCATTTTCTTGCCTCACTTCTAACAGTCAATATTCTAAGCAGATAGAGCATCTGGAATATTTACATTGTTGTGTATGTGGCTCTTTCTGTGTGAGGGTTACTATCTATGTAAAATACATTAGTGATTGCTTTTATTGCTCCCTATATTTGATTATATATACGTATATATGATATTATATGCACATGTGTGTGGGGTATGTGTGGGTGGATGAATGTATGTGTTCTGGCTAATTTCTATATCTACTTGACACAAGCTAGAGCCATTTTGGAAGAGGGAAACTCTTTTGTAAATATGTCCCCATCAAATAAGCATGTTGTGCATTTTCTTGGTTGATGATTGATGCAGGACGGCCAGGCTTACTGTAGGCTGTGCTACCCCTGTGCTGGGAGTACTGGATTTTGTAAGAAAGCAGGCTGAGCCCGCCTTGAGGAGCTAGATAGTCACTATAACAGTAATGTACTAATAGATAAATGCATGAAAGATAGTTTCAACCTGTATACCTTGTAAAGCCAAATTTGTTTCACAGACTAATTTTGATTTCCAATTCTAAATTGGCACACTATGGCACTAGTCACGAACATGTAGCATTTCCTTTTTGAAGCCCATGACAGTTAAACAGAAGACAGTACTGCATGAATGCTGTCTACCCCAGGGATATTTCCCCTGGCTTTCTGACTACAATGACTCTAAAATCCTGTTGCTTTTCTCCCCAGTATCATCTGAAGATCATATATTTAACATCTCTTTAGGATTATCTCTAGTCATTATTGCCCCAGCTCTGAAATATCAGTTCTTCTATTATTTTACCATCATTCAAGGTCTTGTGGGGGCAGCAGTCCTCTGATACCTGCCACTAATTTATAAGACAGTGTTTGGATCTTTTGTCCTCACACAGATCAATCTGTTGCAGTGTGTTGAATAACCTGACTCTATGATCCACATAATGAGTTTTCCAACATGTATTGTCTTCTCTTAGTCTCCCCACTTTGCTCGAGCAGTTTAACCTTTGCATTTTCATTTCATCACTTCAGCCTTTCAGTCTGATTCCACAGTTGACATCATGTCTGGAGTGGGAACCAGGAGAGCAGCCTGTTTTCAGGGGATGTTCAGGGTTAGCACCCTTGATCCAGACACTGTTAGCTGCCAGAGTTGATTTTAGGAGGTTGACAAGTAAGTGTGATAAATGTGTCTCAAGTGAGCAGGCTGTTTGTCTAAATGCCCTAAGTTTGTCTCTGTGTGCCTTTCCCTGGGGAGTAAAGTCACTGCCACTGCAAAAAGGAACCAAACAAAACCTCAATGTGTTGTGCTTTGCATGAACTAAGTTCCTACTCTTTCTAGCTATTTGTATACTTGTGTTGTTCCCAGGCAAGTCTCTGAGTACTAGGATTCTCTAAACAACAACTCTGAGATGTGTAGACTCACAAATGAGCTTATTTATTCCCATCCATGTAAAAACTTTCCTGACAGATAACTTAATGAAAGTTCATCTTCCAATTTTAACTGATAAATTAAATTGTACATACACACTTTTATACATTATAACTACGTGTCCCCATCTAGTTCTAAAAGGTTAAAACACACATAGATTCAAGAGATACTTTTTATGTAAGTAAGATCATTGTGGTTTTGATGTTTCCCCTTTGGAGTTCAAGGTGGTGAGTCTAAAATCCCAAAATAACCCGTTTTCCTGCTTATTCTGTAATTTCTTTGTTAAGACATTTTCCCACTTTCAGTTTTTTTTTAAATCAAGGACACAGACATTTTAAGAGGAATTATATTGTCAAATCATAAGAATAATTACCTATTAAATCAAAATGCACTATAAATCCAGTTCCTTTTAAAATGAAGAAAGTGACGTTACTAGGGAGCCAGTGTTTGCCAGCTGACACGCTGCCTGTTAGACGCTAAACTAGAGCATCAAATAATAGAATCATGGTTTAGTTGAAAATGGCGGTTCTAAATATTTCTGTATCTAAAAGAGAAGCATAGTCAATGTAGCATTGAAAAGGAAACAAACCTGCACATTCAGCACTGAGTAGATATCCCAAAAGGAAGACAGTGATGAGGCACGGTGATTCTGCCATGATGGTGTTCAGGTGCTACATGACCTTTGTTAGTAGATTGTGAAAGTGTCAGGGCTGATCAATCATTCCAAAGTACAAACTGAATTGGATTTGCTTCTGGGAAATTCCTATCTTTACCCCTCAGTGGGCCTTTGGGCTATTTCCAGTGGTTTCTTAGGTCAAGTGACGAGAATGAGCAGGGCTCATCACTAAAGTGTACCTTGGGTTTCATGGGCTTCTGTCACTGGGGCAGGGCTACAGTTTTGCTGGCAGCAAAGTTTATCAGTTGGAGCTCATTTTATCTTTGTCAAGGAGAAATACTATAGAGTTTAAAAATAAAAAGAGAATCCCATTATTTTTGATCTTTTATTTTAAAATATCTTAAAACACGTTTATAAATTGAAATTATAAATCTGAAATATCTGTTATGTACTTCATTATAATTCAGAATTCACAATATTTTGTGTGCCATGCTGCAAATATAGTGACATGTGTAGACACTGTCTCTGAACATGTGTGCATTAAATGTGTATGCATCTATACCCATTGATATGTAGAAATATACATTTATATCTATATACTAGCAAAAAACCCAATCCCAATCAAAATTACAACACAATTCTTCACAATCTTTATGGGACAATTTTCAGCTTTATATGGAAACACACACACACACACACACACAAACACACACGTACACACATTCAAACAACTAAAGTTAGCTAAAACAATCATGAATAATAAAAAGAGCTGCTTAAGGTACCACCATCTCTGACCTCAAAATGTACTAAAGAGGTCTAGTAATAAAAACAGTGTGGTATTGGTATAAAAACAGACATATCAAACAATGAAATTAAAGACCCAGACATAAATCCATACACCTACAAATGCCTTGTTTTTAATAAAGAAGCCAAAACTACACACTGGAAAAAATGACAGCCTGGTTAAAAAAAGTGCTGATTAAACTGGATGGCTGCATGTAGAAGAATCCAAATAGATCCATATTTATCACCCTACACAGTACTCAACTTCATATGGATTAAAGATCAGATACATTGAGGTTGATAGAAAACTAAGTGGGGAATAACCTTGAATGTATTGGTGTAGGAGATGACTTTCTGAACAGGATATCATTAATGCAGGCACTCAGATCAACAGTTAACAAATGGGACCTCAAGAAACTTAAAAGCTTTTGTAAGGCAAAGTGGCAGATTACAGAATGGGAAAAGTTTTTTTTCCAACTCTACATCCAATAGAGGACTAATATACAAAATATATAAAGAACACAAAAAATTAGATATCAAGAAAATAAATAAACATAGAATTCTCAAAATTAGGAAGCTCAAAAGGTCAAGAAGCACTTAAGGAAATGTTTATTGTCCTTAGTCATCAGGGAAATAAAATCAAATGTACTTGAGATTTGACCTTACACTGGTGAGAATGGCATGACAGCTCATGTTGGCAACAGTGTAGAGTAAGAGGAACACTCATACATTACTGATGGTAGTGTAAACTCGTAATTCACCATGGAAACCAGTGTGGCAGTTCCTCGGGAATATGGGAATCAATCTACCTCAAGATGCAGCTATATACCCAAATGATGCTTCTCCTTACCACAGAGACACATTCTCAACAATATTCCACAGAGACACATTCTCAACAATATTCATTGCTGCTCTAGTTCATAAAATCCAGCAACCTAGTTGTTCCTCAGCAGAAGAATGAAGATGCCAGGTGGTGTTGGTATGCATCTTTAATCCCAGCACTCAGGAGGCAGACAGAGGCAGGTGGAACTCTGTGAGTTCATGGCCATCCTGGCCTATGACGCTACACAGAGAAACCCTGTCTCAAAAAAAACAAAACAAAACAAAACAAAAAAAACAAAGAACCTTAAAACAAACAAACAAAAAAGAAAACCAAACCAAACCAACAACAACAGCAAAAAAGAAAAGAAAATGTGGTTCATCTACACAATGAAATATTACTTAACCATTAAAAATGAAATAATGAATTATGCATGTAAATGGATGGAACTAGAAATAAATCACCCTGAGTAAGGTATTCCAGACACAGAAAGACAAATATGGTATGTATTCACTTACATGTGGATATTAGCTGTTAAATCACTGATGAACAAGCTGCATCCATAGAGACACAGGTTAGGTATGCAGTAAGGGACTAGGGGAGACAGATAGTTCTCCTTAGGAAAGGAAAATAGAATAGATATTTATGGATGGATTGAATGGGTAGCTGAACAGGAGGATCAAGTGGGGTGGGGATGGGATGAGGGAGTGGGACAATGGGAAGAGACAGTTACAATTAAGGGCCATTTGAAGAGTGGTATGGAAACCCAATACATTAGAAGCTTCCTAAAATACATACATACATGAAGGCAATGTATAGGAAATATCCAAATAATGGGACAGTCAGACTCCCAATTGGACAACTCTTGCCACCAAAAGAAGCTTCAAGTACTAGGAGTGAATTACTTCTAATTGAATTGTTGGTCAAAGGGCTCCCCTGGGAATTTGAACAACCCAGGCTGTTGCCAACACTATAGGTTGCTCTCCAGAAAATGATAGCATGGTTAAATTGCTGAAGATAACACTTACACAATTATTGAACATAGAGAAGTTGAGCTGCTGTCTAACTACAGCCTTAACTCTTACGTGCTAGTGTCTTTGGTACAGGAAGGTACTCCGCACCCTACCACAGGAGAAACATAAACATTAATCCAGTCACAAACCATTTGATCTACAATGGTGTCATGCTTTCTAGATATGATAATGCAATGGTAGCACAAAGCTTGTGGGATTAACCAACCAATATCTGACTTGACTTAAGGCCTACTTTACAATATGGAACCCATACCTGACACTGCTTGTGTGACCAAGAACATATGACTAGATACCCTAGGGATCCAGGGTGAATCCAAAATTTCTGTTTGTCTAAAAGAATATAGCAACAACTGGCATTCTGCTATACTCATAGATCACTGCCTTGCTCAGCCATCATCAGAGGAGTGTCCTCCTGTAGCAGATGGTAATGAATACAGAGCCCACAGCCAGACATTATGTGGAGTGAGAGACCTTGGAACACTCAGCCCTAACTGGAATGTCATTAAATCTCTCCCCTGCTAGCTCAGAGGACACTATGTAATAGTAGGCAGAAAGAGCGTAAGAGCCAGAGGGGATGGCTTTTATTTCTGATAAATAAAAAATTCTCAGATGACTATACTTCAATTTACCTGTATTTCTTTGTGATATTTTTAGAAACTTATTTTTATTTTATGTGTATGTATATTTGCTGGCATGTATGTCTTCACTCTGTGTGTGCAGTGCCCATGGAGGCCAGAAGAGGTTATCAGAGTCCCCTCAGAACTGGAGGTACAGACAGTTGTTATCTAGGTGCTGAGAATTTAACCCTGGTTCTCTGAGGTGCTCTTAACTGCAGAGCCCTTGCTCCAGCCTCATGTGGTATTCTTTTGATATATTTTACTTATATATCTTAGAAATCTTCAGTTGCATCATCTCTACTTTTGCTGTATGTAAACACCCAACAATCTTTCAGAGAAATTTTAAAATGAAGAAAGATCTGTTATATTCAGGAACATAGTTCCATTGTGGAGCTCTTAATGTACGACATCAAAATACAATCAGCTGTACTCTTTTCATCACTCTGAAAACTTTCTATTGAGTGTCATAATAGATTTTCTCAGCTTGTGTTTATTTGAAAAGTCTCTGTTTTACCTTCATTTAAAAATATGATTTGGCTAGTTATAGTATAAGGTTGAGAATATTTCTTTTGTTCAGAAGATTACATAGTATCATCTTCCAGCATGCATTATTTCTGATGAGAAGCTGATAATAAGTATTTTGATCACATTTCCCCCAAACTGACTATAATAGTGTAGGGTGTTCTTATGATTCATTGAGATTTGTGGGTCCGTGGTTTGGTGTATTTTTTAAAATTAAAATGTGGAAAAGATTTAGATAAATAATGAAGAATGACAATTACATGACAAAAATGTTTCCTTTCATAAGAAAGTGATTCTTGTGTTTCTGTGTGCGGTGCATTCACCTGTGTATGCGTGTGTGGAGGCCAGAAGTTGAATTCAGATGTCCTCTATTGCTTTTCACCTTACTTTTTGAGACAGCTTATCTCACAGAAGCTGGGTTCATTGATTTGGCTAGATTAGTTGGCCAGTGAGCTCTGGGGATCCTCCTATTTCTGCTCCCACTCCTCACCACTGTGATTATAGGTGCATGCCACAATACCTGGCTTTTGATTTATTCTTGGGGTATTTCCTAAATGTATTTAATAAAATAAGATTAGATCTAGCTACCAATTCTTTCCCTATGATCTACCTCTCCCTGTATCTTGTTAACACATTACATTCTCAACTTTAGATCTTCTTCCAACTTTGTCTTCTTTTCCTACTAGGTCCAAACACTGCTTTCCTTATGCATATAGAGTTAGGAATCAATTATGTGTGTGGACTGTGGGAAGCCTTCCAGGAGGACTGCTTTTTCTTGTGGATGAGCACTGGGATCCCAAGTTACATTCTCGTGCTTGTGAGGCATGTCCACAACCCCAATCTCTTCTTTACTTTGGAAAACAAACCCTGTTCAGATGTTTCTGTGCAGGTGCCTTCTCCCACTCCTTGTCTTTTTTTTTAACATTAACTTGGCACTAATCTTTTTCTTTCATGGAGTTTGTCTTCAGTATCATATGTAAAAAGTTATCCCCAAGCCCCTGGGCATTTATACATTTACATTTTCTTCTGTATTATCTTCTAGGAGTTTTGTAATTTTCGTTTAAGTCTGTGATTTTTTTTATATATGAATTTTGTCAAGGGCATAAAGGTTTCTTTTCTTGCATGTGATTGCTCACTTATTCAATCGTTATTTGTTGAAATGTTTGTTCCTTTGTCAAAGATCAGTTGACTGTTTATTCTGTCAATCTATTTATATATTCTTTCAAGGGTAGATACTTAATGATTGCTGTAGCTTTATGGTAAGACTTGGAGTCCAGTAAAATCAGTATTTGGCCTTTTCTTCTCTTTCTAGGTCTATTATGCTTCCATATAACTTTGATAATTAGTTTTTTGATAGCCACAAAATGGCTTGCTATTATTTTTTAAATATGAATTGCAATGAATGTATAGATGTGTTGGGAAGAACTTACATCTTGATGATACTGAGTATTAACCATGAACATAGAATACCTCTATTTAGTTCCTTGATTTCTTCAATCAGACCTTAGAGTCTTCTTCATATAAATCTTAGAGCAATTTTGCTAACTTCATATTTAAGTATTTCATTTTAATGGTGTTAATCTGAATGACATTTTGTGTTTTAAATGCCAAATTCTACTACTTCACTGCTACTATGTGGGAAAGCAATTGGCTTTTATATTTTTAGCCTTGTGTCCTGCAACTTTGCTGTAATCACTAATAATTGGCTCTGGAAGTTTTTGGTCCTGGGGTTTTAATTTACGTTTTCAAATATTCAGTTTTACTAAGTAAGAATCCAATTGATTAAAAAAATGGAAAGAAGGGCTTATTGTGGTTCACAGTTTGAGGAATAGATTCATTTCTGTCATGGAGTGGAAGGCATGACTGCAGGGGGTCAGCTGGGCATATTGCCTCAACAGTCAGGAAGAAGAGCCTAATTGATTTTTGCTCATTGATTTTGTGTTTTGGCCTTGCAGAATTCAATTATTAGTTGCAGGAGACTTTTTTGAAAGTTATTTGGAGTTATCAACAGATATACATATTACTTGTAAATATCATTTATTTATTTCCAGTTTATATGCTAGTATATATTTTCCTGTTTGTTCAGTTGCTAGCTTGGCTACTACCATGTGAGAGCAAAAATTCTTTGATTTTTCCAGGTCTTACTGGGGAGACTACTTAGTCTTTCTAAAATATGATGTTATAGACTTTGGGTAGATTTTTTTGGGTATTTTTGATGTCATGCAATCAATACAATTATATTGTTTAACCTTTACTGTGAGTTACTAAAGATTGAATCTTGGGCATCACACATACCAGGCAAGTCTCTCAGCCACATTTACAACTTTTCATTTTAAGAACTGGCATCTCTAAGATATACAAGTTGGTCTTGAACTCACTCTGTTGCTTAGGCAGGCCTAGATCTTGTGATCCACCTGCCTTATGCTACCAAGTCTTCTTTCTTTTTTTTTTTACCTTCTTGAAAATATGGATTTCATTGGTTGGTTATTGAGTCTTGAGTATTGTTACATGCCTTGGAAAAAAATTCCCCCATGGTCAGATGTGTGAGTGTGTGCATACACACACACACACACACACACACACACACACACACCACACACACACCTCAGAATCATGCTATTTTATTACTATAGCTCTGTAGTATTACTTGAAATCTGGAATGGTGATATCGGCACTGTTTTCATTGTCGAGAATTATTTTGGGTGTCCTGGATCTTTTGTGTTTTCATATGAAGTTTAAGATTCTTGTTTTTCAGTTGCATTGGAATTTTGATGGAGGTTGTGCTGAACATGTAGATTGTTTTTGATAGAATGGCCATTTTTACAATATTAATCCTACCAGTCCATGGGCATAGGAATATCCCTCTATCTTATTCAGTTTCTTTCTTCGGTGTCCTTCCCCTCCCTTTTATTTAAATTAGAAACAAACTCATTTTACATGTCAATCCCAGTTCCTTCTTCCTCCCATCCTCCCCTGTCCTCCAACAACCCATCCCATCCCCTTTCTGCTCCCCAGGGAGGGCTAGGCCTTCCATTGGGGAATCTTCAAAGTCTGTCACATCATTTGGGGCAGGACCTAGGCTCTCCTCCCTGTGTCTGGGCTAAGAGAGTATCCCTCTATGTGAAATGGGCTCCCAAATTCCATTCCTATATGAGGGATAAATACTAAACCATTACCAGTGGCCCCATAGACTGCCCAAGCCTCCTAACTTACACCCAAATTCGGGGGGCTGGGTCAATCCTTTGCTGGGTTTCCCAGCTATCAGACTGGGGTCCATGAGCTCCCCATTGTTCAGGTCAGCTGTTTCTGTGGGTTTCTCCAGCCCTGCCTTGACCCCTTTGCTCATTTCTCTCCCCTCTTTGCAACTGGATTCCAGGAGTTTGGCTCAGTGTTTAGCTGTGGGTGCCTGCTTTTGCTTCCGTCAGCGATTGGATGAAGGGTCTAGGATGGCATATAAGGTAGTCATCAATTTCATTATAAGAGAAGGACATTTAAGGTAGCCTCTCTACTTTTGCTTAGCTTGTTAGTTGGGGTCATCCTTGTGGATGTCTGAACATTTCTTTAGTGCCAGATATCTCTTTAGACCTATAATGGCTCCCTCTATTAAGGTATCTTTCCTTGCTCTACTCTATTCTTCCCCCGACTCAACCTTCCTGCTCCCTCATGTCTTCCTCATCCCTCCTCTTCTCTCCTCTTTTTCCTAACTCCCTCTTCCCTCCCCACCTAAAGCTCCCAATTTGACCAGGAGATCTTGTCCCTTTCCTCTTCTCCATGGGAACATGTATGTCTCTCATAGGGTTTCTTGTTTTCTAGCTTTTCTGGCAGTGTGAATTGTAGGCTGGTAATTCTTTGCTCTAGGTCTTAAATCCATATATGAGTGAGTACATAACATGTTTGCCTTTTTGTGATTAGGTTACCTCACTCAAGATGGTTTCTTCTAGTTCTATTCATATGCCTGCGAATTTCAAGATGCCATTGTTTTTTCCACCGAGTAGTACTCCATTGTGTAAATGTGCCACATTTTCTCCATCAATTCTTCAGTTGTACATTTTGGAAATCACCCTTTGTCAGATGTGGGGTTGGTGAAGATCTTTTCCCAGTATGTGGGCTGCCATTTGGTCTTGTCAACTGTGTCCTTTGCCTTATAGAAGCTTCTCAGTTTGAGGAGGTCCCATTTATTAATTATTGATCTCAGTGTCTGTGCTACTGGAGTTATGTTCAGGAAGTGGTCTCCTGTACCAATTTGTTCAAGAGTACCTCTCACTTTCTATTCTAAGAGGTTCAGTGTGGCTGGATTTATGTTGATGTCTTTGATCCATTTGAACTTAAGTTTTGTACATGGTGATAGATATGGATTTATTTGCAGTCTCCTCGCTAGCATCCAGTTTTGCCAGTACCATTTGTTGAACATGCTTTTTTTTCCTTTTGTATACTTTTAGATTCTTTGTCAACAATCAGGTGTTCATATGTGTGTGGGTTAATATCAGGGTTTTCAGTTTGATGACATTGGTCTACATGTCTATTTTTGCACCAATACCAAGCTGTTTTCAGGACTATAGCTCTATAATAGAGCTTGAAGTCAGGGATAGTGATGTCTCTGGGAGTCCTTTATTGTACAAGGTTGTTATGGCTATCATGTGTCTTTTGTTTTTCTGTACAAAGCTGAGTATTGTTCTTTCAAGGTATGTAAATATTTGTGTTGGTATTTTTGATGGGGATTGCATTGAATCTGTAGAATGCTTTCGACAAGATTACCATTTTTGCTATGTTGATCCTACCTATCAAAGAGCATGGGAGAGCTTTCCATTTTCTGGTATCTTCTTTAATCTCTTTCTTTAAAGACTTAAAGTTCTTATTATATAGGTCTTTTACTTGTTTGGCTAGTGTTATCCCAAGATATTTGATGTTGTTTGTGGCTATTGTAAAGGGTGATGTTTCTTTCTCAGCCCCTTTATAGTCTGGATATAGTAGGGCTACTGATTTTTTTTGAGTTAATCTTGTATCCTGCCACATTGCTGAAGGTATTTGTCAGATGTAGGAGTTTCCTGGTAGAGTTTTTCGGGTCACTTATGTAAACTATCATATCATCTGCAAATAGTGAAAGTTTGACTTCTTCCTTTTCAATTTGTATCCCTTTGATCTCCTTTTGTTTTCTTACTGCTCTAGCTAGAATTTAAGTACAATATTGAAGAGACATGGAGAGAGTGGGCAACTTTGTCTTTTCCTGATTTTAGAGGATTCACATTGAGTTTCTCTCCATTTACCTTGATTTTGGCTTTTGGTTTGCTGTATATTGCTTTTATTATGTTTAGGTATGTTCCGGTTATCTCTGACCTCTTCAAGACCTTTATCATGTAGGGTGTTGGATTTTGTCAAAGGGTTTTTCAACATCTAGTTAGATGATCATGTGTTTTTTCTTTTTCAGTTTGTTTATATGGTGGAGCACATTGATAGATTTTCATATGTTCAACCATCCCTGCATCCCTGACATGAAGCCTATTTTATCATGGTGGATGATTTCTTTGATACTTGGATTTGATTTGCCAGTATTTTATTGAGTATTTTTCATTAATATTAATGAAGGATATTGGTCTGTAGTTCTTTCTTAGTTGTGTCTTTGTGTGGCTTGGGTACCAAGGTAATTGTAGCCTCATAAAATGTGTTTGGTAATGAACATTCTGCTTCAATTGTGTGAAACAATTTTTGAAGTATTTGTATTAGCTTGTTGAATTCCTGTTAGAATTCTGCATTGAATCCATCTGGCCCTGGGCTTTTTTTTTGGGGGGGGGAAGACTTTTGATGACTGCTTCTATTGCATTAAGAGTTATAGGTCTATTTAAATGCTTATCTATTCTTGATTTAATTTTGGTCATTAATATCTATCCAGAAAATTGTCTATTTTCTTTAAATTTTTGAATTTTGTGGAGTACAGGTTTTCTTTTTTCTTATAAATTTGTTCTCTTTTGTTTAAAAAATGTCTATGATATATTTAAAAATTAAAATACAAGTAAATGAACCAAGACAATGTTTATTAAGTACATTTGATGGATGCGATTTGGGTTAGTCACTGTCCTGATTGATCAGATTCCATCATCCTTAAATTGAGAAACATTGAATTATATTAAGTTGATTATGAATTAAAGTGTTTTCTGTTATATTTAATTTCTCTCTTATTTAGACAGTGTCAGTTAATATATTAGAGTTCTCTGGAAGAAGAGAACTGATAGAATGAATACACATAATGTATTAAAGAATATATATGAATATGTGTATATTCATAGGGGTTTTTAGTAGCCTGGCTTACAGGCTGTGGTCCAGGTAGTCCAGCAATGACTGTCTACCAATGGAAAGTCTAAGAATCCTGTAGTTGTTTAGTTCACCATGTGAATGTCTCAGCTTGTCTTCAGTATGTATCAGATTCCAAAGAAATAGACTCTAATACCAGGGAAGGAATGGTCTATCTGTGAGAGTGATGGCAAGCAGGCAATGAGCATCTGTCTTCCACACTCTTTATCTAGTGCCTTGCCTGCCACCAGAAACTGTGAGCCAGACTTAAGGTGAATCTTCCCACCTCAGAAAGATCTGTATTAATGGTGGGTCTTCTCACTTCAGATGATTTCATTAAGAAAAACATTTCACAGGTGTGTGCAGCCACTTGGGTTTTAGTTAGTTACAGATGTAGTCAAGTTGACAGCCAAGAACAACCCTCATAGTGATCCTTCCAAGGACAAGTTATGAGCACAAAACACACAGCTGTATGATCAGTGTTCCTCATCAATGAATGAGTATGTGAAAGGGGCTAGAGAGATGGCTCAGAGAATAAGGGGGTTAAAAACTACATACTACCCATGCATAGGACCCAGGTTCAGTTCCCAACACCCACATCCGGCTGTCACAACTACATGTTACTCCAGCTCTGGAGGACCAGACCCTTGTACTGGAATCTGTGAGCATTCACAGGTACACAAGCCCACACACAGTCATATTCATGTACCCTTAAGTAAGAATGAAAGTAAATCTCTTAAGATGAGTGTGTGGAGTCATGAAGTAACGGAAGCAGAATACGTTTCATCAGGTGCCGGATAGACAGGCTGTCTGGCATTAGACTGTGTCTCCCCTTGTATATTAATTGGAATACAAGGTTTCAAAGAATGACCTGATGATTTTCTGGATTTCCCCAGTGTCCATTGTTATGTCCCCTTTTCATTTATGATTTTGTTAATTTGCATGTTTTCTCTCTGACTTTTGGTTAGTTTGGATAAAGGTTTGTCTATCTTGTTGATTTTCTTGAAGAACCAACTGTTAGAATAATTCTTTGTATTGTTTTCCTAGTTTCTACTTTATTGATTTCAGCCCTCAATTTGATTATTTCCTGTTGTCTACTCCTCGGGGGTGAGTTGGCTTGCTTCTTTTTGTTTTAGGACTTTAAGTTGTGCTGTTTATTCTCTAGTGTGACTGTTTTTCAGTTTATTCATGTGGGCAGTTAGTGCTGTGCACTTACCTCTTAGCACTGCTTTCAAAGTGTCCCATAAGTTTGGGCATGTTGTGTCTTTATTCTCATTGAATTTTAAGAAGTCTTTAATTTCTTTCTTTGTTTCTTCCTTGTCCCAGGAATGGTGCAATTATGCATTGTTAAATTTCTATGAGTTTTTCAGGCTTCTGCAGTTTGTGTTGTTGCTGAATTCTAACTTTAAGCCATGGTGGTCTGATAAGATAGAGGGGGTTATTCCAAATTTTTTCATATTTGTTGAGGTCTGCTTTGTAGCTGAGTATGATGTCAATTTTAGAGAAGGTTCTATGTGGTGCTGAGAAGAGTTTATAATTCTTTGCATTTGGATGGAATGTTCTGTAGATCTCTGTTAAACCCAATTGGGTCATAACTTCTGTTAGTTCCTTTGTTTCTTTGTTAAGTTACTGTCCGTTGGTCCTGTCTAGTGTTGAGAGTAGGGTTCTGAAATCTCCCACTATAAGTGTGTGAGGTTTTATGTGTGATTTGAGTTTTAGTAATGTTTCTTTTATGAATGTGGGTGCCTTTGTATTTGGGGCATAGATGTTTAAGAACTGAGACTTCATCTTGATAGATTTCTCCTGTGATGTATAAGAAATGACCTTCTTCATCTCTTTTGATTGATTTTAGTTTAAAGTCTAATTTGTTAGATATTAGTGATGGGAGATGTCATTCTGTAAATTTG
Organism: Cricetiscus sungorus; assembly: GCA_030556225.1. NCBI lineage: Eukaryota > Metazoa > Chordata > Mammalia > Rodentia > Cricetidae > Cricetiscus > Cricetiscus sungorus. The sequence goes on from JANBXA010000726.1 coordinate 11,980,868, forward strand.
TTTCTCTTATTGGTTAATGAATAAAGCACTGTTGGCCAATAGGAAAGCAAGATAGGCGGGACTAGGAGACTAGGAGAAGAGAGGAAGTAGTAGGGAGGAGATCTAAGATGGAGGTTGGAGAGAGAACGCCAGCCCCTCTCTCTGGTAAGATGAGACGACATGGAAGTACTCAGATGAATAGAAATGGGTTAATACTTAAGACAGAGCTAGCTGATAAGAAACTAGTAACTGTCCAGCAGAATTATATCTAATACAGGGTCTCTGTGTGTTATTTGGGGCTGGCGTGATAGTGGGACCAGACCAGAGGGGGAAAACCTACTCATAACATATTAGGATTGCTATACCCACTTGTTTCTTATGCCTTTTTGATTGGAAAATCTTTTCCCAACCCTTAACGCGCCTGTCTGTGAAGTTGAGGTGTGTTTCTTGTATGCAGCAGAAGGATGAATTCTGTCTTAGTATCCATTCTGTTAGCCTGTGTCTTTTTATAGGTGAGTTAAGACCATTGATATTGAGGGATATTAAAGACCATTGATTGTTAATTCTTGTTTGTTTTGGATTTGTTGTTGTTGTTGTTGTTGGTATTGTGTGTGGATTCCACCCTTCTGTTTTTGGCTGTTGGTAAAGTGGGATTATCTATTGCCTATGTTTTTGTGAGTGTACTTAACTTCCTTGGGTTGGAGTTTTCCTTCCAGAACTTTTTTGTAGGGCTGGATTAGTTGATATGTATTATTTAAATGTGGTTTTGTCATAGAATATCTTGGTTTCTCCATCTCTAGTGATTGGATATAGTAGATTGGGCTGGCATCCGCGGTCTCTTAGGTTGGTAGAACATCCATTCAGGACTTTTTGGCCTTCAGAGTTTCCATGGAGAAATCATATGTAATTCTGATATGCTTGCCTTTTTATGTTACTTGGCCTTTTTCCTTTGCTACTTTTAATATTCTTTCTTCATTCTGTATATTTGGTGTTTTGATTATTATGTGGCATGGGGACTTTTTTGTGGTGTACTCTATTTGATGTTCTGTAAGCTTCTAGTACTTTCATTGGCATGTCATTCTTTAGGTTGGGAAATTTTTCTTCTGTGATTTTGTTGAATATGTTTCCTGCATATTTGAGGTGGGTTTCTCCACCTTTTTCTATACCTATTATTCTTAGGTTTCATCTTTTCACAGTGTCCCATATTTCCTGGGTATTTTGTGTTTGGGATTTGTTGGACTTAAGATTTTCTTTGGTCAATAAATTTCTCCCAGTGTATCTTCTGTACCTGAGATTCTCTCTTCCATGTCTTGTATTCTGTTGGTTATGCTTGCTTCTGTAGTTCCTGATAGTTTACCTAGCTTTTCCATTTCCAGCATTCCATCAGACTCTTTTTTTTAATTATCTCTAATTCAGCTTTCAAGCCTTGCAGTGTGTGTCTTGCAATGTTTGGTTTGTTTCTTCCTCCATGTCTTCATTATTTTGTTTTTATTTCTTCCATTTCTCTAAGGGATTTTCTCATTCCCTCTTTTAGGGTCTCTATCATCATCATAAAGTTGATCTCTTCTGCTTCATCTGTGTTGGGATGATCACATTTTGCTGGTGTGAAGACTTTGATAGCTTTATATTGATCTTTCTGTTGTTGACTGTGTTCTTATACTGTTGTCTATCCATCCTTTCATCCAGTGCATACCAGTGGGGTCTCTCCCTCTCCTGGTACATGAGGGACCAAGGTTTTCTTTTGGTGGGTGCAAGCAGGTTCAGTACTCAGATGGCTCTCCTCTTCCAGTGGGTGGAGGTGGGACTAGGATTTTGGTAAACTCTGGATGAACTGGTCTGCTGGGACAGGTTACCCCATGTGCAATCCCCAGTCCTCTGGAGGCTCTGAGCAGAGCATAACAAGGCAGGCTCCTCCCATGGGGGGAGGTGGGACTAGGATGCTAGCAGGCTCTGGATGGGCTGGTCTACCAGGACAGGTTCCCCTGTGTGCAGTCCCCAGTCCTCAGGATGCTTCCAGCAGGGCACTGGAATGGGGGTTTCCTCCTAGTGTCCTTTTATTGTACAACTCTTTTACTTTCTTGGTTGAATGTATTCTAGTATTTTTGAGTCAATTCTGAGTGGCAAAATTTCCTTGATTTCCTTCTCAGTATGTTCATCTCCCCCCCCCCGTATTCATTTTGTTTGCCCTTATTCTACTGAAGGTGTTTATCAGCTGTAGGAATTTTCTTATGGAGTCCTTTGTGTCTTTTATGTTTAGAATTGTATGATCTGTAAATAAGGATACTCTAATTTTTCCTCTTCCTCTTTTATTTCCTTTATCTTTCCTTAGATTCTCTAGGATTTTTATCATCTACTTGTTGTATTATGATTTTTTTCCATTTCTATTTTATTAGTTTAAGCCCCCATCTTTTCCCATCTACTGGTTTGGGTTGTTATTTGTTCTTGTTTCCCCCCAAAGCTTTCATGTGCATGATCAAATTATTAATTGGAGATCTCTCAATTTTTTTTTTTTGACTTAGGTCCTTAGTGCTACAAACTTTCCTCTTAAATTTTTCTTTACTTGTCTTGTAGATTTTGATGTGTTGTTCTTCTATTTTTTTAAAATTATTTTTAACTTTCTATTAGTTTACATACCAACCAGAGTTCTCTCTCCCTCCTCTCCTCCTGCTTCCCTCCACCTCCCTGTAGTGAGAGATCTACCCAGCCTTACCTGTGGCACTGACCACATCCATGGGCGTGGTCACAGCTGTGTAGGTGAGCATGTGGTATTTCGTCTGGGGTCCAGGACAGGCTTGCTCTCTCTTTCTCCCAATTGGGTCATGGAGGGCAGCCTGTATGTATCCTTAGAGCAGGGACTTGTGGTGCTCATCTGCATCGTGTGTGATTTCTCCTCAAATAAAATTATATAAATCTGTATTTGAGCCAGTCCCATGAATCTTGTGCATATACCAGTTATTTACTTCACCTCCCCCTCCTTTTCCTCCTCTCTCTCCCCCCCACCCCATATCCACTCCTCAGAAAGAGTAAGGCCTCCCATGTGCAGTCAACAAAGCCTGCTGCATCAAGGTTGAGAAAGGCATCTCAACAAAAGGAATGGGCTCCATAAAGCCAGCTCATGCATCAGGGATAGATCCTGGTCCAATTGCCAGGGGCTCCACAAACAGACCACGCCACACAATTGTCACCCACATGTAGAGGGCCTAGTTCATTCCCATGTAGGCTCCCCAACTCTCAGTCCAGAGTCCATGAGCTCCCACAATCTCCTGTCAGCTGTCTCTGTGGGTTTCCTCTTCATGGTCTTGATCCCCTTTGTTCATATAAACCCTCCTCTCTCTCTTTGACTGGAGTGCAGGAGTTCAGCCCAGTGTTTGGCTGTGATCTCTGCATCTGCTTCCATCAGCCACTGGATGAAGAAGGTAATATTATGACAATTAGGGTAGTCATCAATATGATTACAGAGGAAGGCCAGTTCAGGTACCCTCTTTACTATTGCTAGGAGTCTTAGCTGGAGTCATCCTACTGGATTCCTGGGAATTTCCCTAGCACCAGTTTTCTCCCCAACCCCACAATGGCTCTCTCCATCAAAATATGTCTTTCATTGCTCTCCCTCTCTGTCCCTCCCTCAAATTAATCATCCTATTCCCTTATGTTCTCATTCATCATTTCCTCCCCTCTACCACTCCTACCCCAAGTTTACCCAGGAGATCTAACCTATTTCCCCTTCTTAGGGCAGTCCATGTATACCCCTTTTTACCTAGCTACTCTGGGGCTATGGATTGTAGCCTGGTTATCCTTTGCTCTATGTCTAATATCCACTTTATGAGCGAGTACATACTATTTTTTCTTTCTGTGTCTGTGTTAACTCTCTCAGGATGATTTCTTCTAGTTCCATCTATTTGCCTAAAATTTTTCTGATGTCATTTTCTTTTACCACTGAGCAGTACTCTATTGTATAAATGTACCACATTTTCTTTATCCATTCTTTAGTTGAGGGGCATCTATGTTGCTTCCAGGTTCTGGTTATTATGAATAATGCTGCTATAAACATAGATAAAGAATTGTCCTTGTGATATGAATGAGCATCTTTTGGGTATATGCCCAATAGTGATATTGCTGGGTCTTGAGGTAGACTGATTCCTAATTTTCTGAGAAATCCCCATACTGATTTCCAAAGTGGCTGTAAAAGTTTACACTCCCACCAGCAATGGAGGAGTGTTCCCCTTTATCCACATCCTCTCCAACATAAACTGTCATTAGGGTTTTTATCTTAACCATTCTGACAGGTATAAGATGCTATCTCAGACTTGTCTTGATTTGCATTTCTCTGATGGCTAGGGATGTTGAACAATTCCTTAAGTGCTTTTCAGCCATTTGAGATTCCTTTGTGTAGATCTGTACACCATTTTTTAATTGGATTATTTGGTATTTTGATGTCTAGTTCCGTGACATCATTTATATTTTGGAGATCAGCCCTCTGTTTTTAAACTTTTTATTAAAACTTTCTAAAGTGGCTTGATGTTTCTTTCTTGCAGTTTTTAATAATCTGAACTTGTTCTGTGTTTTTAAAATTACTTTTTATTTAAATTAAATATTAATTAAAATTATTTTCCATACCAACCCTAGTTCCCTTTCCCTCCTGTCCTCCCATTCCCCCATTCTCCCATTCCTGCATTCCATCCTATCCACTCCTCAGGGAGGGTGAGGCCTCCCATGAGAGATCATCAAAGTCTGTCACATCATTTGGGGCAGGACCTATGCCCTCTCCCGTGTATCTAGGCTGAGAGAGTATCCCTCCATAATTTAACTATAGTATGTTGTGAGAGTTTCATTTCTGGTCTTGTCTACTTGGTAGTCTATAGACCTCTTGTAAGTGAATGGGCATTTCTTTCTCTAGCCTTAGCGGATTTTCTACTATCAGTATACTGAAAATATTCTCTATGCCTTCACTATGGCAATCTTCTATGCCCATAATTGTTATTTTGTAGCTCAAAAAAAAAAAAAAACCTCAGAGACAGATATTTGTGTTCATGCTTCAAGCTGAAGATCAGAAAATAAAGCAACCAAGCCAGTAGATCTTATCTCTACTAGGCTGAAATGGCAATCCTGTCTCCAGGAATCCTCAGAGGCAAAAGCTCTCAGTCCCTGTCTCCTCCTGTCTTTTATTCCTTTCTCTGCCCAGGCATATCACTCTAGTCTCCACCTCTCTAGAGCTGAGATTAAGATCCTGTGATCCTAGGTTCTGAGATCACCTTTGTGTGAGATGTTTCTTTTAGGACTGGATCAATTTTTGTGTAGTCAGTGTGGCTTTGAATTTACAGAGCTCCATTTGCCTCTCAATCCTGAGTTCTAGGATTAAAGGTGTGTACCACCACCACCTAGCTCTATGGCTGCTGGGATTAAAGGTGTGTATCACTGTTGACTGACCTCTGTAACTTTGCTTTTTGAATCTCCAGGCAAACTTTAATAAATCATAAATAATCTATCACCACAGTTTTCATGATGTTTCTGTTTCTGCACTGGGCTTCTACATCTACAGTCAGAATGTTAGTTGAGATCTTCCTTCCTTCCTTCCTTCCTTCCTTCCTTCCTTCCTTCCTTCCTTCTTCTCTTCCTTCCTCCCTCTCTTCCTCCCTTCAGCCCTCCCTCCCTCCCTTCCTCCCTCCCTCCCTGCCTTCCTCTCTTCATTCCCTCCTTTCTTCCTTCAGTGGAGGGAATTGCAATGATCAGGAGGGGGTTTAGTTTTAGTAGATTTGAGATGCCAATTTTTCTTTGTTATTATAGTTTCTGTGAACTTGACAGAAACCTAGACATACCTGGGAGAGAGAATCTCAATTTATAAAATGCCTTCATCAAAGTGGCAAGTCTGTGGGGCTCTTGTGACTGCTGATTGCTGTGCGGGTGGTGAGCCTGGATTTAAAAAAAAAAAAAAAAGGCGATTGAGCAAACCAGTAAGGAAGATGGTATGTACTTCAATTACTACCACCAGGTTTTTGTCATGAACCACTAAAAATGATTTAACCTGTAAGATGTAATAAGCCCTTTCCTTTTCTAATTGTTTTTGGTCATAGAAATATAGAAGCAAGCTAGGACACTGAAACAGGAAGTTCCAGAGTGGCATAGGTATACCCATACAAAGGAAAATAGAGTCTCCTACTTGCTGCAGGACCCTCAATGGGCTGTGATCTAGGAGCAAGTCCTTGATGTTGTAGGAGGCTGGAGCTTGGTTTCTGGGCAGTGGAGGTAGGCCTACTCAGTGGAAGGTTGCAGAAGGCCATGGAGATAGGGATTTTGGTGCAGGAAGTTCTCAAGCAGCAGAATCAGGCCTCAGCAGGGGCTGCTGGACTCATCTATTTGCTGCAGGAAGCTGTTCTAACTGGACTCCTGGAGCAACATTTCTGGGAGCTGTGCATGGGTATGGGCCTGGTGCAGGAAGCTGGCACCCAGGGATTAGTTTCCAGGTCGTGTAGGTGAGCCTAAGTAGGGGATTTCTCACCTGGATCAGGAGGCTACTGGGCAAAACAAGGCACATCTAAGCTGGGTTAATTGGGATCCACTACTTCTTGTCTTCTTACACCTCTGGTTTTTATTGTGTTTTTATTTTCACATATTTCTGAGGAAGTTTACCGATTTCGTCTTGTTTTATTTATAGTTTTAAAACGAATATCTTATATAATTTTTGTAGCAATCACCGTGGGTATTAAAATATTGTTATGTCACTTGTTGTAGTCTGTTATATTAGTATTTTCACACTTCAAGTGAAGTGTGAAATCTTGCTTTGATTTTGGTGCCTTAACCTTCTCCACTCTTAAATACTATTTTGTTCATAAGCAGATGGTTTATTTTAATTTTGTTTAGTTTTTACTTGTTTATTTTTAAGTAAGTCAGTATACAGGGTAATAGGTGGATAATGATGCTTCTAGAAGCCATAGGTTATTAAATGAAAATCCTATTTTAAGGTTTGGAAATTTTTCATATGAATCATTGGTCAGAGTTGTCTTCGAGGACCCCAAAACAATATAGGCCCTTGCCATTGCCCTTGGTTGCTTACCAGAATTAAATAGTAAAATACTATACCTAAAGATACCACCTATTTTGGCTGCAAGGTGTAGAGAAATGAAGCTGGAACTAGCTTTTATAGTACTGGAAAGTACTATGCAGGTTCTAGGTGGAGGGAAGTCATCAATAATCCCTCTAGACCCCCATATCTTCAGTGTTTCACCCATGGTTTCCTCTAACTGTTTTCACATTCTAAATGAAGTCTTTGATCCATTTTGAGTTGTTTTTTGGTCAGAGTGACAGAGAGGGATATACTTTCATTCTCCTGTATCTGGATATTGAGTTTCACCAGGGATGTTTGTTGAACAGGTTGTCTTTCTCCATTTACATTTTCGATAGTTTTGGCAAATATTAGGTAGCCATATGTACTGCCTAGTTTTATGTCAACTTCACATGAATTAGAGTCACGAGTGAAGAGGGAACCTCAACTGAGAAAATGCCTCAATAAGGTTAGGCTGTAGGCGAGCCTGTAAGGCATTTTCTTAGTGATTGATGGGGGAGGGCCCAGACAACTGTGGATGGTGCCATTCCTGGGCTGGTGGTCCTGGTTTCTATAAGAAAGCACACTGGGAAAGCCATGGGAAGCAAACCAGTAGGTAGAAGCACCCTCCATGGCTTCTGCATCAGCTCCTGCCTCTGGGTTTCTGGCTTATTTGATTTCCTGTTCTGACTTCCTTCATAAGCTGAATAAACCCTTTTCCCTGCAAGATGCTTTAGTCATGGTATTTTGTTTCAGAAACAGAGACCTTAACTAAGATACCATGTATACATAGCTTTATTTTTGGGTCCTTTAGCCTGTTTCATTGGTATCCATCTCTGTTTTTCTGTTCCAGTACCATACTGTCATTGTCACTATAGCTTTGTACTATAATTTGAGGTTAAGTATTATGATTAAGTATGCACTTTAGTCATTATTTATTTCCATTATTCTTATTTAATACTCATTTGTATGTATATGTATGTATAGGTGTATGCATGTATATAGGACAGTGTACTATAATTTGAGGTTAAGTATTGTGATCAAGTATGTACCTTAGTGATTATTTTCATTATTCTTATTTATTACTCATTTGTATGTATATGTATGTATAGGTGTGTGTATAGGTATATGCATGTATATAGGGCAGGTGGTATATACCTTGGCATGCATATAGAGTTCAGCAACAACTTTTAGGAGTTGTTTTTGTCCTTCAACTTTATTTTTTTGTTTGAAAAAGAATAATAGACAAGTAGACCAATGGAATCAAATAAAAAATCCTGATATTAACCCACATACCTATGAACACCTGATTTTTGACAAAACAGCTAAAAGTATACAATGGGAGGAGGAAATCATCTTCAACAAATGGTGCTGGCACAAATGGATGATGGTGTGTAGAAGACTGCAGATAGACCCATGTCTATCGCCATCCACAAAACTGAAGTCCAAATGGATCAAAGACCTCAACATAAATCCAGCCACACTGAACCTCTTAGAAGAGAAAGTGGGAGGTACCCTTGAACAAATTGGTACAGGAGACTGTTCCCTGAACATAACTCCAGTAGCACAGACACTAAGATTGACAATTAATAAATTGGACCTCCTCAAACTTAGAAGCATCTGTAAGGCAAAGGACACAGTCAACAAGACCAAATGGCAGCCCACAGACTGGGAAAAGATCTTCACCAATCCTACATCTGACAGAGGGCTGATCTCCAAAATATACAAAGAACTCAAGAAACTAGTCAACAAAATACCAAATAACCCTATTAAAAATGAGGGTACAGAATTGAATAGAGAACTCTTAATAGAGGAAATCAAAAAGGCTGAAAGACACTTAAGAAAGTGCTCAACATCCTTAGCTGTCAGGGAAATTCAAATCAAAACAACTTTGAGATACCATCTTAGTCCTGCAAGAATGGCTAACACCAATGACAACTTATGCTGGAGAGGATGTGGAGAAAGAGGAACACTCCTCCACTGCTGGTGGGAATGCAAACTTGTACAGCCATTTTGGCAATCAGAATGGCGGTTCCTCAGGAAAATGGGAATCAGTCTACCACAGGACCTGGCGATCCCCCTCTTAGGCATATGCCCAAATGATCCACATCCATGAAACAAAGATATGTGTTCAACTATGTTCATAGCAGCATTATTTGTAATAGCAAAAACCTGAAAGCAACCTGGATGCCCTTCAACTGAAGAATGGATAAAGAAGATGTGGCACATTTACTCAATGGAATACTATTCTGTGGAGAAAAACAATGTAATCTTGAAATTCGCAGGCAAGTGGATGGAACTTGAAGAAACCATCCTGAATGAGGTAACCCAGTCACAAAAATAGGAACATGGTATGTACTCACTCACATATGGATTTTAGACACAGAGCAAAGGATCATCAGTTTATAATTCACACTGCCAGAGAAACTAGGATACAATGAGGATACTAAGAGATTCATATGAGGTTCCTCACAGAAGGAGAAAGGAACAAGATCTCCAGAGCACATGGGGACTGGGGGGACAGTGAGCGGAGAGGAAACTAGGACAAAGAGAAGGGGAGGAGAGGAAAGCACGTGTGACTAGGAAGATTGAGTAAGGGGAGGACTAGATGAGAGGAGAGAAAGAGACAGAGAGAGAGAGAGAGACAGAGACACAGAGAGAGAGATCATAAAAGAAGGGAGCCATTATCGGTTTGAAGAGAAAACTGAACCTAAAGAAATGTCCGGAGATCTACAAGACTGATCACAACTAACAATCTGAGCAACAGTGGAAAGGCTACCATAAATGGCCTTCCCTCATCATGAGATCAACAACTAAGTTACCCACCATCATGGAGCCCTCATCTAGTAGCTGATGGAAACAGAAGCAGACACCCACACCTAAACACTGAGCCGAACTGGAATCCAGATGCAGACAGGGAGGACAAGGCCAGGCTACAGAAACCCACAGACACAGCTGACCTGAACAAGGAGGAGCTAATGGGCCCCCAGACTGATAGCTGGGAATCCAGCATGGGACTGACTCAGACCCCCTTTACGTGGGTCTCAGCTAGAAGGCCTGAGCTGTCTAAGGGACCTCAGTGGAACGAGGATGTATCCCTGGTGCTCAAAAGGACTTTGAGAGCACATCCCCCATGGAGGGATACTCCCTTAACCTAGAGGCAGGAGGGAGGGCCTAGCCCCTACTCCAAATGACTTGACACATGTAGATGACCCCTCCTGGAGGGCATCACCCTGCATGTGGAGTGGGAGTGGTGGGAGGAGAGGGTGGTCAGGGGGGCATGAGAAAGTGGAAGAGAGGGAAAGAGGGAGGGAGGGAGGAAGGGAGAGGGAACTGGGATCAATATGTAAAATAAAAAATTAGTTAATATAAAAAAGAAAAAGACGTGGCAGTGTGAATGTAATTGGCCCTCATAATCTCATAGGGAGTGGCACTATTAAGAAATGTGTTCTTGTTGAAGTAGGTATGAACTTTTTGGAGGAAGTGTGTTAATGTAAGGGTGGGTTTTGAGGTCTACTATGTGCAAAATACTGCCCAGCATCACAGTCACATCCACTTCCTCTTGCCTTCTGATCAAGTTATAGCCAGCAGCACCATGTCTGTCTGCATGCGGCCATGTTCCCTGCCATGATGATAATGGACTGAATCTCTGAATTCTAAGCCACCATGATGATAATGGACTAAATCTCTGAACTGTAAGCTACAACCTCAATTAAATATTTTTCTTTATAAGAGTTGCTGTGGTCATGGTGTCTATTCACAACAATAGAAACCCTAACTAACACAAAAGTTGATACCAGGTACTTGGGCTTTGCTGTGATAGACCTGATCATGTTTTTGTTCAGAAGAATTCGGACTTTGGTACTTTGGGTTAGGAAAAAAGTAGAATGCTTTAAGCACTGCATAATGAGCCATACTAGTAAGAACATGAAAGACACTGCTGCTGAGAATGATTTGAACTATGGGGGTCTGGCTCAAGAGATTTCAGAGTAGAAGAATTTTCATAAGTTGCTTAGATATCAGTCTTGTGGTATTTTGGTGAAGAGAGTGGCTGCGTTTTGCCCTTGTTCGAAGAGTCTGCCTGAGGTTAAAGTAAAGAATTTTGGATTAATTCCTTTGGTAGAGGAAATCTCAAAACAACCTAGTATAGATTCTATTGTGTGGTTACTAGTGTTCATGCTTGTAAAAATTTATAATGAAAAGGAGAAATCTGAGCAATGAAAAATATTTGTGGAGAAAAGGAAGTATCATAAAGTAGAATGGAGTGAAGTTCTGTGTTCAAGGAGACAAAAAGATTTAAAAAATGGGATAAAGAGAATGGGTACCTCAAGGCAAGGTCCCACCCAGCTAAGTTTCTTCCTTGTGAAAAAGAACTGAGGAAAAGTTTAGAGCCAGGTGTGATGGTGCACACCTTTAATCCTAGCACTGGGAAGGCAGAGGCTGACAGATTTCTGAGTTTGAGGCCAGCCTGGTTTACAGAGCAAACTCCAAGACAACTAGGCTTAGTCAGTGAAAGACAGAAAGATGGTGAAGATGTAATTGAACAAGGGAACCATTTCATAGCCCCTATAAGCAGCAAAACTTGGCATCTTTGGCCACATGGTTCTGGATTTAGAATTAAGCATAGAAGAAATGGGTTATGGGATTTGCATCTACACCTAAGGAAAGGTGTTGAGGCCAGGCCTGTGTCAGGGGTGTCCCTGAATGGAGGCCTAGATAGGTCATTGTGTGAAGCTGTGAAGGTGAAACCTGGATTGCCTTGGAGACTCCAAGATGTTGGAGATGCCAGAGGTATGGGATACCTGCCAAGAAGAGCTTCTAACAGAGAGTGGAAGTAGCCCAAGAAAAAAAGTGTGTTTCAGTCTACAAAGCTGAAAGGAGTTGGGAGATCGGAAGAGCACTTTGACATCAAATATGGAGATACAGAGTTTGGAGTTTGTCCTACAGATTTTTGGTCTTGATTTGGTTCATAATTTCTTCACTATGTTCTCTTTCCTACCTTTTCGAATGATAATGTATATTCTGTGCCATTATACGTTGGAAGTATGTATTCTGCCTTTTGATTTTGATTTTTCAGGAGATTATAGTTAAGAGATGGCATGACTCTCAGAAGAGACTTTGAAGTCTGCACTTTAAAGTACTGTTGAAACTGTGATAGACTATCGGGTCTTTTGAAATTGAACTAAATGAATTTATAAGCTTATGGGGGTGAGGAAGTGGAATGTGGTAATTAAATGTAATAAGCTTATAGGGAATGGTGCATTAGGAAGTGTGACCTTGTGGAAGTAGGTATGACCTTGTTGGAGGAAGTGTATCGCTGTTGGAGCAGGTCTTGAGGTCTACTATGCTCAAATAACTCCCATTGTCACAGGCCACTTCCTATTGCCTTTTGATCAAGATGTAGCCAGCTCCGGATCTGGCTGCACACTGCCATGCTCCCTGCCATGATGACAATGGACTGAACCTCTGAACTGTAGGCTACCATCTCAATTAAATGTTTTCCTTTATAAGAGTTGCCATGGTCTTAGTGTCTCTTTACAGCAATAGAAAACTTAACTAAGACACAAGGACTCTCTTATTTCTTCTGTGCCATGGACTCCAAGTTCAGTTAGTATTAATTTTGTGTGAACGGGGATTTGTCTGTCTACTAGGTCAATAGCAACACTCATAAGGAAAGGTGACTTTTCTCCCCTCAACAACCATAAACTGCTAATAATTTCTCATCTTGAGGTGTGGCCTTGGGAGCCTCTCTTCCCTCCATGATCAAGTTTTGGCTGGGTTGCTCTTACACAGGATTTATGGAGTATGCCTATATTTCTTAAGTTTAAAAAACAGTATTATCAGTGTTTTGTTTTTATGCCTATCTAATGAATTTGACAACTGTCTGGTATGCATAATACTGCAGGTTTTCAGTAACACCCAAATTTCTTAAGACATTGTTAACATGTTATGGGCACTTTAAGGGAACAATGGAGTTTGTATCAGTAGCGTAGTACTTGGTACTAGCACAGTTATTTATTTACCTTTTGAGACTGGGTTATGCTCTGTAGATTAGGCTGATCTTGAATACATAGAGATCTGCTTGAATCTATTTCCCAAGTACTGGGATTAAAGGTATGTGCCACAACTCCAAGCTTTTTTCTTCTCTTAGTACAAGTATTGTACTACCTTGTTTACATATTACCAGCGGCTGCTCTCCACATTGGCTGCACCAGGAGTGAATATAGATTTCCATACTGTGCATGCCTGCCAATTGCTGTTATTATCCTCCTTTTTATTATTTTCTGGTTTAAAATGAATTAAACGGGTACTTGTTTTAAATGAGTTTCCTTTTTACATGTTTGAATGTCTTTGTATGCCTTTTATACCTTCATGTTTCCCGTTTGGTAAGTTGTCTGCTTATCGTCTTTGCCCATTTTCTACAAATTCTGTTGATAATGAAAGCACAAAATAATTACCTCATAGGATATTTATTGTAGTTATTATTGTAGCTCCAAAGTACAAACAGCACAAGCATCCATCAAACAGACAAATGGGTCAGAAAACGTGACCTATCCATGTAATAGCATATAATTCAGGAATAAATAGAAACGAAACATTTATAAATACTACAACATGTGTGAACCTTGAAGCAATTATTCTAACTCATGGAAGTCAATCAGAAAAGGGACATACTATATTTTTGAAGTTATATGCAAGGCCTGAAAGAGGCAAATCCATAGAGACAGAAAGATTGGTAATTGCTGAAAACATAAGGGGAAGACCAGGAAGAAAAGGGGCATTGATGTTACTGATGGAGGATGTCAGAATACTTTCAAATTCATTGTAATAATTGTTTCATGAAGGTATTAAAATTATTAAATTATATACCTTATATTTGTTATTAGTGTGGAATATGAATCTTGTTCTATTTTCAAGAAAGCTTAAACAACATTTGAGATTTACAAAAGATCTGTAAATCTCAGATTGTATACAGCAATACTTAAAGAATATATATATATGTGTGTGTGTGTGTACGTATATAAAATCTACAACACACACACACACACACACACACACACACACACACACACACGACATGAAGTAAAAGGGAGACTGAAAGGAGAAAGATAACTAGTAAGAGATGAAAGAAGAGGCTCACCACCACCATCTGTGGAAGGAGGGTGAGCTGTCCGAAGGGTGTGAGAGCAGGAAAGGGGGCCTTGCTCCCTCACTCATCTGCCATGTGGTGGTGTGGGAGAAAGAAAGATGCCCTCCCCTCTTGCCACCTGCAGCAGGTAGCAGGGCTGGCCTCGGGGATATGAAAGCCCCTCACCAGCTGTAGCACTTGGGAGGTCAGGACTTGCGTCTCACCTGAGCAACACAGTAGAGCTGGCCCTGGAGGTGTGGGTGCAGATGAGCTGCTGGAAGGCATGAGAGTAGGAGAACTGGCCCTGCCCCTTGTTTCCTGCTACAATGATGAGCTAGCTGGGGTAGTGCTGTAGAGCTCATCCTGGTGCTGAGAATGGGGCAGAGACAGTGGGCCGACCACCCCAGCTACCATCTGTGTGAGTTCATGTGTGTATCATTCCTGTTGGGTTTAAAATATACTGTTTCCTTGAAGTCATTCATCATTTCTGGGTCTTACAACCTTTTTGTTTTGTTTTGTTTGGCCTGCATGTTTATGCACCACATGACAATAGTGCCCTCAGAGGCCAGAAAATGGAGTTATAGAGAGTTGTGAGCTGCCATGTAGGTGCTAGGAATTGAACCCAGGTCCTCTGGAAGAACAAGTGCTCTTAACCACAGAGCCATCTCTCTAACCCCATGGCATGCTGCATTAACTATTATCACTATGCTGTGAAATTCATCAGCACAGCCCAGTCTTTCTATCCTTTTACTAATGAAGCTTCTTTTATTGTCTACCCCTTACTCTCCACTACGGGGTAATTTAAACCTGGAATTGTCTGGGTCAGTGGAAGAAAGCAGTTGGAGTAAGATATAAAGGTTTAGAATGAATGAAGAGATTTGAAGAAACAAATCTGTGAACAGTTTTCTGTACAAGGTCGAATACTATCACAGAGTCTTTGGAAGGGCCAGTGAAAGCATTTCTGGGAATTGACATTTGAGGCTTGTTGAAATTAGCTATTGGGTTGATTTCTTATTCTGCTTGTCTGGCATCTATATAGTCTACATTTGGCCAACATGAGACCTCTATAAATGGTTTTTTCAAATGTCACAATATGCTTTCATTCAGTAAACACAACCCCAAGGAAACACTATTGAAGCAGTTGTCAAATGAACAAAACTGAGAAATAACACTACATTCAAATAAAAATAACACTATTTTCAAGAGTAATACTGAAAAGTTCTGAGATAAAAATCTCATTTTATACTGTCTGCTTCTTACAGGATGGCTTGAGGTTTAATTTCTCTACTGTATTTCTACAAACTTGTTTTTAGATTTAACAGGTGATAAAGTAATATAAAAACAATTGTCATATTCCTGTTGTGAAAGAGAGAAGGAAGTAGTCAACCACTAAACACCTGTTATGTGTGAGAAACTTTATTCATACAATGCTCTTAAATCATTCCAAGAGGACCATCAAGTAGGAATTACATTCCTGTCACAGATGCTGCTGCTGATACTCTTTAGCTGTCGGATTTATAGCTTTTCCAGGGTTGCATGGTTACTAAATTGTGGAGCCACAATTCAGATCCAAATGTCTGAGATTGTAAAGCTCTATGGTTAGCTCCTATGGTTCACTGGCTTGCCTCATAGAGTTATCATTCAGGAAGGAACAAGATGAATTAAGATAGGAGAAAAATGGGAATCAGTCTACCACAAGATCCAGGAATTTCACTTTTAGGCATATACCCAAAAGATGCACATTCATACAACAAAGACATCTGTTCAACTATGTTCACAGCAGCATTATTCATAATAGCCAGAACCTGGAAGTGACCTAGATGCCCCCCAACTGAAGAATGGATGGAGAAAATGTGGTACGTTTAAACAATGGAGTATTACTCAGCAGAAAAAAAAAAACAATGAAATTTGGAATCTTGAAAATCTCAGGCACATAGATGGAAGTAGAAGAAATGATCTTGAGTGAGGTAACCCAGTCATACACACACACACAAAACAAACATGGTATGTTCTCACTCATATATGGATACTAGACATAGCGCAAAGGATCAACAGCCTACAAT
This sequence comes from Cricetiscus sungorus, assembly GCA_030556225.1. Taxonomy (NCBI): domain Eukaryota; kingdom Metazoa; phylum Chordata; class Mammalia; order Rodentia; family Cricetidae; genus Cricetiscus; species Cricetiscus sungorus. Next base: position 11,997,075 of record JANBXA010000726.1, read on the forward strand.
CCACATCACCAGAGAAGCTAGGAAACAAGGAGGACCCTAAGAGAGACATATATAGTCCCTCGCAGAAGAGGAAAGGAGCAAGATCTCCAGAACATATTGGGAGCATGAGGGAGGGGGAAGTTAGAAAGGGAAGGGGAGAAGAGGAGAGGAGAATATGAGGGGCCAGGAAGATTGAGTCATGGGAAGTATAGAAGAGAGCAAGAAAAGAGATACCATAGTAGAGGGAGTCATTATAGGTTTAAAGAGAAATCTGGCACTAGGGAAATGTCCAGAGATCTACAATGATGACCCCAACTAACAATCTAAGCAATAGTGGAGAGGCTACCTTAAATGTGCTTCCCCTATAATGAGATTGATAACTAACTTATATGCCATCTTTGAGCCTTCATTCAGAAGCTGATGGAAGCAGAAGCAGAGATCCACAGCTAAATACTGAGCCAAACTCCTGGAATCCAGTTGCAGAGAGGGAGAAGTGATAAGCAAAGGAGTCATGACCAGGCTGGGAGAAACCCACAGAAACAGCTGACCTGAACAAGGAGGAACTCATGGACCTCAGATTAAGAGCCAGGAAACCAACATAAGACTGTCCCAGACACCCTGAATGTGGGTCACAGTTCGGAAGCCTTGAAAATCTATGGTACCTCTGACAATGGAACCCTGGTGCACGAACGAACTTTGGGAACCCGTTCTCCATGGAGGGATACTTCCTTAGCCTGGAGACACAAGGGAGGGCCTAGACCCTACCCCAAATGACTTGACAGATTTTGATTATCCTTTATGGAAGGCCTCACCCTTCCTGTTGAGTGGATGGGGGATGGGATGGGGGGGACTTGTGGAGGGCATGGGAGGATGGGAGGGAGAGGGAACCGGGATCGATATGTAAAATAAGAAAAAATAGTAAATAAAAAGTTTAAAAATCTAAAAAAAAAATGCAATCTAAGTAGTACTCAGAGCTGATGGGATCAAGTATTGCTAAGATGTAATTCAAATATGTGCAACACACTTTAGCAGTGCATGGCTATTGGGGCCATTGCTGGGGATTCACAGGTTCTTTTGCTTTATTTGCTTTTCATTCTCATGAGATTTTGAACTTGGTGTTTTTGTTTTTTTCCTCCTTCAACTTCATAGACAGGGAGATAAAACTGAGAAAGGTGACATACTTTGCTCAAAGCCACAGTTTGGAAAGAATGGAAGTTGGGTCCAGGTTTGTGTGGCTCTTAAGCATAGGCTTTTGAAACTTTATCTTCCCTTGTCTCTGTGATTTTTAACATTAAGTTAACCAAGGCTTTAACTTTTGTATCTCACCCCAAAGCGATATTGTCAAAACAATATCCCCCAAGTACTAGGCCAGAGTTTATACCAGTCCACTCTAGGTTCATACTACCAAGAGTTTTGGTTGAGATGACAAATTGCCAAAGACCTTAATAACTTTGACTTAAACTGATTGTTTTAGTTGTTCTATAGAATGATAGAAGAAATTAAACACTTGTATTAAATCAGTGTCAACTATCAGTTTGATCTTCTAGCTGCGAAATGGGATTGTAGCATAGTTCAGAGACTGATTGAATGTAGCTTTTAGAAAAATGCTCAGAGTTCAAAGGGGTACCCCAAAATATGGTTCAGAGGTTTCCAAACTGAATATATATATAAATATATATATATGAGTGTTTTGTCTGCATATACATTTACATACCAGAAGTGGGTATCAGATTCTATGGGACTACAGTTGTATAAAATTGTGAGCCACCATATGAATTTTGGAAATTTCTCTTAACTGCTGAGCCATCTCTCCAGCCCTTCATAGTGACCTAATGATATAATTCAGTGCTGAATGCTGAGCAGTTTGACTGGGAAGCAGAATCAACTTATAAAGAAGAGTTTTTGGATTAAAACAGTAGGTACCTGGTTAACCTCCTCCACCAATCTATGGAAGAACAATGATCTAGTACAAAGATTACTAAAGGGAATACAACAGTTCATTTTGGAAGTTGAGAAAACAATCAATGAAAATGGCATTGAGACAATGGATAATGAGGAAGAAATGGTGTTCATCTTACCTTCTCAGATTAGTGCAGCCAGGCATAATATAAATAAGTTTAATACATAGTGTACCTAAAAAATAATTGGTTATCAGATGGTCTCTTAGCAAGAATAAACAGCATTCTCCAAAATGAATGTCCAAAGTGCCACATGCCAATGAGAAAAACATGAATTGTGTAAGAATTGGACATTGGTAGAGTGCTTGTCTAGTATGCAGGAAAACTATGGGTTTGATCTACAGCACCTCATATCTTCATTATATTGGCCTCTTACCATTATAAAAGTACTGAGATATTATGATTTCTTTTCAGTTTGCAATGTTGCCATTTATATGTTATAATGGTTACTGGTTTACAATTTAATTTATCTGATATTTACAGAATTATGACAGCCATCTAGGTTTCCTCTGGTTAATGTGTGAATGACTTATTTAACCATCTTTTTGCTATAATAAAGTTCTAGTTTTTTGTGTTCTTTTAATTTATTTATTTTGTATGCATGTGTGTCCGTGCATGAGGTCAGAGAGCAACTTGTGGGAGTTGGGTCTCTCCTTCCACCATGTGGGTGCCAGGGACTCGGGGTCATCAGGCTTTGTGACAGAAATCTCAGGGCATCTTTTTGTTTTGTTTTGTATTATTATTTAATATTCATTCTATAATGATATACTACTTTTTTTACAACATTTTTAATTTAAATTTGAAATGAGCTTGTTTTATATTTCAATCCTAGTTCCCTCACCCTCCCTTCTTCCTCTGTTCCTCTCCCAACCCCATACCATCCTTTTCTGCTCTCCAGAGAGGGTGAGGCCCTCCATGGGGGATCTTCAAAGTCTGTTATATTATTTGGAGCAGGGCCTAGGCCCTCCCCCATGTGTCTAGGCTGAGAGAGTATCCCTCTATGTGGAATGGGCTCTCAAAGTTCATTCATATGCTAGGGATAAATACTGATCCACTACCAGAGGCTGCATAGACTGCCCAGTCCTCCTTACTAACACCCACATTCAGGGAGTCTGGGTTGATCCTATGTTAGTTTCCCAGCTATCAGTCTGGGGTCCATGAGTTCCCTCTTATTCAGGTAAGCTGTTTCTGTAGGTTTCCTCAGTCTGGTCATGATCCCTTTGCACATCACTCCTGTTTCTGAAATTGGATTCCAGGAGTCTGGCTCAGTGTTTGTCTGTGGGTATCTGCTTCTGCTTCCATCAGCCACTACATGAAGGCTATAGGATGGCATGTAAGGTAGTTATAGTTGGGGTCATCCTTGTAGATCTCTGGACATTTCCCTGGTTCCAGATTTCTCTTAAAACCTATAATGGCTCCCTCTATTATTGTATCTATTTTCTTGCTCTCCTTGATTCTTTCTCTGACTCAATTTTTCTGCTCCCTCATGCTCTCTTCTCTCCTCCTCTTTCTCCTAACCCCCCTTCCCCTCTCCTCATGCTCCCAATTTGCTCAGGAGATCTTGTACTTTTCCCCTTCTCGGGGGATCATGTACATCTCTCTTAGGGTCCTCCTTGTTTCCTAGCTTTTCTGGTGATGTGGATTGTAGGCTGATGATCCTTTGTTCTATGTCTAACATCCATATATGAGTGAGTACATACCATGTTTGTCTTTTTGTGACTGGGTTACCTCAATGATGTATTACTTTAGCTGTATGAAGTGAATATTTATTGATAGTACCACAAGTGTGAGTCTGTTCTCTAATTAATTTCTTGCTGCATTGCTTTTGCTACGTAGGTTTCTTTTTTCCTCTTCCCTTTATTCTTTTGTGTATTGCCAGGCTTGGAATGTTTGTCCACTCTCTAGAAATTCAGTTCATCTAGTTTTAACAATGCTCTCTCAGACAAGTGTTTAAAAGTGTGATTTTTTTTAATGATGTAGTCTTTTTAAGTTGTTATTACTGCAGAAGTCTTCCTTTGTTATGACTTATTGCATTGTACCTGTATGTACAGGTGGATGATATTCTTAAGGCACCTGCCTTTCATATTTGATTGGAAGCTATGTGAATGTAGGAACATTCACTGTTTTGCTGATGGCCAATTGTCTGACAGTGAATAGGTTACTCATGAATAAATGATTAAGTGAGATAATGTCTATGAAGACCTTTTCATTTGGTAAGTATTCAATAAAATGTTATTTTCTTTTCATAATCTTGAAGCTTTGATCTCTGTTAAGTGCTTACTATGCTGGAGTGGAAGCGATAGTTCACAATTTTTATGGAGTCTCTTTGAATATTTCAAATGAAGGGACCCATAGACAGGGTCAAGGACTTCTTCATTGCCATGGTAGTGGAGGGAGGGAGGAGATTGATTTCAAATAATACCAGGTTTATAGGATCTGGGCTCTATCAGGGAGACTATTCATTTTTACAATTTGAAAAGGTTGGTTGTATCAGGGGATGATTTGAGAAGGAACCAACTTATATTTTAGCTGCAGAGACAATTTAATTGTATTTTTTCTTTTTATAAATTATAGGTAGAGCATGTAGTGATCATGATTAAGGATCTCTGTAAGAATCTTCAGATGAACAAAAGCACCCAGAGGAAATGAAGTACAGTATCTCAGAATAAAGTAACTATAGAGATAAAAGGGACCACATAGGTCATCATTCTATATAAGTTAGATTTCAATATTTTTTGACATAAACAGTAGTAGTATACATATACCCTGATTGGATATGCATGCCAGGCTCATAAAACTTGGTTAGTTGCTGCATCTCTGCACTGTAGATTCAAGAGTCATATTTGAAGGGTTTAACCAACTACAAGTCAGTTAGCCACCATGGATCAATTACTGTGACATAAATGGAGAGCAAAGCATTTATGCCTGTTCATGAAAGAAAGCTCTAAGAGAAGTCCATTAGCTTTTCTTAAATTCTTAAGTTATTATTCCTCAGAGTATTGGCTTAGAAGATAAGTATCACATTGTTTCCAAAGATATATCATAACAGAAAAAATGAAAGAAATTTTTGAGCGGTTCAACAATTATGCCCTCTCTATGGTTTAGCAAATGTATTTGCTCCACAGCTTGTGAACTAAGTAGAAGCACCCCTCCCCCCCAAACCAGGTAACTCTCTTCATAATTTGAAATATGAGTAGAGTACTTCAAAATGGAGTCACATATCATTCTTTTCTGTATTTGCATCTCCCAACATCATTTGGGATAGACTTGAAGTTGCTATCTGTTTTAAAATTGTAGAAGGTAAGACTGGGTCCTTAGCAGTGTTCTTGTCAAGCCCTGCCACCTCAGGAGATGTGCTGATGTTTATACCTAGTATTTGTTCAACAATTTTAAGCTTTTACTTTTAAAAAATTGATTTTCTAGAAAGAAAAGGAATATATAGTTTTGAACTTTTTTCTGGGTCAAAAGACTCATTTTCTGAACAGTTTCATTAGACTTGTATGTAGTAACATACCTTGAACTTTGCTTTCATCTGAGAAATCCTGTCACAGTAAAATATGTTTTGGAATAAAAATATCAAAAAGAACAAATGCAGGTATAGATGAATTTCTTGACTTAATAATTTCTTGTAGAGATAACTTTTCCAACAGAGTGACAGGATTGAGTGGCAAGAACAGCAAGACTTTAGAGTAGAAAGGACAAACATGATAGTGCAACCATTGCTGAGCCACATTTTCCTCCTATGGCATTTATCATTTTCCGTTTATTGAGTCTTCTTTTCTATTTTTATTGATGGTGAAGTATCAGATAAAATAAATAAATAAATGGTTAATGATCACAACCAATCTCCTTTTAAAAATAAAAGGGGGATTATGGTATAGAAATGAATACTGTGTTTTGGAATGGATTTTCATTTATTGATACAAATTTAAGGTCAATTTTGTGGTATGTATATATCTCCTGTTGTTTAGGCATTGTGTTTGTATAGCTCATTTAAAAATGTAATGTATAATTAATGTATATTATAGATAGTTACTTATAATAGTCAAAACTTATAGTTAGGTTAATTAGCTTTTCTAGATATATAGAGATATATTTCAAATGGATAGACATTCTTCAAACCTTTCAAAGACCTATAGAATATGGCATTTAAAATGGATGAGTGTTTTTCTTGACAGTGAGACATAACTGCTCCTGGCAATACCACCTGCATCACAAAGGAAGATGGACATCGGAGAATCTCGTTACGGAGTTTGCTTTCAATATGGCAAAACTAGCCATTTGGGCAAAAAGTGCGTATGTCCAGACTGTTTGACTTTATGCTGTATAAACTGGACATGCAGGACCCACAGGAAAGTGACTGCTGATAAAAGATGGACATTGCTGCAGGGTTCCTTCTTCACGGAAGAGTCTGCCAGGCAGTCTGCAGGACACAGAGAAAACTGACTGACAAACTGCCAATACAGGTGGACAGTTTAAAGTTTCCTGCTTGGTTGAGGAGTCTGGAGACACACTACGGCCTATGGGCTGAAGAAGAAACATTACAGAAGAACTTCGGGTGACTGACCAGGCAGTGAGTTGTCTCTGTCATTTCTAGAGTTTATATATTATCCTTCTGTGGCCTTTGATGGAGTTGAAGGCAGATAGTTATGGTTATAGTTTTCCTTAGTTAGGATTAAAGATAAATTACATGTAAGCCTTTAGATTCACAAAGATAGGATAAATGATAAAATATTTTCTGTAATTCCTGATAATGTTAATGAACTAAATATTGTAATTATAGTCCTTGCTTAATAACTGTTTTGTTATATGCAATTTTACTATGTTAAAGTTAAAACCCTTCTTTTTATTTATACAGTAAAGAGAAGATGATGGGGAATGTTCTTCTGTATATGTTTGTCTTATTGGTTGATGACATAATATGACTGATACTGCTACTAGTTAACTATAGAGGTCAGGAGGTCGGTACAGACAGGCAGGAAGTGACACAGCTGGGAAGAATCAGAATATAAGCAGGGACAAACAGGAAATCACTGTCTTCTCTGCAGAAATGTAGCAGGCAAAGGAAATGCAGGTCGGGCATTCCTGGTAAGTCAAGACCACATGGAGATACTTAGATTAATAAAAAAAAATGTGTTAATAGTTAAGTCAGAGCTAGCCAACAAGAAACCATAGCCAATGGCCAAAAGTTTTGTAATTTATACAGTATCTCTGTGTGCAGTGTCTCTGTGTGTTATTTGGGGCTGACACGGCTGTGGGACCAGGCTGGTGAGAAAGTGTTTGTAACAGTGAACTATCAGATAAAAGAAACAATCAGGCTTGGTTATTTTGCTTATTTGCATAGTTTATTTTTTGGAATGGAAATTGAGTTGCCAGTAGGACAACACCATAAACTTGGTAAGTTGCTGCTTGAAAAAGAGCATAAGGCATACAGAATTGGGCTTTATTTTCTTTACAGAGACCAAAGTGCTACTGACACAGCTGCTCAGATAACCCTCCGCCATTCTTGATCTTATTGCATCAGTGCTGAAATGTTATGCTTCTTTTCCTCCCTTTTGCTCAATTTGGAAAACTTAACAGTCACACAAAGATTCATTTTATTAGATGTTTTTACCTTGTGTGTATGCGTATTTAAAGATTTATGTATTTTTATTTTATGTGGGTGCTTTGCTTTCATTTATGTTTGTGTACTATGTGCATGCTGTGTCAGAGGAGGCCAGAAGATGGCGCAGGGTCCCCTGAGACGTAAAGATATTGAAGGCTGTTATATGGGTATTGGAAATCAAACCTAGGTCCTCTGCAGGAATGTCAAGTGTTCTTAACCACCGAGCAATCTCCATATATTCAAGTGATAGTTATTGACTGTTCCTCATGAGTGTGGTATTCTGGTCTAGGTACCTGGGATAGAATACAGAATAAGATGGGCACAACTTCTGATTTCACAGAACAGGTAGACCAGCATATGTCAGGGGAGACAGAAATTTCAACAAAATGCAAAGTGTGTAGTATGTTGGTGATAAGTACTGTGGGATGGGGAGCTCATGTGGCATATGGAAGGATGTCATTTGGTAACCTATTATAAAGGGGAGACCTCACTGAAAAGGTACCATTTGAATGATGAAATTCAGGGACTGATACAAAAACAACATTATAGCTAGGTAGGTCAATAAGTGCAATGGCTCTGATTTGGGCCTCTGGTAGCCATGATGCTAAGAAAATGTGTCTAGAGGGAGGGAGGCACAGTTTTGATAGGAGATAATATTAGGAACCACATCATGGTCTAGATCATAGAGATACTTAAAGGTCAAGGTAGGGACTTGAGTTGTTATTTTAGGGAAATAGAGAACAACTAGAAACATTTTTGCAGAGAAGTGATATATGCTGTAATGACCACTCTGGCTGTGACACAGATTGATTGGTGAAGAGCAGAGACAGACCAATGAGCAGGCTGGCTTTAAAATTTGGTGGCTATACCAGGGTGGTATAGAGGAGGATATGAAAAAGCAAGAGATTCTGGTTGTATTCTGAGAGTATTGTAAATGCATTTTCTTTCAGATTTTCTTACTGATTAAGCATGGAGTGTACAAAGAAAAGAGATGTTAGATGCTTATCGATATATTGAAGTAGAAGTAATGAGGAAGTAGCTGGAATCAATTATCTGCCTCAGACAGTATGTCTGTATTTTGGAGTTGTCTGTTATAGATAGAATTGAAAGGCAAGAGACAAAGGAAACTGCTGAAAGAGTAAGAACAAAGGGAAGCAAAAATGAAACCAAGTCTGTAGTTCCATGGTAGAGCACTTGAACAGTGTCTGTGAAGTCTTGGCTTTGTCAGTATCACAAAAGGGAAGTAAAAGGAGATGTCTAAAGTTTGGGGTCCTCTAGTACCTTAAAAGCCGAAGGGATTTGGAGTAGTTAGCAGAGGTCAATGAAAAAGACAAACCAGTCATCCAGTAACTGATAGAAACAGATGCAGAGACGCACAGTCAAAGACAAACATTAGTCAGAGCTCAGGGAATCCTGCAGAAGAGAGAGAAGAAAGATTGTAAGAGCCAGTGAGGTTAAGGACATCACAAGAAAACCCACAGAATCAACTAACCTGGGCTCACAGGGGTTCACAGAGAATGAACCGACAACTAGGATACCAGCAATGGACTGATGTAGACCCTCTGCATGTATGTTAGAGGTGTGTATCTTGGTCTTCTTGGGGGACTCCTAACAGTGGAAACAGGGACTGTCTCTGACTCTTTTGCCTGTTTTTGGTAACCCTTTTCTTCTGCTGGGTTTCCTTGTCCAGCCTTAATACCAGGGGTGGTGCCTACGTAGCCTTACTGCAACTTGATATGCCATGTTTAGTTGATACTCATGGGAGGCCTGCCCTTTTCTGAAGAGAAAGGGAGAAGGTACAGATGGGGGGTGGGGAGAGGGAAAGGTCTGGGAGGGGAGGAGGAAGGGGAAACAGTGGTTAGGATTTAATATATGATAGAAGAATAAAGAAAAACATTTAAAGAAAAAGAAACCAGTTTGGGGATGCTAGAGGACCCAAGATTGTGCCAGACAGTGAGGTGGACATAGAACAAAGCTTGTTTCTAGAAGTCTCACCACTCTATGAGGCTTTGGCCCCTCCCTGGGTTGAGAGACAATCACAGTCAGCTGTCTGTTAGGGACTCTCCACTTGTCTTATAATTTTGATGGAAGATAATATCATAGTTTGCTTGACTACAAGATGCAAAGGAGATAGTGAGCAGTGACAATGTGTCAAAGCAAATGTTACAATGGAAGCATTTTTTTGTTCTAGTTTTATAATCAAGACAGTGCTGTTTTCCATCCTCCTGATAGGTCAGTTTAGGGTGGTGCTTTTTTCTGTGTGTGTGTGTGTGTGTGTGTGTGTGTGTGTGTGTGTGTGTGTGTGTGTGTGTGTGTTTAGAGAGAGGGGGGAGGGAGGGAGAGAGGGAGGGAGGGGAAAAGGGAAAGAGAGATATTGGGACAGGATAGAGATAGAAAATTTTGCACTGGAGGGGAGAGGGCTAATGGTTTGAACATAACACCATTTATTCTGACATTCAACAACACTTCACATAAAAGAGGATCTGAGTGCCACCTTTCTGTCATCATTAAATGTCATGTCAACACAGACAACATAGAAGCAGATTCCATATCCCTGTTTGTCTGAACAGCCATTTTTGATATACAGTCAGTTCTCTTCAAAAGCAAAGGGTTAAGACCAGGTATATTGCATTAGCCCATCTCTTACTGCTGCACTCTTTGCATTTTGCTTTTCCTGAAGTGACATGACAATATCTGTCACTTGTAAGGATCAGCTTTAAAAATAGGTGAGATGGTATGCTGTGTGAGCAGGGCTGAGCTTTCATAAAGCGCACTGGAATGGCAGCATCCTTGCTGCTACCTAGGAATAGTACTAATTCATTTCCACTGCTTTTCTCCTTCTGAGAATTTTGCTCACAAAGGCCCATTTCTGAACTATGGCCTGGAGCAGATTTAAGCACAGTTCTTTAATTGGTGCAAGTGAGCAACAGTTGGACTTTCTGAATTGAGTTCCTCTGTGGTTAAGCAGAGTGCACAGAGACATCACTAATTGCCTCTCAGCTCCCAAATGGAGCAGAGCCATGAGACCTGACTGAATCATTACAAGCATTGTTTCTGGGATTTGTTTCTTCATGTGAACCTTCCTTTGAAAACCAAAACCGGAATGAAGAATGAACAGGTCCGTGCAGCACTTGGACTTTCTCAAATCTGGTTGCAGGGAGAAGGTTTATCCTTGATCTTGTCCGTGTAGTGAAGCCTTCATTGCTTTTTGGGGGCTGAACATATTAAATTTGGATACTTACTCATTTGTCTACTGAAATATTTTCTTGGTTATTTTACGTGCACTCACAAGTAAAGGATGCTGGTTAATGAGAGCTTTCCAGTCTAAGAGATAATGGATGAATTAGTGGAAGAATAAGATGCATAAAGTATGTGCTCTCTTAGAAGATGCCATGTTTATATGGAATGAATCATGCCCTTAGGCAGGATATATATATATATATATATATATATATATATATATATATATATATATTCCTTCCGTAAACATATGCTATGATAAGTCTAAGAGAAATTGTGATGGGAAAAAGAGAGACACACTGACAATGCTAGATGTTTCTCTTCTGTGTAGTACTATATTTATAGCCCTACTTTCATTTATGATTAAGAGACGAGCTGGATGTTATGCAGACTGAGACAGTTGTATTTATGTATTTAGAAACACACACACACACATACACACACACACGCACGCACGTATAGCAACTTTTATATATGTGACAACACAATGAAAAAAATGCCATGAATTTGAAAGAGCAAAGGTATTGATACATGGGAGAGGTTGGAAGACGAAAAGGAAAGGAGAATGGATGCAATTATATTAGAATATCAAAAACTAAAAGAAAAAAGTTATTTAAAAAGGGACTTTGGGAGCACATTCCCCATGGAGGGATACTCCCTTAGCCTAGAGGCAGGAGGGAGGGCCTAGTCCCTACTCCAAATGACTTGACAGATTTTGTGGACCCCTCCTGGAAGGCATCACCCTCCCTGTGGAGTGTGTGTGTGTGGGAATGGGATGGGAGTGTGGTTGGGGGGCATGGGAGGAAGAGAGGGAGAGGGAACTGGGATTTCTATGTAAAATATGAAAAAATTAATAAAAAAGGTTCATGAGAAAGGACTTCCTCAGAAAATGCTAATTTTCTTTGTGGAGTTCTTTATTTAGAAGTTTTTTCTTTCATTTTATGTACCAACCACAGTTTTCCTTCCCCCTCCTCCTCCTGCTTCTCCTACCTTCCTCCCACCCAATCTCTCATGTACTCCTTAGTAAGGGTAAGGCCTCTCTCTCATGGGGAGTCAACAAAGTCTGTCATTTCATTTCAGGCAGGACCAAGCCTCACTTCTCGCATCTAGGCTAAGTAAGGTATCCATTCCTACACAGAGATTAGACTCCAAAAAGCCAGTTCATGCACCAGGAATAAATCCTAGTTCCATGGCAAGTGTCCTCATAGACTGTCTGTCCAAGCACATAACTGTCACTCACATTCAGAGGGCCTAGTTTGGTCTCATCCAGGTTCTCCAGCTGTCAGTCTGTAGTCAGTGAGCTCCCACTAGCTCAGGTCAGATGTCTCTGTGGGTTTCTCCATAATGATCTTAACGAAGATGCTAATTTTCTTTAATGAATAATATGAAATCTTGTTGATTTCTTTTGCACTAATTTTACATTTCTCTGAAACTTCAGAAAAATAATTATAGTTGTACTACATTTTCTCTCTCTTTCTCTCTGGTGTCTACATGTTTATGTAGATATGATTGTCCATGTACGGTGTGTGTGTGTGTGTGTGTGTGTGTGTGTGTGTGTGTAGACCAAAGGTTTATATCAGGTGTCTTTATCACTTGCCCACCTTATGTTTTGAGACAGGGTTACTTACTGAATCTGGAGCTGACTAATTGGCTAGACTGTCTAACCTGAGCATTCGAGAATATTGTTCTACTCTCAATTCTGGAGTTACAAGCATATGTCACAATGCAACTGCACCCGGCTTGTTTGGGGTTATTTTGAACATGGATGCTAAGGATCTGAACTCAGGACTTCATGCTTAAAATCAGATCCTCATGTTTATACAGCAGGCATTTTACTGAGTTACCTTCCCAGCTCCCACATTCATTTTCATTAATAGGCCGATTGGTGGCTGCTTGAAATATATACCCATGTCTTAAGTATTAGAACTTGTAAATGTGGCCTAATTTAGAATAGGAGCCTTTGTAAAAATTAATTTAAGAATCTCATTGTGAGATCTTTCTGGATTATCCACTGGGCCCTAAATATAACGACAAATGTCATTATATGAGACAAAGAGGGGGAAATGGGACAAAAAGCAGACAGACCTGTGAAAATGGAGTCAGATTGGAATGATGTGCACAAAAACTAAGGCATGTAACCAGAATCTAAAACTGGCAAAGAAGTTATCTACAGCCTCTACAGGAAGTATAGCCTTGGTAACAGCTTGCTTTTGAATTGCTGGTCATTTGAATTGTGAAAAACTGTTTATTTTTCCTGGCTTTCAACGTTGTGGTAGTTTGTTATCATAGCCACAGGAAACTAATACTGCTTGCCAGTTGGTTCCTTGCTGTTACTGAGCTTCTGACTAGGGGTGGGTCTGTTTGGCTTTCCTCAGTATTTCTCCACTGTCTTCACCATCTTCAAAGGACCATGCTGAGAGCTCTGCCTCCAATTTACTGCCCATTTCAGATAGCTTTGTCTTGTCTTTTCCACTCATCTTTTCTTTGTTCCTATTTGTGAGACCTTCCTTTTGATCACTCCACCTGTAGTGACTTCACCTGTCATGTGGTCTACCTGTCATATGAGAGCATGTCCTCCAGATTTGACAATTGAACACTATTATTTGACACCCTCATAAAAGGGCCTAAGCTCTCTGTGTTTTCAAAGGAGATTCAGTGACTTTGATCATTGAAAATGTTTGCAGTAACTTAACGAATCCCTTAGATGACACCTGTACTCAGACTACTCCGAACAATTCCTATCCCACTAGGAGAGAAAGGAACATTCCTTAAAGCATATGGGAAGAAAGGTCTCCTCAAATACTAGCTGTAGAGAACTTGCATGTTTTTGTTGTTTCTATTTTCTAATGAATTGGGGACCTGCCACAGTCTGTCATGGCAGCCTCATGTCCTGTGTCTTGGTGTTCCAGAGATCCATATGCATTGTTGGTTATTTGCTATTCTTCACCCCAGGTCTTTGTTCACACTCTCTTCTCTGCTTGGATCAAGTTTCTCCTCTTCCTGGACTGTGAAAACTGATTCACTGTCTTCTACTCCCTTAGTGTTTCAGGGTTAGCTTAAGACTCACCTTTAAGAACACTTTCCTGATCCCTGAGCCTGTGCTCAGTACCAAGCCTGTCCTCTCGTGTTTCTATGGTCCCATAGCTTCCTCTTTATCTCTGATCTACTCTCAATGGGCAGGTGTGATATCTTTATTAAAATGGGGCATTTTAAATTTCGTGTTCATTTACAATAAGGTCTTTACAAAACAAAAGAAAGGGAAGAATGGGAGATGGAATGAACTAAACTGTCTAAGAATGGAATATTTTCTGTGGATGAATAATCCCTGTAAAGAAAGGAAATAAACATGCCACTACCTGGAAACACCTTGTTTTCTGTTTACTGGATTTGTATGCAAAATTCCCTAAGTCAAACTCTAATTTCCTTTGCAACAAAAAATGGAAGAAGCTGATGATAAGGTGAATAGAGGAGTCTCAAACAAGAAATGCTTGTATAGAAATGATTTATTTGATACTTCTCTACTATGTTCTGAACTACTCCTAGAGAGAACAATCTGGATTCCCTGTGGTTATTGTAATGATTAGCTCCTTAATTATTTGTGCAATGGACAAGTGGCTGTGTTCCTCATGACCGTATGCTTTTGGTTCAGAAGCTATGAAGCAGAGACAGAACACATGCTTTGGAAGTAGATCTGCCCATTGTTAGGATTGCGGTCCTGGAGCCCTTTAAACAAGACCTCTTTGTCACTCATGTCAGAAACATAAACACATGACAGGAGTTTTAGCAGCACAGAATGGGAAAAAGCAGATATGCTAGCTTGTTTTCAGTCTAGTACCAATAAAATTGCTGTGTGCTGGGATGTGATAAGGATACCACACACAATGGTGGAAATCAATGCAAAGCCCCTCTACGGTCAATAAACAGAGTGGTGCCAGGGCAAATTTTGCTAAGAGACCAACCAATCAACTTTGATCCCCACAGCCTTCCAAAGAAGGCCCAGGATTTCAGGAATAACTGATGGAAGGTAATGCACATGGGCACCATCAGGCTATATTGGTCATGTTAAAGGAAGCTGACAGCATTTTGACCCTTGAGCACAAAATCTGAAAGCAGCCTCATAATTGTTTGTTCCCTAACAGAAAAGGGCCAACGTATTAATTTCCAGTCTTGAGGTCCTGGGGCCATGACAAATGTTGTCTTAGATCTGAGTCTAAGAAAGTTGTGTCTGGAAGAATAATATAATTTATAGCTAGGAATGGAGAAAGGGGGAGTATTGACCAAATGGGTCAGGACCCTGAAAAGCAGTGTTGTCTGAAGCTACCTAAGTGCAAGGAACAAAGAGGAGAAAAAGATACAAGGGATTGAAATTAGTGCTCCAAATAATTTCTTTAGTACAGTCTTCCTCTATATTCCCTGGCATGCTTCACTGGGCAACACACACACACTCTCAAGGATACTATTCCCAATTCCACAGGCTGGTTATATTAGCTCATGGCTAAAAACCATGAACAATACAATGTTTCAAGTTGAGAAGATTAGAGAATGTTAAAGGGCAAATACGAAGACTAATGATGCACCTTTCATAAAGCATACAGTACCGTATACTTTAATTCAATGAATGTGTTCTAAACTGATAAATTAGAGGAACTCTAATTATAGCACAGAGGAGTGCAAGTCACATGTTGCATCAAATGCTCTCAGTAAATATGTAATATCTCATCTGGAAACATAAAGGTATAGGAAGCAACTGAAAACCATGGGTCACATTTCTGTAACAAGTGATATAGAGGAAATGAGACTGGAAAGATAAGTAGAGGTGTACTTCAAAGTTAATCAGACAGGTCTCATTATGAACACGAGTTATTTTTATTGCATCATATAGAACATCATGGAAACATCGAAGGAGTTAGACCACTGTATTCTAGTAGGGATTATGTGTGGTAGTAAGAATGAAGAAGCATTATTGACAGATCAGACAGTTCTATTGATGTCTTGGTAACAGATGGAATGTTGTGAATGAAGTGGAGAGAAAACAGATTAGATATGGCAGGATTGGGTGACAAGTTGAATACTAACACTCATAAAAATATGTAGCATCATTGTTTCACAAGGAATGAAAGTTTTGTGGTTTTTGAATGTTTGTATTGCAGTGTTGGTTAAATGTCTGAGTGAAGATATAAAAAATGTAGTTGGAAATGTGAAAGAGAACAAGAATTAATTTTACGGTAACATCTCCCATAGATCTATCTACTCTCTCTGTCCCAACACTTGCCTCCTTCAATCTGCAGCTATTTGTGCTATCAGTTTTTGTTAGCTCTATGCTGAGAAAGACCCTTGAGTATCTGGGAAAAAAACTACAGGTTTATAATACTTTAAAAAAAAATCAGTTAACCTATGGTTGGACGACAAATGGCTCACATTCAGAGAGGGGATCATGTTAGTCACTGAGTAGATGAAATGATTGGGAGAGTACAATGGACTGAATTGTGTCTCTAGAAGATCCTTATGTTGGAATCCTAACCCAAGTACTTCAGAATACAACCTTGTTTAGAGATAGAGTATTATCAGAGGCAATCAAGTTAACATAAAGTCATTAGGACAGATCCTAATGTAATATGAGCGGCACTTTTGTAAGAAAGGGTAAATTTAGAAATGTAAATACACATGTAGAGGGAAGATAGTATGAAGGGGCACATGGCTACACCAGTTAGAGGAGGCTGGAGCAGATTCTTCCTCAAAGTCTCAGAAGTAATCAATTAGTGAAGTGCAGTCATGAGGATGTGAGTTGGTGTCTTTAGCACCCATGTGGAAAAGCCAGATATGGTCACATATGTTAGAGGTGGATGGATGGAGACAGGAAGATTGGTGGGACTTCTTGGGGCTTGCTTCTTGTCTTCAGGTCTGTCAGAGAATCAGTACCAAGGCTACTACTATTGGAATTAACATGATAGGAAAGCAGAAGAGACAAAGAAGAAAGCATGGATTGGGTGATATTGGGCTTACTAGGAATATGGTTCAGTGATACAGCACTTGGCTAGCTCGTGTGAAGCCCATAGTTTAATTGATAGTTCCACCTCCATTACTCCCACAACAACAAAACCACCAAAGAATGCCAAAATCTGAGCATTATAGTATGCAGTCAGAGTTCTCACATAAATTGTGATTATTTTAACATAGGAGAGAAGTTTCTACTTGATTTAGAAATGTGAATCATATGTTATTGTATTGCCTACCCAACTCCAAGAGTGGTGCACGGATACTTTGCACATCAGGGAGTCAGCAAATAGACTACTAGTGGGTATAGAAACAGTTATGTTTGTTTGGGAAGGAGATAGTTAAGTCTGGCAGAGCACTGAATGTGTGGGTAGGCCAAAAAGAAATGTGGTAGAGAGAGTTTGCAAAACAAAAGAGAAGAGCAAGGATAAAATAGAAACCTAATAGAGTGAAATCCTAGAAGAGGGATGTGAAGAAAGGCACTAGGTAGGGTGGACTCAACCATGAGAAGGAGGCGTGCATTGTTCCCGCCAAGATGCATGTGAGAAGAGGGGAATAGAACTTCCATGTAATACTGTAGGGCAGGAAAATTTCCCTTTTTAAATAAAGTAATGCGTCTTTGTGATTTGTACAATCTCTTAGAAGTATGTTTACTTATTCTTTTAATTTAATTTTTTTCTTATTTTACATATTGGTCTCAGTTCCCTCTCCCTCCCACCCTCCCATTAACCCCAACAGCCCTCCCAGTCCCATTCCCCATCCACTCCCCAAGGAGGGTGAGGCCTTCCAGGAGGGATCATCAAAATCTGCCAAGTCATTTGTGGTAGGGCCTAGGACCTCTCTTGTGTCATAAGGTTAAGGGAGTATCCCTCCATGAGGAATGTGCTCCCAAAGTTCTTTCGTTGCAGCAGGGGCATATCCTGGTTCCACTGTCAGAGGTCCCTTAGACTGCCCAGGACTTCTAACTGAGACTCATATTCAGGGGGTCTGGGTGGGTTCTCTGCTGGTTTCCCAGCTATCAGTCTGGGGGTCCATGAGCTTCCCCTCATACAGGTGCTATCTCTGTGGGTTTTTCTGCAGCCTGGTCTTGACCCCTTTGCTCATCACATCTCCCTCTCTGCAACTGGATTCCAGGAGTTTAGCTCAGTGTTTAGCTTCTGCTTCTGCTTCCATCAGCTACTGAATGAAGGCTCTTGGATGGCATATAAGTTAGTTATCAATGTCATTGTGAGGAAAGGGCATTTAAGGTAGCCTCTCCATTATTGCTTAGATTGTTAGTTGGGGGCATCCTTGTAGGTCTCTGGACATTTCCCTAGTGCCAGATTTCTCTTCAAACCTATAATGGTTTCCTCTATTAAGGTATCTCTTTTCTTGCTGTCTTCTATTTCTCCCCTGACTCAGTCTTCCAGGCAGGAAAATTTCTTGTGATCATTATTAGCAATATTATTCTGAGACTTGACTTGTCCCTCTCTTCTTTTTTTCCAGATATCTATTTACAGTTCTTTCATATGAGAGTTCATACAGTTCCAGTACTTCCAAAATTAACTCAATATGATTAGTCCTTAGGACCAAATTAGCTTTCAAGAGTCTATTCCATTGCTCCCCCTTAAAGGAAAGGTTCAAAGTTGAATCAATATTCCTATTTCAGTACCAACAGAGTATCAGGGACTAGCAGTCTTGTTTTCCCTTTGGGAGCTACATTTTCTTGTTCATGTTTCTAGAGTCATACTTACCTATCTATTAGCATAGCATTACATCTGGAATATCAACCCTACTGGCTTAGAAGTCACTCTTCTGCTATGTTCATAGCTCAGAGTCATGAGACTCATGATTCTAGTAATTTAAAAGAACTTGACCAAGACCATAAAAACTTTCTGAAGGAGATTTTTTTCTCTGTTTTTTAGAAGCATGCACCCATGTTTGATTAGCCAGTCATCACAACCATTCTTCTGTTTCTTATGGCTAACCAACTCTTTCACTTCGCCTTTGACTTCTCTGTCCTGTTGTTTTCTTCAACTGAAGTACAATATTTAGGGAGGAATTCAGAAAAAGTGAAGTGTTGTTGAGTATTGTTCAACAAGCCATGATAGAAATGAAGAATATTATTATAATGTTCTACAGTCTTAATTTCAAATTTAACATATATTTTCTTTTTCCTATAAATGTGTCAATTGGCTAATGTATTCTAATAACTAGGACTATGTAATTAATATACTACTAAGTCAGTCTTGGTTTTCAAAGAACTCATGAACTAGAAAGAGGACTAGTGGGAAAGAAGAGGAGGGATGGAGATAGAGAGATAGAGATAGAGATAGAGATAGATATGTCTGTGTGAAGCTGATATTGCTTAAACTTTGAAGGTGTGGAAGGGAGGCAGAGTTGAAGAGAGAATGGTGCTTAAATCCAATCCATGAACAACAAGCCTCATGTATTAACTTTGTCTTAAGAAAAAAGAGTAAGTACCTTTTTCAATTAACCTGAACACTATAGACTACTGCCAGTGTCGAGAGAGAGATTTGATGCAGTCTCAGCTTGAGCGACTAAAAATATATACCATTTCTATTTGTGGTAGCATTGTATGATGTAGTAAATAAAAATTTAGGATATTTAGTAACTCTAGAATTTCTGATAAACAGAATGCTTTTACTATTAATTTTGTATACCTCAAGCAATATTTGGGCACTACTTATACTAAAAACTCATTTGTGTTCACTTAAAATTAAAATACCCAGTGTCCAGTTCAATTTGTCTTGTCAACCCTAATCCCTAAGGAATATTGTCTAGATGTGCTATCCTTTATGTTCGTGATACAGTGATCCAAGGACACCTGGATTCTAGCTTATGATTTTTATCTTTCCTTTTTTCTTCTTCAGCTCATTTCTTTCCAACCATCCAGCCTTTGAATTTTCTTATGGCAAGTAGTTTAGCTGTGATGTTTGCTTTCAGCTAAGACCATTCAGTCACTACCCAGGGGACTCATCTCTATAACCAAATATGGTCCTTGTCCCAAATTAAAAACAGTTATCTCCCTGAAAGGAGTTCTACAGCTAACTCAAAGTAGCAAGGCCTCCTTTCCTGATCCTAAGTATAGTTATGCAGGTAGTCATGGAGCAGCAACCCTCACAAGGGAGGGTTGACCCATTTTAATCACAACAATCAGCCCATTCTATTTTCCTGAGGTGAATAAACATATACACATGGCAACCTTTATTTGGGAAGATGGTACTATTCAAGCACTTCAGTCTTTCAGTTGATTCACAGAGCTTAGAATATTGGTACCCAGAGAGATTATCAATTTCTAGCCCATTTTCCCCCTGATTTTCATAGAGAGATTGAGGCAAAGAGAGATACTATGACATACTCAGCCCTTTGATTACACAGTGAATTCATATTAGCACTTGGATTTCTCCTGGATTGTCTCTGCTTTCCCTTGTCCGTGCCTTCCAGAACCTGCTAATGATTTGGCAAAAATGTTATCTCATTGTACAACCCCTTTCTATTTATGTATTATGTGATTAATTATGTATTCTAGTTACCAGTTTGATAGTTATTCTCCTGGGAGAATCTTAAGAAATATGTTCCTTCACAGGCCCTTATTCAGGTCTCTATTGGAATCATGTTCACCTCCGGCAACCAGAACTGGGCCTCTTTGCCTGGCCATTGGACTTATCCTGCTAAATAAGCAGATGCATAGTGATTATTAAAAGAAAACAGTAAGGGCTTTTTGTCCTCAGTCTCATTGTATAAAGGGAGGTATAAACACCCTCTGTGTTGAAACGGCATGTCTTTTCACCTGGAAATGAGGACAAATGGTTTTAAGGACAATAGGGGTATGCTATGTGGTCATACTGAAAGTGTTTAGACATTGCTAAGCTTCTCCTTCACCTCTTCTTGGAGTCATGCACAGAGGCAGTCACGGGGTGGAGAGTGTTCCCTTGTCTAGTTGTGTTTGGCTAAATTTCCTACCTCATCAGGTGTTTCTTGATTTTTGCTGAAGTCAAGAGACACTGCAGAAAAGCCTCACTTTTGCAGCAATGTTGCAATCATGAGCTTCCTGGTTTTGAACCTCCCTCTGTTGGTGAGAATAATCCACATGTGTTCTTCTCAGAAGCTGAGTAATTTAAAGCAAGGGAATTAGTGTTGCACGGTAATAAAATGCCTTCACTTACACCTAGTTAATGATTTTGCCTCTTAAGTACAGAAAGAGAAATGAATATTTCTTCTATTATCTGATCATTAACTGATTGCGGCTAAAAAAAGGAATACAAATTCTTGTGTGCTGTGTATTTTTATATGTAACACATTTCACATATGTGAAATGCAACAATTCAGACTGTCATTGTCTTGGTTTATCCTTTAGCATTTAAGAAAAATTCCCATGATGACTGAAATTGCAAATGCAGTAGAATGAGATAGAATGACCTGCTTCTGGCTAAGGCTTATTATATTTTGTTTGGTGCTTTTCATTGGCTGTGGGACATGAAAATCAGGTATCTGTTCCTGTTTGACTCATGCCCCATATAAGAACTCCTGGTACAGAGAAAGTATGCAATTCAATAACTGGAATGAATAAACAAAAGAGCCAGCAGATTATATTTCTTTAGTGCATATACTTTGAAAAATGTATTTTGTTAGCTCAGAGGAATTTTCTGTTTCTTTTTTTGTATTTAAGTGACTTTCTTGGTTTTGAAGATAATAAGTACATAGCTTCCAGATACACTGGGTGGTAATTTGCTGTTTGTGATTCCTAGAGCTTGAATTAATGGTGAAAACAATGAGAAATTAAATGTCATTCTCATAGAAAATGTTTTCTTTTTCTTTCTTTCTTTTTTTTTAAATACAAATGTGATCCTTTCTACAAGTTCAACTCTGCAGTATCCATCCATAATTTATGAAAGCTCCTTGGCTGAGGAATGAAGTAGGGCAATATATTGCAATTGTAACATCCTTTATCTGTGTTAAATATGTAACTCTCGTGCCATTTGATACCTTTATCTGTGTTAAATATGTAACTCTTGTGCCATTTGGATGGAAAAATGCAGATGTTCTGTATTTTCTGTATGCTACAATCATATGTTCTACCTGCTTTTCAATTGCTGTGCTAATTTTGAGGGATATACAGAGGTGATTAAGAAACGGTTTCTGACTTCAATCTGCTGATAGCTTATTAAGGAAAAAGAAATCATGAATACAAATGGTGTTGATGGGAAGCATGGATGAAGGCCACAGTTTGGGCTCTGTTTCTAATGGCATGGCTTTGAACTTAATATGTTTGAGTTTAGTCACCTGTAAATAATAGCTTGCAATGGTATGAAATAAAAATTATGATTCTAGGATTCCATAATATATATCATGGAAATGCATGGGCCATAAGAGCAGGGTCATTCCTATACAATTTACTGATGCCTCTTTAGCACTCATGGGGGAAGTTAGCATATAGGCTCTTCTGTTCTCTGAATGACCTAATGAGCAGAGACTGTGCTAGTCTAGCAAAATAGACTAGCAAAATAGGAGTAAAGAAAGCTTATTTTAGATTATATGATCAGTGAGAAGTTTATAGAGGAGGTAGTATTTGAAAGAGGTATAGGAATTTGCATCTAAGCTGGGTGTGGCAATACTTGTCTTTAATCCTAGCACTTAGGTCTACAGTGTGAGTTTTAGGACAGCCAGGGCTATGTGAAGAAACCCTATCTCAAAAACAAACAAATAACAAAAAAGGAATTTGCAAATGATTGCAAATGATTGGTGTTCAGGTTCTAGCTTTGCCACCTACATTCGTGTATGTCATCACTTGGAGTCCCTGGAGTGAAGAATGTGATGAAGATAAGAATCACATGACAGATTTACTATAACAATAGATGTATTGGTGCAGAGGAACTGAAACATTAGATGTAGAGCTAAATCTGTGAATTACTAAGTAGGAATAAGGCAATTTGAAGGAGCACAGAGGTATGAAATAAAATACCTGTCTGTCCTCCTAGGTCTGATTGGTGTATTTGTTTGCTGGGCACAGATTAGATGCCAACTATAAGATTTAGAGTTCACAGAAATACATGTGATATGATTTAGAATTTAAATGAGTGTAACTATACTGTATATATTGAGTTCGTAGGCAGAAAAAGAAATACAACATGGGTTCCACATTCAAAGTCTGTGACTTTCCCTACACTTAAGTTCACATTAGTTGTGAACACACAGAGGTCATACAAATTCAATAATGATTATAATATATATATATTTAGTTTTCAAGACAGAGTTTCTCTGTATTGCTTTGGAGCCTGTCCTGGAACTAGCTCTTGTAGAACAGGCTGGCCTCAAACTCACAGACATCTGCTTGCCTCTGCCTCCCAAGTACTGGGATTAAAGGCATGCGCTACCACCACCCAGCTATGATAAAGTATCTTGCTTGATCAGCTTAGCAGCATTCATATCTCCAAAACATCCCAAGAAGACAATGGTCATAATACCATGTTAGTATTTTAATTCTGTATCCCTAAAAGAAGAGCTACAGATGATTAATGATTTCTGAGATAGGGAAAAATCAGTTTTCTCCTGAGATGAGCCACATGATACTTAAGTCAATTTCAAAAGGTCAGCCCTAAACACATATGAGCAATACCAAATGATCTTAGCAGACTGCACTGACAATTAAAGAATAATATGCCATGAGTTTGAGGAGTGTGACGGGTGTGGGAAGAACTGAAGGAAGGGAGAGAATGATGTAAAACAATACCCATATAAGAAACTCTCAATAGACAAGATAGAATTTAAAGATGAGCAACAAAAGCAAAATTAACAAATGGCCCACAATAATTAAGAAACCCATGGGTTTGGAAGGGGTAGGTAGGGTCAGACACATTTCCTAGATTTGGGGCCCAGGAAAAGAGAGATGCTGTGAAAGAATGCAAATTTGTCAGGAGGAACTTTTCTTTTACATAATACTTTTATTGGTCATTGGGGAATTTCACATCAGGCACCCCAATCACACTTACCTACCAGTCCTACCAAGTATGCCCTCACCCTTGTGATCCCCCTCCCCCAAAAGAAAAAAAATGTTTAGTTTGTGTTGTCCATATACTCACTGGAGCGTAGCCAAACTTCCAGTGACCAGCCTCTTAAAGAAAACTGAGTCCTT
Organism: Cricetiscus sungorus; assembly: GCA_030556225.1. Taxonomy (NCBI): domain Eukaryota; kingdom Metazoa; phylum Chordata; class Mammalia; order Rodentia; family Cricetidae; genus Cricetiscus; species Cricetiscus sungorus. Next base: position 12,020,986 of record JANBXA010000726.1, read on the forward strand.
CCTCACCTGCACCCCTGGCAGGAGCCATCAATTGTGCTGAGCACCCTTCTGCATTCTTACCATAATTTAAAGAGTTATCTTCAATGGCTTCCTATTTAGGATGTTACTTTCTTTTGGGTGGGGGTAAGGATTGCCACTGAAGCGTTTTATGTCCCTCTTTTTAAAGTGTGAGTCATCCATAGCACTGCAAAAGCAGCTTCCTTGCCCTTTATAGTCAGTGGAGCATGGAGCATGATCTCCCACATGGTTTCTGGTGACAGTATGGATCACGGACACCCATATGGTCTCCATCTAAGGAAGATGTTATACATGCCTAGTTTGACAGTGATGCATGGATGAATTTGACCTGTAAGAAGCCAGTAGAGGAAGGATTTGTCAGAAATAATACTTTTGAGGGTCATTTTCATGGAGCCCATAATGAACATGAAGTAAGTTGTATAGTGTCATCTTTCTTTTCCAGTTATTATGGCTCTTGGTATGTTTTCAAATCCTAATAGGCATATAAGAAGCCTTGAAGAGTAACTATGCTAGGAAGATTTCCTACGTGTTTTGCATGGACTTTCTCATTTAATCCTCACAAAAGTTGGTGCAGTGAGCAATATTATTATTTACATTTTACAGGTAAGAAAAATGTCAAAATATACATAAAATTAAGGCAATTCACCAATTCAATCTATATGATTCTGTCATTCAAGTACATAGGTCTTTCTTGAGTAGGGTTGTTCACATAGATCTAAAATTTAGATAAACACTTATTTTGAAAGTATAAGTACACCCCTTTCCAAATTTGGCATGTGCTTATGCTAGAAATTATTCATCATTGAACTGAAATTCAACTTGAATTTTAGTATATGTAGGAGTCCTGGATTTTCATTTGGTGAAGCTGGCAGGCTCATTTCTGCATCATTTTTTTTTCTAGATTATTTTGCAACCATAAGGGAGTGGGTTGTCACTAAAGAGACCAAGGAGTAGAATTATGAGTTGACATGCAATGGGAACAAGTCCATTATGAGCGTGGAGACTGAATGAGAGACTTCAGGTGAGAGGGATGGTACAGGATGAGATAACCATGCAGTATATGTTTTCTCTGTTCTAGGTATTTCTTCTTACTTATTGGTCCCACTTTCTCTATGGAAAATTGGCTAAGTATCCTATCATTTGGATGTTATTTTCCTCATTAAATCAGTTAAGTTCTTTACCTTACCATATGTGTGTTGATAGGGTTTAAGAAAAAATTCCAAACAGTACTAACTTAAAAACATTCCACTATTTTTTTGTTGATAATATTTTTATTTAAATTTGCAACAAGCTTGTTTTACATGTCAGTTCCCTTACCCTTCCCTCCTCCTCTGTCCCTGTCCCAACCTTCATCCCCTTTCTGCTCCCCAGGGATGGTGAGGCCATCCATGGGGGAATCTTCAAAGTCTGTCATATCATTTGGAGCAGGGCCTCGGCCCTCCCCCATGTGTCTAGGCTGACAGAGTATTCCTTTATGTGGGATGGGCTCCCAACATCTATTTGTATACTAGGAATAAATACTGATCCAATACCAGAGGCCCCACAGACTGCCCAGGCCTCCTAACTGACACCCACATTCAGGGGGTCTGGGTTGGCCCGATGCTGGTTTCCCATCTATCAGACTGGGGCCCATGAGCTCCCGCTTGTTCAGGTCAGCTGTCTCTGTGGGTTTCTGTAGCCTGATTTTGCTCATCACTTTTTCCTCTTTGCAACTGGTTTCCAGGATTTCAGCTCAGTGTTTAGCTGTGGATGTCTGCTTCTGTTTCCATCAGCTACTGAATAAAGGCTCTAGGATGGCATATAACATAGTCATCAATCTCATTATAGGGGAAGGGCATTTAAGGTAGGCTCTCCAATATTGCCTAGATTGTTAGTTGGGGGCATCCTTGCAAGTCTCTGGACATTTCCCTAGTGCCAATTTTCACTTCAAACTTATAATGTCTCCCTCTATTATGGTATCTCTTTTCTTGCTCTCCTCTATTCTTTCCCTGACTAAATTTTCCTACTCCCTCGTGTCCTCCTCTCCCCTCCTCTTCTCTCCTTCTCTGTCTCCTAACTCCCTCTTCCATCCCCCATGCTCCCAATTTGCTCAGGAGATCTTGTCCTTTCCCCTTCTCTGGGAGACCCTGTATGTCTCTCTTAGGATCCTCCTTATTTCCTGGCTTCACTGGCAGTGTGGATTGTAGGCTGGTAATCCTTTGCTCTGTGTTTAAAATCCGTGTGTGAGTGAGTACATACCATGTTTGTCTTTTTGTGACTGTGTTACCTTACTCAGGATGGTTTCGTCTACTTTCATCCACTTGCCTGTGAATTTCAAGATTCCATTTTTTTCTGCTGTGAAAGCCCTGATATTAACCCACACACCTACAAACACCTGCCTGAATTTTGACAAAGCAGCTAAAATTATACAATGGAAAAAGAAAGCATCTTCAACAAATGGTGCTGGCATAACTGGATGCTGAATTGTAGAAGACTGCTATCACCATGCACAAAACCTTGATCTAAATGCATCAAAGACCTCAACATAAATTTAGCCACACAGAACCTTTTAGAAGAGAAAGTGGGAAGGACCCTTGAACAAATTGGTACAGGAGACTACTTCCTGAACATAACTCTAGTAGCACAGAAACCGAGATCCACCATTCTTATGTATAAGTAGTCATATTTGCTAAACATGCTCAAGTGAATTTGAAAATAGAGTTTAAATATTTAGTGTTTCTGGTTCACATGACTTGAAGAGATTAAAAAAAACTATGGCCTGACAGGTATGGGAAGATAAAGATTCTGCTTGATTCAGATCAGCTCTCATAATCTGAGCTTCTCTCTCTCTCTCTCTCTCTCTCTCTCTCTCTCTCTCTCTCTCTCTCTCTCTCTCTCTCTCTCTCTCTCTCTTTCTCTCTTTCTCTCTTTCTCTCTCTCTTAGCCTCAGGATGCAAGGGTTGTTTACCCGGCAAGATACCTGTCTCTTCAGAGACCAATATTGGCTAGAACAAAGTAGTTTTTTCTCTGTTTGAAATAGTTCTCAGAAAAGCCCACATCTTGGTCAACAAGTGATGGTTTTCGAACTCATAATGAAGCTACTTTATACCATGAAAGTGCTATGAAGGAAATCTTTCAAAAGCAGCAAGAGACATTGCTGTGTTGTTGCATTTTCTTTCTCATGCTTTCATTTGTACTTTCTTTCTTTGAAATTACTTAAATGAAGCATTGCATCAGATGAAAAAAATAAGTGAAGGCATTGTGAGTGGAATTATGTCTTGTAAGGCTCATGCACTTTTTCTGCTGGATCTCTTTGAGCTGATTTTAATTGTGTAAGCTTATGCTCTTCCTTTTGTGGCTTAACTCAAAACTTAGAATTTCTAGCCAGATATTTACTCTAGAAATGGCAACATGGAGAGGTGGCTGTTTGTGACTTTATTGAGTATAGATGGTACCACTTCTCTGGACTTTTCTCTAGAAAGCTTGGAGTTGTGGTTAATGACTCTGCAAGTGGGAAGTTTAAGGTCATCCTTCATTTTCTCTCAGAATAGGGGCACAAATGTCTTTAATGTCATCACATTCTATGTTATCTGCTTTATACCATCAGAGAGCATAGGGAGACAGTGCTGGTAACTTGTTACCAGCTCTGGGCTTCTCACTGATAGGGGTTTGCTTCTTATTTAGACAATAGATTTAACCTCTTCTCTTAAAACCTATTTGTTAATAAAATTATTATTAATGTAATTGATACCATCATGTGCATGTGCAGTCAACATTATCACTGATGATAGCTCAAGGACAGACCCAAAGTAATTATAATTATTTCCTATTGAATATGATTGTGGAAGTAAGGCAGCATCACTGCTTTAAGAAACATATCATATCTGCAGTCATATCAATGATTTGTTTTTGTTAACAAATACCAAAAAAGAGTTCCATGTTAATGCTAAAATTTATTTAGTTAACTTTTGTGTGCTACTATGGGCCTTTTTTTTTTCTTTGTGATCATCAGGAATCATAAGAGCTTTCCTTCCTTATGTGGAATTATTTTAAAATATTTCATGCAACATTTATTTATTTGTTTTACATCCCAACCACAGTTTCCCCTCTCTCCCCTCCTCCCAGTCCCCCATTATCTCCCTTATGCCCAGCCTTCCTCTTCTTTTGTTTCTCTTCAGAAAAGGGCTGACTTCTCATGGATATCAGCCAGCCATGGTATATCTTGTTGCAGTGAGACTAAGCACTTCCTCTCCTATTAAGGCTGGATAAGTTAATCCAATATGAGGAATGGGTCCCAAATCTGGTAAAAGAGTCAGAGCCTTTACTGTCACTGTCACTGTGAGGAGTCCCACAAGAAGATTAAGCTACACAACTGTAAAATATATGCAGAGTGCTTATGAAGGCTCCCTGGTTGTTGGTTCAATGTCTGTGAATTCCTATGAACATGGGTTCATTGGTTGTGTGAGTTTTCTTTCAGTGTCTTTGACCCCTCTGGCTCCTACAATCCTTTATTCCCCTCTTCTTCAGAATTCCCTGAGCTCCATTTAACGTTTGGCTGTGGGTCTCTGCATCTATTTCTATCAGTTCTTGGATGAAGCCTCTCTGATGACAGTTGGGCTAGGCACCAATCCATGAGTACGGAAGGACAACATTAGAAATCATTTCATTGACTTTTTGCCAGTTGTGTTTGGTTCTATCCTAGGTCTCTGGGCTATCTCATCTCTGGATCCCGGCACTCAGGGGTGAGCTCCTTCTCAAGGTTTGGATCCTCAGCTGAGCCAGTTATTGGTTAACCACTCCCACAATTTCTGTGCCACCCTTACTCCAGTACATCTTGTAAGCAGAACAAATTATAGATCAAAGTTTTTGTAGCTGGGGTGATGTCCCAATCCTTCCACTAGAACTTTTGCCTGGGTACAGGAGACGGCGGGTTTAGGACATGTATCCCCATTGCAAGATGTCTTAGCTGGGGTCACCCTCATAGATTGCTGGGAGTTTTCATTGCACTTGGTTTCTAGTTTGTCCCAGAGATGCCCCCAGATTCATGCAATATACTTTGATTATATTCTTTTACCTTCTTCAAGTCCTCCCAGATTTTCCCTACCTCTCTACCCACCCAACTTCATGTTCTTTCTCTCTTTCAAAAGATAAGAACTAACCTTTTCCAAGAAAACATAAAGAACAAAAAACACAGAAGACAAAACGCAACAAAAATATAACAACAGCAATAACAATGAAAACACACATAAAAAATCATGGAGTTTTTTTTTTTGTGTGTGTGTGTGTGTGTGTGTGTGTGTGTGTGTGTGTGTGTGTGTGCGTTAGTTAACTTCTGGGCACCGGCTCTGCCCTAGAGTGTGGTTAATATATCCAGTCATTCCACTGGAGAGAAAGGATCTTCTCTTTGCCAGCAGGTATCAGTTGCAAATAGCTTCTTGGCTAGGGGTGGCACCCCATGTGCACTTCCCCTCTCAGTGCTGAGACCCCGACTGGTTTGAATTTACAGGGGTCTTGTGTATGAAGTCATAGCCTCTGTGAGTTCATATGCACAACAGTCCTGTTGTGTCCGGAAGTCTTTGTTTCTTTGGAGTCATCCACCACCTCTGGTTCTTACCATCTTTCTCCCTCCCCTTTCACATAAACCTTGAGCCTTGATGGGGACGGTCTTGATAAAGGCATCTCATTTAAGGCTGAGCCCTTCAAAGTTTTTTACTCCCTGCACATTGCACAGTTTGGAGTATCTGTGTCAATTCCAATCTAGTGTAAGACGATTCTCTGATGAGGGTTCAGTGATTCACTGATCTCGGCAGTTATCAGCATGCCATTGCCAAGTGAGCTCAAGTCATAGTTTATCTATTTAACTTAGAATAAGAAGTTTATTTTGTTTCCTGTTCTAGATAGAATATGGTAGAAATCCTACAGTCACCATTATGTCATACAAGGTATGAATATTTAAATGGTTAAATACCTATCAGTTTTTATTGTATTAGTCTCAGGTGTTGACTGGTTTATATGGGAAGTTCTGGAGTGTTTTACTACTATGTTTTTCTATTTTTACTTGGTTTCCTTTATTGACTATACATAACCTATGTATTACCCAGATTCCTCTTCTTTTTAAAATTTTTTTACTTCTTTTTTTTCTTATTTTACATATTGATCCCAGTTCCCTCTCCCTCTCTCCCTTCCTGTCTCCCTCCCTCCCATTCCCCGACTACCTTCCCATCCCACCCCCCTCACTCCACAGGGAGGGTAATGCCTTCCAGGAGGGGTCAACAAAATTTGTCAAGTCATCTGGAGTAAGGGACTAGGCCCTCCCTCCTGCCTCTAGGTTAAGGGAGTATTCCTCCATGGGGAATGTGCTCCCAAAGTCCCTTTGTGCACCAGGGATACATCCTGGTTCCACTGTCAGAGGTCACTTAGACTGCCCAGGCCTTCTAGCTGAGACCCATGTTCAGGGGATCTGAGTTGGTTCAATGCTGGTTTCCCAATTATCAGTCTGGGGTCCATTAGCTCCCCCTTGTTCAGGTCAGCTGTCTCTGTGGGTCTCTGTAGCCTGGTCTTGTCCTCCCTCTCTGAAATCTGGATTTCAGTTCAGCTCTGTTTAGCTGTGGGTGTCTGCTTCTGTTTCCATCAGCTACTAGATGAGGGCTCTATGATGCTGGATAAGTTAGTCATCAATCTCATTATCAGGGAAAGGCATTTAAGGTAGCCTTTCCACTGTTGCTCAAATTGTTAGTTGGGGTCATCCTTGTAGGTCTCTGGACATTTCTCCAGAGTCACTTTTCTCTTCAAACCTATAATGACTCCCTCTTTTATGGTATCTCTCTCTTTTTTTCCTGTCATCTATTTCTCCCCTGACTCAATCTTCCTAGTTCCACATGCTTTCCTCTCCTCCCCTTCTTTTTCTCCTAGCTTCCTCTCCACTCACTGCTCCTCCCACTCCCAATATGCTCAGGAGATCTTGTTCCTTTCCCCTTCTGTGAGGGACCTTGCACGAATCTCTTAGGTTCCTCCTTGTATCCTAGTTTCTCTGGCGCTATGAATTATAGGCTGGTGATCCTTTGCTCTTATTAGAGTCAATTTAGTCATTTCAAACTAAAATTTCTTTGCCATTTACATGTATACATAGGACATTTTTTATGAATTGAAATTGTTCTTTACCACCTTTACCCATGTGTATAATCTTTTTTAATTGTTCTTACCCCTTCTCTCTCATCTTCTTCCTTTCCCTGTCCAGGCATCCTATTCTTAGCTAAACCCATTCTTACATTTATGTCTTTTGGTTATGTTTGTATCTTTCTGGGTTTGACGGGTTCATCTGTGTGGCCATTGAACTAAAACTATCCCCTGGCATTTTATGGGTTCCCCAGTAGATATACCACTGAAGACAACATCTTTCTTTCAGAACCTATCAATCAGTAGCCAGTAGTTCAGCAGTAAGGAACAGGATTCCATGAGCCCCTTTTTCAACCATGATTGATCATTGACTGGCCTATTTTGAGCTGGCCCAGAGCTAGGAACTGGAGTTTCTGGAATCACAGGATTTTCAGAGGAACTTTTAAAGTGCTAACTTTTAAAAACTCTTATTTCATTAAATTAAATTAAAGATGTTTTTGACATAATTGTAGGATCATATGCAGTTGTAAGAAATAGCACAGACAGCTTCATTATCTCCAGTTTTTCTAATTAAAAAAATTAGAATGCATTGTCAAACCTAAGATGATGACATTTCTATAATCAGCATGCACAATAGTTCATCATATACTCATGAGGATGTCTCATATTGTTGTGTTATATTTGTATCTTCTTTCCACCTCCATTCTTCTGCAATTACTCACAAGGGTATATAACCAATTCCTATTGTAAATTAGGTGGAGTTCTTTTTATCTTAATCGATCCATGGTGCAATAAATTGTCAGCAGAAAACAACTATATTCTATTGGTTTCTAACTATGGGAGTACTTAGTTACATGTAGTAAATTTCAGGCCTGTTAAGTAGCAGAGATCTTTTGAAATTATATTTAAACTAATCTTTGGTGCTAAAGAAGTGAGGGGCCTTTCAATGGCCTTTTCAGAGGTCATGTGTTGAGGAACAGGTGGTAGAAATTGTGGAGCATCTCAAGAGAAAAGCTAGAATTATTGGCTCTATTTCAATGACATGCCTATCCTATAAGGAACCACAGTTTTGAACAATGTAAAGTGAATTTCTTTTTGACTTTAGCTTATATGAAAAACTTGAAGTTCCAGTCTTCATAAGTATATGTAATGGGGAGCACATGCCAAACAGTGGTGATATTGTTAGGCCAAGTCGAGGGTTTCTTTTGGAGAACATGCTGAAGTATTAGCTGTATGCATTTAGAACAGGATCCAACCTACTGTAAGAGGGGCTGTTCAGTAGTAGAGTTGGGTGTGGCAGGCTAGAAGCACTTATATCTAGGCAGAAATGAGACAGAAGGCTATAAAAATAGAACTCACCAATAAAGGAGGGCTCCAAAACCATTTTGACTTTCAAGCATTCTAAACCTTAGCTCCACTCAGTATGTCTTTGCATTTACTGGGTATGAAGTTATAGAACATATGTAGAACTTACATAGCTATATAGTTGTAGATCTTATATAATAAGGCTAATATGCCCCTAGTTGTTGGTATATATAAAAATATCAAGCAGAACTAGGGTCATAAAAGACAGGGTTGATTTCATTTTCTTGTATTGGTGCTTGGAATTGAACGCAGAATCTCAAGCCTACTAAACATGTGCTCTATCCTGAGCCATATGTTCAGCTCTACCCCTCACTTTTGACATGCCTGAAGCTTTCAGAAGTCTCTGTGCTCTGGTCAGTATTTGTTTTAGTATGTAACTTATTCCCCATATAACTTATTACTAGGGATTACAGTTGAGGAATGATACACAGATGGCCAGGTAGATAGATGATGCATAGACAGACAGCAACAAAGCTCAGCACTGCAGCAGAAGGCAAAGACTAACACTATTCAATGTGAATATTTATCTACAGAGAGTAAGTCAGAGAACATTTAACACCCAAGATAGCAGTAACCAAATGATGTCATTGTGAGCAATATCTGTGATCTGGATAATCCTATAGATATTTGAAAAATCTGCATATTTTGCTTAGAATCAAAAAAGTTTATAACATCTTTAATTTATGTAGTAAGATATCAAAATATTATTGTAACCTTAACCAGTTATAAAAATCTCAGGAGGATACAATGAATTAGAATGTGACCTACAATCAAGAGTGAACAGTCATAAATCAAAAGAGGGAGATTATTTTGGGAACAAAATTGATTTGAATAACAAAGGCAAATGTAATTTTTTGACTGAAATATACACTTGAAAGTATTGGTTCACTGCTCATGTAAGACATGAGACAAATCAAGGGTCCAAGTCTTATCAAAAAGAAATTTGATTTTAGACTTCCGTTATCACTTTGATTTTCAAGAACTTATTCTTTGTTTCCCTGTCACTGTTACTCTTGTGCTTTGTTGTATCAGGCTCTCTTTTGGGCCACCAACCAGCTCCCAAATCAAGATGCTGAGACTTACTATTAGTTATGAATGCTCTGTATTAGCTTAGGCTTATTTCATGAACTCTTATAACTTAAATTAAACTGTTTTTCTTCATCTATGGTTTGCCTTGGGGCTTTTTACCTTTCTTTCATTCTGTGTGTCCTACTCCATGTCTGTCTGTTAGACAGATGCCTAGCTGGTGCTGGGCATCTCCCTGTCTTTATTCCTCATTCTCTTTTCCTTATTTTCTCTCTTCCTACTTATTTTCTCTGCCCACCAGCATGGCCTATCCCTCTACTGTCTAGGTATTGGCTATTCCCTTTATATTAAACCAATCAGATGCCTTAGACAGGCATGGTAAAATAGCAAAACATCTTTAAATAAACAAATGAAGCATAAACAAATGTAACACATCTTTGCCAAGTTAAAGTAATATTCCATAACACTTTGTTGAATTTTTTTCTAAGTTTGTCTGATTTCTTGAAATACAAGACATGAAATACATGTCTTGTTCAGGTATTCCATCTCTCCCAAACTGATCCTCACAAGTTTAGACCCCAGAGAAGGAAGTAGGATGTCTGGCTGGGTGGAGAATAGCATGGCTTTTAAAATGAGTCCAGTCATATATTCTCATCATTTTAACACACCATCTATGTATGCTAATGACAATATAAAGAATAATTATTATTAGTCACACAGAGTTCAGTGTTTTGTCCTGGTACTTTGTTTCTGGGTAGATTCTTTCTAAAAGCTGGCTCAATTATGTAGCAGCTTTCCTCTTGTGATGCTGTTATCTTCCATGATCACCACAGAAGGGAAACAAAGTGGTGTGTTTGCTATTTTTCTGTTGTTGTGACCAATGAAACTTATAGAAGGAAATTTTTATTTGGGTTCACAGTTTCAGAGGGTTAAGAGTTCAGCATAGATGGGAAAGTCCCACAGTAGGCATCTGAGGCAGAAATCTGAGAGATCACATATTTATTTCCATACATAGACCAAAAGAAGAGAGTGAACCGGAAATGGAATGAGGCTATGGGCTCCCAAAGCCTGCCTCTAGTGATGTACTTCTTCCATCAAGGCTGTACTACTTCTTCAAATACTAGCATCAGCTGGAGAGCAAGTGTTCAAATAGCTGAGGTTATGGGGGACAGTTACCATCCAAACCACCACAGATAACATACTCAACATGATACACATGTCATTTATCTTTTCCTTCTACTGGCCACCAATAGTCACATGTAACCATACAGATGCAAGAGTAACTAAGGAATGTAGCTACTGGCTATGCTGCTTCATCTCAGTGACTAATTATACTTTAGTGCACCTCTAGCTATTTCTGACTCACTACACTTTGAAAGCATTTATCAAAAATGCCTTGGTTAAGGCCAAGCATGGTGACACATATGTTTAATCCCAGTACTCAGAAGGAGAAGCACACAGATATCTGTGACTTTAAGGCCAGTCTGGTCTACATAGTAACTTGCAGGACACCTAGGTCTACATTGAGAGACCCTGTCTCAAAAAAAAAAAAATAAAACAAAACAAAAGGCCTCAGTTGCCTACTGATCTGCAAGGGACCTGTTTCGTTTCCTTTATTAGGTATAATTCTTTCTCAAAGCAAAGCCTCCTACAAGAAATGTGATGGATAGCTGGTAATTGTGGTTCTGAAATTATTTCTACCACTCAGGAAGCTTGTGAATTGTAAATCAGCCTGAGCTATAAAATGAATTTTTGAAAAGCCTGGAGTATTTATTAATACACTGTTTCAAACAGACAAACAACCAGAACTAAAGCAAATAACAAAATTTGCAAAGCAAAAACAGAGAAATACACTCTTTCTTCCATTAAACAGTATATCTGGATAACAGTAGATACTCCTTATAAGTAGATAGCTGTATCATCTTATTGCTTATGTTTTCTGGAGCCAGAAATATCCCCACTAAAATTGAATCATTACTAATGGAAAACAAATGCTGCATGATCTCATTTATATGTGAAATCTAATAATGTCAGACTCAACCAGAGTAGTTGGTAGTTGGCAGTTGTTGAGAGAGGGGAATGGGAGATGTGTTTCATTGTACAAATTTAAATTTATAATTAAATAATTTTTCATGACTGAATGTACTACAAGGAATCTATAGTTACTAATGATGACATTTACTAAGGGAATTGATTTAAGCTGTGTGATGTAATGGATGTATTGATTAGCTTGATTGAGGTAAATGTTTCACAATGTATAGTATCCATGTAACAAAACACCAAATTGCTCCCTCAATAAATATACTTAATTAATTATACTTAATAAAACTAGATTATCACTGAGAATATAACCAATAAGTATCAGAAAAGTTCTGGTCATATTTATTGACTTGGAGGCATTGTTTTAACTTTTGACCTACTTTCCTTAAATGGGAGCAGGATTTTTAGTGGAGTCAGTTGCATTTCCTGAGCTGTTTCTCTGGTCCTGGTTTCTGATGCACACAGATATGAGAGTGGCTCCTATCATGCTGGCAGGGAGCTTCTGCCTTAACCACCTTGCTCTGGGGCACCTTTCAGCACAACAGAACAGCAACAAGGGCTGTGTATACAAATGGATCTTGGAAATGGCTAAAAATAACACATTTGATTGTCCTGCCTCCCTGGGGTTCTTAATCTTCTTCACTTATGCCATGCTATTTGCATAACCATTGATTTCCTAATCTAGGACTCCTGTTCTCTATAGCTAGAGACATGGTTAAATAAATTACAATACATCTATATGTTGTTAGACTATTAAGAAAGCTTTACACTTTATTTCTCATTTTCTTCTCAAAAAATTTAGTGGCCATTACAATGTGATATAGAGCAGTGCCCAATATCACTAGGATGAATAAGGAGGTCTTGGAAAGATGGAGGTGTGTGGTGGATTTTTTTTTGTAATATTTTTTTATTTAGAAACAATCTTATTTTACATATCAATTCCATTTCCCTCTCCTACCCATTCTTCCATGCTGCCCTTCTCACCCTCCATCCACTCTCCAGGGAGGATGAAGCCTTCTGTGGGAGATCATCAACGTCTGTCATATCATTTGGGGCAGGGCCTAGGCTCTTCCATATATGTCTAGGCTGAGAAATTTCTCTCTATGTGGGATGGGCTCCCAAATTCCATTCGTATACTAGGGATAAATTCTGATCTACTACCAGAGGCCCCATAGACTGCCCAGGCCTCCTAACTAATACCACATTCAGGAGGTCTGGGTCAGTCCTTTACTGGTTTCCCAGCTATCATACTGGGATCCATGAGCTCCCCCTTGTTCAGGTCAGCTGTCTCTGTGGGTTTCTGGTCTTGACCCCTTTGCTCAGCACTCCTTCTCTGCAACTGGATTCCAAGAGTTTGTTTGGCTCAGTGTTTAGCTGTGGGTGTCAGCTTCTGCTTCCATCAGCTACTAGATGAAGGCTCTAGAATGGCATATAACGTAGTCATAAATCTCATTATAGGGGAAGGGCATTTAAGGTAGCCTCTCCACTGTTGCTTAGATTGTTAGTTGGGGTATCCTTGTGGTAAAGAGAAATCTTGCACTAGGGAAATGTCCAGAGATGGATTTTTTAATTGATTTTTTGGAGGGACATTTGGGGGAGAGAAGCTACAGGAGTGAGGGGAGGATGTGGAAGGATTGGGAGGTGAGTGGGGTTGGGGTGCATGACGTGAAATTCAATGAAGAATTATGTTACAACAAACTACAAACAATAAAATGACAACGATTGCGGTTTGTGTCTAAAGAAGCTCCTCACTAAGATTGTGAAGGTAAGTCAGGGTTTTATTAGGATTAGGATAAGATCTTTCATCCTTTGAGTATCTGTATTTGGAGTTGATTATTTAGCAATCCCATAGAGTAATGAGACAGTGATACAACTAGTGCACCACTACTCTCTAGAGTCTACTCCGTTAACAGCATGCATAGGTCCTCCTTTTAGTTTGGGTTTCTATTGCTGTGATGAAACACCATGGCAAAAGTAACATGGGGATAAAAGGTTTTATTTCACTCAGTTCCATGTAACAGTTCACCATCAAAATCAGTGAAGGAAAGAACCTGGAGGCAAGAGCTGATGCAGAGGCCATGGAAGGGTGTTGCTTACTAGCTTGCTCCACATGGCTTGCTCAGCCAGCTTCCTTCCTTCCTTCCTTCCTTCCTTCCTTCCTTCCTTCCTTCCTTCCTTCCTTCCTTCCTTCCTTCCTTCCTTCCTTTCTTTTCTTTCTATTTTTTTGAGACAGGGTTTCTCTGCATTGTTTTGGAGCTCGTCCTGGAACTTACTCTGTAGACCAGGCTGCCCTCAAACTCATGGAGATCTGCCTGCCCCTGCTTCCCAAGTGCTGGGATTAAAGTTGTCTGCCACCAATGCTCGGCTCTTTCTTTTTAACTTTTTATTGTTTGTTTGTCCCTATCCTGCTTCTCTCCCCATTGCCTTGCCTCTGCTCTCTACACTTACAGCCTCCCCCTCAGAACAAAATTTAAAAGTAACTTCCCAAAACATTTCCAAACACCAAAGCAAGCAAGTAAGCAAACAAGAAAACAAACAAACAAACAAACAAAACAAAAAACAAAAAAATCTCGGGACGGAGCTATAGTGTGGCCCAGTGAGTCTCAAAGTATACTCTTTAGTCTGTACATCTTTAAGTGTTTGCTGCAATGAGTCACTGGTCTGGTTTGAGGCCCCTGGCTTCTATTATACCCTCAAAACTGGGCCCTCATCGGGACTCTTCTTGGATATCTTTTTGTTTTCTTTTTTATGGAGATGATGTAGCTTTGGATCTGCAGATCCAGCCCCTCCACATGCTATGGAAGTTCAGAGATGAGATGGGGTGCCTCATAGTCCTGGTTCTGGGCCTGGGTGGAAGCTGGATTGGTCAGCCTGTCAGCTTTCCCTCGTCATTACCACTCAGGTGAGCTCACTAGCAGTGCCCCAGCTAGGTCACCTAATGTAGCAGACAGTAAGGAGAGGGGACAGTTCTGCTCTGGGGTCTAGCTCACCCGCGTTCACCCAACCAGAGTCAGCTCTACCATTTTGTTTAAGTAAGGTGCAGGGCCTGACTCTGGATTGTTGTACTTGGTGAGGGGCAGGGCTAGCTCTTCCATTCACATGTCCCCGTGGTCTCAGCCTGCTTTCTTATAGAACCTAGAACCACCATCCCAGGATGGCACCACCCACCATGGGCTGGGCCCTCCCCCATCAATTACTAATTAAGAAAATGCCTTACAATGGGATCTTATGGGGGCATTCCCTTTTCTCTGATGACTCTAGCTTGTGTCAAGTTGATGTCACACTAACCAGGACATGTTTGCATGTGATACCAGAGGACTTTGGACATTTGAAAGGACAGTGTTTCCTCCTCAGTTTACCTTGGTAATTTGCTTTAGCTAAGGAAGTCCATTGTTTTAAATGAACCTCCAACTCTTTTATGGTCTTTAAAACAAAGTCTCAATTAAAAATATTATTCTTTCATGGTAGGATGGCAAGCAGGCCAGGCCGGCCCTGCTGGTCAGCTGAAGGTCCATCCTGACCAACTCAGCTGCTATCCAGGCCTAGTTCCAGCACTTTGTGTCAGTCTACCCCAACTCTCACTCCATCTGTGAGCTGCCATAGCACAAGAAGGAGCTGCTACTTCAGAAGCAAAGGAACAGGGTCACTCTGTGAACAGCAGAATATCCACGATAGACATATGTCCAGTATTAATAGTATATAGTGGTATATCAGAAACCTTAAACCAGACCAACTCCTTGCAATGATCATTTTTATTAATCAATTTTATTTAAATTAGAAACATTATTTTACATATCAATCCCATTTCCCTATCCCTCCCATTCTCCCATGGCCCCCAAGAACCCTCCCATCCCAACCACTATCCACTCCCCAGGGAGGGTGAGGCCTTCTGTAAGGGATCATTACAATCTGTCAAATCATTTGGGGTAGGGCCTAGGTCCTCCCCCCTAGTCTCAAGGCTAAGGGAATATACCTTCATGGGAAATGGGCTCTTAAAGTCTGTTGAGGCACATCCCCATTCCACTGCCAGAGGCTCCATGGGCTGCCCAGTCCTCCTGGCTGACACCCATGTTCAGGGGGCCTGGTTTGGTCGTACATTGAGTTCCCAGTTGTCACACTGGGATCCATGAGTTCCCCCTTGTTCAGATCAGCTGTTTCTGTAGCCTGGTCTTCACCCCTTTGATCATCACTCCTCCCTCTCTACAACTGGATTGCAGGACTTGGGCTCAGTGTTTAGCTGTGGGTTCTGCTTCTGCTTTCATCAGCTACTAGATGAAGGCTCTTAAGGTGGCATATAAGGTAGTCATCAATCTCATTATTAGGGAAGGGCATTTAAGATAGCCTCTCCACTATTGCTTAGATTCCTAATTGGGGTGATTCTTGTGGAACTTTGGACATTTCCCTAGTTTCGGATTTCTCTTTAAGCCTATAATGGCTCCCTCTATTGACGTGTCTCTTTTCTTGCTGTACTCTATTCATCTCCCCACTCAATCTTCCTCATCTTTCATGTTTTCCTCCTCTTCCTCTTCTCCTCTCCTCTTTATTCTACCTCCCTCTTCCCATGCTTCCAATTTGTTCAGGGGCTCTTGCCCCTTTCTTCTTCACCAGGGGACCATGCATATCTCTATTATGGTCCTCCTTGCTTCTTAGTTTCTCTGGAGGTGTGGATTGTAGGCTGGTGATCCTTTGGTCTATGTGTAATATCCATATATAAGTGAGTACATACTATGTTTGTCTTTCTGTGACTGGCTTACCTAACTCAGGATGGTTTCTTCTAGTTCCATCCATTTGCCTGTATATTTCAAGATTTCATTGTTTTTTTTTTTCCACTGAGTAGTATTCCATTGTGTAAATGTACCACATTTTCTGTATCCATTCTTTGGTTGAGGGGCATCTAGGTTGCTTCCAGGATCTGGCTGTTACAAATAATGCTGCTATGAACATAGTTGAATAGATGTCCTTGTTGTATAAATGTGCATCCTTTAAGTATATCCCTAAGAGTATAATAGCTAGATCTTGAGGTAGACTGATTCCCATTTTCCTGAGGAACCACCACACTGATTCCCAAAGTGGCTTTATGAGTTTGCATTCCCACCAGCAGTGGAGGAGTGTTCCCCTTTCTCCACATCCTCTCCAGCATAAACTGTCATTGGTGTTTTTCATTTTAGCCATTCTGATAGGTGCAAGATGGTATATCGAAGTTGTTTTGATTTGCATTTCCCTGATACTTAAGGATGCTGACCAATTTCTTAAGTGTCTTTCAGCCATTTTAGATTCCTCTATTGAGCATTCACTGTTTAGTTCTGTACCTCATTTTTTAATTGAATTAGCCAGTGCTTTGGTGAGTAGCTTTTTGAATTCTTTGTATATTTTGGAAATCAGCCCCCTTTCAGATGTAGGATTGGTGAAGATCTATACCCATTCTGTGTGCTGCCATTTTATCTTATGTCAAGAACTTTGAGTCACTAAAGAAAGAAATTAAAGAAGATGCCAGAAAATGAAAATATCTTCCATGGTCTTGGGTAGGATCAACAGTAAAAATGGCAGTCTTACCAAAATCAATCTACAGGTTCAATGCAATCCCCATCAAAATGTCAGCACATTTCTTCACAGACCTTGAAAGGACAATATTCAACTTTATATGAAAAAACAAAAAACCTAGCCTAGCCAAAACAACCCGGTACAACAAAGGAATTTCAGGAGGCATCCCTGACTTCAAGCTCTACTACAGAGCTATAGTCCTGAAAACAGCTTGGTATTGGCACAAAAATGGACAGTTGGACTAATGGAATCTAATTGAAGACCCTGATACTAACCCACAAACCTATGAACACCTGATCTTTGACAAAGAAGCTTAAACTGTACAATGGAAAAAAGGAAAATATCTTCAACAATTGGTGCTGGCATAAATGGATGATGGTGTATAGAATACTGCAGATAGATCCATATCTATCTCCAAGCACAAAACTTAAGTCCAAATGGATCAAAGACCTCAACATAAATCCAGCCACATTTAATCTTTTAGAAGAGAAAGTAGGAGGTACCCTTGAACAAATTGGTATAGGAGACTGCTTCCTGAACAGAACACCACTAGCACAGACACTGAGACTGATAATTAATAAATGGGATTTCTTGCTTTTGTAATGCATTGATCATTTGTATGTAAAGCTGTTTGGGCAATTACACACACATCTCTGTCTCCCTCTCTGTCTCTCTCTCTGTCTCTTCCTCCCTCCCTCCCCCCTCTCTCTCATACATATACACACAGAGAGAACTAAAGATGTGACAGTTGTAGGAGAAGGCTGTGGTTGATGGAGGAGCACGTCTTTGCCAAGTAGTCAGCAGGGTGTTGTTTAGCAGCCTGGAGCTTGCACAGACCCAGCCCCAAAATAAATTATCCGGCTGCAAGATTGCCCCGACTCTGAGCAATGACAGGATATCCAGGATCATTTCATTTCCTGGTTTAGACCTCCTCAAAAGACCTCCATGTTTCATATTTTCCCTGTAGGCCATATTGGTTTCAGTGATTCATACTGCTGCCCTAGGCCAATGTGAAGCCTGTGGGCCATGTTGTCTGTGATCTGTGCTGCTGCAGAGGGCCATGTTTTGGTCTATAGCTCTGCTGCAGCCAGTGTCTGTGTTGACATTTGAAAGCTAGTGATTCCACTGAGGGCCATGTAGTTGTCTGTAGTCTGTGCCACTGCCTGAGACCATGCTGATGTCTGTGGACTGTGCTCCTGCAGAGGGCTATGTTGATGTGAGTGGCCGATACAGACACCTGAAGCCATGTTGATACCTGTGGGCTGTGCTGGCATGGAGGGCTGTGTCTAGTCCCTGGTCCTGATGTGTCCCATGGCCCATTTTACCACCTAAGGACTGGAGGATGCCCATGGTCTATGCCATGACATTGTTCACGGGCTGTGCTGTCATATGGGGCCATGGTGATATAGTGGCCTGTGCAGTTACCTGGGGCCATGAAGATGTCTGCAGTTCATCTGTGGTTGGTGTTGCTATCTGAGGCTATGTTGGTGTCCAAGGGCTGAGTTACTACTTGAGTCCATGTTGGTATACATGGTCCATGTTGCCCTGGAGGACATATTGATTTCCTTGGCCTATGCTGCTGCTGAGGGCTATAATGGTGTCTGTGCTGCCACCAGAAACCAGTCCTTGTCATGAGCTGATGATAAAAAGCCATGTAGATGTTCATGGGCTGTTCCATTGTCAGAAACCATGTTGAGGCCCATGATCTGTGCTCCCACTGACAGTGAAGGGAGAGGAAGCAATTTTTGCAGTAATGTCAATGATTGTAGATTCATAGTTAAGATGGAAGGACATAGACATTCTGTGATAACCCCTATTCCCACACTCCCCCAAAGTAACAGCCTAAAAAGGAAGCCATCAAAGAGAATTATTAACAGTTGTGGTAAGGATGCAGAAGTATAGCTCAGCACATTTGATGGCTCTGGTTGGGGTGCAGGTTGAGAAGGACTCAGTTTTTTTAAGGGGCAGGCCACTGGGACTTTGACCATGCTCCAATAAGTATATGAACAACACAAATTGGACTTGATCCTTCCTTTTTTCTTTTTTCTTCTTCTTTGTGCTGGTGTGGAGGTCACAAGTGGAATGGTGGGACAGACACAGGAGAAGTGGGAAATGAGTATGATCAGAGTACATGATGTGAAAATCCCAAATAATTAATAAAATATTATGTTGGAAAAAACCTGATCCATAAGACAGAGAAAATTGCAAAAACAAAACCAAGAAACTGAGCTTTATCAAAACTAAATGTTTATCTCTGAGAAAATCTCATAATCACCAAACTTGCCTTAGCTATGAGCCCTGGGAGATACAATACTGGTTGACATGGCAAGATATACTCATTGGTACAGCAGTGGCACCAAAAAATTCTTTAAGGGCTAGGTATGGTGGCGCATACCTCATTTTCTTCTTTTTTATTTCTTCTTCTATCATATTTTATATCCTATCTGCAGTTTCTTCTCCCCCTTCTCCTCCAAATCTTTCCCCATCACTTCTCTTCTTCCCAAGATCCATTCCTTTTCTTTTCCTTTCAGAAAAGGACAGCACTCCCAGGGATATCAACCAAATATATCATATCAAGGTATAATAAGAATAGGCACATCCTTTCTTATTAAGGCTATGTAAGGCAATGAAGTAGGATGAACAGTATCCCAAAGGCAGGCAAAGGAATCAGAGACAGACTCTGCTACCACTGTTAGGAGTCCAATAAAAACACAAAACTACACAATCATAGCATATGTGTAGAAGACGTAGGTGAAACCCAATCAGACTCCCTGATTGTTGGTTCAGTCTCTGTGAGTCCCTGTGAGCTCAAGTTAGTAGATTCTGTGGGTTTCTTGTAATGTCCTTGACCCCTCTGGCTCCTATAATCCTTCCTTGCCATCTTCTGCAGGATTCCCCATTTCTGCCTAATGTTTGGCTATGATTCTCCACATCTGTTCCCATCAGTTACTGGCCATAGACTATCTGATAGCAGTTGTGCTAGACTCTGGTCTATGAGTACAGAACAGTATTATTAAGAAAAGTTTTTGCTGGTTGTGTTTGATTCTATCCTAGGTCTCTGGGCTATCCAGACCCTCATTTCTGGCCCTTCAGGCAGTATCAAGCATTAGATCCCTCTCATGGCATGGATTACAAGTTGGACCAGTCATTGGTTGGCCACTCCCACAAGTTCTTCACCCATCTTTATCCTAGTACAACTTACAGGCAGGACAATTGTAGGTTGATGGTTTTGTGACTAGATTGGGGTCCCAACCCTACCACTGAGAAACTTGGATTAATAAACAACACATCAGGGATCACATCTAAGGAAACTGACTCTCCTTCATACAGCCATCACAAAGTTCTTGTAACTCTTTAAGCTAAGGATGTGGTCTTGTGAACCTCTCTCTCATACATGATAGAATTCTGGATAGCTTAATCTTGTGTAGTACTTGTGCAGGCAATTACAGATATTGTGAATTCATGGGTACAATAGCCCTGCCATATCTATAAGGCACTTTTTTGCCACATTCTTCTTTATCATCTAGCTTATGAAATCTTTTTATCCTCTATTTTATAAAGTTCCATGAATTTTACAGGGAAGGGTATGATAAAGATGTTCAATTTAGGGATGAGCACTCCACAGTCACTTAATCTCTGTATTTTGTCCATTGTGGTCTCTGCATCAAACTCTGTCCAGTGTCAAAAGAGTCTTATCTGATAAGGAATGACAGGTGCATTAATATATAGGTATGCCACACCAGTCCCAGTGGAGGCAGTGTAGCAATGGCTGAGAGAAATCTCAATGCCTACCTGTCCAGAGGTTCACACCATATGTGGTAATGCCTCCTGGGGAAAAGTGGTCCAGGTCCCTGCAGGTGCTTGCCTGGCTGGTTGTTTGGAACGGGTGCTAGATGTGTTTTGTGCTATAACAATAATACTTTTTGATCATGGGTGTTTTGGTCTGTAAGCTCCACTGTTAGCCAAAACCCATAGTGCCAGGTGTCAGCCCAAGTCCTAAATAAACAAAGCTAAAGCTATAGAAAACAGCCCACGATGTGACCTTGCCTATAATCAGTCTACCGCAGCAAGGCTACTGTGGGAATTACTAAAACTCTAACTTGGGATTTTAGGGCCCTTGAAACGCTGACCACAAGCAGGCCAAAATAAACAGAGGTTTCCAGTTATTCACTTGCTTAGAAGTATTTATGATCTCACACTTCAAAGGGAATTGCTGACATCTATAGAATGTCTGTTTATCTTTAAACTGACCAAAAATCTGTTCTTTGAACTTTCTGTATAAAACCCCGATATTTTGAAGTAAACATTGCAGCAGTTCGAAAACCTCTTCAAGTGTGTTTGTGTCTGTCTGTCAAGCCGAAGCCACTCCTGACCTGGTCATCCGAGTCTTGGTCTCCATACAGACCTGTTACCCACTGAGCAGTCTGTGGCATAGCAATAAAGAAATGTATTTAGAAGGCAATTTGATATTATGTCCAATTATCAAAGTGATAGTAATAAATTCTCTTTTAGGCTTATGACTTCCCCATCCATGGGTTCTTTGCCAGATTTACAGTACTAGGCTTGAGTTCCTGTCTGTGTAGTAGGCCTTAGGTTGAACCAGAATTGTATTGGTCACCTTATGAAATCCATACCATTATTGCATTAGTTAGCATATCTTGATAAACTTGTAGCTTGCAGGATTATAGCTTGAAGGCTTCACATTTGGGTAACGCTAATGACAATAGTCTCATACTGGATGGAGCTGTATTGCATTCTCTGGCACTATGAAAGCTTTCAATCATAGTGGAATCTTCCAAGTGAATGCTGGGTTAATTTCTTAATGTCTAGTGACCAAAGTATATGCTATCTTCAGCAATAGGGTATTACCATCACATTCTGGTGGAAAAATATAACATTGACAATAGTCTGTATTACTTTGGGGGTCTCTGAACCTCTCTGACCAACAACTCTAGGGGAAATATCCTGTCTGGCACTGGGCATTTTGTTTGATAATCTGACTTCTGGGAGGAGAATTATCTGCTTGTGTATGATAACTCCAATGACTGTATCTATCTATCTATCTCTCTGTCTTATTTGGGACTTCTATTGGGGCTGGCTTTCTGGTTCAGAGGTTTAATCCATTATCATCAGGGTTGGAAGCATGGTAGTGTGGAGAGGCAGATGAGAGTACTACTTCTGGACCAACAAGCAGCAAGAAGAGAAAGTGACCCTGGACCTGGCTTGAACATTTGAAACTTCGAAGGCAACTCCCCAGTGACACACTTTCTCTAATAAGGCTACACCTCTTAGTCTATGGGGGTCATTCTTATTCAAACCATCATACTATATATCTTAAACTTACAAAATGTTGGCTTCCATATGGCTTTTCATAATCCTTACTGTTTACCCATCCTACCCCCTTTCTCCTAGAAGGTTAAAATTATTAATACATAAGAGTGCCCCTTATTTTTGGAATATCCCCCCTACTTGTCTTTATAGCCCAAGTTAACCTGGAATGTACTATGTAGAATTTCTGACTCTTCTGCACCAACCCAGTCTTCCAAGTTCTAGAAATATAGTCTTGTGCCAGCACAACAGCATTTTATTTTTTATTTTTTTGAGACATGGTCTCTCTGTGGCTTTGGAGCCTGTCCTGGAACTAGCTTTTGTAGACCAGGGTGGTCTTGAACTCACAGACATCCACCTGCCTCTGCCTCCCCCAAGTGCTGGGATTAAAGGCATGCACCATCACCACCCGGCTAGCATTTTATTTATATTTATAAATATTTGTAGCCTTTTTTCTTGTTGACTTATCTGTTTGTAGATCTTTACCCTCATTTTATGTCATTTCAATAGGAAGCACATATAACACTAAATGATTTTGTTTGCAACAACTGGACGTCTTCCTAGCTCCTCCTTGAGACAGATTCTATTATTTCTCCCCTGGCTCAACAATTCCTCTATTACACATAGGGTGCTCTTTGTTTTCTGATACTCCAGTCACAACAGTTAAAGGAAAGGATATATGGCTAGAGATATGGTTCCATGAGTAAGGCCACTTGCTGTGCAAACACTAGGATCTAAGTTCAAATCTCCAACACCCATGTAAAAGGCTACATAAGGCTGAGTGGGCACCTATAACTGAGATGGGCTGCCAGTTGAATTCCAGGTTCTGTAAGAGATGTTGTCTCAGAGGGATAAGCCAGAGAGTGACAGAGTAGGACACCTTCTATCCCCCTTTGGGTTCTGTGTATGTAGGTGTGAGCCCTTGCACATACGTATTACATATGCATACAAGAACAAAACCTGCTTTGTACAGAGAAAACACTAACACTCAGGATTTGTTTTTCTTTCTCAGGACAAATTTGGATTTTGTAATCTGACAAAATCGGGTTTAGATCTTCTGCTATTCATTATGTTCCATATAACATAAGAAAACTCAACAATTTGAAATTTTTCTCTCTGTTAAATGGAGACAAGTCAAAAGTTTTGCAGCACTTACTACATTACTCAAAGCATTAAAGATTCAGTAAGAGAACCATGATTATATTCACATAAGGGAAAGGATGCATCTGAATAACTGATTATTTGCACAGTTGGTTACATCAAGGAGTGAGAAACTACACCAACCAAATTAATTATTTGCGACCAAAAATAAAAGAAAATAAAGTGTTTCATTAGAAAGTCTGATTTGTCTGCTGTAGTCAGTTTAATCTGCAGAGATATTTATATGGAAAATTTTCTAATTAAAACAACTTATTAAGGTCCACAGTACACTAACATCTTTGGATCAGTAAAGACATCCTTCAGTTTAAGTAGTATATTTACCATTTTGGTGGTTGTAAATGTATTTCAAATACAAAATAATTGAGTGTAGGATACTTAATTTGTTCTTCCCTGTGCTCTAAAATAAGGAGATATGTAGGAGAATTGTTGTCACTTAAAAGACGCTTAACACTGATTTGAAGGAGATACCAGGAACATATGTGAGACACATCTCAAATACACACCATAAATATAGAATGTACTGAATAACCTCTAAAAGTCCATGGATGCCAGACTTTCCTTGAGCTAGGTGTGGCTTTCTGATGGTGAGCATCCACTTGAGATATTCAAGGGTGTAGATTCTTTTAACTAGTAACTTGGACTACCCAGCTTCTGACTTCTGAGTACAGTTAAGATGTTGTAAGCACTGGCAGCACAAAATCACAGGATACAAATGGGTAGCAAGAGTTTCAACATAAGAAGTGGCTGCTGTTCATAGATGTGGTTGCAATATTAAGACTGATGATATATAACCCCATAGCCTCCTCTTGTCAGGGTCTGGAGGTTTGGGTCAGTCAATGTCTGACAGACCTAAGGCATCTGTTCAGTCTCATACATCTTTGCTTGAACAATTAGATTAAGGTGATACTTTGATATATTGCTAGTCATTTTTTTATATCCCCAAATTTCTGACACTCCTGGCCTCCTAGATTATTATATGCCTGCTGGCTGGGTAAGTCCTGTGAGTATAGCATTTTGAGAGGCAAAAGAACACAGAGTTTCTAGTTCTTATTCTGAAGCTTTGATTAGAATAGTCCCCTGATGGCAGACTTTGGCTTCTGCTGACTATCTTCTGATGAGTTGTCAATGGAAGGAGAACTGATGACTCACTTGCCTAATTTTATTTGTTTTTTAGAAGATGTTTTTATTTATTTTTAATATGTATAGGCATTTTCCTTACATTTGTGTCTATGTACTGTGCTTGTGCATGGTATCCATGGAGTCCATAAGAGGACATCAAGCTGGAGTTGTACACAGTTATAAGCTACCACATGGGTGTTGGTAGTCAAACCCAAGTCCTTGGCAAGAAAAACACATGTTCTTAACCATTAAGTCATCTCTCCAGCCTTTCAGTTCTCTCATACAGATTGAAGTGTCACATTACTTTTATTATCCATTGATGACAAAATAGTAGCATTAAAGTAAGATTTGAAAGTAGGACAATTTGCTAGTCCCACTACAATTACACACTATGAAAATAGTATTATTATACGAAGGATAACATAGTGGATTGTCATTGTATATACTTACTTCTTGTTCATGAAAGCCCGGAAGCAACAGGATAATTGAGAATATGTGGAATACACAGTGACTCAGAATAGCAGCAATTATAACAATCTGTAATGCATTTTTTATTGTATTGCCATCTAACTTACAGATAAGGAAAGTGACCTCATGAGTAAGTTGGATGGGAAGTTGATCACATAAATTCTGTACAGTTTTTTTTTTCATTTTTTTGGTTAGAACTCACCCACATGATTCCACAAGAATGCAAAGGGTACTGGGAAATTTACTATTTGATTAGGCAGCTACTTCCCAGCATCAGTTCTCTTTGGTATGATTGCAAACAGCTATTCATTTCAATTTGGCATCATTGCAGTCATATTAAAGTATTTTGTATGCTTTTTCAATTGATAATATAAAACTTTTAATATCTGTGTAGTTTACATAATGATTTTTGTTGCTACATAATACTCAATGATATTGGCCAGTATTAATTCATTAGACCTTTAATAGGCATTCAGATTATTTTTCTAGTCTTGACATTTATTCATTTTTTATGTACATCATTTTGCTTTAAGACATTCCCATTTATTAAATTATTTTGTCAGAACAAATTATTGCTAGTTAGAGTAGTAAGTCAGATGTAGACAGTTACATACTGCTGTGCTGTTTTCAAAATGATATTTCAATTCACAAGACCACTAATGAAGTGTGAAGATTTCTAGCTCTACTTACCAAGTGAAGCAAATATATTGTTTTCCTAATGTGCAGAGAACTGTAGAGGAAACACAGTCTTATTCAGACTTATCACTTGAAAACTTCTCCTTAAATATGAGAAGAAATGTTCCTTGCTCAAGAGAAATATGAAAAAATTCTTTTCAAGTGAGTGAAAAACTTTGCACATCAATACAACGGAAGATTATATATACTTAGAAAAAAGCAGTGAGAAGACCATTGTTGAAATAATTTGGAATGAATTCCACAAATAATGCTAAGTAATAAGACACTAATGAGGCTGGAAAGCCTGATGACCAGAGTTTGATCTCCAGAATCAATAGTAGAAGGAGAGAACTGACTCCTGAATATTGTCCTCTGACTCTATGTACAGGCCATGTTACATGTATACCTGTACTCATACACACACACACACCTCCATCTCCCTCCCTGCCTCTCTCTTTCTCGTTCTCTGTCACACACACTCTAATAATAATACATAAAATAACAAAGTATAACATAATATCTGTGGCAGTCTAATCTTTAGGTGATTAAGAAAAGGATATTAGAAAATATATACACATATATGCATTTGTACAAAGGAAAGGGACATAAGAACTAAAAAATAAATAATGGATATTTATAGAATCTGAGTGACAAATAGAAAGAAATGAAAAAATGGAGATATAGTGACAAGGACAAGGAGACAATAATACTTACATTTTATTTAATTTTTTCATTTTATATACCAACCCCAGTTCTCCCTCCCTCTCCTTCTCCTACTCCTCCACCTCCCTCCATCCCCCATCCACTCCTTAGAGGGAGTAAGGCCTCCCTGGGGAGTCAACAATGCCCAGCATACCAAGTTGAGGCAGGAACAAACGTCCTCTCCCTGTACCAAGGCTAAGAAAGGTATCTTACCATATTTCTTAATTTTTAAAAATGTTTTCATTTAGTTTTGACTTAGGATTGTGGTAATGTTTCACATGACCCAGGATGATGGTTAATTTTAGTTGTTGAATGGACTAAGAAATCCTTAGGAGATTATTATAGGCAATTAAAAAATTCTGTATTTTTAATTATGTGTGTGTTAGTGTGTCTGTTTGGTATGTGCAAAGGAATACAGTGGCCACAAGTGTTGGGTGATCCTGGAGCTTGAGTTAACAGGTGGATGTGAGCTCCATGACCTGGCATGGAACTCATTATGCAGACTACCCAGACCTTGAACTCATCTAGATCTACCTAATTCTGCCTCTTGTATGGTGAGATTAAAGGCATGTGACATTTTATCTAGCTGAGTATGCATTCTTAATCACTGAGCCATTTCTACCTCCCAATTGCCTAGGAGACCAGGTATGGATGCCAGCGATTATTAGACCATGACCTATTGAAGATAGAAGCATAAAATTGTGACATTATTGAGAAATTGGGCTACATTAAAGAAGCAGGGCACTAGGACAGTGTCCTTTGGGGTATTACTTACCACACCCTTTCTTGTATTCACTTTCTGTTTCCCAACTTCCATGTTGTGAATTGTTCCATTCCGTCATGTCCTCTCTGCTATGATGTACTGACACCTCTGAAACTGTGAGCCCAAATAATTTTTTTTTGCTCTTTAGTTGTTCAGTTATTTTGTCACAATGGCAAGACAATTAACTAATAAAAGAATAAAAGAAGTCAATGAATAATTGAGAAGACAAAGGGATGACAATCTAACTGGAATAAAGATAGCAGCAAATGAATCTAATTAATTTGTTAGATAAATATCGTCACATGGAAGGGCTTAGGGAAGAGAAGAAATGACCTAAAGCACTAAGGGTGGCCCCCCCCAATGATTCCTACCTCACAACTCATGTTACTTTATGTAATAATTTACCTTTTATTTGAGCAGAATTTAGTGATTATCTCCAGTGAAAGGAATGTGGCAGAGAAAGATGCTACTTCTGAAATTACTACAGCTTCTGTTTTTGATATCCTCTCCCCCTTGTTTTATTGGCTTTTTCATATAATATACTATATTCTTTATTCTTTCTTTTTAAAAAACATTGTTTTGTTTTTTTAACAAAACAAAACTTAATAAGATAAAAATTACCACATTGAAGTTTGACTAGGCAAACCAACACAAGGGGAAGAGCTTCAAGAGAAGGCACTGGAAAGTCTCATTCAAGCATTCAGAAGTTCCATAAGTATACTAAACTGAAAGCTATAATATAGATGCAGAGGCCCTTTCCTCCAATTCCTTCCAGATCATTATAACCTTCTCTATCTATGCAACTTAATATTCTTTTTTCTTTCAGGAAAAAACCAAAAATCAAAACAAATATAAAACCTCCAAAAGAGAGAAAACAAACCAAAACCAAAACAAATACAAAAAGTATACATACAATCAAAACAAAACAAAGCAACATGGGTTATATTTTGTGTTGTTCACTTACTCGTGCTCTAGAGTGTGGTTGATATACCCAATATCACCTCATTGGAGAAAACTGACTTTCCCTCTCTTAGCAGTTATCAATTGCTGATAGCTTCTTGGTTAGGGGTGGTATTTTATGTCTACTTCCCTTCTGTCATTTTTTTTGGTCTGTTTTGAATCTGTGCAAGCCTTGTGCTTGCTTCCCAGTCTTTCTGCATACACCTTATTGATTCTGGAAGGCACTATTTCCTTGGAGTCATCCACCACCTTTGGCTCTTGCTAGCATTTTGTATTATCTTCCACATAGATCTGTGAGCCTTGTGGGGAGGGGTCTGGTAAAGATATCCCATT
Organism: Cricetiscus sungorus; assembly: GCA_030556225.1. Taxonomy (NCBI): domain Eukaryota; kingdom Metazoa; phylum Chordata; class Mammalia; order Rodentia; family Cricetidae; genus Cricetiscus; species Cricetiscus sungorus. The sequence goes on from JANBXA010000726.1 coordinate 12,049,580, forward strand.
TAGGGCTTGGTGCTCCAAGGTCTATTATTCTCTGCACCTTGTACAGTTTTAGAACTCTGTGTTAATTACCATCTACTGCAAGAAAAAGTTTCTCTGATGAGGGATAGGCAAAGCACTAATCTATGGGTATAACAATGTCACTAGAAGTCATTTTATTGTTACTCTTATTTAGCAGAATACTAGTGGTAGGTTTCCTTCTAATGGCCATGACCTATTTTGTCTCATGTTCTTGGTCACTTTAACAGTGTTAGTTAAGGGTCCTATCTCATGAGGTGGGTGTTAAATCCAAAACGTGATTAGTTACCCTTAAAACATTCATGTTACTATTGCACCAGAATATCTTACAGGTAGGATGCTGTTGTTGGTTACAGATTACTAACTGGTAATATTGATGATTACTTTTCTCCGCCATTAGGGTGCATAACTCATAGCTGAGTTAATAGGTATATGCTGCCTTGTCTGTTTTTTCTATTTGTTTCTTAATCCAATTAAACTGATAGTCAAAATGAACCATTACACTGGTTATATGAAATATTGCCATGGCCCAAGTGAGAAGGAATTGATGTTTCATTAATATACACAAATGAATAAATCTTCCTAGGTGAGTTTTGAGCTAAATGGTGTCCTGGATTGCATCCTTGTTATAAATAATGAGCTAAAAGAGTCACATTTTCCAGAAAGCTTAATTTCTGGAGAGAGCAAGAGTTAATGTCAACACACTAGCTGACAGTACACCAATGTACAGCCTTGCTTTCTAATAAAGGAACCAAGATGCCTTGGAAAAGAAATGACTGAGTCATTATAGAACATCTCATAGTACTTAAATAATAATAACTATATATGCAGAAAATACTATTACATAGAAATAAACTGGAATTCAAAATGATCAAATATGGGTCAGGTTAAGCAAAAAAATAAAATCATATATTGTATTGTTACTTATAGAACATAATAACTTCCTATTTGTCCATATTGATTTACATAAATGATTAGGTAAATAAATGAGAATTTTCCATGTATAACACTCCAACTAATGTACATAATGGGATTAGGCTACAAATGAAATTGATATTAGTCAAATAATATAGTGATTATTATTTATAGTAAGATCTACCAATGAGTAAAAAATGCATTGGATTAAAATTTGAGGAGAAATAAAGTAGTAGTAAATATCACAGTTATTTACTATTTGAAAAAAATATTAACCTTGTAGGAAAGAAACCGTTCAAATACGTTCTTAACCAAATAAGACAGATTAGCATCAATCTGGCATGACAAGTAAACATGATGTATTTCCTGATAAGATACAATTTGAGGAATATGTGACTTATTATTCATCTTACATCTACATAACCTCAGTCTAGTCATAAGCAAACATCAGGTGAACACAAATTGAACCTCATTCTATAATGTAACTAGTCAGTACCATTTAAAAGAGCCTAGGTCGTGAGAGGTGAAGAGATGGCTCAGTCAGTCAAATACTTGCTTTGCAAGCATGAGGACCTGAATTCAATCCAAGAACCCATGTAAAAGAAATCTAGGCATGGTGCCTGGAGCTGTAATTGCACTTCTGGGAAGGCAAATGCAGTAGAATCTTGGGCATTGGCTAACAACCAATATAGCCTAATTGGCAAGTTTCAGGCCAGTGAGAAACACTATCTCAAAAGTTGTGGCTAGTACCAGAGGAATAACACCTGAGGTTCACCACTAGACTCTACATGTGCAGGCACAAATGTGAATGTATAGTTTTACACACACACACACACACACACACACACACACACACACACACACACACACACACACATACACACACAAATCACAGAAAGACTGACAAATAATTACAGATCATAGATGACTAGAAAAACCATAAGTGATTCAGGAAGAGCCCTAGAACAGAAAACCAGTGAAATTTGGGAGAGTGTATGTAGCGTTTTGTCAATATTTAGCTTCTAGTCTTGATGATTATGGTATTGATATGCAAGCTAGAAGAAGGTCATATATGAACCACTTAGCATAATCACCCTTTTTTTTCTAATAAAGTTCCTTTTTGAAGCTCTCTGATCTTATCAATGACAACAGGACCAGCCTGGATTGCAAGAGGAGAAATTTGGTTTCTATTTTATTTCCATAGGGCATACACTTTTATTAGTTATGCTTTCTGTGAGCTGATAGTTCATCTTCAGATTCATAAGTTATAAACAGCGAGTCTGAGCAATAAGCCAGAGACTGAATTATGCTATTTCTACATGTTTCCAAATAGCCATTGTCTGTTTCAGGTACTGCCTGGCACAATGCATTGTAACACCTAGAATGAGCATGCATGCTGAATGTTGGAAAGCAGGCACAGTCACCAAAGTCTCTATCAGCCCATGTTGCAGTGTCACAATGCTGTTTCCACTAGGATCCCTTGTTTTCTCTGTGAACAGCTCCTTAAACACAGTCACAAACAATAGCAATCTTGGTTCCCACTTTAGCTCATAGTATAATTTATGTCTTCTGTCAGCGTTTCCTTGGCCAGACATTCTTTTATTACAAACAAGAGGAGAAGCAATTACATGTTGGAACAGTATAGGCAGTACATGTTCAATGCCTTAAATAAATTTGAAATTGACCAAACTGATGACTCTGTAGTCATTTTGACTTGAGAGTCTTTTGGTTAAAGCTTCATTTTATGGTGAAAAATATTTAGCCAACTCTTTTTCTTGTTTCTTTCTACCATTCAATGGCATCCTGATTTACTTAATAGACATTCAAAAGTCACAAAGAGTATGATTACAAAATTATGAAGAATATATACTTTAAAACATACATACTATTGTATGTGCATGAGCGTGCTTCATGAATTTATGTGTACCTTACATGGGCAGGTGCCCCAGAGGCCATAGGACATGGAATTCCCTGGAACCTGAATTAATTGTGAGCTACCTGGTGGTGCTGGGAACTGAACCCAGGACTTCTGCAAGGGCATTAAGCACACTTAACTAAGGAGTCATCATTCTAGTTCCAAGTATATACTCATATAAGTTAAAATAAATTGGATTTTCATATGAGCGTGTGCATTTGTGTTTCCCCATGCACAGTTTGGGTTTTTTTTCCAGCTGTTTCTCCACCTCATGTTTTGAGACAAAGTCCCTGAATCTAGACCTCAACGATTTAGCTGTTAACTGACCAGCAAGCCCCAGGGAGCTTCTTTATGATTCCCCAATGCTGGGATTATAGGTGCATGGCCCTGGATCCAGAATTCTACATGGATATAGGGGTTCTGAACTGAGATCATCATGCTTGTGAAACAAGCACTTTAGAGACAAGTGATAGCATCATACTTGGTGGCTAACATTATAGTGTCCTGTCCTGTACATGTAGGTGTTCAGGTAGAAATATACGTAGAATGAAGGGATCATATAAACAGCATGTTATTAATTTTAACATGAAAAGCTTTTAGATTTGTCTTCTCCCAATTTAACAAGTTAAAATGAAATCACTATACCACAGGAAAATATTTCTTTGCCAAAAGCAATAAAGGATCACTTTAAGATAAAGAAAATGTGAAGATCATTAGGAAGCTGAAGTCTTGATTTCTTGTAGGACTCCATATCTTAATTTGAACCAGTGTGAAGTGAATGAGCTTAGCGCCTTCTTAGATGAGTGACTACTTTCTTATTTCCCTCTGACTCCCTCCACTTTGCTTGTCTGTTTTATTTAATCAAGGCTTACAATATTTACATGCTATTCTGCAGTCCCAATTCTCTCAGTTAAGTTCCACATCTAATTGGATTCAATACTTACTGTCCCATTACTTTATCTTGCCCTAAGTTCCTCGTTAGTTTCTTCTCTTGGTTGACTGAATTTCATTATCAAGTAGTATTTTTTTTTTAAAAGAGAGCTCATTAGAGCTACATTTCCCGAGTTCTTAATTTATTCATGTCTGAATTATTCTGCCTGTTGCTTTTATACTTGAACCACTTGTCTGGGGAAAGTGTTTTGAAGTTACTTTTGCTTTTCTTTTAGAAAATATGAAGTTGGCAGGCAGCAGGTCCAAGAAGAGTTGAATAGGGGTGGGTATGGCCAAAATATGTTGTATAGATGCATGAAGTTCTCAAAGAAAAACATTAAAAATATCATTAAGAAAAGAACAGGGGGGATGGCCTAGACCCTACTCCAAATGACTTGACAGATTTTGTTGATCCCTCCTGGAAGGCATCACCCTCCCTGTGGAATTGTCTGGGGAATGGGATGGGAGGGGGGTCTGGGGGCTATGGGAGGGAGAGGGAACTAGGACCTATATGTAAAATAAGAAAAATAAATTAAAAAAGAAAGAATTACCTCTATCTTCTAGACCTAAAAGTCTTCAGGGAAACATGTGAGAAATTCCTCTTTACTCTTTTCTCTGACAGAACATCTAAATGATTTTATTTCTAATTAAGGTTTAATAACATGCAAAATGGTGGTTTAAGATTATGTATTTATTTATTTAAGGTGTATGTGTATTTTCTTGAATGTATGTATGTGTTCCCTGTGCATGTAGGAGCCTATGGAGGTCAATTGAGGCACTGATTCCCTGGAGCTAGAGGCCTAGGAGGTTGTGAACCACCATGTAGTTGTGGGGAACAGAACACAGGTCCTCTGCAAGAGCAGTGGACATGCTTAACCACTGAGCTGTCTCCTCACTCCCCTAAATATGGCATGATGCTTTTGCATTGTGTTCATGTTTACTAGTGTGTATTAAGCCCTTTGATCAGAAGACCCGGTTCTCTCTTTAGAGATTCAGTGTCTGATCACCTTTATCTATGTACCTTATTTATTGCTTTCTTCTTGTTATGTGATGTTCTTTTTTCCTGTATGTCTGTATTCATTATCTAAAATACTTTTTCTGTTCAGCTTATTTCATTTTCTTTCTTCTTCCATTTTATTACAATGTCTGTATTAATATATGGAATTTCATTTTGTTTTCTTAGTCCCTCTATTTCTCTCTTCATTCTCAGATTTGATTTTATTCTGCTTCAACTCCTGTTTTATTTACCATTAAGTTTATGCCATGAAGTTCTTCCCGGAAAAAATCTGTTTCTGCTATTCGAGTTAAGCTTTCCTCTAGGTGTTTCACATTTCGTCTCTTCCTGCATCCAGTCCCACCTTCTTCATTTCCTATGATGGTGTGTGGTATAGTTTCTCATCTTGACTCTGCTTATCATTTCCAGCTTTGTCTCAACTTTAAGATCTGTCTTCTTAACCCTGGTCCCTCTGTACTGTGAAATGAGCTCAGTTAGTACTGATAGGGAACTTTCAGGAAAAAAAAAAAAAACAAGTAAAACACTGTATCAGTACCACATTCTTCACACATCCCTTTAAGAACCCCATCCTCTTCCCTGGCCCTATATATAGCAGTGTTAGTATAATATTATGAATATGAACATTTGAAAGACAGTTTGCCTACATATTGATGTAGCCTAATATCAATAACAAGTTTTATCTAAGGGCCTGTGACATCCCCAGCCATAGGTTTTTCCCTTCCAGTTTTAAAGTACCAGCTACCTATTTCTTCCCATAAAGTGGGCCTCAACTACAATTAGAAAGTGATAGGTTATACCCCAAAATAATTTTCCTACTGTTGCCAATGAGAAATATAGGACTAGATGGAGAGTTAGAAAGGACAGAAATGGTACCACAATGTATTGCATATTGAAATTGTAGAAATGTAATAAACATTATTTCCCAAAGGAATAATCCTAAAAAATCAACAGCACAGACCAAAGTGGAATAGACTAGCCAGGCAATAGAATGAGGATATGAAACAAATAGTGGATGATTACACAATGTCTATCTATCTGTCTATCTATCTATCTATTATCTATCTATCCATCCATCCATCAATTTACCTACCTATCTAACAATACTCTAACAGATATACAAATTATGTTAAATATATTAATATGTCTATATGCAACCAAAATTGTTTTTACTAGTGTGGGCTTTACTCCAACTCACATATTCCTTTAGAAAAGGCAATGAATACTAATGGATTTTCTTGCTAATGCTCAATTCTTATAAGACCTATTCCATTGTTCTACAAATTGATGTATATTAAAATCCCTATGATGTATTATTGGGTTTGTCTTTCTCCCCAGTTCTTCTGAGTAGTTGATATGAAGTTTGATTTTTTAGCATGTTTTCTTATGGTTCATTGTTTCTTATCTATTGTCTTAGCTAGGATTTCTATTGATGGGATAAAGCATCATCCAAGTCAGCTTGGGAAGAAAGAGGTTTATTTCAGTTTATCTACTGAACACTTTCAATACCTTGGAATGATTAAGGTGGTTCATGCAACTCTGCTGACAAACAATTCAAAAGGAGGTAACCTGTAACTGGTCCTGGGCTTTTTATTTGACAGCCCACTTGTCTAGGAAAGATATTGTCTTAGGATGTTGCTGTGATAAACACCATGACCAAAGCAACTTAGGAAAAAAAGGTTTATTTAATCTTACACTCTCAGGTCATACTCCATCACTTAGGGAAATCAGGACAGGAACTCAAGTGGACACGAACTCAAACAGGGCAGGAACTTTGAGGCAGATGCTGAGCTGAAGTAGCAGTCATGGAAGACTGTTCCCCACTGGCTTATTCTCCATGGCTTGCTTGCTCAGCCTAATTTCTTATACCGTTCTGGATGAACTGCCCAAAGCTGCTACCAGCTACAGTTAGCTGGGCCTTTCCACATCATTTGTCAGCCAAGATAATGCCCTATAGACTTGCCTACAGGCCAATATTAAGGAGGCATTTCCTCAATTTAGGATCCCTCTTCCCTAGGTGTGTGTCAAGTTGACAAAAGCCAGCCAGCACACCCATCTTTTATCTTCTCCTCTTTCCCCAGTTTAAATTACATGCTCAATCACTGTATTGATCCCGTGAAAATGTGCTCTCTAACCATTTGCCTCCATTCCTCACATGCCTAAAGTGTAGCCCTTGGTAAGTGCATCTCTACCCTCTCAGTGCATTACCTGCGCAATTGCACCTGACATGGCTAGGAGCATTGTTCCTGATTATTTTGTGAGCTGTAAGTAAGCCCATGGTACCACCTAATAATGACATTACTTTTTCCTACTTCAGTTTCTGTAACCACTTCCCCATATGAATGTTTTGCAATTCTATTCTTTCTTTAAACACCAACAGTGCCTCAGACTTCTCAGTCATCTAGAGTCCATATTGCCCATTTCACTGTTAATTCTGAAATAGTAAGAAGGATACTTTATATCTTTGGAGTGGCTGAAGCTTACACCCTGGATTTAAAAAATATTTATCTTGCTTGGGTGGTGGTGGCAAATGCCTTTTAATCCCAGCATTCTGAGAGACAGAGGCAAGTGGATCTCTGAGTTTGAGGCCAGCCTGGTCTATAGACTGAGTTCCAAGACAGCCAAAGCTACACAAAGCAACCCTGTCTTAAAAAAAAAAACAAAAAATACCATCACTCCTATGACTATCATATATAACACTTGTCTAAATATGCCCATCAATGTCCATACTTGTATGAGGCACATCTTAAATTGCTCACAACCATCTCTAAGCTAACATGTTAAAAGTAGAGATTGTCATTTGGATTCACTCACTGATGTGATCTCTCAGTTGTTTTCTAGATAACAGTTGGTGCTAACTCAACTATTCATTTTTTAATAATGTAAATATAAACACAGGGAAATTCCTTGATACTTTTCTGATTCTTATTTTCTTGTACTCATGCAATCCGTTAGACAAATTCCTTTCATTCTATCCTGATGTCTATACTATTTCCCTTCCTTTTCCTTCATGTTTTCTTTCTCCTCTCTTTTATCCCATTGTCCCGTTCTTTCTACCACTCTAATTTTTTCTCACCCCACCACTAAGATATGTATCTAAGAAACTATCTTCCTTTACTTATATTATTGTACTAGCTTTCTCATTGTTCTGCTTTCTTTTATTCCATGGCCTCACATTCTATTCTCATAGGGATTGTTGCAGTGAGGTATCTTATTCAAAACTGTACATTGGCACTAAGTTTTGCTTAGGCTGAAACAAAAAGTTCTTAAAATGTTCTATAAGGTCCTACACTATCTCGTGCCTTGCTGCTGTGCTAGCCTCCCCAGTCCCTTCATTATTTGCCAAATGTTCCAGGCACTCTCTTTCATATGTTATCATTGCCATTCAATATACCAGTGTTATGTATGTTATCTATGCCTAGAACTAACTGACAATGCAATGTATTAAATTGAGTTCACCAAGATCATAAATTAAGCAATAGATTTTCTGGCTATAGAGGACCCATCAAATCTACACACTCTTTATTCTTCTTTGCTTTTCAGTTTCCTGTTTTTAGCAGGAAGAACGGGGAAGATATGAGCTTCCTTAGATTCAGGAGATAGTGTCTTTATTCATGGGGAAGAAGTGACAGTGTTCTCAGATGTCAGGGGTCTTTCTCTCATTCACATGTATGCTATCAGAAATCTGGTAAATCTGAGTGTGATCTTGCTTTCCACTTTGCAAGGCAACAGATTTGCTTAGAAGGTACACTTAGTCAGTTCATTCTTTCATCATGATCAGCCATTTACAGTGGTATTTCAGAAACACTTGGATTTAGTTTGGAGCTACTACATTCAGATTGAAGGGTAATTTGTCTTGAGGGACACCAATCTTTCTAGTGCAGTATGCATGTATTAGTGTTATGTTTAAGTCAGTGAATTCTCATAGTGACATCTTGACATCCTGGGGAGACATATTTTTGGGTTTTTAGTCAACAACATTGATTACAACTAATTAATCTCATAAGTAACTAACCTTTCCTTGTTTAGTATGCAGACAGGATGCTTTGTTACACTCCAGTGTAATTTTCTAATGCTAAATTTGGTTTTCAAAGATCACTGGCATTTCTGATTGTTAGTTACCGTTAGCATTACAAAAAAGTATGGTGGGATTTGGTTTTAAGGCTGAAAGAACAATAATATGTTGTCTCTCCACTCCCTGAAATGTCTTTGATGTGTAAGTGGAGAGAATAGTAATAAAAAATGAAGAACACAGATTTGTCAGGGCTTTACAACACTTTAGGTTTCAATGTGCATTTTTCAAAGGATGTGGATTGCACTTACTCATCAGATCAATGAGAAAGTAACTATGTTAAACAGTGAATCAAAGGTCCCACTGGAAATATTGAAACTTAGAAAAATGCATGCTTCTTGAAAGTGCTTTTATTGGCATAATCATCATACTTTTTAATCTTTTAGTTTTTGATTTAATGTGAATGACCTTTAAAAATACTCAGCTAGGGGCAAAACTAGTTGTTATGATTGATTAAAGAACTTGTATTCTAGGGAATTTATTTATCAACAAGCATTAGGACTTTTAAAATAGGAAAAAAGTGGTGAAATGTAATTTTCTGGGTTAATTTGTTTCCTTCTTTCTATGTCTTAACCTCTATCTCAGAAGTGTTTTCTTAGTAAGCTGAAAAGGTCCTGAGAACCTCCTTATCCAGAGTTATGTAGCATTTCATTACAGTTGTAAAACACTTTTCAAAACTCCAACTTATTTAACATCTACACTTAGCCCTTTGAGCACTCAAGAGAAATGCCACGGCACATTAAAGAGGAATCAGGTTATAGATTTGTGAGCTACTTAACTAACAGAAGTCATTAAGTATAAAGTGTCTTACTCATTTTTTTATGGGTTGAAATGTGTCTTCCCACAAATGGTGCAGTGAAGTGTTAATTCCATTGTCAATGTAAACTTATTTGGAAACAGAATCTTTTCAGATTCAATCAAGTTAAGAGGAGGTCATGTACACGTAAGGTGATCCTAATCCAATATAATTAGTTTTCTTATAAGAACGGAAAAACGGAGACTCACAGAAATACATAGAGGAAAGATGACTCTATGAGGACACAGGGACAGGAATTATGCTGCCATAAAACAAGAGATGCCTTAAAACAACCAAAAATTTGAAATCAAAGCAATGGTGTTACTGGAGAGTTGTGAGAGAACATGGCCTCACCAACATCTTGACTTTGGATTTCCAGCCCTTAGAATAGAGGATGATTTAAGCAACTAGGTTGATTGTATTTAATTATACCAATCATACTAAACTGATACAATTGCTTAAAAATGGACAAGACATACATAAAAGATGAATTAAAACTGCTTAGTGCAGGAGAGGGAGCTCGGTGGTTAAGAGCAGTGGTTGCTCTCGCAGAGGACCTTGGTTCAATTCCCAGAATGCATATGGTGACTCATAAACATTTGTAACTTCAATTCCAGGGGATCAAGCCCTTCTTCAACTTCTATAGGCACTAGAGATGCCTGTGATGCACGCACACACACATACACACACACACACACACACACACACACACACACACACACACCACGTGTGTGTATGCAAAATACTCATATGCATAGACTAACATAAATAAATTAATCTAAATCCTTAAAATAAACTGTCCTTGCATACGTGAAGGTAAAACTTGATGGGCAACAGTATGTACCGCTATGCAAGTATCTAATGTATGGGTCTGTGCACATGCTTTAGAAGAGAAAGTACGTCCTTTTAGTTTAATGTTACCTATCTTACTTAGATCCTAAGTAATGACTCATTGAGAAAATATGAAAGATATATCACAGTGAATTTGGTGTTTAAAGAGGAGGTGTGGTTTTCCTATGTGTCTATCAACAGATGAATGGATGGGGAATATTAAGTATGTCTAAAATGGGGTTTCTTCATTTATAAGGAAGAAAGACACTATTCCATTTTTAGGAGAATGAATACAACTAAAAATCACTATGTTAAATTAAATAAGCTAGACTTAGAAAGGCAAATATTTCATGTTTTCTCTTAGACTGAATCTAGATTGTATATAGGTAGAATTATTTATATATGCATGGCATGAAAGCAAAAGGGATGCCAAGGGAAAGAAAAGACTAGATATAAGAAGAGAGAAAGTGAAAGATTTGGAAAAGGAAAGAATATGACAAATATATGTACATACATATTAGTTGTATTGTTATAATTGTCTTAGTGAAACTAGCTCTACGTAGAATGAGTATAAACTAATAAAGGAACAAGTATGTTTGTTCATAGTCATTTCATATTGAGCATGTCACCTAGAGTCCTTTATCTGAATGGTACTATAGCCTTGATGACAGTATCTGTCTGAATGGGATATGGCATACAATCTACTTCAGGATATCACTGCTGTGGTGATGTGATTAAAATTAGAAATATCATACTTACATGATTTCCTATTTAAAAACTATTTCCTCCACTCATGTGCACAGGGAAATCAGTGACCCAATTTAGTCTGTCCTAAGCATCTCCCATAGTACAGTACTGGCAGCTTGAGAAGTGGGCGGGGAAAAAGTCTCTGCCAGTTTTGTGAGGGCTTTTTACAATATGTACCAAAATTTTGCACCTCTGTCAAATTCCTTGTCTAAACATGCTTAAACAAGAAATAAAGCTATTTGTTTAAGCTTCTCTCTGCTTGTCTATAGCATTGCATTCATAGTCCCCTTACTAATGGTTGCCTTTCCATTTGCAGACATAGGGAGTCTCTAGAAATGGTGTCTTTTTTTCTTTTTGCATCAAGTCTTCTTAGTAATAAAGAGAACACAGCTGACTGAATTTGAGTTTAACCAGCACGAGGAAGAAAAGATTTGATAAGTCACAACAGCAACTACATCATTACCATCATGGTTAATTCAGGATCTATTATTTAAAGACAAATAGGATCAGTTTATAAAGACAACCAAAACCAAATAAAATAAAAAGACTTGTATCCTTGCTTTCAATAGTCAAGAATAAAGTGATGTTATTTTTACAGTACAGCATATTATAATTCAATGAGTGAGAGTTTTAGTTAGTGCACCAGGAGTATGCAGTAGGCAGGCACTTTCAAGGAGATAAACATTTAGCAAAGACACTGTGGAAGAAATGGGACTCAAGATGAAGCATTACAAGGGACGATCAATTAAACAACCTAGAGAAAATGGTAGAGTGCCTTATATGTCAAGATAGAAATGATATAGGAAATGAAACTCTAAACAAGGGAATATATGAAGTATGTTTAGTTTACCACACCCAAATCCACATTGATTTACAGATCTTGAAAGAACACTTGTTTGGATAGAGTTATCACAAGTTATTTTCTATTATTTAATGTTATTTGATTTCTTTTTCAGTCAGGGTTTTTCATTTGAATACAGTGTTATGAGTAGTTTTCCCGCAAGCCTGGTCCCTTACCCACACCAGCCCCAAATAACACACAGAGGCGCGCATTAGATATAATGTTGTTGGCCTGTTACTAGTGTTTCTTATTGGCTAGCTATGTCTTAAATATTAACCCATTTCTACCAATCTAAGTATTTCCATGTGGTCTTACCTTACCAGAGTGAGGGTCAGGACCTCTGTTCTCTCAAGTCTCTTTCTACATTGTGAATCTTCTCCTACCTCTCCCTGAATCTTCCTTCTTTCTTAGTCCCACCTATCTTGCTTTCCTATTGGCCAACAGTACTTTATTCATTAACCAATAAGAGACATTTACAGAATGATATCTCCCATTTTTTATTATTTAATGCTATATTTGATTTATTTTTCAGTCAGTTTTTCATTTGAATATAGAAAAACCACTGATTTTGTCTATTGATTTTGTACCTGGCTACATTGTTGAAAGTTTTTTTTTTTAAATCAACTATAGGAATTTCTTGGTGGAATTTAGGGCCTCTTACATATTCTACCAAATCACCTGCAAATAAAGATACTTTGATTTCTTCCCCTCTAGTTTGTACCCCTTGATCTCCATCAGTTGTTTTATTGCTCTAGCATAGACTGCAAGTACTTTACTGTGCAGATATGGGGAAAGCAGACATCTTTGTCTTGTTCCTGATTTTAGTGCAATCGCTTTGAGTTTCTCTTCATTTAAGTTGATGTTGGCTATAGGATTTCTGTAAATTGCCTTTTCTTATGTTGATTTATGTCTCTTGTATACACATATATTAAATAAATCTAATTGGAATCACCAAATAATGGGGGAGACAAAGCTCCAACTAGATCTCTGCTGCTATCAAAGTGATAATTCAAGTGCTGGGAATGGGCTACATCTAATTGAATTGTTGGCCAAAGGGGCTCCAAGAAAACCCCAAACATAACTCAGGCTATTGGTTGCTGTCCAGAAACTGATGGTAAGGCTATAGTGCTGAAGATAAAGCCCACATATCTACTGGACACAGTGATGCCAAGCTTGTGCCTAAGTAGAACCTTCACCTTTGCTGATTAATGTTCATGATACTGGAAGGCACTCTGAATTCTACCAGAGGAGAAAGCTTAACTATAAACCCTTTAGTCAACAATAATGACCTGTCTGTATCATTCACTGGTGCTACAGTGCCATAAAAGTTGGGGTTGTTACCAAGTACTACCTAATTTGATTTAAGGCCCACTCTGTGAGAGGGAAATGATACCAGACACTACTCAGGTGGCAAAGAACTTGAGCCAAGATAGGCCATGGACCTAGGGGAAATCAAATACCATTGTTCTGGTAAAGGAACCTACTAATAAAATAACTCCTAATAACAATCTGCTATGTGCATAGATATGTGTCTCGTTCAGACAACATCAGAGAAAGTATCCTCTTGTACGAGATAGGAACTAATACAGAGACTTAGAACTGGACAATGTTTAGAGAGAGACCTTGATACATTCAGTACTACCTGGAATGTCTTCATCAAAGTCCACCACTCAGGACTTGGAACTATGCAGGAGGAGGAGGAGGAAGAGGAGGAGGAGGAGAAGCCGAAAGATTGTAAAAGCAAATGGTGATGGAAGACACCAGTGAAAGAGTGCCTGCCAGACACAACGGGAATGAAACACATATGGACTCTCAGAGATGATGGCTTTATGCACAGGGCCTGCAGATGTCCAAGCCAGATGGGATCCCAGCACTGAGAGTGAAAGTGGACACAATTACCCATCCCTAACCCAGAAGCTATGTCTAACTGACAACTTTTCACAAAGGAAAAATAGTTTTCTTAAATGTTGTACTACTGGGCATGCACACCACACTTAAGGAGGGCCCATGCCCAGCAGTAGATGGCCAACACAAAATGAACTCAATAGTATTTTTGCAGATGTTTTTGTTCCATAATGTTTTTTCTTGTCTTTTATTTATTTGTTATGGTTTCTGATGTTGTGTTTTTGTGGTGTGTGTGTGTGTGTGTGTGTGTGTGTGTGTGTGTGTGTGTGTGAGAGAGAGAGAGAGAGAGAGAGAGAGAGAGAGAGAGAGAGAGAGAGAGAGGGATGCTTTCTCTTTTCTCTGTTTGCTTTGTTTTGTTCTGTGTTTTTTTTTTTAAATAGAATGTTTTCTAAAGAAAGAGAGAAAAGGTGTGGTGTGGAACAGGTGTGTAGGTAGGTAGGATCTGAGAGGAGAGAAGGAATAGAAACCATGGTGATAATAAACTATTTTAAAAAAAATCTAAAAAATAAAGAGTAGAGGTTACAAAAAGTAAAATGACAAGAATGATTATAAACATGTCAAAATCTCAATTAATAAATTAATTATGATAAAGCTGGGCTGTCGTAACAAAGATGATCAACTTTCTTAAATCTTATTCTTAAAGAATATAACTTTCCTATCTATGGGAACATTTTAGGCTGTAGGGGAACCTCTGTTTCCTGTATGTTTCAATTTTGTTCTAATTTTCAACATTACTCAATTTTTACATTTGGGAATGGATAATTCTTTAGAAGTTGTTCTGTGCATTAAAAAATGTTTGGTGTTCTGCTTAGCTTCTACAAGTTACTACATTGTAAGGTAGCAAGTTCATTTTACTCCCAAATACTGATACTGCCAAATGTCTTCCAAGCGACAAAATCAATCCCACAAAATTGAAAAACAATCGCCTTAGCATGCTGTTGCTTTCCATCTGGGTTGACATGATTTCAACCATCTGAGTATAGGGAGGAGAAAATGGGTGTAGAATATGCATGCCTCTTCATTAAGATCCAGGCTCAAAAAGTAGCACATGTGAATTTCCATTTCTAGTCCATTGATGAACACTTAGTCATATGGGCCCATCTAACTATAGTAGGGGATGGAAGCACAAGTACAGCTAGCTCAGTTACAATCCCATGTGCTCAGTGACAGTTCCATTTCTGTGAAGAAAAAAGGAAATGGATTTTGGTGGGTAGCCAGTAATTTCTGTCACCATATGTATGATGCTACTACAAAGACAGGCACACTTACACTGGAAAGCAAATATGTCTAACTATTAGTCCTTTAAATCTATAAATTTAAAAAACATGGACAAGATAAAAATTAGAGGAGATCACACATTAATGAAGAGAAAAACATCTGTAATAATAAGTAGCACATGGAATATCAGTCAAGATCAAACTCATTGTCATCATAAATATCATTCATATCAGAAAAAGTCATTGTTTATGGCAGGAATGATTTTGATAAACGAATAAAATTATATTTCATGTTAATGGAATATAAGTGACTTTCTAAAACATTTGTAGCATTCATGAAAATTTAAGTATTAGATACACACTATAATGAATAAGACAAAACTGAACTGGTCAATGAAAAGTGAAAGGGGACAAATCACAATCTTCTTGGAGAGTAAGTTTCATCTCCCTGAAACTTAGATATATACCAGAAGTGGATAAGAATATAGAGGATTTGAAAATCATAACTAATTTGAATTATCTTTATTTCTGCATCATTTCAGCAGCCAGAAGAGAGTCTTGAACACAGTTGGTACCCACCAAATGTTTCATGATTTAAATAGACAAGGTTTATACTCTAGTGGTATTTTTGGAGACTCAAATAGGACTATTAAAAGCTATCTAAATTTATATGGAAATTCAAGGAACCCAGAATAGCCCAAATAATCTTATAGGAAAACCCATGAAGAACACAGTTAAGCATTATAGGACATGTATAATGCCATTATAATGACTATAGAAAAAAAGAAAAAAGGAAAAGAATATAATTACAACTACTTATGAGGATGTAAAAAAATGAAACTCATTCATTGCTGGGTTAACTTTGAAACATTATGTTATATAAAACATACCAGTCACACAGACCATACATTTTAGAGTACCATTTATATAAAATGTATTAAAAGAAAAGTCTGTAAAGAATGAATGTATGATACTTGAGAGATAGCTTAATGGTTGAGAGCACAGGCTACTCTTCCAGAGTACCATATGGTAGCTTACAGGCATCTGTAAGTCCAGTTTCAGGAAATCCAATGCCCCGTGTGTACAGCAAAACAGATAGTCACAAAAAATAGCATTTTTTAAAGAAGGAATATAGATTAGTGATACTATAGGTGGGGTGCATACTGAATATACTATGGGTTATAGGGAATGGAGGAAAGTTTTCTTTCTGTGATGATATAAATATTCTAACATTGATAGTGGCAATGGTGGTACAATCATGTTAATGCTAAACACTGTTGAACTGTATACTTTAAGGGTACTAATTCAGTACTATGTAAATTATGTATCACTAAAGTATTTTTTAAATAGCACTCTATCTATGGTTAGAATGAATAAATTCAGAAAAATCAAGACAAAACCAACGTGTATGTTTCTGTAATAGTGAACTATTTGGAAAATATCAGGAAGATATTTTCAATTCTAATAGATACAAAAGTTAAAATATATAGGAATAAATTTAATTCAAGAAGTGCAAGATTGGTACATTGGAAGCATTTCGTGTATTGAAGTGAGAAATTCACACATAAATGGAAAGGTATTTCAGGTTTATACACTGAAAGAATTTATATGGCTAAATAAGTAAATTACAGATTCAGTGCTGCTTTATTGAGCGTTCTAATTCCATATGCCACCATGTCTAGCCTTGGGGGTTTTGTTAGATTGTACATAGCTCTGTGGGGGAAACACCATCACCCCATTTAGCATGACCCCATTAAAACATGTACATAGATACACACACATATATTATATATGTATATTAAAACTAGGTTTATAAAATAATGTATTTTTTCTATGGCTGTTTTAGATATCCTTAGGGTTAATTTTCCCTTTCATTCCTCTGCCCCATATTACCCTCCCTCCTGCTTCACCAGTTAAACTTGTCTCATATTCTTCCTGTTAATGCAGCATATCATGTTAATTAACTGTCACATGCTGGAATATACTTGTATTTCAGGGATAAATTCTACTTGGTCACGGTGTATTGTGTTTAACGATGGTGTTGAATTTGCTTTGCTTGTTTTTTTGGGGAGATTTTTTTTGTATGTAGGTTCATCAAGGATGTCAACATGTAATTTCCTTTTCTTCCCATATTTTTGCCTGGTATTGGTGCCAGGATTATCATTGCCTCATGAACCACTTTTGGAATTGCTCCTCTTTTGGTTCTTTGAAGAGTTTAAGCAAGATTGATACTTATTTAGAAGCTTGGTCAAATTTAGTAGTCTAACCATATCATCCTGAACTTCTCCTTGTCAGGAGGGTTTTCATTACTGGCTCTACTTTATTATAGACCTCTTTATCTATTTCCCTATGATTTTTCTTGGTAAGTTATGTTTCTAGGAATTCATTGATTTCTAAGTTATTCAGTTTGTTTCTATGGCACCAATGGTAATGTCTACACTTTTATTTCTGACTTTATTTAAACGTCTTTTTTCTTAGTCTATTTTTCTTTTTTAATTTAAATTTATTTTTGAGAGTATTTTGACAAAATTTAATACAAAAGTATTATATTTATATTGTCTCCACAGCTTCCCCATCACCCCTCCATCTTCTCCTGTGTCTTCCATTCCCTTTCATACTCATGAACACTTCTATAATTATTACTGTTTTATACACCAGCACACATGCACCCACCATATTTAGTGTTGCTTGTGTGTACCTGTATTTATGGATGACCACTTGACATTGAGTAATCTATCAAGGAGCTCTTTCCTAGAGAAAACTTATTCTCCCTCCATCAAAATCCTTTGATTGCCTGTATAGCTCTTCATGTAAAAGTTGACTTGTGGAACTTCCTCCATTCATGTCAGAATGTCACTGGTGTTACCTTTATGCAGATCTTGTTCAAGCAGCCATATTTTTGGGAATTTTTTGGTATAGCATCCCTGTCATGTCTAGGGATATATTAGCAGTCATCAAGATTCTATGGATCTACAATCTTTGCCTCTATTGCAATCTGTTCCATGAGCCTTAGGTGAAGTGGTTGCATTGTACATAATATTCATTAATTATGGGTACCCATGGTCATTTTTTTCTGCTTTTGATTAGTTATAAATCACTGTAATAATCCCTGTCTCCCAAAGGGAAGACTCTTTGATGACAGGTGAAAGCTATGCTTATCTGTGTGTATAATGATAATTCATTAGCATATAGCTAGAAATTACAATGGTTTAATAAAATGGTAGTAGCAGTTTCTCCTCTCGGGTCTATGACCTCTCCAGCCAAGGTAGTTGGCTATATTTATATTATCAAACATGGATTCCCTTTTACTGAGTGGGCTTAGTACAATTAGATAGCCGTTGGTGCACCATTGGGGTATCTTTTTGGGGTTAGTCATTGTTGTGGTTTGTGGGTCTTATAGCCAAGTAGGACTATGGATTGTATTTTACTATTGTCAGGTTATATAACACCTTCTGATACTATCAGAGTTAGTCCTCAGGGAGTAGACTTCCAGGTCAGTTCCACCTTGATTCTTCTAAGTCCTGTGTCTAAAATGTGTGGTGTATTCAGCAATGGGGTCTTTTGTTCAAATTCTTGAATTCAACAAAGGACAATGGCAATAGTTCACATTGTTTTAGAAGTCTCTTATATCTTGTGTGACTAACAACTTGAGTGTCACACTGGGGTTTTGTAAGATGGTGATCTATTTCTGTGAAAAGACAACATGACCAAGGCAACTCCTATAAGATAAAGTACTTAATTAGGGGCTTGCTTACAGTTTCAGAGGTTTAGTGTCCCGCGCTACCGTCTCACCAGCAAGAACGACGCGGCACACTCAGGATCCTTCTGCAGTAAAGCTTTAATGCTCTTGAGAGGGAGAGCATAAGCTTACAGGACAGAGAGACCCCAAACACACAAAACCCATCCCTTATATAGGCTAGCAGCCTCTGCCTTGGACGTGTCACCCCCTGACTGGCTGCTGCTCATTGGCCCATATGACGCCAGGGGAGAGGCAGGGACCCAGGGTTTGACAGTTACCCAGTGCATGCGCATCTCTCCTGTCTACCAACGGTTTTGACAGTTACCCAGCGCATGCGCATCTCTCCTGTCTACCAATGGTACTTGTAACGGCTCCCTACATCTCCCCCTTTTTTATTTATTTTAAACAGTCAATTAATAGGAACAGAATTAATGAGGCTTCTCAATTTTCAGAAGGTAGGTCACCCATATAACGAGGGATAGAGACAGAGGTTGTACCTCCCAGATCAAAAATTAAGACCATGTGCGAGAGTCGCTATGGGGCTGTCAACTCACCCCAAAGTGACCTCGACCCGTCCTCTGCCATTTTTCTGGGAAAGGGAGACTAGGGCAGGCAACCCTTATGCAGGACAACATGCCTCCCAGAGAGCCAGGCAACTCCCTGTGCGATGCTTTGCTCGGCATCCCTCATGGGCTGCTCAGACCAGACACTCTACCCTGTGCAATGAGCCTATGCTCTGGGTGTGCAAGAGCTGTCTGACCGGCGGCCTACTGCTTAAGCATTGTTAGCCAAATATCTGTGGAAGCCCCCTGTTCCAAAGCTACAAGCGCTTGGGCGATAACCACCTTGTCCCTCTTATTTTGAGCCCTGAGCCTACAGACCAGCCAAAGAAGCAACAACAGTCCACAACAAATGGCTGCGCCAAACAATCCCACCCCAACCCATTCTTTGAAATAAGAAACAGCTGAGGCAATTCATGACGACAATCCCTCCGTCAAAGACAAGTCAAGACGAGTGGAGTTGACCTGGATAATAGCGGCTCTCAGGTCCCGAAGTGTCTGCTCAAACTCGGAGGTTCAATTCTGCAACATGAACTGAGAAAGGCTTTTAGACAAATTAGCTGCTTTGGTAAAATTCTCATATTGGATGGAGGTGACATATAGGCTGGGGAGCTTTTGCTCACAGCCTAATTGGGCCATCTGCCACAACATGTCCAACCGCTCCTGCACTATATCAATGCGCTGGTTTACCAGCATCAGGCCACCCTGTATCTGAGTATTTGCAGAGGCCTGCTTTGGATAAGGCCTCGGAGACAGTAGCCGACAAGCCATTAATAGCCTGTGCAGTTTGCACCGAGGTGGATAGTGGAGGGGCAGAGGCTGTCACTGCCGCCGTGACCACAGTAGTAGCCATGATGGCAACAATAATTGCTGAGATTCTAAAGTCCCTCTTTTCTCAAAATTGTGAGAGGGACGTTTGAAACGGCCGTCTCCGAGGTTTTTTGCTATTTTGCATATGGTCATCTGGATGGTATCTTTCTTCCTCATATTTAGCAGCCTCCTCATCTAGCTCAGCTTCTTCCTCAGTATCTAAGACCTCATCCCCTGAGCTTTCAGAATCATTGGAGCTATCAAGATTTAAGGCTTCAAGCTCACGTATAGGGTAAAAGCCAGCTCCTCTCTCTGGTTTGACAGCAGGGGGAGGATCCCTGTGATCTGGCGGATACACCCCCTTGTCACTAGACTCACCGGGGGGGGGGCTTTTTCCTTCTTGTGGACGGTTTTTTTTCTCTGCGCGCGCCCAACCTCTCACTACGCTCGGTTTCTGACATGCTATTCTGGACCTCCTCAAGGGTACTTTGACACTTTGCTAACAGGATAGCAGAAAAGATCAAAATGGCCCCAAGGACAAGCACTAAAGCCTCGACACTACTGTCCCAAGGTGGCAACAGTCACAAGCCAAAGTCCAGAAAAGACATACCTCTCCGAATGTATCTACCTGCAGTTCTGAATCCTCCTTGTAGCCAAGGGGTCTCTGATGGTGCTGACGATGATGAGGTCTTGATTCCCGGGTTTTGGCACCAGATGTCCCGCGCTACCGTCTCGCCAGCAAGAATGACGCGGCACACTCAGGATCCTTCTGCAGTAAAGCTTTAATGCTCTTGAGAGGGAGAGCATAAGCTTACAGGACAGAGAGACCCCAAACACACAAAACCCATCCCTTATATAGGCTAGCAGCCTCTGCCTTGGACGTGTCACCCCCTGACTGGCTGCTGCTCATTGGCCCATATGACGCCACGGGAGAGGCAGGGACCCAGGGTTTGACAGTTACCCAGTGCATGCGCATCTCTCCTGTCTACCAATGGTACTTGTAACGGCTCCCTACAGTTTAGTCCATTATTGTCATGGTGGGGAGTGTGGCAACATATAGTTAGGCATGGTGCTGGAGAGGTAATTGAGAGCTACATCCTGATCCATGGGGTGAAAGGAGAGACACAGAGACTTGTCCTGGCATGGGATTCTGAAAACTCAAAGCCCAACCCTAGTGACACACTTCCTCCTGTAAGGCTACACCTACTCTAACAAGACCACACTTCCTAATCCTGTTCAAATAGTGCCACTTTGATGACTAAGCATTCAAATATCTGAACTTATGGGGACATTCTTATGCAAACTACTACAGATAGTACACAACCTATGTACCACACTCCATTAAAAAACAGTGCATGGGTATTTTGAAATGATATATATCCCTTGTGGCTTTTCAAATATTCTTAGTGTTGTTTAGTTCCCCTTCCTCCTTTTCTCTCCATATTACCTTTCTGTTAGTGGTCTCAACCTCTTTTACTCTTTCCCATTCCATAGCACCTACCTACTATTCTCCTTTCTAGAGTTCCTCTCCATCCCTATTCCCCTCGGTCCATTTTATGTTTCCTGGCTTCTGTAGCTACTTCAGGTTATATACTCAAATCTAAGGATTTAGAGTAAGAACTCCAAATAAAACAGAATATGTAGAAACTGTCTTTTTCCATGTGGGTTACCTCACTTAATATATTTTCAAGTTGTATCTATTTATCTGAAAATTTCAGTCTTTTATTTTTCTTTACAGATGAATAGAATGTCATTGTCTAGTCATCAGTTGAAGGTTGTATAGGTTGTTTCCATTTCCAAGCTATTGTGACTAGAGCAGCAATGAATATGGCCTGTCAATTATCTTTGTCATAGGATATTGATTCCTTTGTGGTGGGAGATGTTATTCTGTATATATGTTTCTCATACTGGTTAATAAAGCTCTGTGGCCAATGAGATAGCAAGATAAGCGGGGCTAGGAGACAAGGAGAAAAGAGGAAGTGGGAAGGAGGAGTCGAGATGTAGCCTGGGGAGGAAGGAAGACGCCCGTCGCGGCTCCCCATAAGACGACCACGTGGAAATACTTAGATAAGTAGAAATGGGTTAATAATTAAGACAGAGCTAGCCCATAAACAATAATGGTAATTGGCCGACAGGATTTTATCAAATACGAAGTCTCTGAGTGTTATTTGGGGTGGGACCATGGCGGCAGGACTGGGAGGCAGGCGGGGAGGAACCTGCCTTAACACCTTTGGGTATATATCAAGGAATTGTATAGCTGGCACAAATGGTAGATGTGGTTTTTAGCTTTTTGAGAAAATTTTACACCAGTTTCCATAGTGGCTATAACAATTTCCACTGTCATCAATAGAAATGAGGGCTCACTTCCTTCATGTCCTTCCAGCATTTGTTGTCAGTCCTTTTCCTGATCATAGTTTTCTTTACCAGAATCGTATCCCATTCTGAATGGGATAAAGAGGAAATCTCAAAGTTTAATATGCCAGTTTATTATTTTTTAAGCATGGTGGACTCTTTTAAAGACAGTTTGTAGCCATTTTTATTTATTATTTTGAGAACTCTCTGTTCAGTACTGTAACCCATGTTAGTTCACTTGTTTTCTTTCTTTTTTTATTTTTTCACTTGCTTTCTTGACTTTTTAAAAATTATTCTGGATAGTGCTCTTCAATGAGACGAATGTCTGTTAAAGATTCTTTCCAACTCTCTGGGCTTTCTCCACTCGGTTGATTTTTTTTTCTTTGCTGTACAGAAGTCTTTTAGTTTCATGAGGCCCTGTTTGTTACTTGTACTTTATTCCTGAGGAAATGGAATCCTATTTAGAAGGCCATTTCTTGTACCTATGCTTTGCAGTGTGCTGCCTATGTTTTCTTCTAGAAATTTTAGCATTTCAGGTTTCATATTGAGGTCATTGATCCATTTGGAGTTGATTTTGTACAAGGTAATATGTATGGGTCTAATATCATTCTTTTACATGTGGATATTCAGTTTTCCAACACTATTTATTGAAGATTCTCGTTCCTCTGATGTGTATTTTCAGCATCTTCTTTACATATTAGATGGAGGCTGTAATTATATGGGATTTGTGTTTGGGTCTTCAGTTTTGTTCCATTGTTCTACATATCTGCTTTTGTATTAGCACTATGCTGGTTTTCCTTATGTATTTTTATTTTAACTTTTAAAAATATATTTATTTATTCTTCTCTCGTATATTACATCCTAACTGCACTTTCCTCTCTTTCCTCTCCTTC
Organism: Cricetiscus sungorus; assembly: GCA_030556225.1. Classification (NCBI taxonomy): domain Eukaryota; kingdom Metazoa; phylum Chordata; class Mammalia; order Rodentia; family Cricetidae; genus Cricetiscus; species Cricetiscus sungorus. The sequence goes on from JANBXA010000726.1 coordinate 12,073,130, forward strand.
CAGGCCCTTCCCCAACCTCCTACCTCTCCCCATCCACCCCTATTAGCAGTATAATTTACAATCAGATATGGTATCCCGTTCATCATGGTTCATTATACTCAGGATTGCTTTGGCTATCCAGTGTCTTTTGTACTTCCATATGAATTTTAGAAGTTTCTTCCATTTGTATCAAGAATATCAGGGTATTTTGGTTGAGATTGCACTGAATCTTTTGGTAGGATAGTCATTTTCTTAATATTAAGTATATTAAGTATATCCATGGGCATAGGAGGTCTTTCAATCTCATAGTAACTTTTAAAATCTCTTTCTTTAGAGTTTTTAAATCTTTACTGTACAGGTCTCTCATCTCCTTGGTTAGGTTTAATCCTAGATACTTTATTTATTTATTTTTTTGGCTACTGTGAAGGGAGGATTTCCAGGATCTTTTTCTCAGCATGCTTGCCATTGGTATATATAAAAGGTACTGATATTTTAAAGTTGATTTTGTGTCCTGCCAGTTTTCTGAAAATGTTAATCATTTCTAGAAGTTTTGTGGTAGGAGTTTTGGATCTCTTATGTATAACATATCATCTGCAGACAGATGGTTTGATTTTTTTTCTTATTTGGATCCATTTAATGGCATTTCAGTCTTTTGTCTTATTGTTCTAGTTAGTACTTAAAGTACTATGTTGAAAAGCAATAGTATGTTTTCTAATCTCCATTAGGTCATATAATTTTTAGTGCTTCTTTTGCTATTGATTTTGAGCTTTATTGTATTGTGGTAAGGTAGGCTACAGAGAATTATCTAAATTTTTGCGTTTTTGTTAGGACTCATTTTATGTCCCAGTATGTTGTCTATTTTAGAGAACTTCAATAGGCTGCTATACATTTTTGGTATTTGGGTAGACTATTTTGTAGGTGTCTGTTAGGGCCATTCAATATATGATATGTTTTAAACTAAACATTTTTTGATTTTAGTCTAGATGTTATATCTATTAAAGAAAGTGTATTGAAATCAACCATTATTATTGAGCTGGGGGTCAATTGGTGTATTGAAGTCTAGTCATTCCTTTTTGTGAAATGGATTGTGCCAGTGTTTGGTGAATATATGCTTAAGACTGTAATGTTTTCTTTGTTAATTGTTTCCTTTATCAGAATGAAGTGTCCTTCTTTATATTTTCTGATAAATTTTGCTTTAAATTATTTTTGTCAAATATTAGGATATCATTGCCTGTCTTTTTTTCTGTCTATGTTAATGAAATAAATTTTTTCTCCATCCTTTCACTCTAAGATGGATTCTTACTTTTCAACCCGTTCAACTAACCTATGTCTTTTGATTGTAGAGTTGATGCCATTAACATTTGAAGTTAATATTAATTGCTCTCATTTTGATGTGGTTTTTGTTTGTTTGCTTAGTCCTATTTTCTGTTTCAATAATTATAGCTTCATGTGTTTTCTTTCTACAACCTCCTGTTTATGCCTTTGTATCTCTTTACTTCAAGTGTTGCATCCAGTATTCTCTGTAAATCTGATTTGGTTGACATTAATTTTTTAACCTGTTTAGATCATGAGAAGTTTTTCTATTTCAACTATGGTGGATAGTTTTTTCTGGGTAAAGTAGAGTGGGTTGGTTTTTGTTATCTTTTAAGAATTTAGAGTACATAGATCCAGGGTTTTCTAACATTTAAAATTTCCACTGAGAAGTCTGCTATTATTCTGATGTGTTTGCCTTTGTATGTGACTTGTGGCTTTTATCTTGAAGATATTGTTACGCTTTATTCTACACATTTAGTATTTTAACTGTAATATGACTTGGAAATTCTCTTTTCTTGTCCTGTCTGTTTGGTGTTCTGTGTTTGTTGTATCTGTATGGGTATGTCTTTCCTCAGTTTGGGGATAGTTTCTTTTATGATCCTATTGAAGATTGGTCAATGCTATTGACCTGGGAGTCTTCTTCTGTTCCTATAATGCATTGATTTAGTCTTTTCATGTGTCCCAAAATTCCCTGCTTATTCCTTTTTCTAAAAAGTACAATTTTTGTTTATTTAAATGTTCAGTTCCTCTATTTTGTCTTCAAGTCCTGATAGTCTATCCTATACTTGATGCATTCTATTAGAAAAAGTTCTCCTCCCCTCCCCCAGTCATGTAATTGAGTCTTTGGATTTTGCAATTATCTCTTCACTTTAATTATCTCTTTATTGAATCCAGTTTTCAATTCTTGTATTGTTTTTGTAATTTGATTTAGCCCTTTGTGTTTTCTTAAATTTCTATTAGAAGTTTATCTTTTCTGGGCAAGGACAGGAGACACCCAGGGCCTGCCTGTGGCCTCACAATATGGGCAATCAAGTAGTTGGTGGTGAATAGAGAAAGACAGAGAAGTGGAGTTGTAAGTGAGCTGTAGAGAGAGGCAGAATTCAGGACATGACAGTGGTGAGGACCACTAGCTCCCATGGTGATATCCAGATCTGAGCCACTGCTGGGCACCATATCTGGGGAAGAGGTTCTACTGCAGTCAGGGTTTATGCCTGTGGCCTGTGTTGCCACCAAGGGCCATGCAGATGTCTGTGCTCTGGCCTGCTACCCAAAGCTTTGATGTCTGTGGGCTATGCTGAGACAAAGGGGCCATGATGATCTGAGTACCTGTGCTGCTACCTCAGGCCATGGTGATATTACAGCAGGGCTGCTGCTGAGAACCATGCCTGAGACTGTGGTCCAACTGCAGCTGAGGTCTGTGTTGATGTCCATGGCTGATGGGAGATGTTATTCTGTATATATGTTTCTCATACTGGTTAATTACTAAAGCACTGTGGCCAATAGGAAACAAGATAGGTGGGGCTAGGAGACCAGGAGGAGGGAAGAAAAAATAGTTAGGAGGAGTCAAGATGTAGGCCAGGGAGGAAGGAAGACGCCGGCCGCGGCTCCCCAATAAGATGACCACGTGAAAATAGTTAGATAAGTAAAAATGTGTTAATCATTAAGACAGACCTAGCCCATAAACAATAATGGCAACTGGCCAACAGGATTGTATCAAATACAGAGTCTCAGAGGGTTATTTGGGGCTGGCACGCCAGACCGGCGGTGGGCGGGCTGGCGGAAAACATACAAGCAACACATGGCATATGTTAAAATGCCACGTGGATTCCTGGTGTCTGTGCTACCTTCTGAAGTCATGTTGATGTCCGTAGGTGAAGCCATACTAATATGAATGGCCTATGTTGCTACCTGGTGCCAGGTTGGTGTCTGTGGTCCTGGCTTCCTCTGAAGGCCTTGTATGGGTCAGCGGTCTGTGCTCTTGCTTGAAACTATGTGGAAGCCACGATTCATGATTCCAATGACTGTGAACTCAGAAGCTACAGTTGATACAGATGACTGCAGAAGCACAGTTGAGAGGGAAATGAAAGGCTTCTGTGACAACCCCTATGCCAGCACCTCAAAAGGAAAAGTAATGGCCTATGCTGGAAGCCATCCAGAAGAACTCTGAAATTAGCTCTCCAGAGATGATGGTTTCTGGAAGGGGTGGAGGATGGGAACAACTTGGTTGTATGTGAGGGGCAGGCCGTTGAGAGTTTAACCATGATTCAGTCAGTAACACAGATTAAATTTCTTTTCATTTAATTTTTTTTTCAGAGAGAAAGGTCACAAGGGTGGAGGGGCAGACATGGAAGGGCTGGAAAATGAATGATATGACATACATGATTCCAAAGGAATCAATAAAAATATAAAATAAAATAAAAAATATTATTTCTTTCCCTTGTAAGTTCAGATGTATGCTTACATACATTTTGAATTCCTTATTCATTGATCATGTTTAGAATTTTTCTTTTAAATTCAGTATCCTGTGTTTTATCTAGACAATTCCCATTGGAGAACATTTCTATAAGACCAGTCATCTTTGGTGGGAGGGACATATTGTTATGGCTTTTCAATTGGACTAAGACCCATGGATTTATTTCATTCATTGTATCTATGGTATGAAAGTTTAGCCTGCATATGTAGACTAAATATTTGTTCATGTTTTTGCTGTTGCTAGAACTATTACATAGGCAGAGTTCTTCAGATACTAGCATTTATTATTGATTGAAGAAACTGAGATGATCTCAATTCAGTGATAACTGATGTGGTACTGGGATCTTAAAAATACCAAGAGAGATAGCTTGGGTGAAATCCAAGAAAGTCTCCTGGCGCAGCTACCAGCTGAGCTTGGGAATGGAAAGGCAGTGCAGCACAAAAGGACCAGGCAGATTTTTGGAAAAACATACTTGGTTATAGCTCCCCAATGTACCTGGGCCTGGATGCCAGAACAGATTCAGGACCCTGTGTCAGATTCAACAAAGGTGTATGCAGGTACGTCTGCAGGTCTGGGGCCAAGAAAGCTCAAATATGTGACTCTGGCCTGGACCTGTAAGTGTGGCATATATGGGCTATATGGGGTGAGAACCCGGTGTCAGACTAAAGAAGAAAGCACACAGATGAGACTCCTATCTGGGTCTGGGTTCAGAGGTAGAGGTGAGAGTGGAGGAGTGAAGGCACAGGGAAAGGTTATTCTTGGACCAGATGAGTCCAGAAGGAAATTTTCAGTTAGTGGGGAAACTATAAGAGATTGTGTTTTGCTTAGAAGATTTTTCAAGAGCAGAAACAGGCATGATTAAACCAGAGTCATGGCAAATAGATTAAGAAAATCCGTAAGAGTATTTCCAACCAGTTGTTGTGACCTGATAAATCACAGTTTTACCCTGTAGGGATATTTATACCTGCCAAGCCATATGGATGCTTAAGTGAAGATTGTGTAAACAGTCAACCCCATTGATTAGATTAAGAAGGTTTGAGGCTAAAATTGAAAAAAACAGTAAGAAAAAACATCATGGATAGCTTTGGTTGTACTATGAAAAACAGGATGAAGCAAATTGTGTCATATGGAGCTTTATGACTTTGAGGACAGACCTCTGAGACTAACACAGATAGCAGAGAAGTGGGAGAAAAATGGTCAGCTCCCCTGCTGAGTAGCTATGATTTTATCTATTCATCTTTTGAGATTTTGCTTAAGACCTCACTGAAAAAGAATTATGCCTTTAAAAGGGTTTAAAAACCTGGCATAGGAAATCAGAAATGGAAGAAGGTGCCCAGTAATTTACAAGGTAAAAGTCTGAGGGCAATATTCTTGGCTTCAGGGATGAGTTTCCAATATATATAGATGAGATCATGACTAAAGTGAGCCTAAATATTTCATACATTAACTTATAATGATTCCTTCGGATATGCTGACTCATGTGGAATGGCCTTCATGACTGGAATACCTTAACAAGTGTATACACTTGATTTAAATCCTCATCTGAAAGGAATTAAGTGTATCAAGATAATTACACCCAATGATTCAAACCCACATAGCTAAAGGAAAACAGGGATGAAATGAGGTGGGTGGCAATGTTGTTGGGAACATACAAACAACTTCTTGAACAGGTATCTGCTTTGAATAATTGTTTTAAATAAAAGTACGTTTTTAGATGAAGGAATTATCGGAGCAGAAGGAAAGAAAGACAGAAAAGTGATGACACATTTCAACTACACTGATAGCAACAGGCATTCTCATTACCCCTATAGCAATCAGAAGTGTCTTGATTCACCTTGCAGGCAGATTCAACTTTTCCACAGATGAGTTTATGTGCTTTAGGATGTGTAAAGCATAGGCCCAGGGCATAGACTTAGACTTCTAAGACAGGTAAATACTGGAAAAAATAGTGTAAATTTAGTTTCAGAATTTATATCATGATTTTCAGTAATAATTTTGACAAGGACTTTTTTCATGATAACGTATCCACTGGAATCTCTTTTTGTTCATGATTTCTAGTAAGTAATCTATGCCTATCCACCACCCTTTTTGGGAGTACCCAACATTGTGTGATTTCTTCCCTATGTATGCTTGAATTCCTCTTCATATTCAACCTATTTTAGAATTATCTATCAGGACTGAGATGGGGTTGAGTAAAGGTGTTCAGATTTTCAGGGATTCCCCCAGTATTACACACCTGGAAGGTTGAGTCAGAAAGCAGAGTTTAGTAAAATTGAAATGTTGTCCAAAAGAATGATACCAAGCCTGATGGTATATGGGCTTTCTCATATATAAGCAAGAGAATTTTGTAAAGCACAGCTCTCCCAATCAGGATAGGGGGCACAGATTTGGAACCAGAATTCTAGTGAACTATTACAGTGAGCATTTGACTCTAATGTTCCAATCAATAGTAAGGCCTCAACAGAGTATGAAAGAGAGTCATAGATTTGGTGATCCTCAGCTTAGATACAATTCACTGAAATTAAGAAAAGTAACAGTAACTGTGAAAAGATCAACTACCATATTTACTAAACAAATGCATAGGAAGGAACTGCATTTGAAAGACTGCCATTGATTATTTATAGAAAGTCAATAAAAAGATCAAGCATATGGGAAACCAGCATTGAACCAACTCAGACCCCCTAAACATTTGTCTCAGTTAGAAGGTCTGGGCAGTCTAAGGGACCTCTGACAGTGGAACCAGGATGTATCCCTGGTGCACAAAAGGACTTTGGGGGCACGTTCTCCATGGAGGGATACTCCGTTAACCTAGAGGCAGGAGGGAGGGCCTAGTCCCTATTTCAAATGACTTGACAGATTTTGTTGACCCCTTTTGGAAGGCACCACCAAGTGGAGTGTGTGTGTGTGTGTGTGTGTGTGTGTGTGTGTGTGTGTGTGTGTATGTGGGGGAGGGATGGGATGGGAGGGTGGTTGTGGGCATGGGAGGGAGGGAGAGAGGCTGAGAGGGAGGGAGGGAGAGGGAACTGGGATCGATATGTAAAATAAGAAAGAAAGAAAGAAAGAAAGAAAGAAAGAAAGGAAGAAAGGAAAGAGCTCAAGCATGACTCCATGACAAAGACATTAGAAAGCAGGACCTGCATTGGCATATTCCTGACACTTGGGAGGCAAAGGTGGGTAGATCTTTGTGAGCTTGATAGTAGCCTGGTCAACACAGCAAGTTCCAATAAAACACAGTGAGACCCTGTCTCAAAAGAAAAGACTTTACAAAGGAATGACTACAGATCTATAAAGATAAGAAACTCCAAAATTGAAGCCATCATTCTTTTTAATTCTTTAATTATATTGGATTACATGAGACTATTTTCATAAAAGTATATAATTTGCTTTGATCTTATCTCCCCAACCCTGCTACTTTACATTTCCTCTTTCTTCCCTTATATTAGTCCTATTGTTATCCTACATAACTTCATGTCTATTTCTATGTACACATGTGACTTTATGTATCTACAAAATAACAAATGAGAGAAAACACATGATCTTTGACTCTCTGTGACTAACTTAATTCACTTAAGATAATTGTCTTTAGTTGCATCTATTTTCCTGAAAGACATCACTTCATTTTTTATGGCTAAAAATATTCTATTGTGTATATATACAACACTTTTGGCATCCATTCCTCTGTTGATGGATACTTGATTCCACAACTTAGCATTGCAACAAGCATTGTTGTGCAAATATCTCTCTGTGATAGGTCGACTTGAAGCTTTTTACTTGAGGACTCAAGAGTAGATGTGATTCATATGATAGATCTGTTTTTAATTTTGTGGAGGACTTCATACTGGTTTCTATAGTGGCTGGGTTAGTTTACGTTCCTACCAGCATTGTATAAGCCAAACCAACCATTCTTGATTCTGGTAAACAGGTTAAAGAGAAACTATAAAAACATTGCTGTGTTCAACAGATGGTATTCAAAAAACGGAATGTCCTTCTGCCAAAGAATAAACTTGAACCTGATATAATATGAAAATATTAACTCAAAATAGACCTAAATCTACGGCTAAAATACAAATCTTGTAGAAGAAAGAGTAGAAAACTATTTTATGAATGTGATTTGGCAATGGTTTCTTGGTTGTAACATTAAAAACCAAGACAACAAAGATAAAAATAGATACATTGTATTATATCAAGTTGAAAACATGATCCAGGGGTGTTAGGAAACATTTGTAACCTCAGTATTTTGGGAGCTGCAAAAGGGGAATCATAAGTTGGGATATCTGAGATACATAGGGCATAGAGGGACTTTGCTAAAAAAATAGTTTTTAAAGAAAAAGTGCAAAGATGGGTATAGGGGAGAGTTTAGAGAGAGAAAAGTGAAGGGGGAGATGATATAGTCTCAATAACAAAGAATAATAAAAATTGAATCCATGTTGCAAAGACTAGAATAGAGTGAAAATGCAACCTATGGTAGGAGAAAATATTTGCTATTCATTTTTGTAAGACAGGGTTAATACCTAGTGTAAAAGATACATAACAACAAAATCCAGGAAGAAGAACTTAGAAGATAACTCTTCAAAAGATATGCAATTGGCCAAGAAGCACATGACAAGAAGCTCAGCATTGTTGATCATCAGGAAAATGTAAACAGCAAGGACAGTGAGTTACCACTGCATGTGGGGTTGTTCATCTCTCCGCAGTTCCTCCTTCAGAGGAGAGGACCGAGGAAATGCCAGTGGCTGTCCGCCTGTTCTCCAGCCTTTGCCCACTGCAAGGACAATCAGACACAACAGGGAGCCTTATCAGGCAGGAACTCTCTTTATTGCCTCAAGCAGGGACTTATATAGGGTTGGGGTAGGGGGTGGGAATCTTAGGATGGGGTAAGGTGATGTAAAGAGAAAGGGCCAATAATATTCCACGAAGCTAGAGGTTAGCTAGACAGGGGGCAGTCTTATATCAGGCCTTGCTGAATCATTCCCATGTGGAGGTTACAGGCCAAAGACAGGTGGCCAAACTTCAGCCAGGCTCAGGAAGTCCCACTAGGCCTCGTGCCCAGGCCTCCTTAGGTCCAACAACTGGGTACATGCTAGAATGGCACCTATACAGAGAAAAAAATCCTGGAAAATTCTAAGTGTTTACAGGGAGATGGAGAAGTTGGAGCTCTTATGCTCTTGTGATGGGAAGCAACGTGGTACAATATGGAAAGCAGTATAGTAATTCTTCAAAAAAAGAATACAACTATCACATAATCTAGTTATTATGTCTGGAAGAACTGAAAATAGGAAGATATATATATATATATATATATACATAATATATATATTAGAAATATGTAGTGCAATATACAAAAATATCCTAAAATTACCTCAATATACAAAATATCTTAAGCATATGAGAAGCATACACACAAACAACATGGCAAAATAATTTTACATTAGTGTATAAAACATTGTAAGCAGAAAGAGAAACATACCCACAAATACAATTTTAAGTTTGAATCAATATATATATATTATCTTAGACATAAATAAAATATTTTACATATGTATCAGTAAACAAGAATCTGAAATCAATGTAAATTGTCTATAACTAATAGTTGCTGAAATAGTACTCAAGTAGATACACTAATCTACCTATTATTCTATCCCCTGGGTGACAGAATTTAATGGACAATTGTAATAGAGTCCACAAAATCCCAGATAAAGGGAATTCAGGTATTTATTTGGGAATCATTTAAAAATAAATTTAAGGGTAGAGACTCTCCAAGGTCTTTTGTCCAAAGCGCTAGAAGCAGTGATCTGATCCGCAACCACCACTCTAGAAAGAGTAAGAGTTTGCTTTGAGTCTACATATAGCACCCGAAACCCTGTTCAGAAGGGGCCGGTACCTCAGACTCTTATTGGCTGAATGAGTTCCCACAACAATTATTGAACCACAATCAAATCTCAAATCTTCTGGGCCTGTAGATGTTCAGTGCTTAAGAGGGATTACTGCTCTCACAGAGGTTCCAGGGTGGGTTACCACCCTCAGGACCGGTGGCTCCCAACTGCCTATAACTACAGCTTCAAGGGATCCAATGTCCTCTTCGGGCCTCCATGGCAACTGCACTTTTGGGCGCATATGCACCTCCACAACACATGGATACACCTAATTTAAAAACTTAAAAACATTTAAATGTGACCATGAAATAAACTTGCCTGTGGCTCCCAATGAAAGTACCGAACCATGTTGTATACAGTCAGGAAGGGGTTAAGAAAAGACCATCAGGAGATTAGAGCTGAGGTGTAGGGGAGGGTATGACAAAAATGCCTCCATCACAGATGAATGCAAGACTGGAACACGGGTTTGATTTTTAGGGTAAACATATTGTAACAGTTGTTCCATAGAAGGCACAGGTGTGCTCGATTTTTCTTTTATTCTAATTCCCCTTAAAGGAAGTGGCCTTCAACCACTCACCACCATGAGATAGTGGGATCCTTCCTTCTTGGTTCATGAAGATTATCAGAGGCGAAGCTTACAATTGCTCTCCTTTTTACCGCCTCTCTTTTTGCCTACCCTCATTCCATTGTGTCACTGCTCCTGGTATACACAAGGGTAACAAGAAGACTGAGCACCACCAAGCCTGTTACCTCATGCTGCTAATCTGAGCTCTATCCCCAGTCTACCGTTGCTAAATTGCTAGAGCTCCATTGAGATTTTGTTGGTTAGAAGCAGGAGTTTTGAGTAAGTCAAACTCAGGTCCCAGTTCTAGCAGCATCATCTACTATTTATATGAACCTGGATAGTTCCTAACATCCCCAGCCTCTGTTTCCAAAGGTTTTGTGAACATTCGATGCAGTATTTTAAAGTCTCTAAAACAGTGTCTGATTCACAGTAAGAAACAGGAAACATGGCATCTCTTGTTAGCATTTTCTCTGGATACTTGTTCCCTAAGGGATGATACTATGTCCGCACAGTTGTTCTTTGCTTTAATTGCAGGTCCAATGACTAGTAGGAAAGTTTGTCTCCAGAGTCCTAGCCTGGATAGCTAAAGCTTGAAATTTGCCTTTTAAGCAGTTTTTGGATCATTCATTTTATTGCTACCTAAACTGAGAAGTGTGCCAGCTTAGTTTCAACTACAGAGCAAAGACTGGCAAATGCACAAAACTTCTATAAAGACTTAATTTAATTTAAAAATTATTGATGGCCCTCTTTATATCTGTCTACATTCTTTGGCATACCACAGGGTCTGGCAAGCTGTTTACTCCACAGATGGGCCTTAAGAAAAGCTAATAAAAGAAAGAACCATCTGAATTTATAAAACACAATGTGAGAGAATTGTATACCTCACTTTGGGGGCTTATTGTATACCTCACTTTGGGGGCTTATTGTATTGTGGGCTTCAGGTAAGCTCAAGATTGTCTTTGGGGGCTTTGTAAAAACCCAAATATGCTCACATTCACCCTTTTCTCACTTACTCCTTATACACTCAGCTGTATGACATACGGAGTCTTGGGGGGAAGCATGAATAGTTTAATTTTTTAACTCACAAGGGATTTTGAAAAATGTCTGATATATTTTATATATCAAACTTTGGTTTGTAGAGTTACTTGTCTGTGATACCATAGGGAAAATAATTATTAGAGTTCTGCCCACTGTGGAGACACAACTCACTTTGCATTGAGTCATTTTGCCTCAGAAACACATATCCTGCCTGATGTGTTCTTTTCTCTAGTCAATGTCATTTACTTGCCTTTGTAAGAGAAGAGTTAGGTCCTAGAGAACAAGGAAGGCATGACCAAAGGAGATTTCTAATAAAAACCTTGTGGATACACATATTGCCTTTCTCTACCCCCACCAATTTTCTACCCACAAAGCACAAAAGGGCCAGTGGCTTTTGTTATCTCATTGTCTGGATGGAGCTATGTTTATAGAAAGAAGGAAGGGTGTGTGCTTGTTGGGGTAGGTAACGAAAGGCTACTTGAGTACTTCTCAGGAGATGACTGCTATCTGGACACTTGATAAAATAGCAACAATCTCAAAGCAACCTAATAATATAGCCTATTGACCCTTAGAAACACAAAAGCTCAGGCTCTACTCCATGTATATGACAGCCCAATATATTTTCATAACTAATACTGGGATAATTTAATATCACTGTGCATAAAATTAGTGTAAATTTATGCCATCTTTAGGGGTTCTGATGCCCACATGAGTACCCCTATGCATGTGCATATAGCCACCACCACAAATACAATACACATAATTAATTAATGGTGAAATAAATTTTAACAAGTTAAAATGTAAAGTATTAAAAATTGAAGCTTGAGGCTGGAGAGATGTGCTGGGGAATTAGTAATGCTTGCTATTCTTTCTGAGGATTTGACTTTCTAGCATTTACATTAGTGACCTAGCTCCAGAGGACCCAACACTCTCTTCTAGCTTCCACAGACACCTGCGCACAGAGGTATATACTCAAAATGCATGGACACATTCAAACATAAAAGTTAATATTAAAAAGATATTAAAAATTCAGGAGAAAATAGAACATTTATTTAATCCATGGAGGTTTAAAGGAGGAAACTATATTACAGTGGAAAAACTAGAGAGTGTTATACAATTAATTAATACAACTAAAATTCATAAAAAATTGGAGAGCAGTTAATTGACAAAATAGAGGCTTATATTTCATAATATGATTCTAGATGCACTTCAGGGCATACCGAGAAGGTGTAGAAGTTCATATTGAGTTTCCTGGGTGGTGACTGTAGAATATGAAAAATGATTACATAAACTGAGACATCATTAGTATATCAACATCGGAAATGGTTACGGTTCTTGTTACGGAAAATGGAGTGCAAGTTAAAACAATGATGACATATCACTTTATACCCCTAAAATTAACAATACAGGAACAATATTAAAACCAGTGATGAGACTATTGGGAAAATTGAAACATTTGTACATTTCTACTGGCATTATAAATGGTTTCAGTCAATTTGATGAACAATCTGGCAGTTTTTTAGCAAGAACCATAAAAATGTTCCAACCTTTTTTACTAATTAATCTCATACTTGGGCACTTGTTTTAAGGTTATAACTCAGGAGAAGGAAAGTAATATGTGTTATTTATTATCATGGAAATCTGGCAATAACCCCAATAGACTTTAATAGATATGCTATAAACTTATGACATTTTAAGTTAATAGAATTACACGAAACCAATGAAAATGATTAAAATAAGGAGTAATGTGACACATGAAAAAGTATATTCAAAATATCAAATTAAAAGGTTGAAATTGAAATAATAAATTATCTGTGTTTATGTTAAGAAAATCTAAAGTGAAGCTGCAGATGCAGCTTAGTGGCAGAGTGCCTGACTAGCATGCACAAGGTTCTAGGTTCTCTGTCCTCAGTAAAACACACACACACACACACACACACACACACACACACACACACACACACACACAGGAGCAAGGAAGGAAGCGAGGGAGGGAGGTAGAAGGAGGGAAAGAGAATATAAATCTAGAGGAGCTGGAGTTCACAAGGATACTTTCTCTAGGATGGAATAACATATTAAAAATAAATTCTTGCCAGTTGAGTAGTATTAAATGTATGTCAAAAAATAACAGAGAAAATAGAAAGAAAAATGGAAATGAAAGTTAAAGAACACGGAATCTCTGAAACAAATTTCCATATTGTTTGACACTGCATAAAGGTAACAGAAGAAGAGAACTCATGGATTTAGAATGGCTGGGAGCATTGTGTTTCTGGCTAAACGTCTAAAAAAGGGAGCTCTTTGTTGCTCTTCCTGAGAGCCCAACTTGTTTAGACATGGACGGTACAAATTGTAAACTGTATTTAGGGACAAGACAATTATTTACATAACTTTAGCAAGGTAAGGAAAAGAAAATGAACTATGGACAATCAAAAATTTGTTGAACATTTTTTGATAGGTATCCACATGAAGAAGGCTAGTAAACATCAAATATGCAGTTACTCTTAACATTAATTCCAAAGTGAGAATGAAAAGAAAAAAACGTAGTATGGATAAAAGACTAGGCACTTTGGTATAACCAAAGAAGATGGAGAAGGGGGTTAGTTTACATGAAATATTTAAACTATTTTTTAACAATAATAGAGGCCAGAATAGTACTGCTTTATAAGTATTACTTACTGTGCTGTATTTCTTATTTATTTTTGAGGATTTTAAACATGAGTACTGTATTTCTATAAGTTCTACCCTATTCTCTTCCACCTCCAACTCCTTGTGTGTCCTTTCCACCCCCTCTTTAATTCCTGACTTCTTTTTCTTTAATTGTTGTTGTGACTTACATATGTATGTATGTATAAATACAACCTTCTGAGTTCATTTAATGTTGCTCATATGAATTCTTAGGGTTGACCACTTGGGTTTGGATAACCTATCTATGAGGAGGCTCATTCCTAGGGCAGACTGATTGTCTCTCTCTTAGCATCTTATCATCTATCAATTACCTGTAGCTCTTCATTTAGTGCTAGGGTCTTGTTGGATAATTTTCTTTTTGAGACAAGGTTTCACTATTGCAGACCAGGCTGCTCTTGAACTTGCAGAGATTTAACTGTCTCTGCCCTTCCAAATTCTGGTATTAAACGCCATGCCCGATCTTAATGTGTCTTATATTTAGAAAAAAAGTGAGTCATTACAAAATCTTCCAGGTTATGTTCATGGGGATATCACATACAAAAGGGTGAAACAAAATTCTTGAGAAACATTACTATCTCTCTATCAGTGATAGTGAAAAAGACAAGATAGTGAAAAAGACAAGACTCTCAGTGTTGAAGAAATGAGAAACAAATGGGATATAGAAGAGATTAAGCTGTATAGTCCTAAATCTGAAATAAATGTGGCAGTATGAAAACAAAATTTATTTTATATTCACATATATTTTCTTTTGTTGGTCTACTGAGATAGCCCAGAGGCAATGGTAATGTTATTAACAGTGAACAGGCTTAATATTCTGATTTTAGCTTTGTAATATTTCATAAAAAGAAACCAAGGCTCTTGCAAAAATGGTTGATTCATGGTTGGAGGCAAGAAATGAACAAGAAGCATCTGAAACATCTTATTATCCTAGATAGGAAACTGCCAAAATGACTCAGAAGTCAACTTACAGAAACACCCATTGGGAATAAGGTATAAATTGAAGTATGATACTTATAAAAATTCAACGGACTGAAATACATTATATATAATTCAATTAGTGAGTTTGTAATCTTTTATAATTAATAACTGAATTCCCCAATTCTACTCTTACAAACGCACAAGCCTCCTTCAATAACCAGTGCTCATGAATCCTCTTTCTCTATGAGACATCGTTCCTGGATAAGTGGAGCTACCACCCATACTCAAAGAAACCTCTCTTCATAGTCAACGGAGAATAGCACAGAAAACCACAACTGGAAAAACTCAGCATCTGTGGCTTAGGGAACACTGCAGTAGAGAGGATGGAAAGATTGTAAGAACTAGAATACCAGAAAGTCTGCTATGAAACAGTCTCTCCTAGGAATGGCTTCATAAACAAGACCAGAAAAATACATGTATCAATGAGCGTGTAAATATGGAAAGAGGAAAATCACAGAGGGTCCCAGCACTAGACAATGAAGTGCAGGCAACTACTAGCTCCTACAAGAAGGAGAATTAGCCTTTTCCAGGGACGAGGCCCCCTTATTGATTGTTCAATGCACATGGGCCAGTTGTGAAACCATATTCACAATAACAAAAAAACTGAATCAAGAGGGTGTGTGTGTGTGTGTGTGTGTGTGTGTGTGTGTGTGTGTGTAACAATATTCAAAGAAAAAGTTTACAAATATGAGGGGGAGGCATGGAGGATTTTGAGAGACAGTAGCAGGAAGGAGTTTAGGGGAGGAAAGGGAGAGGAGAAACAGAAATAATTCTATTTCAATGAAAGCATATTAAAAATTAATGTTTTTAAATAGTACTGATGCCTTTCCAAGGATGGTAGGGTGTGAAAAAATAGAACAAGTACTCCAGCAGTTTTATATTTTTACTGTATAATATGAAAGTATTTTAGAAAGAAACTAATTTTCTTTATCATATCTCTGATAATTCCTTAGCAAGAGTTGCAAGCTTTGTGACATTTTCCTGTCATTTCCACCACCTATCCACTGCAGCCTTGGAAACAAACAACTCCAAAGCCCATGAAAGCATCCCAGCATCTTGGCAACCACTAGGTGGGGCTAGATGGGACTGAAGCTCTTTCTAAGCTTCACTTTTGGAGAATTGTGGAGATTTGATGTCTGATTGTTTCCTGGACGCATACTGGTTTCTAAGGCTGTCTTGATTACACTTAGCACATAGATGACCTAGTGTAAAAAGATTTTTCTTTGGACATTGTTGTTGAAGTTTTCTGAGACAGTAGATAACAAAGGAGGTAATCAATTGGCTGCCCAGAAATATTAAGGGAAAAGATATGAGATGTCTATTAGAAATTTCATAAGTTCTGACTTACTCCTGATAATATAGGATGCACATATTTTTGCCTCTACTCAATATAAACATGAAAAGGTACTGTACTGTTTACTGTTGACTGACAATCATCCTGTGCAAGATGAGCATGAAGGCTAAGCATCATTAGCACTGTTGAGTGTGGAAAGGATGCCCCAACATGCACCTGCTCACACATATACACACACTTGATAAAGACTGAAAACATTTTATTCCCAGACTTTAATGAAATTTCTGTCTAATAATTAATTGACCACTAAGGTGACATCAGAAGAAACTTCAGTGCTAAACACATACAACAATAATATGGTATTATCAAAACAAAGAAAAGTGGCAAAGAATGTTGATGGTAGTGAAACTTTGAAAGTGTACTAAAAATCACAGAATCATATTCATTATAATTGTTTATTGTATAGCATACAAACTATATTTTAGCAAGTGAAAATAAAATGATTCAACATAGTAAGTTTATAATTGACAGTTAATAGGAATGGTAATATAGAAGTGAAAATTCAAAATTGAATAAGACATTAGTCCACCAAGAAATAGTGAGCCAAATGTTGAATTGTACCATGGCTATGTAATCAGCAGTATACAGACTGTAGAAAAGTTCTATAGGAAAAATATCATGGGTACTTCAGCATATTGTAAGGAACAGGACTAGAACACCTATAGATTAATATGTATTTACAAAAGAAACTGTCTTTTTTCTTTTTAAATATTTATTCATTCTTATATTATGTTTGACTATGTGCTTGTATGTGCACTACCTGTACACCTGATGCTTGTGGAGGCCAGAAGAAGGCAGCAGATTCCATAAAACTGGAGGTACAGGTGGTTGTGAGCTGCTAAAAAGGTTCTAGGTACTGAATCCATATCTTCTGAAAGAGCAGCAAGTTCTTTGAACAGGAGTGGTAATATAAAAGTTAAAACCGAAACTGAATAAGACATTGTGAGTCAAGCCACATAGTAAGTATTTTAAAAAATGAGTGAGATCATATTATATTGTCCAATAATTCATTTTTGGATGATAACATCATAGGGTTAGATAGGGTTGGTGAAAAATGACTACTGTAAAATTCTGGATAGTAATCTATTATAAAATTGAGAGGGGGAAATTAAATTTGAGATTAGGCATTTGGAGGCATATCCAGGGTGACTGATATTAATTTTGATTAATTTAACTCACTCATTTTAATTCAATAGGTAATACAAGACTATTCTTTGTGTAAAAATATAGTAAACTCAGCCAGGCGGTGGTGGCGAAGGCAGAGGCAGGTGGACCTCTGTGAGTTGGAGACCATCCTGGTCTACAGAGCTAGTTCCAGGACAGGCTCCAGGGCTACACAAAGATGCCCTGTCTTGAAACTACTCCCCCCCTTTTTTTTAAACTAAGTTCTATATTTTGTGTGGCTGCCATTTTTCTATGTTTCTAAACAGGAGGTTTAAGAAAATGATTCAAATAACGATAATGATTGAAAAAGATAATAATGAAAAATAGAGGTCATAAACACATTACCTCAAGTAACAGTAATAACAATGGTGAGAAAGGCTGATGATTGTGAGCTGGTTTTCCATCCCATAATGGAATAAACCTTCAGGAAAGTATTCTCACATTTTATCTAGAGTGTAGTAGATCAGTGGACTTGTTTAAATAGGTCACTGTACACCAGGACATCTATCTTGTAGCCATTGAATGCTTGTCTAAAATATTTATTTGAGTCAGTGCCTATAACCATTTTTCAAAAATCATAAACAATGGGACCTTTATTTTAGGATGGCACATTGATTCAGAATCTTAAATGCAAGATTTTAACTATTGTAAACCTTAAGGGAGTTCCTGACATCAGCTCTTACAAAAGTATTGTTAAATCACATTTGTGTGTCTGTCTGTGTGTGTACTGGGTGTGTGTGTGTGTGTGTGTGTGTGTGTGTTATGTGTGTGTGTGTGTGTGTGTGTGCTGTGTGTGTGTGTGTTATGTGTGTGTGTGTTATGTGTGTGTGTGTTATGTGTGTGTGTGTGTTGTGTGTGTGTATGTGTGGTGTGTGTGTGTGTGTGTGTGTGTGTAAGTGTAGGTGACAGGGCACATTAATGTGACAGTATATATGTGAGGTCAGAGGACAACTTGTAATGGTTGACTCTCCTTTCACCATTTGAGTTCTAAGGATTGACTTTGGGTCATTCAGCTTAGCAGCAAATGCCTTTACCCATTGAGTCATCTTGCTAGTCTATGAAAACAGCCCTTTTAATTCTCAGTTAAACTCTTTATGCATCTTAGACTTATCATATGCCTTTCATGCTTTTCTGAGATTGGCTCCCTTTTTTATTGTCTTCTTGCCTCTACTCATCTCTGCTTTGGTATATATTGCTTCATTTTTCTCTCCAGTCTGAGAAAGAACAGGACCTTCAGCCCCTCTTAAACTGACTTCTATGCCTCTGTGTCAATTTCCAAATTCTGTTGGGCAGTCCAGCTTTGCTTCATTGTCATTGGCCAATTATTTTCTTCACATGGATCCCTAAGGTAATCCAGGAGGCTGGATGATTCATTGTGTGGCCACTGATGCTAAAGACATATATAAGGATGATTGATCTTGGTCCCCTTGACAGCAAGAGAATAGTGACAGCTTGGTCTGATTTGAATTTTAGGCAAGTGAGTTTTCATCAGTCAGTCAGTAAAC
This sequence comes from Cricetiscus sungorus, assembly GCA_030556225.1. NCBI lineage: Eukaryota > Metazoa > Chordata > Mammalia > Rodentia > Cricetidae > Cricetiscus > Cricetiscus sungorus. The sequence goes on from JANBXA010000726.1 coordinate 12,092,058, forward strand.
CTATTGGAAAGTATCCAAGCAACAGATTTGCCTTCCTTGTTTTTCCCCATATCTAGGCACACTGTAGTTAACAACATAGATTATGTAACTGAAACAGGGCTACAAATGCTCTCCCATATTCACTACATGGCTGAGTCTAAGGTTTTTTGGTGTTGCATTCTGATCTATCACATTACTATCCCCAAGGCCTTGAAAAGCCTTTATGTTTTCAGGGCCTTAGTTAACTCATTAGAAAGATGATTCCATGTGTTCTTGTGTTTTCAGTTCCAACATCTAGCAGCAATAAGTATGGTGTTGAAACCTCTTGTTTCCTTTTTCCTACTTTTACCTCAAAGGATCCTTGCAGAGAGGAAAAGAACACTCACTAAATTACTCTGCCCTCACTACACACTTTCACACACATGGTCACATGAAATCATGGTTCTTTCATACATTTTACCCATTCCCTACACATATTTTGGGTCTGAGAATGCAAGTGTTTTAGATCTAGAACAGAGTAGAAACATCAAGTGGGCCAACTTCCTCATTTTGTAAATGTCAATGGTAAGGCTGAAAGAGAGGGTGTCCACAGCATTGCCAAGACTGCAATCTGTCTGTCAGCACTAACACTATGTCTCTTCACTATGAACTTGAGATTTCAATGGTGTACAGCAACTGCTCAATCCACAATATATGTCCTCAAGTCTTTTTGTATATGAAACATTGTGCTAATCCCCCAGAGCTGTTTCATAGGGGAAAGAAATAGAATTCTGACTTTGTGAAGAGTAAATTTATAAGTATGCAAATATTTTCAGTATGATCAGATTGCTAAGTGTTTTAGAGAGATGCCAAATTATTTATAAACTCAGAATAGAATTTCTGGAAGAAATTATTGATTTTGGTACCTCTTCTGAGTTTCATGGAAAGGCTCCAATGACGTTTGGAAAATGTAAAGATTATATTAAAGTCTTAGTATTGACATTGTTCCTTCTGCACTTCATTAGAGAAGCAACAAAATTACTAGCGATTTTGTCATAACATGACAAAATAGAAAACAACATGCACTTTGGGCTTAGAGTGACAGGAAATAGAAGTATGCATGGACCTCTGTGGGATTTTATGTTGGCATATCTTATTTGGAGAAAATATGCAATAATATAGAGATTTGAAAAATGTGTTCATTGTGGTTTAATAAGGATCAGGAGAAACAAATAGGCCGAATAGATGTTTATTCAGGGAGAAATAACTTACAACATAGACAGATGAACACCAGCAGGTTCCTGGTCTCAAGGATGCCTCCTGATGCTTGCCTGCCAACATCCCGCCAGCAAGAGAGCACTCCTAGGCTCCTCAGACCTAGTTCCCCCAGGCCACTTCTGCCCCTGTCTCCACCCCCAATGCGCATGGTCAGTGCCACAGATGCGGAGAAAGTGAATATCTCACTACATGTGTCCATCATTTAACCACTATATTTGACTTATAGTTTTTGAAGGTGTGTGTGTGTGTGTGTGTGTGTGTGTGTGTGTGTGTGTGTGTGCTGTGTATACAAATAATAAGTATGAGAAGTACCTTTCATATTACTAAGTGGGACAAAGCAATGTGTTCTGTTAAAATCTTATTTTATATCATGCATGAGGCACATATATACTCATCTTTCCCTTACTAGGGACCTTGAAGTCAGGAACAAATATCACATTAAAATATACATTCCATACCAGGGGGTCAAACCAGGCTACAGAAACCCACAGAGACAGCTGACCTGAACAAGAGGGAGCCCATGGACCCCAGACTGATAGCTGGGAATCCAGCATTGGACCCACTCAGACCCCCTGAACATGGGTCTCAGTTAGAAGACCTGAGCAGACTATGTGACCTCTGACAGTGGAACCAAGATGTATCCTTGGTGCACAAAAGGACTTTGGGAGCACATTCCCCATGGAGGGATACTCCCTTAGCCTAGGGGCAGGAGGGAGGGCCTAGTCCCTACTCCAAATAACTTGACAGGTTTTCATGATCCCTCCTGGAAGGCATCACCCTCCCTGTGGAGTGGGTGGGGAATGGGATGGGAGGTGGTAGTCCAGTGGAGCATGGGAGGATGGGAGGGAGAGGGAACTGGGATCGTTATGTAAAATAAGAAAAATATAATAAATAAAAAATTAATTCTTATGTTTAAAACCTTTTTGCATATCTGATAACATGTACCAGAGATGGTAAGTTCTTACTTGAACACTGAAGTAAAAATACATCAGTTTAGAATATATGCAGTATGTGAACTTGAGTTTGGCTGCCATTGAACTTTAGAAGGTTTTTGTGTTAAATTAGGTTTGATTTCATACCAAAAGATCAACGCTAGGTTACTATTGTAGCACAGGCAGAGTACAGGGTTTTATGGTGCCTTGGCTTGGTTCATTGTGTGACACTGTTAAAATTTCCACAGAGCATAGCATTATGCAAATCTCAGTCAGAAAAGGGTAAGGCCCCTCTGAAAGAGTCAGTTCATTTTTCTTCAATTGGCTGGAATGTGTGGGCTGCCAATCCACCAGTTGTCTCTACATGGTTTTATAGAGAAAAGTCTATGTATCTAGGTGGGCAAACACATTGGAATGCAATTGCATATACTAAATTCCCTTATTAAAAATTTACTTTTGTTATTAAAATAGAAAAAATAATGAAAGTTTTATTTCACTTCCACCACATACAAACACACACATACATGCACACATATACTTATACAAGCACAGATGTGCTCACTTATTTATATATAATCTATTGAATTCATTTAGTTTTGCTTTTACGAACACGTGTTTAGGGCTACACTTGGTCAAATTTTGGATTCAAAAACTTGTTTAATTTTGACTAATTATATATTCTACTGAATACCTGAAATATGGGCAGTACAACTAATGAAATACGTTTTACTTATTTATTTTTACTTTCTATTTGAAAGTGTTGGGGGCCCATTCCACATAGAGGGATACTCTCTCAGCCTAGACACGTGGGGAAGGGCCTCGGTCCTGCCTCAAATGATATGACAGACTTTGATGATGCCCATGGAAGGCCTCACCCTCCATGAAGAGTGGATAGGGGATGCGATTGGAAGTTGGTGGGGGAATGGGAGAACGGGAGGGAGAGGGAACTGGGATTGGCATGTAAAGTAACAGTTTTTTACTTCAAATAAAAATTAATTAAAAAGAAAATGTTAGAAACATAGAATGTATTTTGATAATATAAACAGTCCTTCTCCCCAACTCTTTCCAGGCCTTTCCTAGCATGTCTACCTTCAAACTTCATGTCCTCTTTTTAAATTTTTTTTTTCAGATTCGTAAATTTAATTTGTTTGCCTATGTGTATGTTTGTGCACTGCTTGAGAGCCTGGTGCCAACATAAGTCAGAAGACATTTCTGGAACTCCTGAAACTGGAGTTACAGATAGTTATGAGACACCACGTGGATGATGGGAATTAAACTCTCATCCTTTGCAAGATTTACAAGTGCTCTTAACTACTGAGCCATCTCTTCAGCCTCCCTGCCCTCTTAAAAACAAAATAAAAACAAAACTACAAAAACCACAACTCCTTCAGTCCAATTAATGCTGCCCATATATGCCTGGATGTTGGAACACCTATTGGAGCATAGGCAGACCAAAAGTAGTCATAACTCTAAGGAAAAGTGATTCTCATTCCCACAGTAGCCACCCATTGCCCATAGCTCCTCAGGTATGGGTAGGACACCTAGCATCAGCTTATTGGCACTGGAATTTTAACTGGCTTCATTTTTGTGCAGATTTTTTTTTGCAAGTAACCATAGTTACTGTGAGTTCATATGTGTAATGGTCATGATATTTCCAGAAGACAGCATTTCACAGCAATTCTCCCAATCCTCAGGCTTTTATATCCTTTCAACTGCTTCTTCTGCAATGATTACTGAACCTTTGGGAGTGTAGATGTCCCTTCTTCGCCTGAGTACTCAGTCATGTATTCTCAGCACTTTGACTACTCATTGAAAAAGAAGCTTATTTGATGAAAGTTGTAAGCAGCACAAATCTATGGGTTTAAATATAAACATCAGTAGGGTAGTTATCAACACGATCATTTATTGAAGCATCACTAGGTTCTCCCACAGGACCTATGACCTCCCCAGCTCTGTATTTTGATCAGACACAAATTTCGTTCTGTTTAGCAGGTCTTAAACAAAAATTTTAAAATGTGGATAGTTACTACTTAACAGTCACATTATATGCATTACTGTGCATATCTTGAATGGCAGATAAGTATTATACCATTCAGGCATTAATATATTTTCTCCCTCCCATGCCCCCCGACTCCCTTCCCCCTACTCCACAGGGAGGGTGATACCTTACAGGAGGGATCATCAAAAGCTATTAAGTCATTTGGAGTAGGGACTAGGCCCTCCCTCCTGCTTCTAGGTTAAGGGAGTATCCCTCCATGGGGAAAGTGCCCCAAAAGTCCTTTTGTGCACCAGGGATACATCCTGGTTCCACTGTCAGAGGTCCCTTAGACTTCCCAGGCCTTCTAACTGAGACCCATGTTCAGGGGGTCTGAGTCAGTCCAATGCTGGCTTCCAAGCTATCAGTCTGGGGGCCCATTAGCTCCTCCTTGTTCAGGTCAGCTGTCTCTGTGGGTTTCTGTAGCCTGGTCTTGACCCCTTTGCTCATCACCCTCCTCTGCAACTTGATGCCAGGAGTTTGGCTCAGTGTTTTACTGTAGGTGTCTGCTTCTGTTTCCATCAGCTACTAGAGGGCTCTGTGATGGCATATAAATTAGTTATCAATTTCATTATCAGGAAAGGGCATTTAAGGTAGCCTTTCCACTGTTGCTCAGATTGTTAGTTGAGGTCATCTTTGTAGGTCTCTGGACATTTCTCTATTATTGCATCTCTGTCTCTCTGTCTCTCTGCCTCTGTCTCTGTCTCTGTCTCTCTATCTCTCTCCCTCTCATCTATTCGTCCCCCAACTCTTCCTAGTCCCACACGTTCTCCTCTCCTCCTCTTCTCTTTCACCTAACTCCCCCTCCAATCACTGTTCCCCCCCCAACTCCCAATATGCTCAGGAGATCTTGTTCCTTTCCCCTTCTGTGAGGGACCTTCTATGAATCTCTTAGGTTCCTCTTTGTATCCTAGTTTCTCTGGTGGTGTGAATTGTAGGATGGTGATTATTTGCCAGGAACCTCTGGAACTAAGCCATCACAGAGATGCATTATGAGAGGAGGGATAACAGAATATAAAGTGAAAGTAGATAGGGAGGGTATGCAGGTAGAAGAATTCAAGCATGGAGGGGGTTTGAGAATGGGGAAATGAGAGTATGGGTGAAGAGTTGACTAAAATGAAAGGTATATAAAAAAAGCTATATGGAAAACTATGATCCCACTAACCAGGTAAAAAATAACATTACAGTTGAGATAATAAATAACAGGGAAAACACCTGGCCTTAAAGGTTTTAATCAAGGATGAGGGCAGAGAATGAAAGGGAAGAGGGGTACGGGGAAGGTTAACCAGAGTTAAGGATATATGAGGAAGCCTTGTGAAAGCCCATAACTTCAATGCTGTTCCCAGAAGATATGGATTATTAAAAATATCAAAGGCCCAGGTATGTGGTACCTTCCTACAAGTTATTGATTAGGGAGGACGCCGAGGCCCTTCAAACAATATAAGCTGTTGCTATTAATCTTCCTTACCTATTAGAATTAGGTGGTTAGACCCTATTGCTAAAGACACTAACACTTTGGTTGCAGGACATAGAGACATGAATCTCAAACAGAAATCTCTCTTCTTGCTGGACAGCTTTCATACTAATGAAATTTAATTTTTATAATTGTATTTACTGGTTGGGAATGTAATGCAAATTACCTACATGTGGCTGTGACCACCATATGGGACAACATAGCTTGAGTACAAGCTAGGTCTGCTTTAACTCTTTTATCTTTGCTTTGGTAGGTATGGAGATACAGAGGTGATTTAGTGCTGTCATCTCAAGATCCAATTAGAAAATGTTGACAAAGATAGGGGGATTGCATATCACTAAAAGTTTACTTTGCTTTTAGAGTTGTTCATAGAAACAGGCATAAATAAAAACAATAGATATGGTTGATTTATGGGTAGTGGTATTACGTATTCTTACTTATTTTTGTTTCCCAAGTGATCTAGAATAGGGATTTATAACATTTGTATTTAGAGAATGATGTAGTAAATATGATTAACTATCCCCTCAGGTATGAATTTTCTGAAAAAGCGAAACATGGACGGCATCTTTCCTAAGGCTTCTGTTTGCAGTGTCCAGAACAGTCACTGACTTGGCAAATGGGGAAACTGATGGCAGGCCCCTCTGGATTATGGCCCAGGAATGGCATGCGTACATGCTCTCCCAGCTGCTTCCTCACATCAAATAGCTAACAACCCAGAGCTCCAAAGCCAAGCCATTTCCTGCTGTCGTCATTGATGAAGCTTGTACACAGATGGAGAAGTAAATAAAAGGGAGAAGTGGTGAGTTTCTATATTTGACCCAGTTACTATTTTTGCCAAATAAGTAGGAAAAGCTTAGAATTTCAGGCACGAGGAAATAGATCCTGATATTGTGAGCACATTCTTGCTGCTCTTTTTTAGCCCTATCTAGATGCAAATTTCCTTCTTGGAAATCAGGCCAGAATTTGACATAATATATACAGTCTCAGAGTTGTAACATTATAACCCAACCCAGAAAAGAGGGGCTATTTGAGATACACATAGGGGAGACATGCAGTGTTCTTTTTAATTTGATCTCTCTGAAAAGCCACAGGGTAGGCACAAAGCCAAAACTTTAGAGCTATCATTGCTGAGCCTTTAAATTTGGACTCTGAAGCAATTTAAGGAAGGAGGCTTCTCATGAAAATGGTAAACACCACTGGGAAAAGTGAAGTGTTTGATGTAGTCTGATTGACCAAATGAGCAGGGGTTTAGTCTTGCTCCTCCCCTCAGTATCTCACCATCATAATGCAGTGGCAGCTGATCTTTTGTGTCCTGTATTTACCTTCCTAGTGCATAACTTTAATGGCTTGTCCTTTGATACATTCCAGAGCGTCTTATGTTTATTTCCTAGAGGGCTCTAAAAGGCTGAAAAGCTTTCTGGGACTCTGAAGATAGTCAGGCATGGTAAATGACGGGTTGCTAAGGGGAAGATGACATACATGATCCTTCCAAGACCATATCCATCAAGCAAGCAGGTAACCTTGCTTTCTGAGTCCTCAGAGACAAGTACTTACTACAACACAGCTGAAGGGAGGGGGTGTCTATATTCTAGGCCCAGTTGAGTAACAAGAGTGGATAAATTATGTTTTGACTTTCAACTTTGTATTTATTTTCATTTGTTAGTTTTAGTTAGCCCAAGCCTACGAATATTTAAAAATCACTCCTTCCTGAAAATAGCTTGAGTTCCCTGAAATTGGAAAACTAAAATGCTTTTAAGTTGCAAATCATTACATTGATGGTTATAAGATGTTCTTTGTATTAAACAGCCAGAGATTAAGTGAGTAGGAAATAGACCCTCTGGAGTCCTGAGGCCTTTAATGATTATACTCAGCTTGATTATGTTGGCCTTAAATACTGCCTGTTAGTCAACTTTCCATTACTTTAATAAATACTTGACATAACTAAAACAAAGGCTTAGGGGTTATTTAAGTTCACAGTTTTACATGTTTTGGTTGCTCTCATTTCTTTGGGCACGAGGGGAGCAAGCACATCATGGCAAGTGTGTATCACAAAGCAAAACTCCACAATCATGGAGCAGGAAAAAGAGGAAACAATGAGGACCAGGCTAGGGTTTCATAACCATCTTCTAGGAATACCCTTAAGTAACCTAGAAGCTTCCCATTAAATCCTACCTCCAAAAGTTTTAACCTCCTTACTCTCTGGGGGGGAGAGGGCTAAAGCTTTATAATTTGTGTCTGTGAGTGATGCCTAAGATCCATACTACAGTGCTTGACTTCAGGGACCCAAGAGTTTGCATCCTTCTCAAATTCAAAGGATATTCAGTCCATGTTCAAGTCTTAACTCAAGCACTGCTTGAAAGTCCAGGTACAAATTCTTCTCTGAGGTATAAGGTTCTTCAACTGTAAGTCACTAGAAAAATAGAAAGATATAATAGTGATATGAGCACAGAGAAAACATTGTTATTACAGAAGAAAGGAGTAGGGAAATAATAGCAAGTTATTGCAAAGCTGGAGTAACACCCAGCAAACAAGCATTAAATCCTAAATCTCCTGACTGTACCCCTCAGGTAAGAGATTGCCCCACCCCTCATCACAGGTGTGTACCTTACCTGGGCAGTGCACTAGAGCTGACAGTGTGGTTGGGGAACTAAGGAAAGCCAACCACAAAGGCAAAGGTGTGGGAGAAGGACAGCTGACCTCATCCACCTCTCCTGCCATGTGGTGGTGTGGGTGAGAGAAAGATGCCCTCCCCCTTCCCCCATTATCACCTGTAGCATGTGAGAGAGCTGGCCCAGGGTCACAAGAGTGAGAGAACTAGCCTCATCCTACACCAGCTGCAGCACACAGGAGAGAGGGCCCTGCAATCCACCTGGGCAGTATACTAGAGCTGACCTGAGGGCATGAGAGAGAGCAGGGGAGCAGCCCCTGCCCCTGCTAATATTCTCCCTACAACAATCAGGAGAGAGGGCTTTGCACCTTGCCTGGGCAAAACAGTAGAGCTGGTCCTGGTGATGTGTGTGTGTGTGGGGGGCTGGATCTAAGATCTAAGAACAGGAGAACTGGCCCTTCTTGTTGAAGGCCACATTGGGTGTAGCTGGGGCAGTGCTGGAGAGCTCATCCAGGTATCGAGGATGGAGGAAAGCTAGCAGGCTGACAAATTCAGCCATCACCCAAGCTCAGAACCAGGGCTACAAGTTAGCCCATCTCAACATCCACCAAATCTATGAACTGTTGGAACATGTGAAGGAGACAAACCTAAAGGTCTAAAATAGCAGGAACTCATGATACAGGACAACAGGATATCTAAGAGCAGTCCCAGTGAGAGTCCATTATCAGTGGTGTAGCAGAAGCCAGACCAATGACTTACAGCAATGAACACTTACAAGTATGAGCTAAAGGGTAAACTGTGTGGTGTCTCAACGGGCAACAGTACAGGTTTCTTCTTCTTCTTCTTCTTCTTCTTCTTCTTCTTCTTCTTCTTCTTCTTCTTCTTCTTCTTCTTCTTCTTCTTCTTCTTCTTCTTCTTCTTCTTCTCCTTCTCCTCCTCCTCCTCCTCCTCCTCCTCCTCCTCCTCCTCTCCTCCTCCTCCTCCTCTCCTCCTCCTCCTCCTCCTCCGCCTCCTCTCCTCCTCCTCCTTCTCCTCCTCCTCTTCCTCCTCCTTCTCCTCCTCCTCTTCCTCCTCCTCCTCCTCCTCCTCCTCCTTCTTCTTCTTCTTCCCCTTCTTCTCTAATCCCCTCTTAGGAGGCTCTAATCCCCTCTTAGGAGGCGATGGGGGATGTGAAGGGGGCCTGGTGGGGGGAGGAAGATATGTAAAATGAAAAAAATTTAAATAAAAAAGAATAGAAAAATCTTGGTGTATATATTATATAATATATATGTCTATATTATATATAATCTATATATACATTTCTTTATAATATATATATTTATATACATTTCTTTATAATAGATATGATGGCTTTGACTTGTGGCCTTATTAGTATCAGATATACTAGACATGTGACAATTCATTTTTCAAGCCTCACTTTCATCATCTGTTAAGATATAGTCCACAGGATTGGTCAGAGTGGGAAAAAAATCATTAAATACACTGAAGAATAGCATGGTGTTTAAAACATAGTAGGTAACCAGGTGGATGTCTGGAGGTTGCATGTAAGATCTCCTCATTGCTTCTTGGCAGTGAAGTTTGGAATGTGGGAGGAGAGGAGACAGAAAACTTTCATGTTTCAATTTATAACTATCCTGATAATGATTTTAAATTTATTAATGACATAGTAATTTTTGTAAACACCAAAGGGCACAAAGGATAAAGGAAATCTATTGTCATTGTATGGTTCCAGTGACCATATGTGGGCAAAAGTATCAGGGGTTATCTAGCTTATTTCCCATGGGTCTGAGGATAACAATGCTACTATCATACTATGAGGGATTTTCTGGGTTCCATCACCCATTTTCCAGGACAGGGTTTTATGTTTGGCTGTTTCATTTTTCATACAATTCAAAATACTAGATGCTTCCTTTGTAAGCCCAAATCTGTCTGCCTCTGATGCCCCTCAGTTGGACCTGCCTAATTTTGCCTCACGGAATCACTCAGTGTAAGCTTATTAGATTCTACTGTTTCTGATACCTTATGACAAGTCTTGTTATATTTAAAAAGAGATCTCATGTCATTTTGAAATTAGCTATTTGCACAGACTCCCCAGATGCGTCAGTATTCCTCAGATAGCATAGCGTCTTCTTATTGTCACAGTCTGTGTTCTATAGAAGCTGACATTGAAATGAACTTTAAGGGGCAGGATATTTATTATTTATTAGTGCTTGTAAAAGAATGGGGATGAAAGTAAGGATTGGGAAAGAAAGAAGTTGAACTGTGATTTCAGTTTGACAAACTCTCAGCTAATTACCTCCAAGGAGAGTACTACAGAGTAAATGTTTCCAGTCAGTATGCTAAAATGGCCACCTACTATACACATCCTTGATCAATAACCAGATATGGGAAAAGATGTCACACTGGATGAGGCAGAAATCTATAGCTGAGTCTTTATGTTGACTACCTTATCTAGGCAATGAGTACTTCATTGGAGACAGGCCTTAGTTATCACATCCTTGTGTGTAGCATTTTATTTACCCACCCTGTGCTGTGTGGTTTCACACACATTCAACACATAATGACTCCTGAGAGTCATTAATCCTATGTGCCGTAGAAATTAGAAAAGGCAGGTGAAAGATGCTGATCGGATGGATTTCATCTCTGTTACAACATTTGGTTTCAGAATCTTAATTGATACCTTGTTCCCTTTTCCCTATCTGTTAAGTAGTCTCACCGTCTATTATTTCCTTTGTGTTTCTCATCCCTGAAGGCCTGACATCTCTTCAGGCAACCACTGCCTTACTTGTTTATTTGTACCCATACTTAGGTAAAGGACTGCAACGAGATGTTCCAGTAGATTACCTAGATTCTATACCATTGCTTAATGGCAGTTCTATTTTTTCCTCAAGTTGATTGTTCTCCATATGATACCTTTCTTGCTTGTCATAGGAAATAAGAAGCTTCAAGTACCTGACAGCTATTGTGTAAAAGTCACTAACTGCTTAGTCTATTGGGGTAGGTTTTCCCATTTGGACAATCATGCCCTCTATGTTATCAGAGCTCAGTACTTCAGGGATAGGAAATACAAAATAATTCAATGGGGCTTGTGGATTGTAGTCTAGATTTATGTCAGCCTGACATAAGCTAGAGTCCTTGGAAAAAGAGGGAACCTCATTTGAGAAAATGCTTCCATAAGATTGGCCTATTGGCAAACCTGCAGGGCATTTTCTTAATTGGTGATTGATGTGGAAAGGCCCAGTCCATTGGGATCAGTACTACTCCTCAGCAGGTGGTCCTGGGTGTCTAAAAAAGAAGGCTGAGCATTCAAATAAGCAGCAGCCCTCCATGGCCTCTGCTTTATCTCCTGACTCCAGGTTTCTGCCTTGAATTCCTTCCATGATTTCCCTCAGTGATTGTGATTGAGTATGACCTGAGAGTTGTAAGTAACTATAGACCCTTTTCACCCTAAGTTGCTTTCAGTCATAGTGGTTTAGCACAACAATAGAAACCCTAAGACACAAGTGATGATAAGAGGCATGCTATTTTGCTAGGATTTTGCAACCAAGTGCCAGAGAGGTATAGCTTGAACAACGGAATTAACTTTTGAATAGTACTAGGTGCTAGAAGTTTGAAATTTAGATGTTAGTATGGTTGACCTGTGAGAAAAAGACCTGTCCCAAATCTCTCTTCATAGTTTGCAGATCCTTTCCCTCTTTTTGTCTAGTTATTTTTTAAAATTTGTGTATAACATATAAATGTAAAAAGTGATGGGTTTCATACTGATATTTTGATCAATGGTATCATGTACTTTGACTATATTCACTCCCTACCACCTTCTCCTGTCCCTCCCTCCAAATTTCCACTATCCCTTACCTTTCCCAAATAGTCCCATTTCTATTTTCATGTCATGGAAGTGTGTGTGTGTGTGTGTGTGTATTTTTTCCTGTGTATGTGTCTGTGCCAAAATTTCACCTCTTCTTGAAAAGATAACATTTAGGGCTGTAGAGAAGACTCAATAGTAAAGAGTTCTTGTTGCTCTTTTAGAGGACAGGGGTTCAGTTCTCAACACCTACAACACAGCTAACAACCACTCATAACTCCATAACTCCTCTTCCAGAGGACTTTCTAGCATCTCTGGGCCTTGCATGAATATGGTGCCTAGACAAACATCCAAGTAAAACATCCATACACATAAAGTAAAAGTAAAGAAATGTTTTAAAATACCATTTATATTAAATTAGGGCCTGACTAATGAACCAATTTTAACTGAATTACTTTTGTAAATACTCTAGCTCCTAATGTGGCCTCTAAAATTTTAAAGTACTGGAGATAAGGACTTAAGCATATAATTTATGAGAGAGAGACACACAACTCATGAGGTCCTGTTTGCTTCAATTCTTTGGCTTCTAGTCTCCTTTATTCTTCCCACTGGGAGTTGTGAAGCAGTTCAGTATATGGCATTCTGAAGGAAGTTTTCCCATCCTCACCAAATGTTGTTTCTAAGCTAGTGTTTTAGCTGTAAGAATCCAGTGTGACCATGGCTTTAACTGTTAAATAGGTCAATTATAACATTTGACAATGTGGAGTTGATGGTAAATTGTGTTCACAAATCTGGTTGATCCTCTGTGAGCTAGATGCTTGGGCCCAAACTCCATGTATTATCTAGTACTTGTAAGCTTTTATTTTTTCAATGGAAATGAAGATAACAGTTCAGATTTTTGGATGATAATGTCAGTTCAACATCATGGTCCTGGAGATTACAACTGTCTTGATTTTTCCTTTTTGTGCTGTACCTTTATTTATGAATAAGCATCTATGGGGAAGGATTTAGGGAAATAGTTGTGAGCAACTGATTTTGAAGACTTTTCTATGGCTCAATATCATTTATTCAATGAATTTAGGTCAGAAAACCAACTTAGGTTTATGAATTGACCCAAGAATTATATTTTTTTAAAATGAGACAGCTTTCCTTAGTGTCACAATAATTGATTTTTTCCATTTGTACTAGACCAAATAGCACACTTTTTGTCAGTAGACGTGCTTAGGGATAGAAAAATTACTCTGACGAGGTAGAATACTTTGATAAACTCAAAGGATTCAGAGATATTTGAGTTTCACCATAAACTCTTGATAACTCATTGCTCTCTGGTATCTTCTTTATCATAAATGAGATCACTCAATTCTGGAGTAACTTGTAAATGAGTTGATCATTAGTTTGTGCCAGGAGATTCCTGTGATGGTTTGATTAAGAAACATGCTTCATTGGCTCATGTATTTTAATACTTGGTCCCTACTTACTGGCACTTTCTCTGAAGGGACATCTTTGCTTCAAGAAGTATGTCACTGGGATAAGCAGGCTTTGAGATTATATAGCCTCATTCTTCTTCCAGTTCTCACTCTCTGGTTGTGGTTGAGGTATGCACTTTCAGCTTCCTTCTGTCATGCCTACTATTTACTACCATGGCTGCCTACCATGATAGACTTTTATTCCCTTGGAAACATAAGCCAAATAAATTCTCCCTTATATAAGTATCATTGGTCATGGTATTTATATCAGAGGAACAGAAAAGCAGTGAATGCAATGCCTAGCTAATACAATGGGGAGTCCCGATTGTCATAAAAACATGATCTAATTCCAGAGATCTGTCTTCTTCTCTGCTCCTGTGTACCATGCCTAGCACTGACTTTTGCATGAAGAGTCTCTGACAGTAAGATGCGATTTCAAGTGCAGAGTATATTTTATGGATCAGCTCCTGTGATAGAAAGCATGCTTGAGCAGAAGAAGTATTCAATATGCAATGTAATTTTTTCTGTTTTTGAAAATAGATTTTTCCATACAATATATTCTGATTATGGTTTATTCTCTTCATATTCTTCTCAGTTGCTCTATATCTTGTTGTGAGATATTCACCTTGACTGCACCTGTGGCTTAGACCACGCCCATTGGGGGGTGGAGACAGGGCCGGATGTGAACTGGGGGAAAAGGCCGAGGAGGGGGCTCGGAGAGCTCTCTTACTTGCAGCATGGAGACAGAAGTAGGTCCGGAGGCATCCTTGGGACCAGGAACCTGCTGGTGTTCATCTGTCTATGTTGTGAGTTATTTCTGCCTGAATAAACATCTTTTCGGCCTATTTGTTTATCCTGATCCCTATTAAACCGCAATAATACCTCCCCTCCCATCTAGATCCACACCCTTCATGTCTCTCATTAGGAAACAAACAGGTATCTAAGGGAGAATAATAAAATAATATAAGATAAAACAAAAATGAACAAATCAGGTTATAAGACAAACAAACAAAAACAAAACAAACAACAATAACAAAAAACCAGCCAAAGGAAAAAAAACACAAAGAAACACATATAGATACAGAGTTACAGGTTTGCAGACACAGGAATCTCTTAATTATACAAAACCAAGAGCTATAATATATACACAAAGGCAAAGTGTAGTGATATCTTCTTTATACTCTAACAAATAAAGCTTGCCTGAAGATCAGAGGGCAGAGCTAGCCACTCGTTAACCACAGAGGCCTGGAGGTCTGTTCAGACAGATAGGAAGTGAGATGGCTGCGTCGAGAGAGGAAGTGATAAGGCGGAAGGAGCTCAGTCACTTTTTGGCTGGGAAGTTAGGGAGGAGTGGCTATGCTTTGTTCCTTCCTCTCTCTGATCTTTCAGCATTTCCCCCTATATCTGACTCTGGACTTTTATTATTAAGATTTATTAGAACTCGTGCTACAGCAAACAACCTATGAGTTTAAAAAATGCCCTGTCTCAACATTATGAGACTAAGAACCTTCGAACTTGTTACAGAGTTTGTTTTGTGTTGGCCATCTACTATTGGTTTGTTTCCCCAGTGAGATTCCCTTGGAGGAAACTGATTTTTCATTTGCAAGTGGTTATCAATTGGAGACAGCTTCAGGCTTAGGGAAGGGTTTCTAGGACCTCATTTGGTGCAGACTTGTGAAGGTTCCTTGCATGCTGCCTCAGTCTCTTGAGTTCATATGAGAATCGATCATGCTGCTTAGAAGGTCTTGTTTCCTTGGTGTCTTCCATCCACTCTGGCTTTTATACTCTTTCTGTCTCCTCTTCCACAGAGTTCCCTGAACCCTGGCAGGAAGGATTAGATGGAGACAGCCCATTTAAGGCTGAGTTTTCCTCCAAGGTCACCCACTCTCTGCACATTGTCTGCCTGTGTGTCTCTGTATTTGTTCCCATGTGCTGCAGGAGGAAGCATCTCTGATGATGGCTGAATAAGGCACTGATCTATGAGTACAGAAGAATGTCATTAGGAGTCATTTAATTATTACATCCCTTTAGGACAACAGTAGTATTTGGTTCTACTATAGATCCCTGGCCTATATAGTCTCAGGGTCTTGGACATATAAGAAACATTAGGTATATCTTATATCTCATGGAGTAGGCCTCAAATCAAATCAGATCTTGGATGGTTACTCCTACAAGTATTGTGTCACTGTCACACCAGTATATCTTGCAGGATATAAGGTTTTGTAGCTGGGTTGGTGTTTCCCATGCATTATGCCTTTCAGTGCCATGAATACTAGGGTCTTATTGTCAGATTGTGAAGAACAACTAATAGCCTTGGCAATAGCCTGAGTTGTTTCGGGGTTCTCATGGGACCCCTTTGGCTAACAACTTGATTAAATGTAACCTGTTAACAGTACTAGAAGCTTCATTTGTGATGATAGATGGGGCTCTGTCTCTCCCATTATTTTGCAATAATCTGCTCCCTCACTGCCCTCTTCCCTTCCTTCATAGTTTTATCCTCCTGTTTTTGTCACTACTCTTTATCCATCCATGATTATTTCTCTTTCTAGGGAGATCCATCCCTCTAGTCTCTTACTCTACCCCTAATCTCTGTGGTTAGCTTCATTATCATTGACTTAACAGCTAACATCAAAATATTAAAAGCATACATAATTCATACCACATTTATCTTTCTGGGTCCGAGTTACCTCAGTCAGTATACTTTTCTCGTTCCATCCATTCATTTATGAATTTCATGACTTTTTAAACAGCTGAGTAAAATTTCATTGTGTAAATGTACAACATTTTCTTTATGGATTCATCTGTTGATGGACATTTAAGTTGTTTTCAATTTCTGGCTATTATGAATAGAGCAGCTATGAACATGGTTCAGCAAATATCTCTTTGGTAGAATGAAGTGTCCTTAGGGTATGTGCCCAGGAGCTGGATCTTGAGGTAGATTGATTCTCATTTTCCTGAGAAAGCAGCATACTGATTTCCACATTGGTTATACGAGTTTTCACTCCCACTAACAATGAATAAGTGTTTCTCTTACTCCACATTCTTGCCAGTGTGAGTTGTCATTTGTTTTATTGATCTTGGCCATTCTGACTGGTGTAAGATGAAATCTCAAAGTAGATTTGATTTGCTTTTCCCTGATGACTAAAGATGTTAAGCATTTCTTTAAGTGTTTCTCAGGCTTTTGAGTTTTCTCTCTGTTTAGAGCTGACATATATTCTTCTCTCATACATTACATCCTGGCTGCAGTTTTTCTTCTCTTCATTCCTCTGAATCCCTCCCCCCATCCTGTGCTACCCTCTACCCAGATTTACCCCTTCTCCATTTCCCTTCAGGGATATCAAGGCTGGATGACAAAAGCCAGTATTGAATTTTAAACTGGGTTATTTGTTTTCTTTATATATTATTTTTAAGCTCTTTATATATTTTGGATATTATCTATCAGATGTGTAGTTGTTAATAATCTTTCCCATTGTGTAGTCTACCACTTTGTCCAAATGACAGTGTTCTTTGTCATACAGAAGCCTTTCAGTTTCATGAGGTCTCATTTATTAATTGTTGATCTCAGTGCCTGTATCTGTTGAATGTCTTTTCCATGTCAATAAATTCAAGACCTTTCCTTACTTTATCTTCTATCAGATTCAGTGCATCTGGTCTGTACTGGCTGATTTTGTGTTAATTTGATACAATGGAATCATCAGATTATCAGAGAAGGAGACTCAGTTGAGGAAATGCTTCCATGAGATCCAGCTATGAGGCATTTTCTCAATCCGTGATCAATGGGAGAGGGCAGAGCCCATTGTTGCTGGTGCCATCCCTGGACTGGTGATCCTGAATTCTGTAAGAGAGTAGGCTAAACAAGATATGGGAAGCCAGCCAGTAGGCAGA
The DNA here is from genome assembly GCA_030556225.1 of Cricetiscus sungorus. Lineage (NCBI taxonomy): Eukaryota > Metazoa > Chordata > Mammalia > Rodentia > Cricetidae > Cricetiscus > Cricetiscus sungorus. The sequence goes on from JANBXA010000726.1 coordinate 12,109,496, forward strand.
CCCCTACCCTGGCTTCTGTGTCAGCTCCTGCCTCCAGGATTCTGCCCTGTTTGAGCTCCTGTCCTGATTTCTTTCTGTGATGAACAGCAATATGGAAGTGTAAGCCAAATAAACATAACTAAGATATGGTTTTATACTCAACTTCAAAGGAGCAATGTATGCTGTAGAGCCTTGAGCAACATTGTGGAGAGCTCAGGAACAAGGGTTTCCTTTCATTGTTGCCCCAACTGAGCTGGAATAGCTAGGATTCTTTACCCTCTCACCGAGTTTGCTCAATCACCACTTGATGGCAGCCTTGGGAAAAGCATTCTTTTGGAATTGTTTCCCTATAGTGGTGATCTTGATCAGGTGACTCTCTTTTAGATGAGAAACCCTAAAGGGGGTGACAGCCAGAGGATGTGTGCCAACTATACTCCCTGCCTAAATTCTGGTAAACTTTTTGAATAATGGTTATAGTTTGCGAGTATCTAATAATGAAAAGATCCAGAGCAGAAGCCATTGTTGGCTGAATGACTATAACTAGCATACACTGCCCTAAGACTATCATCACCTTTGAGAAGGATCCAGAACATGCGCTGCATCTTCAATGTGAAGTTTTTTAATTTAAAACTCAATTAAGCAAAGAAACAAGGCTTCCATGAAGTCTTTTTCTTATGTACGAAATGAGAATCATACATATTTACTACATACATTTTTTTCTGAGAATGAAATCAAATAAGATAACTGTAGAAATTTGGGTCATTGTTTCACAGCCATCACCAAGAACATTTTTGGTATATGGATACCACTCAGATATTGAAATGAATAGGTGCATTAATGAATCAATAAATGTGACATTTTCATAAATGTTAGTGTTTTCGTTTTATCAAAGTGCACTGAATAGTTTTCAGGTATTACATGTAAGTTTTGAAGCAGCTTTATGATTATTGTGGCCTTACTACTTTCAGATGAGGAACTGGTACGATCATATTGCCAATAATCAGATGAGCTGGAATAAGAGCTCAGAGTTTATGTCTTTGGAACATGTGTTTTGTCTCCTGGGAAGCATCCACTTTTCCTGCTATCTGCATCACATTGTGTCCAGCTAGACTTTTCTGCCAGGTCAACCTCTTCAGAGTAAGGCATTCTCCTTTTCTGTAGCTGAGGATGTTGTCAATTTGATATTTATTTAGATTCTGTTAAGAATAGATGTTTTGCTTCCAAGAACCAATTCAGTCTCCCACCTTTAAAAGTACCTCAGAATCCTTAGAGACTTTTGGCAGTGCATTAAGAATCAGAGGGCTGAGAAAGCAGATTGATTCACTTTATGAAGATTTGATACTAGCTGTAAGACAATGCTAAAACAAGTGTCATGCAATAGACTTTACATACCTTTAGATGGACATTTATCTCCGCTGCTGTAAGGCCTCCACCATCTGCAATTTTCTATCATCTTCTACTAACAATTACTGGTATATTGAATGCAATATGTTGATGAACTTGTACATGGCTCTTTCAAAGGAAATTGTTTTAAGGCCATCAGTACACTCCACTCGTGAGGCTCAAGTTCATTAAATGCCTTTAAATAAAACATACAGTTCAAGATATTCAAAGTGCCTGACTGGTAATCTTTGTTTTCCATTGCCTTTGTTACACTTAAGGATAAAGCCCCCAGAATGTTTTGCTCCCTGGCGAGGTAAAAACAAGTCAGAATTAGCCTACCCATTGGGCTCTTTCATGCGCATCCAGGCTCAGACCATCATCTTATATTTTATAGCTGCATGATCAGGATAGTGAGTGCTTAAACCTTGATTGATGAACGAAACTTTCAAATATAAAGGCTAAAATAACCAAGTATCAAGTTTCTTGAATAAGCAGCAGAATTACAGCACATGTACTAGGAAAGTGTGGGAAATTTTAGAAATAGGTATTTTTAAAATTCATGTTACTTTTCTGGCACCAAAAGGAGCCCTGTCACTTATTAATTTTTTTTCAAAATTTTATTATTATTATTTTGTTCTTATTTTAGATATTGATCCTAGTTCCCTCTCCTTCCCATCCTCCCATGCCCCACGAACCCCCTCCCATTGCATTCCACACCCACTCCACAAGGAGGGTGGTGCCTTCCAGGAGGGATCATCAAAATCTGTCACGTCATTTGAAGTAGGGGCTAGGCTCTCCCTCCTGTCACAGAAATCACGGTGGATGATTTCTGTGATGTGTTCTTGGATTTGATTTCCCAGTATTTTATTGACTATGTTTGCATCAATGTTCATGAGGGATATTGATCTGTAGTTTTTTTTTCCTTAGCTGTGGTTTTGCATGGCTTGTGTACCAAGGTAATTGTAGCCTTGTAAAAAGAGTTTGGAATTGAACTTTCTGTTTCTATTGTGGGGAGCACTTTGAGGAGCACTGGTATTAGCTCTTCTTTGAATTTCTGATAGAATTCTGTGCTGAAACCATCTGGCCTTGGACTTTTATTCGTTGGGAGACTTTTGATGACTGCTTCTATTTCGTTAGGGATTATAGGTCTATTTAGATTGCTTATCTGTTCTTGATTTAATTTTGTTAAGTGATATCTATCCAGAAAATGTCCATTTGCTTTAAATTTGTAAATTTAGTGGAGTACAGGTTTTCAAAGTATGTGTTGAAGATTCTCTGAATTTCCTCAGTGTCTGTTGTTATGCTCCCCTTTTCATTTCTATTTTATTAATTTTCATGTTCTCTCTCTGCCTTTTTATTAGCTTGGATATATGTTTATCTATCTTGTTGATTTTCTCAAAGAACCAACTCTTTGTTACATTGATTCTTTGTATTGTTTTCTTTGTTTCTCCTTTATTGATTTCAGCTCTCAATTTGATTATCTCTAGGTGTCTACTCTTCCAGGGTGATTTTACTTGTTTTTGTTATAGAGCTTTCAGTTGTGCTGTTAATTCTCTAATCTGATTATTCTCCAGTTTCTCCATATCGGTACTTTGTGCTGTGAACTTTACTCTTAAGATTGTTTTCAATGTTTCCCATAAGTTTGGGTAAGTTGTGTCTTTCTTGTCACTGAATTCTAGGAAGTTTTTCTTTTTTTATTTCTTCATTGAACCAGGAATGTTGCAATTGTGTATTGTTCAATTTCCATGAGTTTATAGGGTTTCTGTGATTTGTGTTGACATTGAATTCTAACTTTATAGAATGGTAGTCTGATAAGATACAGTGGATTATTGCAGTTTTTTGGTACCTCTTGAGGTTTGCTATATTGCTGAGTATGTGTTCGATTTTAGAGAAGGTTCTATGTGTTGCTGAGAAGGTGTATTCTTTTTTGTTTGGATGGAATGTTCTATAGATGGCTGTTAAACCCAATTGGGTTATAATTTCTGTTAGTTCCCTTGTTTCTTTGCTAAGTTTCTGTCTGGTGGATCTGTCTAGTGTTGAGAGTGGGGTGTTTAAATTTCCCACTATCAGTGTTTGAGGTATTATGTGTAATTTGAGTTTTTTGTAGCTTTTCTTTTACGAATGTGGGTGCCTTTGTATTTGGGGTATAGATGTTTAGAATTGAGACTTCATATTTATGGATTTATCCTTTGATGACTAAGAAATGACCTTCTTTGTCTCTTTTGTTTGAGTTTAGTTTGAAGTCTAATTTGTTAAAGATATTAGAATTGCTACACCGCTTGTTTCTTAGGTCCATTTGATTGTAAAATATTTTCTCAACCCTTATCTCTGAGGTAATATCTGTCTTTGAAGTTGGGGTATGCAAAAGGATGGATTCTGTCTTTGTATCCATCTGCTAGTCGCTGTCTTTTTAAAGGCGAGTTAAGACCATTAATATTGAAGGATGGTGATTGATTGTTAAATCTTGTTTTTTTGGATTTGTTTTTGTTGTTGGTATTGTGTATAGATTTCCCCCTTTTTTTCTTTTGGCTGTTGGTAAAGTGGGATTATTTATTGCCCATGGTTTTGTGGGTATGGTTATCCTTCTTTTGTTGGAATTTTTCTTCCAGAACTTTCTGTAGTGCTGGATTAGTTGATATGTATTGTTTAAATCTGGTTTTGTCATGAAATATCTTGGTTTTTTTCATCTATAGTGATTGACATCTTTGCCTGGTATAGTATTCTGGGCTGGCATCTGTGGTATGTTAGTGTTGGTAGAATATCTACCCAGTACTTTCTGGCCTTCAGAGTTTCCATGGAGAAACTTTATATGCCTTTATATGTTATGTGGCCTTTTTCCTGTGCTGCTCTTAATACTCTTTCTTTATTTTGTATATTTGGTGTTTTGATTAACTTTGGTGAGGGGAGTTTTTGCAGTTCACTCTATTTGGAGTTCTGTAAGCTTCTCGTACTTCTATTGGCATGTCTTTTTGTAGGTTGGACAAGTTTTCTTCAATGGTTTTGTTGAGCATGTTTTCTCCTCCTTTGAAGTGGGTTTCTTCACCTTTGTCTATACCTCTTATTTTCAGATTTGGTCTTTTCATGGTGTCTCATATTTTCTGGATATTTTGTGGTAGGTATTTGTTGGACTTAAGGTTTTCTTTGGTCGATGAATCTATTTCTCCTAGTGTATCTTTAACACGTGAGATTCTCTCTTGCATCTCTTGTACTCCGTTGGTTATACCTGCATCTGTATTTCCTAGCTTTTCTATTTCCAGAGTGTTTTTTAAAAAATGTTTTTATTTCAGCTTTAAAACATGGTACTGTTTGAATTGTTTCTTGTAATTTTGTTTTTTTTTCCCTTCTTGCATTTTTTGTTTGTTTTGTCCATTTTTTAAATGGATTTTCTCATTTCCTGTTTTTGGGTCTCTGTCATCATCATACATTTGTTTTTGGGATGGTTCTTTTCTGCTTTATCTGTGTTGGGATGTTTAAGACTTGCTAGTGTGCAGTCCTTAGACTCTGGTGGCATCATAACCATATTGATCTTTCTGTTGTTGACTGTGCTCCCATAATGTTATCTATTCATCCCTTCTTACAGTGAGTACCGGTGGTTTTTCTCTGTCTCCTGGTGTTTATGGGACCAAGGTTCTCTTCCAGTGGTTGTAAGCATGTCCAGTACTCTAATGGCTTTCTTCTTCCAGTGTGTGGAGGCAGGACTAGGATGCTGGCAGATACTGGATGGGCTGGTCTGCCAGGAGGGTTCTCCTATTTGCAGTCCCCAGTCCTCAGTAGGTTCCATGCTGAACACTGGAAGCCGGGCTCTACCCATGGTTCATTTTTCCATTAGTGTAATAAAATACTGTGATAAAAGCAACTTATGGAAAAAAGGAGTTTATTAGGGGCTGCAGTATGAGGGTACAAGTTCATGAATATGGAAAGTCACAGCAACATAAAGCAGCTGGTCATATGGCACCCACAACAAGGAAACAGACAATGACAAATGCTTGGTTGCAGTTTACTTTCTCCTTTATACACAGTCCAGGAGCCAGTCAGTGAACAGTACTTCCTGCAGTGGGCAACTCTTCCTACCTCAGTTAATGCAATCAAGAGTTTTCCCACAGGTGTGCCTAAAAGGCTCATCTCCCAGATACTTCTAGATTCTGTCAAGGTAACCACACTAATTATCATAATGATGATTATAAGTTATAATCATTGGCACCATCATTGCCAACTCCAATATCATCATCTATATATCATTCTAACACGTGATCTTCTACTTGAGTACATCCCAAGTTTGTTTTGTATAGCTCCCCTTACCTAAACTACTTCAGAATTGTTCACTCTCTGATAGTTAACTGCCATCACTCAGTAGAATTAATTGTTAGTATGTTTGTGTTATTTAAACATGGTGCCGTAGGGCCTGTAACATCGTTCTAAGTATGAAGATGAATAAGTACTTTTTCCTCTAGTCATACAAGCTGTGAGTGTGGGGACCAAGAGTTGAATTCAGCAGATCTGATACCAGAGCCCATGCCCTTCAAAGCTGCCTTTCAACTGCAAATTAGTGTAATGGGTTTAATCAAAGAGCTTCCAAATTCTCCTTCTGTATGCTTGTCAAGATCTGATGATACTACTTCTCTAGACTCTCACTCCCACTGTCTTATCTAGCCTAGAGAAACTCTAAAAGAATGAGATTTTAAATTTCATATATAAACATTAAATTCACATCATTTCTACCCCTCTCTCCATCACCCTCCAACTCTTCCCATGTTTAGCCACCCATTAAATTCATGATCTTTTCCTCTGTCTCTCTCTCTCTCTCTCTCTCTCTCTCTCTCTCTCTCTCTCTCTCTCTCTCCACATGCACAGCACACACACACACACACACACACACACACACACACGTACAGACACACACAATGACACACACAGGCACACACATATGGACAGACACACACACACATATAGACACACACACACACGTACAGACACACACAATGACACACACAGGCACACACATATGGACAGACAGACACACACACACACACACACACACACACACGTACAGACACACACAATGACACACACAGGCACACACATATGGACAGACACACACACACATATAGACACACACACACACACACACACACACACACACGCACATGCACACACACAGACAGGCACACGCACAGCCTGCAGAGTTCAATCAGTGTTGCTCTTATGTTCATGACTTTCGGGCTGACTGCTCAGAAACAGATAACCCACTAAGAGGCCTGTCTACAGAAGACCAATCCTCCCACTTTGAGTCACTTAATCTAGGGGAGGGACCTAGTGAGGTTTCCTCTATCTACATTTGCAAGTCAACCAATATGGTCATTGTGTAGGTATTGTTGCTTAAACAAGAATGAGGCATTTGTGAAGGAGGGAAGATAGCCTTTAGAGAAAGGATCTGTATTATTACAGCATTATTAAGGAGAATGTTGGACACTTTTCCTCCCTTCTCAAGGGGGAGCAAAGGAATGTTTGCCTCACTGTCAAGCCAAATGAAATTGAGCTGATATATGTAAATTGAGTTCTTAATTGGTCTACATAATAAAAAGCTGGAGTCAGATATAGAGGAAAATGCTGATCCATCAGAGAGAAGGAGCAAGCCACAGCACATCTTAACTCCTTCGAGTCTCAGCAGACAAGAGAGGGATTTCCTGTTTCTCCCTGCTTGTATCCTGTTTCTGTCCAGCTTCTGTCTGTTTGTACAGACCTCTAGACCTCTATGGTTAGCTAGTAGCAAATTCCATTTTCTGACTCCCAGACAGCCTTTATTTGTACAAGCAAGATATCACCACAGATATACCCTGGTATACTAGTTGTACAGAACTCCTTAATACTAGGGGTGATGTTCTGTGGCTGTCTATCTGCAGTTTATAGCATCAGTCAGTACCAGGCAAAAGGTAAAACCACTAACAAGTGAGGGAGAGTTGTGCTAGAGCATTTGTATGCAAAGTACTTCCCATAACTAGCTGGGAACACCCAGGAAGTGGGAAAGATCATTTGGGCCTTGAGTTACTTATGATCTAAATCGTGGATGGAAAACAGAGCAGTTGCAAAAAGCCCAAGTACAAAATGACACAGAGAAAAGTTCAGTTGCTGTGACTGGAAATCGAATGAGATTTCCAAAGAGGTCTTGATGTTTGCAGTTATTGTTATTTCTAGTAAGTAGATATCAAAACAAGACACATAAAGATTATGAAGGTCATGGATCTATGTCCATAATGTAATCAGACATACCAGAAAGATTTAGTCACTTTGATTTATTGGGCCTATCTCCTAAGTCCTGTGACAGACTGAAGCCCAATACTGGAAAAAATATAATAATAAAACTTGTAGGGAATGATAACTACACCTTGCAGGTGCATGATACAACTACATCTGTGCTTATCAGCTCAGTAATCATTGCCAGGTTCTCTTGAGTAATTGCAGCTATGGACCCAGATTCAGATACTGGATATACGTGATTAACAGATATTAGCAAAATTAATTAATAGTTAGCAAAAGCCATTTATGACCGAAATATTTTGTTGAGATACAAAGTAATGAAAAATATGAGTACATTAAATATTATAAGTATTGTTTCATTAAATTGGTCTTATGTATTTCTGTGTATATATACATATATATGCTCATATATCTCATGCACATACATCTGTGTCCATGCACATTTTCACATAAAAATATGTGTATTTATGGATGTAAACATATACATCTGATACATGCACCAATTATAAAAATGTATATGCTCATATCATATGCACATATTCATATATATGCAAAGTATAAACACATGCAGACATGTATACAAAGACACATATATTCATGTGTATAAATACAGACATATGGATAAGTGCAAATTAATGTTCAATCAACTGACAGATACAATGTTCACATATATATGTATATAACAAAGAAATTAATGTATACATACATATGCACATTTTCTTACAATATTCAAAATTACACATGTAGTTATACATTGAAGCAAACATATGACATGCATTCACAAATGAACAGTTACATACATATACATGCTTGTATATACCTATATGTATATATAGATGCAAATATTCAAAGACACAAATAATTGTTTATAAGGAAAAAGTCTTTGAGACTCTATCGGTGCAATGCTTATTTTGCTTCTTTGTCTTCCACACAGAAATGGTCTCTGGGGAGGGTCCTGAAGACTCCAAGAATACAAGATAGTCCTTTTTTAACAGTCTCTTATCCTATGCTTACTCTCTCAGTTTCAGGCCTGGCAACCTTGACTAACTGAAGAAGTTGAGATTTCCCTTTCATTTTGTGATATCATTGCTCAGAAAGTGGCTCTGTAGCCATGGGCTATCTTTCCAGGGTTTTGTTATTATTTGTGGGAGTTATGTGCCTAGCTCCTGTCAGTGGCATAAGAGTGAAAGGGGAAGGTGAAGGTATAACTTTTGGAGCAAATGTGAGTTTTCTCCACCCTATTTTTTGGGGGGGGGGTACTGGGCTAATACAGAGGAACAGAGTGACCTGGAAAAGCATTTGTTGAAGATGGTGGAACTACAAGTGAGATGAGAAGCTGTGTCTAAGCTTTATTTGGAAAAGACAGCTGCTACCTAACAGGAATATCCATGTGAGATTTTAAAAATTATTATTATTATTTTATATTTTACATATCGATCCCAATTCCCTCTCCTTCCGCACTGGTGGTATAGTGGTGAGCATAGCTGCCTTCCAGGTGAGATTTTAAGCGTGTGGGAAGAAAATTTGTATTGTAATACATATTTGTTCTACTTGTTCTAGAAGCGACCTTCCCCTAATTAACCAAAGCACCCGATGTGAGATGCATCATTCTGGATTTATAATTTGTATCATAACATTCTGTAAGCTTGGTCATTTCTTTTAAAGTAAGATAAAGTTGTTGAAATGATTTTTTTGCTGATTACCACCGTTAGTGTTTGCACTCTGCAGGCAGGGTACAGATTTTTAATAAAGCCGAAAAGCAGCAGAATTACTCTTGACCTTGAGATAATGTAGGCAGTGTCAAGTATATAAAGATGATTTATTTTGCTTAATGACTACAAAACACTTACTTTACTAGGCATTGTGATAACAGATTTCTAAGTATTAAATCATTCAGTTTTCTCTACACCCCTAGGAGCAAGACTCTATTATTCTCCCCACTTTACATAGGATGAAAGCGAGGCACAGAATGCTTAAGTTTGCCCAAGGTCTCAGAGATAATCTGTAAAAGTACAGAAACAAGCCTAGGCAGTTTAAGAGTCCATGATTATATCTTCACCAGATTGCTTCTCCTTAGTGAATGGACTGGGGTTTCTCCCCTACACTTTGTGAGGAACACATCTGATTGTGTCTATCAACTTCAAAAGAGAGAAATTCCTGTCCTAACAGAATAGTCAGGACCATACTTTTGCTTCCAGAAGGATACAGTTTCCCACCCCTGAACTCATATAAACTAGAAAGTCAAGGACTAGAACCTACTTCCTCCTTGATGCCATTTTGAGTTCTGTGTGTGTGTATACGCGCACATGCATGCGTGCGCATGCGCACACATGTATGGGGGCAGCAAACCCAGCAAAGCTGCTTTCCTTGTGAACATTAATAGGATCACAGCACACAGTGGTATGATTGCAAATAGAAAGACTGCTCTGTTCAAACAAATCTGTTTCTCTCTTCATGCCAAGAGCTAAGTGGGTAAACTTGCATTGAAATTGGCCTTGGTGCATAGAACATCATTTCTTCTGTGACAAACCCTTGGCTATGGCCAGCTCTTGTTAGTCCACAGTCCCTCCCAGTCTGCAAGCTCTGTAGGCGGAAACGGCCATACTCTGTGGGTTGTCAGGGGCACACCATGTCTTTGGGTGAGGTGATGGTAGAGAGACAAATATGTCAGCATCACTGATCACTTCTTGTCTTCATTGGGGGTTAATTCTCTCACAACTCCCTTATTTCTTGCTTATAAGTTCCTGTGGAAATTCTACAACTCTCTGCTCCCTCATTTTAGTCCTATGGGTTAAACTCATTACTGCCCACATGAACTAACTCCATGACTGAGGCATTCCTTCCCCCATCTTTCTATCACATCACTAAAAACCCAAGAACATGATGTTTCTATACACTTACATGAATGTAAACTCACAGGGTCCTAGGATATCAGAACTTCCAGACTCTTAACATTATCTATCTTTCATTATATACAAATGAGAGGACTGGCAGCCATAGGGGAGGGTGATTGCATGAAAGGTGTGTGCTTCAAAGTACAGGTTAGTAAAACTTCCATCAAGATTTGGCGTGTGTCCAAGTCAATTTTATGATAACAATGAGCTCCATCTGTATGGACTAAATACTGGTGTGTGTGTGTGTGTGTGTGTGTGTGTGTGTGTGTGTGTGTGTGTGTATTGAGTTTGTAGCAGGCATTTAGACAGTTGGAAGAATTATGCTCAAAGGTCAGTGTAACTTAATGAATGTTCTGGACTGGCAAGAAAATGACACATAACCCTATTCTACCTTTGCCATTGTGCTGTGTTCTTATAGGCTCCAGGTTTGTGGAAAGCAGGGGTTAATTAACATAGCCACGTTATTTCAATTTAGTTTCACTGCAGTGTTCCAGTGCAGGGTTTGTAGTCTGCTTGTCCTTACTCTTGCTGGCAAATCCACCTATCCTCTTGCTGTGGCATTCTTTCACAGATGGAGGTAACATCTTCAGGATTCCAATATAGACCGAAAACTAGAAGCTCTTCAAGAATCTTCTGGGTCTTCAGTGCCAGGTTGGAAATGCTGAGAAATCCAGCCTCCTGGACTGAATCATTACTGGATCCCTGCCTTTCCAGTGTAAGATAGCCATTGATGGATTGCCTGGACCACACCCGGTAAGCCAATCTAATATCTCCCCTTTTAACATATTTGTTCATTCCATCTGATATGCACCTTTAGTGAACCATATTATTTTAAAGTTGAGTAAAACGAAGCACAGAGGTATTACATAATTTGTCTGGGGTCACCTAGCAAGTACTTATAGACCCATCTTATGTTTCCTAACTTTGACCACATGGTTTATTTGTCAACCACTGACCTATGTTCTGTTCAGGATACTTGTCCATAATATGAGACTCTTAGAAGATCTCAGAAGTTTGCTTGGACTTGCTTCTTCAGCATTTTGATTGCTGTTTTCCAATCTTCTTCAGGGGACTCAGAAGCAACCAAGAGTCATGCTCTGTCTGGCAATCATGATTTGATATAGAACAGTGAAGTGTCCTGTAGTAGTAGCTTATTGTCTCTCCTCAGGTCATCAGTTAGTAGGGAGTCTGATGAAATTGCCTTACAAATGCTGTGTACTGTAATGCCTCAACACAAAGGTACTGGAAATTTTATGCATTTTGTTTCTGAGGAACTGTTGCAATTCAAAAAAGGAAGCAGTTGATTTGCATTTTCATTTACTTCCAAAGTGAGAGTAGGCAAATCTTGGACAGATGGTAGGCTCATTAATGGCGAAACCTGTAGCATGCACAGGCCTTCAAGGGGCCAGAGGGAAGGAGCATAGAACTGAAATAAGAGCTCACTGGTGTGAACTTTGAGTTCTATTCATATCATCTAGGATCTACCTCATTTACTCTTTTTTTTCTATTTTTTTTATTTTTTCTTATTTTACATATTGATTCCAGTTCCCTCTCCCTCCCTTCCTCTCCCTCTCATGACCCCCGACCACCATCCCCTCCCAACCCCCCTACTCCACATGTAGGGTGATGCCTTCCAGAAGGGGTCATCTAAATCTGTCAAGTCATTTGGAGTAGCCACAATTTCACTGCAAAGGAAAGCAGGTGGCAGGGAAATTTTTGTTTCCCTACATTATAGGAAAATGCCTCACAGGTCGTTTCAAATATTACCAATCTGTTATTTTTAGAAGCACCCCAACTCTTATTCATTCTTAGTTTAGAAGGCTGATCAAAATAAATTAAATAAATAAATTGCAGTGGTTTCGGTACAAATTAGGTATTTCTCAGTTTCCATGGCATCCAATCTGTTAGCACCAATGTTCTAAGGAGCTGTGCTCAGTCTTTAGGATGGCCACATTCACTTTAAGGTTTCTAGGGCATATCAGAACTCAATGAGTTTCTTGTCCTTAACAAAACCAAGGATGTGTGGAAACCCATCAGTGATGCTGACTTGGTTTCTAGATTTAGTGTCTAATCATAGTTTTTCCATGACTCTATGGGTAAGACTTGGTTCAGATATTTGTCTCTAGCTAGGTATATTCTTCTAAAGCTATCACTGCAGGTAACACTGATAGTCTGACCCTAAAAATGTCACCTAGGGAAACCATTCTAAGGCAGAAAATTAGGAAACAGACTTTGCACAATTCAAAAAATCCCCAGTTTGCACTTCTAGCAGCTTCTAGAATATTCATAAGTATTTTTAGGTCAAACTTTGTAATTCTCATCACAGACACACAAACAAGCAAGCTATATGTTTGTAGGCCTTCCCTGGACTTCATGTAAAATATAATTAGATGAGATATGAACATTTTTTCATATAAATTAACAGGCTATCAGAACTAGACAGTAAGATCCCATTATTTTTGAAACCAGACACTCTGTATTCAGGACATAGAAAAACCAAGGTGAAACTGAGATGCAACCTCTCTCTTTGCTGTCTTATGTTCATAGACCCAGAAGGTACTATGCTGGGAAAAGGGTCATCAACAATCACACCCAGATGTAAATACTTCATATTACATTACTGAATTGCCTGAAAAAAATATATTCAATGGCACAACAGTGGCATGAATGTCTGGGTAACCAAAGGCACAGACCCTGTATTCTATTACTGACTTTTTGTCAAACATGTAGTTAAATTGCCAATACAATTAATGTTTACATCTTTAGAGTAGTGTTGCTCTCAGAGTTCATCAGAGAAACTTCTTTTGGTAGTGGGCATCAGATAATACAGAGACTCATAACTGGTCAAATTTCTGACCATAAGTGACTATTGAATACTAAGTACTATACGGGACATAAAAATACATACATACATGCACGCATGCACACACACATATGTGTATGTATGTATACATACATACATACATACATACATACATACATACATATATATATATATATATATATATATATATATATATATATATATATCACTCCTGCCAAGACTAAGGGTGTTACAAAAGAAAGGACAGAATGAATCTAAAAACCAAAGGAGGTGAGGAATACAGTGGGGTGCTATATTCTGGATGTGACGTGGTTATGTTCATCATGAACCTACAATAATTTTAACTGCTTTCATAGGGATTGAAAAGAAAAAGAAGGGAATGTGAGGGTAGGAGGTAGACTAATTGAGAAAAAGAAGGCAACTGGTCATGACAGGGGAAGTTCTGAAGTTTAAGGCTGGAGGGTCATGAGTTTAAAGCCAGCCTGACCTGCACGGTGATGCTCTGGTTTTGTTTTTAAAACAATGTTCCATTTGTGTATTCAAGCTCTACATTTTAGTAAATGGCTCCAGATTCTCAATATTTATTTATAGAAGTTTCTATGTCTTATATCAGGTGCTATCTTTTCTTAAATTATGTTATTGTAGTTTAATAAGGATCAGGATAAACAAATAGGCCAAACAGATGTTTATTCAGGGAGAAATAACTTACAACCTAGACAGATGAACACCAGCAGGTTCCACAGGATGCTCTCCTCTCTGCGTCCCGCCAACAAGAGCATGTTCCCCGGCTCCCCTCAGACCTAGTTCCACAGGTCACTTCTGCCCCTGGCTCCACCACCCAGTGGGTGTGGTCAGTGCCACATAAGCAGACAAAGTGAATATCCCACTACAATTCCCTTTTTAGTCTAAAGAAAAGATTTAGGCTTGATACAAAACTATATACAAAACAGTGAATAACAAGTGTGCTCTAAGAAAAGGAAAATTGAGAACAAACGACCTACATATCTAGTCCTAGGGTGAAGGCAATGGAGTTTACAAAAGAGATGTCCTAAGCTGGAAAACTTAAGTCTAGTACCTAATATATCTAACTAGGAGGAGAGAATAATAGTTATAATAGTTTAATCTACAACCTCATCACGACCTGAGAAGGAAAATAACAATACTAGGATAGACAGGAAGTGTGGATGGGCAACTTCCAAAAGGTGCAGCAAGGACAGAAACAGCAAGCTACCTGGACAGTTACCCAAGGTCTCACAGCAACGTTGGTACAGCCAGTTTTGGCTAAGGCCAAGAGTATAACAAAGCAGGGAGGTAGAAAGGCTGTCTTACCCTGACTTGGCAAGGTTCAGCAGTCTTCTATGTTTGTCTCCTGCAAGCACATAGGACCGCATGTCCAGATCAGTGGTCAAGGTGGAGGCAGTTCCTTGCCCAAGAGGCCATAGCTGAAGCGAGGATGAACTCCAGAAGGAGCAACAACAGTGTCCAACATATTTTCAGGAAAGTGCACGGTGCTGTCAGGAGCAACAGTGTCTCATGTCAACAGAGTACTAATATAAAAACATTTAAATGCCATGTTCTGCAGGTCTATGAAGTGATTGAAGATTTAGCATCTATGTCTGACTAATCTCATAGGTAAAGGAAATATGGGTGAGGATAATCTGTAATACTCAGGAACTTAGCTAAAACAACTGATTAAACTTCCTTGAGTATAGCAGGGATAAATACCTAAACAATATAACTATGTATACACACACACACACACACACACACACACACACACACACACACACACACACAATTTCCTAAAGTAGAGGTAGAGTAGAAATGTCTAGACAAGAGATAGAACTATAAAGGGCGGCATGATAAATATCCCAAATTGTATCAATATACAAAATGTTTTGAACTCAAGCAAAAGTATACATACATAGATTATGGTAACAATAATGTGCATAAAACATCATAAATGAAAAGATTTCACGCAATATACAATTCTTCCAGGAAGGGAATATAAACAATTTTACATAGGTTACTACAAATAAGAATATATAACAATGTAAGCTGTAATACTAATATCTCACTCTTACTAAATAATTCTCAAGAAGATAGGCTAATCTACCTATTCTAAACTGTACCTTTCCCAACCATACCCTATTCCTGTCTAAAAGAAATACCCGAGTCTAAGTATCACCTTCCATACCCAACCCCAAGTAACTAAAACCAACCCTATGAAGATGAATATTATCCCTAAATTCTAAGAGTGGGGAAAGTGGGTGTTGTTATCTTAAGATTACTTCCTGCTGAAATGAGACAATGATTGCTCCATGGGATCCTGCAGGAAGAAAATTTTAAGCAACCAAATTTCTCAACAGACTCACAAAGATAGGATAGATGATGGAATATTTTCTTAAATCTTACTAAATGTTAATGGACAAAATATTGTTAACTGTGATTTTTATTTGATAACTGTTGTGTCATATATTTTGCTATGTTAAGGTTAAAACCCTTCTTTTTATTTTAGACATAAAAGAGGAGATGATGCGAGATGTCATTCTGTAAATACATTTCTTGTATTGGTTAATGAATAAAGCACGGTTGGCCAATAGGAAAGGAAGATAGGAGGGCCTAAGAGACAAGGAGGAAAGAGGAAATAGTAAGGAGGAGTCAAGACGGAGAGACTGTAAAGAGCAGAATGCCAGCCCGCTCTCAGGTAAGATAAGGCCACGTGGAAATACTTAGATTAATAGAAATGGGTTAATATTTAAGACAGAGCTAGCCGGTAAGAAACTAGTAACTGGCCAACAGCATAATATCAAATACAGAGTCTGTGTGTGTTAATTGGGGCTAGCGTGGTGGTAGGACAAGACCGGCAGGGAAAACATACTCGTTGTACTATGTCTTCAACTCAACCACTGCTTTAAGCTTTCTATGTTTTAGGGGCTGGAAAGATGGCTCTGTCAGTAAATTTACTGACATGCAAATGTGTGTACCTGAGTTTCGGTATCCTGAATACATACTTTCAAAATCCAGGCTTAACTGTATACATCCATAACGGTGTGTGTGTGTGTGTGTGTGTGTGTGTGTGTGTGTGTGTATGTGTGTGTGTGTTTTGAAGACATGTGATCACTGGATTTCACTAATGAGTCACTAGCTAATTACTAGGTTCAGTAAGAAATCCTGTCTCAAATAATATGTTGGAGAGTAATCAGGAAAATAACACTGGCCCCTGATCTCTCTCTCTCTCTCTCTCTCTCTCTCTCTCTCTCTCTCTCTCTCTCTCTCTCTCTCTCTCTCTCTCTCTCTCTCACACACACACACACACACACACACAAGTGTGTGTACCCCCCCACACAGACACATGCGTATGCACATACGATGTAAGCTATTACCTTTCCACACACAAAACAAGTTTTCTATGTTTTATTCAGGTTATAATTGAAGATCCCTTAGGAGATAATTTTTGATAGGTCTTTTTGCTCAGCATCCATGTTTTATGCATGTGTTTTTATGATAGGCCTTTGCTCTATAGCTCTGGTTGGCTTCAAGCTCACTGTGTAGACCTTGAACTCAAAGTGATAATTCTGCCTCTGCCTCTTAAGTACTGGGATTATGGATGTGCACCACTACCACCACCTTGTTTCCTTGTATTTAACTGGAAACAGCTGCATAAGAATACAGCATCTGAATCTGAGGTTCAGGGTTTTAGGGTTTCCTTTGTTGTTATCAACACATTTTGATCAAAAGCAACTTGGGGAGGAAAGGATTTATTTCATTTTACCATTCTCTGGAAGAAAGGCAGGGCAAGAACTGAAGGCATGATCATGGAGGTAGGAACTGATGTAGAAGCCATGGAAGAGTGCTGCTTACTAGCTTGATCCTCATGGTTTGCTTAGTTTTCTTTCTTACGACACCCAGGACCATCAGGCCAGGGGTGGCTTTGCCACAGTAAACTGGGTTCTCCTACATTAATCATCTGTCAAGAAAATGCAACATAGATTTGCCCACAGGCCGATCTGGCGGGAGAATATTTTAGTTGAGGTTCCCTCTTCCAAAATGACTCTAGCTTTTGTCAAGTTGACACAAAACTAGCCAGTGCAGTCTTCAAGAAGGAAGAATATGTAATTCCCGGGGATACTATGTAAAATTGTATGTATAAATATAAATGTGCTTTGTTCTGAAGACAAAGTATATTGTTTTTATGTGATTCCCAGATGTTCATGTAACCACTAAAAATGAAAAATTTATGAGATACATGCATTTGAAGATCACAATGGTTTGCTAAGAAGTTTTATTATAGCTTTTTCTTGTTTGACAGTAGGGTAATAAAAGAACTCAACAGGTAGCCCAGCAATGGCCCAGCAATGGCTGTATTTTATTTGCCACTATTAAGTGGAATTGAAAATCTAACGATGGAATGAAATAAGTTAATGTGGGTTTTAAATAAGTCACAACAAATGTAATGAGGACCTGTAATCAACGAACCTGAAAAACATTGTGTCAGGTTAGAAATACTAAAATATTTATTTAAGACCACTCTATTGCACTACCAATCCACTTATTATTCTAGCATATCCAGTTATCCCATGAGCTTTCAGAGAAGTTACCCAAATAGAGAACAAACATGTGAGAGAGACAAGATGAGAATGGAACTGTCTATGATTGCAACTAGGTCAAATCTATTAATATGTGATATTTATGTCTCTGTATGGTTGAAACTGCAAATCCCTTTGCATAACATTTCTTCTCACTTTTATAGAAAATTTCTCTCTCAAATAGTTCAAAATCACTATTTTAATTTTTATCATCCTGAAAATTTCATTTTTAAATAGAGCACATTTTTAAATATGCTGCAATGGAATAGCACCAGGTTCTATCACTCTTTCCTTAGAGTTAGTTTTACTGTTGTGTATCAGTAATTTTCCTGTGAACTTTGAGGATTAGAGGACAGAGCTAATGAGGACAAGGTTCAGTTTCCATATGGCCATTAACTCAGTTATGTTCTGTGGCTAAAGATTGTACCCTAACCCCAGCAAAAAGAGTATTGAGGTCAAGGCAATCCACAAGAGAGACTGGAGCTGACTCACTGTAAATCCATCAAGCCTTATGACTGAAAAGACAGCTCAAGAATATTCATCAGAGCATTTCCTAATGTGTCTTTTGGAAGGAACCCCAGGATTCTTCTCATTTTCTTCTTCATCTGTTGCACAGTTATTTTGACAGTGGACTA
Source organism: Cricetiscus sungorus (assembly GCA_030556225.1). Lineage (NCBI taxonomy): Eukaryota > Metazoa > Chordata > Mammalia > Rodentia > Cricetidae > Cricetiscus > Cricetiscus sungorus. Next base: position 12,128,055 of record JANBXA010000726.1, read on the forward strand.
TCAAGTCTTCTTTTGAATACTTCTAGAAACAGGGAACACCTTGTCTCTTAGCATGACCATTTATTCTGGAATAGTTCTATTAATTTTTGTATATCTTAACTAGAATTGACCACCGATCTATACTATGGTTCAAGCCTTTCCTTGTGGGAAGCACAGTACCTAAACTCTTAAGTTGAAAATAGCAACTCAGGGCTAGAGAGATGGTTCAGTGGTTAAGTCTATGTATTGCTCTTACAGAGGACCCAAGTACAATTCCCAGTTCCTAGCACCTATGTTTTGTGGTTTACAGGAGTATGTAACTGCAGTTCCAGGGGATTTGATACATCTAGTCTCTGTAGACATCTGCATTTCTGTGGACATATGGACGACACATACACATATGATTCAGATACACAAATAAACCTCTTTTTAAGAAATGAAATAGCAACTGGGATAAAATAAGAGCTTGTAGTTTTACCTCTGCATGCTGACTTTTAATAGGCTTGTGAGCAGATAGAACCTTTGCTTAGAAATCCTAGGAGCAACAATTATAACACAGGATATAATTATTTTTTATTTAAAGAACTTGGAGTATAGCATTTCTGGAAGGGTTCTGAATTCCTGTCCTGATCTTGAGTATTGTTTCATGCATAGCATACCTAGAAGGTTAAAAACAGGACCACAAAGGAGGTATCTATCAACCCATAGCATGAAAATAATATTAAAATGGGGGACACTACCTGTAGACTGAAAATGTGGTCATTGAGTATAGTCTTTATGTTAGGTATTAGGACAACAATGAGATAAACAAATTAGGTTAACTGAGGGACATAAAATTAAACAATTACTCAAAGTAACATAAATTCCAAATAATCCTTCATGAAACAAATGAAAAGTATGTATTATTGGCATGGGATAAGTATTTTGGACAGAGGAAACAACATGCACAAAGGCTCTGGGATGGCTAATTTTGATTGTCAATAATCAATACAATCTTGATTATACACCTGGGAAAAGAAAACTTGAGTTTAAGAATTGTGTCCATCAGACTGGCCTATGTATGGCCCATTGTCTTGAATAATGATGGATGTGGGGGAGTGGCCCACTCTGGGTGTTACCATCCCTATGTAGGTAGGCATAGGATATATAAGAAAGATAGCTGATTCTTAGTTGGGGTCATCCTAGTATATCTCTGGACATTTCCCTAGTGCCAGATTTCTCTTTAAACCTATGGTATCTCTTTGCTTGCTCTCCTCTATTCTTCCTCTGACTCAATCATTGTGGTTCCTCATGTCTTTGTCCCCCCTACTCTTCTCCCTTTAGCTTTCTCCTAACTCCCTCTCCCTTCCCCCTATGCTCCCAATTTGCTCAGGAGATCTTGTCCCTTTCCCCTTCTGTGGGGAACCATGTATGTCCCACTTAGGGTCCTCTTTGTTTTCTATCGTCTCTGAAGGAGTGGATTGTAGGCTGGTGATACTTTGCTCTATGTCTAAAATCTATACATGAGTATCTACCATGATTGTCTTTTTGTTACTGAGTTACCTCACTCAGGATGGTTTCTTTTAGTTTTATCCATTTGCCTGTGAATTTCAAGATTTCATTGTTTTCTTTTTCCAATGAATAATACGCCATTGTGTAAATGCACCACATTTTCTTTATTCATTTTTCAGTTGAGGGGCATCTAGGTTGCTTCCAGGTTCTGGATATTACAAATAATGCTGCTGTGAACATAGTTGAACAGATGTCCTTGTTATGTGAATGTGCATCCTTTGGTTATATGCTCAGAGTAGAATTGCTGAATCCAAAATGGCTGAAAGACACTTAAAAGAGTGCTCAACATCATTAGCCATCAGGGAAATGCAAATCAAAACAACTCTGAGATACCATATTGCACCTGTCAGAGTGGCTAAAATTAAAAACACCAAGGACAGTTTATGCTGGACATGATGTGGAGTAAGCAGAATACTTCTCCACTGCTGGGGGGAGTTGAAACTTGTACAGACACTTTGGAAATCAGTATGACAGTTCCTCAGGAAAAAGGGAATCAGTCCACATCAAGATCCAGCAAGTCCACTCTTAGGCATGTACCCAAAGAATGCACATTCATACAACAAAAGCCTCTGAGATTTTTGCTTCTCTTTATTCTATATATCTTCTCTTCCTTCTTACTCTGTGGCTGGTTGTGTAGCTGGATGGCTGGCCCCTGGTGTCCTCCTCCTTTCCCCACTCCTTGCTCTCTTCTTCTTATGCCTATATTTCTCCTCCTATTTATTCTCCCTGCATGCTAGCCCCACTTTCCCTCTCTTCTGCCTTGATGATGGTCATTCATCTCATTGTTAGACAAATCAGGTGTTTTAGACAGGCAAAGTAACACAGTATCACAGAGTTAAACAACTGCAATGTAAAAGCATGCAACACATCCATGCACCATTAAGCAAAAGTTCCACAGCATAACTGAATGTAACACATCTGCAATATTGCACATGGAGTAGTGCTTCTTCATAGTGCAGTCTCCATGGCTTGCTCAGCCTGCTCAGCCCAGGGATGATACCACCCACAGTGGACTGATTCTACCCACATCAACTTCTAATTAGAAAATGGCCTACATGCTTGCCTGTAGCCAAATTCTACTGAGGCAGTTTCTCAATTGAGGTTCCTCAGATGACTCTAGCTTGTGTTGAGTTGACATAAAACTAGCTAGCACATTCCCCAAGTTGCTTTTGGTCATGGTATTCATAACAGCACCAGGAAGGAAACTAGAAAAGACTCCATGGGGAGGAAGTGTGGGAGAAATCTAGACTATCCAAACACTCAAAGAAGGCTCATTGTGTTTAATGATCAGAAGTAAAGAGTGCTATGATACATGACAAAGCTAGGTAGGACTAATTCATGAAAAATCAGAAATCTGTCTTCAAACAAGGTTCAAAAGAAACACAGGACAAAAGGCTAACTGTGGTGCCTACTAGAATGCCAAAGTGTCTGCTGGCCTCTAGGCTCACTCAGTATCTGTGGCTCCTCTTAGCTCTTCTCACCCCATGGGCTCCCCTTCCCCCAGCTTCTCATTCTTATATAACCATGCCATTTTGTGCAGATGCTTTCTTGGTCCACTTGTTCCCTCTCTCTTGGTCCTCTGTTTCCTGCCCCATTGGTCTCTTTGGCCACACTCTTCCTCTCACTCTCAGTTTCTCCTCTGATAGCCTGCTTCAGGATATTGGCCATGTTTAGTCTACTACTTTCTCTCCTTGCTCTGAATTCTTCCAGATGCCTCTGGCTGTGCTCTCCCTCAGACCTACAATAAAATCCTTCTCTTAAACCGTGCAATGGAATGGCCATGTCCTCATTTCATTCACTCATGTGAATTTGTGTTCTTCAGGGCTCACCTTCTCCTAAATATCTATTGTTTTCAACAGTTGCCTAAATGAACCCACTCTTTTAGTTTTTGCATGACTCCTGGGCCCACAGATATCCTCTGTTTCTATTGTGCACCTCACTCCCACCCTCTCATGCCACCCAAACACCCTCCACTCCCATTCCTCCCCACTAATGTTTTTCTAATGTTATTAGAACTTTGGCTTATAGGGCGTGAAAATGAAACACATAGGGACAGCGTACCTGAACAAGGAGGAGCTAATGGGCCCCCAGACTGATAGCTGGGAATCCAGCATGGGACTGACTCAGACCCCCTGAACATGGGTCTCAGTTAGAAGGCCTGGGCAGTCTAAGGGACCTCTGACAGTGGAACCAGGATGTATTCTGGGTGCACAAAAGAACCTTGGGTGCACATCCCCCATGGAGGGATACTCCCTTAACCTGGAGGCAGGAGGGAGGGCCTAGTCCCTACTCCAAATGACTTGACAGATTTAGATGACCCCTCCTGGAAGACATCACCCTACATGTGGAGTGGGGAAGAATGGGAGTGGAGGGTGTTTGGGTGGCATGAGAGGGTGGGAGATAGCAAAAGAGGGATTTAGGGAGAGGGAACTGGGATTGATATGTAAAATAAAATAAAAATAAAAATAAGAAAAAGTAACGCTAAACAACAACAACAAAAAAGTGAGAAATAATCTGTTTTCCATCGGATAGTATTTGCAGGGGCGGTGTGAACCTGTAGATAGTCCCTACCTTCTCTTAATTCTCCAGACTTTTATTGTCAGTCGCATTAACCTTAACACTATTTTGAGCTTGTGGAACTGAGTGGAAGTGACATGTGTTACTTCTGTACAACAGTGGTTAAGTTTCTAGTTTGGTATTTATTTTTCTTTTTACTTTGTTTTTGTTTGTTTGTATGCATGCTGAGGCCATATATTGCTGTTGAGCATCTTTATAAATCACTTTTTGCTTGATTTCTTTTCATATACTTATTTTAGGTTTCATACATTTAAACAACGGATGTTAGTCTTTTTCACCTCATATTGTCACATCTCTCAGCCCCTCCCTCTACCTTACTTTTTTGAGTAACATTCTCCTATTGAATGTAGAGCTCTCTGATTTGGCTAAACTCACTATCTAGCAAAGCACATGGGTCCTCATATTTCAGCTGACTTCCGGACACTGGGGTTTACAGGCTCACACTACCATGGTGTTTTCTTTTGTAGGTTCTAGGGATTGAACTCTGGACCTCTCCTCATGCTTTCATGGTAAGCATTTTTCTGACTGAACAGCTCCCCAGTCTTCTGGTTTGCCTTTTCTGAACTAAGTCTGCTTCAGCTTCAGTACCAAAATATGATAGGCAGGGTAGTTTTTGAAAACATTAACATTTTATCTTTTGCATTTCTTGGATATACTGTGGTGAGGGATAGTCTCCCAGAAGATGATATCTTAGGAATATAGCTATGTTAGAGCTTCTCATGTTCTGGTCTCACAGAGTTAATAACACTGATATTGCATGGTGAGGGACCAAGTTGAAGCCCCTTGTGTGGTGATCTCATAGAATTGTTGTCAGGGATGCAGCCTCCTGCACTGAACTCAGCAGATGGTGAGCAGAGTTGGAGCCTCTCATGCTGAACTTGTGATACGGCCTCCTGAGTGCTGCTGATCTTGTGGCGTGATAGCTGGGGTAGGTTCTCTCAGGTGCTGATCTTGGGAGAAAGATGGGTAGATTGGAGCCTCCTCTATTGAATTCTTGGGGTGATGAAGAGGGCTGAAGCTCCTTAGGCTAAATATGTGGGATATTGTTCAGGGCTGATGTTGATCTTGTATAAGGATGGATAGAATGCAATCTTCCACATGCTCATCCTGTGATCTCACTGTGAAGTAGACAGGATTAGTATTAGAATCTCTGATACCATAGTTTCACTGGGTGATTCATAGGCCAGGCGACTCCTGCACTGAGTACAAGGGGAAAACAGCAGGTATGACTAGGGTGATGGCCTTCTTCTCTACCCCTGCCAAGTTAAGTGTGTGTGTGTGTGTGTGTGTGTGTGTGTGTTTACATGTTCTAATTTCACTGGGTGAATAGGTGAGGCTGGAAACAATGATGCACTGATCTTCCCAGGTGATGGACCTGGCTGAGCCTTTCGGTGGTGTAGTGGCCAGGCACAATTCCCATGCACACTGATCTCACTGGGTGATCGGCAGAGCACCATGTTTTAGTTGAAAATATTTTCTATGATTTTAGAATAAAATTCTCTTCAATTACCATGATTCTTAGATTTAGCCTTTGTATTCCTGTACATCTTGAAAATATTGCTTATTATTTCTTAGTTTATCTTTGTCCTTGTTTGAGTGTTGCAGTTAATCTATTGTGTTTTAATCTCTGATAGATTGCTTTCTCCTTGACCTATTCTGTTGGTAGGGCTTTTCACAGAGCTTCTAACTGGACTTACTTTTATTTTCAGTATTTTTATTTTGTTTTTATTCAATATTTATGTCTCTTTATTGAATTCCACTCTTAAATACTGCATTGACTTTTTATTTAATTCAGCTTTTTATATTTTTTTGAAATTTCGTCAGGAATTTATATCCTATTCAGTTTCTTTGAATATAATTATAGTCATTCTTTTGCATTCTTCATTTGTAATTCATTTAATTCACTTTCAATGTAATTATTGAAGCATTTATGTTGCCTTTTTCATATTACATATGATTTTACAATGATGTTTATACATCTGGAGTTAGGTTCTATTTGAATTTAAATATTTAGCTTTTTAGATTGCAGCAATTCTTTTAGATAAAATTTTAGAAATGTTCAAGAGGGACTCTGCTGTTGTAGAGTGAAGTGTTTTTTTCTTTGCTAGATTGGTGATCTATGTACCAGTCTTTACCCTCCATTTTTCAAGAACCATCACTATGAAAGAGTAGGACCACAATTAATGTATAGTAATAAATTGTCAGATAAAATAAAGATCTCCCATCTGGCACCAGCTATATTAGGAAGTAAGGAGAAATGATGGTAGTATTTGTAGTAATGCATTGATTATTGTTTGTATGAGTGGAAAGGAAAAAGGAAAAAGAAAAGGAAAGAACCCAGAGTATTTTTACTATTTAATATTGAGTTCTTAGAGAAAAATAGGAGAAGGGAATATATAGACAATGGAGAGATATGATCAAATGTGCTTTTCAGTGGTCAGAGATAGCGCTTTGGTAGTTCAATCTAAGTGATTAGAATAAAAGTCTTATTGTACATTCCTGGTGAAGGGAAAAATAAATACAAGGTAACTTCTGATGGAAGGGTGTTGCCCTAGTTTGCTTTTCTATTGCTGTGATAAAACACTATACCAGAAGCAACATGGGGAAGAAAGTGTATTTTTCATCATACAGTTCATAGTCTACTGTGAAGAGAAGCCAAGGCTCAAGAAGGGAAGAAACCTGGAAGCTGGAATTGAAGCTATGAAGGAGTGTTGCTTTTTGGCTTGCTTAGTTTGCTTTCTTACACAACCCAGGATCACTCTCCCAGAGTTGCTACTTTCCACAGTGATCTGGGCCCTCCCTCATCAATCATTTATTTAAAAATGCCTACAGACTTATCTACAGGTCAATCTAATGTATGCATTGTTTCAATTGAGGTTTCCTCTTCCCAAATGATCCCAGCTTGTGTCAAATTGACAGAAAACCTAATAAGCATGGGAGTTTTTGCTCCAGATGTGAGAAGAATGATATCCTGGTACCTGTAGAGTAAACCAATTGGGAAGTAGCAATGAGAAGAATGACAAGGGGTGCACTGTACAGGGTAGCAGAGGTCATGTCATGAAGAGTCCTTCAGGTTACATTTAGGAATTGTGATTTTATACTTTATGGACATCTAATAGTATGTTTTAAATAGAGCAGGAATATGACGTGGCTAATACTTGAGAAAGGAATGTAGCAAATCAAGAATGACATTGGAACGAGTTATTATGTCAACAATTTTTTTTGCCCACAAATTAAGAATTTATCAAAGTGTTGTATATTTAAAAAATGCTGTAAGAATGGATTTTTGAATGGGTTTTACCATAAAGAAATGATAAATTATTGAGGAGATAGATACTTTTTAAAAATTTATTTAATTTAGAAACAACCTTATGTTACATATAAATCCCTATTCCTTCTCCCTCCCATCCTCCCATGTCTCTCACTGACTTCTTTCCAGGCAGGGTGAGGCCTTCCATGTGGAATCTTCAGAGTCTGTCACATCATTTGGGACAGGACCTAGGCCCTCCCCATTGTGTCTAAGTTGAGAGAGTATCCCTCGATGGGGAATGGGCTCCCAAAGTATATTCCTGCACAAGGGATAAATACTGGTTCCATTGCCAGAGGTTCCATAGACTGCCCAGTCCTCCTAACTCTTACCCACTTTTAGAGGGCTTGGTTTTGTTCAATGCTGATTCTCTAGCTTTACAGCTAAGATATATACTTTTATGAAAGTATCACACAATTTACACATAGGTCATAATATCACAGAGTACCCTATTATATGCTGTTTTTAATGTGTCAATTAAAAGAAAAAGCAGCTACTTTATTTCAGATAGGACCATCAGGGAACAGATCTCTTTTCACCTTGGCTGCTCATATTCTCACTATCTCCATCATTTTAACAGTTGTGGTAGGGTGAAGCAAGAAACCAGAAACTTTGCTTTGAATGTAGCTGGGTTGATTAGGAGCACATCAGAGAAAACTCTACACTCTTAAAAATAGGAGACAAAGGTGGTCTTGGTGACAATTGAGTGCAGGAAGGAAATCACGGTTTAATTTTGTGATCTTTGTTGGTAAGCAATATTCTTTCAGACTACTGTAAAGTTAAACACAAAACCTGAGGAGTGAGACAACTATAAGAGGCCTTGTTAAACATCTATATATCTCTGTAAATCAAGGTTATGCATGTGTAGCAGGTATGCAAAGGAGAGACAAAAGAAGGCTTTAGCTACCTACAAAACCCTTGTGTATGGTATGGGAAGCATGAAGAACCCCAGTAGAAAGTAAAAGCTGGAATATACCTACAAACTGCCTGAATGTTGAACTCAATTTCCAACTCAGACAGAGGTCTGGCAGCAGAGGGTAGAAAACCATCTGGCTTGAGGTATTTGAGCACATTATCCAAATGACCATTATCTACTCAAAGTGGTAGACTTATAAATGTCTTTAAGAAGATAGACTTTGCAATAGCTAAATTGAACCACCACCTTGCTTAGATTAATAAATTCCTATGGGATTAAAGATGCTCAACTCTGGGTGTGTATGTATTTTTTTCCAACATGAATACTCTGATCAAATGACCAGATCAATAACTTCATAGAGTCATAATATGAAGGCATTATTGGAAGGTGTTGAAAGTTAAGAACTATGGTCTAGATGGAAGAAGAAAGTCTGTGTGTCTGTATTCCTGGGGCCATATTTTATCTCCTGTCCTCCCTGTACTTACTCTTCTCTTTGCTTCTTGTCTACCAATAAAAGAAGGAAAGCTTCCACTACTGCCATTGGATCCTAAGTACATGGAACCAAATTTATATGGACCAAACCCTATGGAACCATGAGCTAAACTACATCTGTCCCCTTATAAGCTTATAAGCTGTTTCTGTCAGTTTGTTTGTTTGTTGTTGTTGTTGTTTTAGTTTATTTTCTGTTGTGATAAACTACCCCAACACAATTAACTTAAAGGGGAAGGATTTATCCTTGGACATAATTCAAGGTGGGGACTTAGGAACAGAGCATAATGAATTTATGTTAGTGCCCAATTGCTTTTATCATCTCCTGCACAGATCCCCAGTCTTGTCCACAATTAAGATGAATTTCACACAACAAATTAACATAATCTACAATGTGGATTAGCTTGATCTATTAATATAGTACTCTTCCGTCCTATACATAAACTTAAGGTAAATGAAAACATGTGCCTATATCAACATGTAAATTTAAATATTTTTAGCAATATTATTCTTAGTGTTCCAAAACAAAGTATAATAATTCAAATGATCATAAATCTGGTAATATAACATAAATGTAGTATGGATATAAAATACAATAACACAACTAAAGAGAAAAATTAGCATTATGATGAGTAAAACAAAAACTGTCCTCCACACTCTACATTTTGTCTGATTTTTTATGTATGAGCTAGCCATAAAAGGTAAGTTCATAGAGACCTCTAGCAAATTAGTCTGGATATGGAGGTATGGGTTAATTCAAAGGATATCAGGAAACTGAATGGATGGAAATATTCTAAAACTAGAGTTTCCTTATATTTACACAAGTCCAAATATTCCTAAAATCATACTTTTAAAAACTAATATGAGTGAATTTTTCATTATTTGTACTGCACTTTAATAAACATACCAAAAATAAAGATTTTTATGGATTACCAAAGGCCCTGTCTTCAAGAGATCTTTGTTCAAATGAATAGAACATTATTTTCCCTTACTGTATAATATCAGGAAGGGAAGAACTGGAAAACAAAGCTGTTCAACAGTAAGTGGCCAGATATTGGACATTTCTTAATCTCCTAGTTAAGATATCCTTTACTCCTACCAAGAAGTACCAGAGCATATTGAGAAATCCATAAAAGAATCTCTATATAACTTACTCTTTTACTAGAACAGCTCACATCCTAACAATGACATTTCCAAGTGCCATAAGTGCACATCAATGGCACCATCTTAAAGAAGCTGAACAAAATAACATCACTAAATCTCTGAAAACAAGCTGCCATTACAACTGAAGCCCACAAAATGGGACATCTATATCATGTCTCTCTTCTGAAGCTCAGGAATCTTTTTAGAGAGAGGATGGAAATATTTTAAAAACCAGAGAGAGGATAACTTCAAAAAACTGTTTTCCAAACAAGGCAGATGAATATAAGAGCTCATAGTGATGGTGACAGCATGCATAAGACCTGTGCAAGTTCAAGCCAGACAAAATCCCAGCATGGATGAGGGGAGGTGGGCACTAAATGCCACATCTAGCCTGATTGATGCTGGTGAGGGAAAGTCAGTTTGATGTGACACATTGTGTGTTAACCACTTTCCAGGAGTAGCTGGCCAACACAAGCCAGATCCCATGGCGTGTTTTATTTGTTTTAAAGAGAGAAAGAGAGAGAGCATGATGTTTGTTGGGTAGTGATGTGAGAGGAGATTTGGCTGAGTTAGGAGAGGAGGCTAAGTATTATTTTAAAAACATATTGAATGAAATTCTCAAAGAAAATAAATCTATTTATTTAAAAGAAATTAGGTCAAGACCCCATGCTAGCCCCAAACAGGGTTATAGCTTTCTGGAAAAAATATAGCCTTCATAATATCCTAACATATGGGCACAATGTCCAAGATAAATTTAAAAACCATAATAACAAGAAAATTACAACTTGGATGAACAAAAATCAACTGATGCTGACACTAAAATAAATCTGCTGTGAGAATTATTTGACAAGGATTTCAAAGCATTTATCATAAAGATGCTTCTGCAATCAATTATATATTCTCTTGAAATAACTGAAGAAAATAGAATATAGCAAAAACAAGTCAAAAGGAACCAAATGAAAATTATAGAATTGAAAAAATACAACAACCGATGTAAATGCTTGCTGAATAGGCTTAATAGGAGAGTGGAGATGACAGAGGACATAAATTTGAGGACAGAATAATAGAGTGTATCCAGTATGAACATCAGGCAGAAAATAAGCTAAAAAGAAATAGAACAAAAGTGACCTATAGGATGATTAGAAAATATTCCGACATTTATATAACTAGTGTTCAGAAAGGACATGAGTTTGAGTATTGGAGGCTGAAGCAACATTTAGGTTACAAAGGCTGAAAATTTTTAATTTGTTATAGAAGACATAACTCTAGAGGTCCAAGAATCTGAATGAGCTATAAAGAGTCCAAGACAAATGGCATCATAAAACACAATATAGTTCTCTAAAAAATGAGGACAGAGAAAAAATCTTGTAAGCAGACTTGAAAAAAAATATGATGCCATCACATATTGATAAAACCAATTTGAAATTTTCATTAAACAAAGAAAGAAAAAACGCACATCATGAAGAAGTGGCAGATTGTCTATTACTGAAAAATTGTCTATTAAAAACAAAATCTTTCTTTTAAAAAGATTTACTTATTTTAATTTATGTATATAAATGTTTTGTCTGCACATGTGCAAATGCATCATGTGCATGAAAAGCCCTCAAGTCCAGAAAGGAGTATCAGATCTCCTGGAATTGGAGTTACAAAAAGTTGTGAGCCTCTGTGTGCATGCTTGGAACTGAACCTGGATCATCTGGAAGAGAAATTGGTGATCATAACTACTAAGCAATCTAAAAGCCCCCAACGGTTTCTTTTAATATAGGATAATTAAAAGAATTTACCACTAGCATAATTAGCATTATATGCTGGTTAAGAGTTCTTTAAATAAAAAGATATAAGAGCAAATGAACTTTGGGGAATCAGAAAGAAGATGGGATTTCAGAAGGGAGACGAATATACAAACACAACTAAAGACTGGTCATTTTCTTATGAATTTTATAAAAGATATCTTAAAATTACAAAAATCTTAGCATCATCTAATATTCCAGACAATGATATTTAAAATTTAGGAAGATGAAGTTATTTAAATGCATGTGGTTTTTCATTTAATATTGTAATAAGAGGAATCATAGTTTCTAATTTAGAATTATACTACAAAGCTTCCATAATTAAAATAGGGTGGTCTTGGCATAAAAATGGAAACAGAGTTCAATGTACTCTAAAATATACCCAAGGATGTATAGACAACTAATTTTCAACAGTTGCACTAAAAGGACACAATGGCCTAAGGATATTGTCTTCAGAGAATTGTATTTTAGTATATAGGAGAGTAAAAGTAGAAGTAGAAATTCTGATATTAATCCAAAAGTTCAGTTTATAAACCAAAAGCCAAAATAAAAGTGAATATGTGAAGTTGGGAGGGGAAAGTGTTGGAGGACAAGGGAAGAGTGGGAATGGAGACAATGGGAGTTGATTTGATTTAAATAAAATGTTCGTGTAAGAATGTCACAATAAAATAACAAAATTTCATGAAACTAAAAAGCTTTTCCACAGAAAAGAAAACATTCAAGATGGAAATTTAACCTACATACAGGAAACATATTTGCAAACCACATATTTGATAAGGGGCAAGTGGCCAAAATTTACAAAACAAATGAAACAAAAACCTGTATGATTCATAGTAGAAAAAATAAACATCCCTTTTTTTAAATGAACAAAGACAAGAAAATGACAGAGACTGTGTGAAGAAAAAAGATTGTCTCCCTGAAATTTTCATTGAGATAGTTAGAGATTTGTAGGCAGTTGTAAGAAATAATGCAGAGAGATTCTTTGTTCATTTTGTGAAGCTTAACCAGTTGGTTACATTTTACAATCTGTTCTAAAGGTTATATGTGTACAGAATTGTATCTTGGCATGGAAATTTTCTGGAAGGAGATATCTGGAAATATTTAAGTAATGATATTTGGAAATTAATGTTGGAGAAGGTACTTTTAAAGGAAAATATGTTCTTTTACTCAATAAATAAAGAGAAATAACGTTAACTTGCCACCTAACAAGAAACACAACATATTATTACCAAGTAGCTTACAAGCCAGATAGACTGTGTCAAATTTCATTCCTCCTATTCTTTCCTCTAGTGGCAACCAGTACCCTAAAATTTAGGTCTCTGCCCTTACCTCAAAATCAACTGTTGAGTATGGATACATTCCTAAAGCACATTTTGCAGATGAATGAATTATAAAATACAATAATACATACTTATAAAATGTTCTTTTGTATCACTTTTTAAAAATCACATGTCTGTATTATTTGTATTAAAAACCACATACAAGTATTTTAGGCACTGTATAGACTTTGAAACACCAAATTTTGTCTTTAATGCTGTTGTAATTATCACAAGAAGTCAAAGTTTTCATATGGACACATTTCACAGAGATCACACAATTTTGCTGGTTTCCTTGGAGGAGAAAATTTTCATCAAAAAATGATTCACAACCTGAAGCTTGTGTCTGTTCTCATGAGGAGTAGTTAATTATCTCTGTCTGTCTTATCTCACCTACTTGTGTGCCAGCATGCCATTAAAAGATTAGATGTGTATGAGTGTGAGCTCCCTGAAGACTCAGAACTGGTTTTTGGGTTGTGATCACTTTAAGGTGGATAATGATTGAAATGAGCACCAGCTGCCACTAAGAATGGTCAGTTTAGGGAAGAGAGCAAATAGATGATTTGCACAGCACTGACACAGAGGCAATGGATTTCAAAGTTCATCTAGTGAAAGTAACAGTGGCAGTTTTGAAAAGGTCTGGACAATCAATGGTTTCCCTTGGGGGTTGATATGGCCTTAAGTGTGGTTCATGGCCTGTGGAGATTAATGAGCCGCACACCTGTGCATGGAGGAGACTGAGAAGACGAAGACGAGGTTGTAGAGCTCTTCAGCATATTTGGAGAGTAATTGCTCCCTGAAAAAGTATGATACCACAGCAGAACCAAAAGGGGAAACTTAGTGCTAACAAAGATGGTGCTGATGATAGTAACAATGATAGAGTAGATGAGAAAGAAACAGAGTCAAAAGTTGCAGTAAAGGAATCCTCATTAGGCACTCCAGCCCAAAGTGCACAAAAGTCAAGCCAGCATGGAAAAACTCATAACCAGCAGGACCAAGGTCAACAGACACTACCTAAGCACCGAAGGACCTAGTTATCACAAAGACAATGAAAGAAAATGACAGCAAGTATAGAAAACGTTGTCTTCCCAAAGGGGAAGCCAAGTTGATCTGTTAGGTGAATTGTTTCTGGGTAACTGACCAGGAGGGCTATGCTGGATAAGTGACAGTGCAGAAAATAGTTTAGGAAAAGTAGTTTAAATGGTATGTGGAAAATTTCTGCTGTTTTTAACTTCTGCAACAGTTAATATCAGGCTTCCCTTTTATAATCAAACTGAGAACTTTCTCTACTGTGTTTGTTAAATAATGGCCAGGTTTCCTTGCCGAGGATCTGTTGTATAAAATTCCTGTTTCGCTTTAAAAGGTAAAATTCCACTTTGCTAAGGGAATATGGGATATGGAATGCTGTGACAGACATTGTGATAGTAGTGTGTGCGTGTGTGTGTGTGTGTGTGTGTGTGTGTGTGTGAGTGTGTGTGCATGTGTGTGTGTGTGCATGTGTGTGTGTGCTGCAGTTAAGTATACCTAAGAATCAAGGACTCTTTTACTGTGGAAGTATCATTCAAGCTGAGACTTAAAGGATGATGAGTTGGAGATGGAGGTACGATGGCTCAGAGGTTAAGATCACTTGCTGTTCCTATACAGGACCAGGTTATTCCATTCCTACCACCCACTTGATAACTCACAAGTGGCTGTAACTCTAGATCTTCTAGGCTCAGTAAGTGCTGAGCATACACCTATATAAACACATGTGTGCATTTCCCAGCACCTTGATGCTGAAATGTATGGAATACTTGGATTCTTTGTGCTTGTGTTTTGTCATTTTTGCTACCTCATTTACCACATTTTAAGTCTGTTCATGAAAATAGCATGTATAATTTAAAAGTTTAGAACCTCTTCATGCTTGATGGTAAACATCAATAATATTGACAGCAGTTGGTAACATTTCCTAGAGTCTACCAGGAGAGAAGAGAGGAACTGATGCTCGGAATCAAGGAATCAGCCGGGCATGATTTGATGCACATGAGAACTCCTGAAAAGATTTCGTTTATTCTGAGTGAATGAAAAAAAAATGCTAGGTACAAATCTTCAGGATAATTACCTGACAAATTCTGTAAGATGTTTTGAGCTAAATGTAAACTTCAGCCATTTATAGAAGCAAGACTGCACAAACCAAAGAGTCTGCATAAACAGCACACATGGTAGGTAACATTTATGTTGCCTAAGGCCAATATAATTTTGGAAGTGTTTGGTTTTTCATATTAATGAAAGATATCTGACATATTACTACTCTCAGCAACATTTTCATTAGAAAAAATTATTTATTCCTTTATTTTTTTTTCTTTTTCTTTTCTTTTCTTTTTTGATATTTTTGAGACAGGGTTTCTCAATACAGCTTTGGAGCCTATCCTGGAACTAGTTCTGTAGACTAGGCTGGCCTCGAACTCACAGAGATCTGCTTGCCTCTGCTTCCTACATGCTGGGATTAAAGGAGTGCGCCACCAATTCCTGGCCATGTTTATATTATTATAATAAGTAGAAATCTTGCTCAGTTTCTTAACAACAAAATGACAAGAAAACAATTAAACCAATTTAAAATGACCTAATCTGAATAGACATTTACTAAAAGAAGATGTGCATATATGTACAAAAGGTATGCAACAAGTGCAATTCAACATCACTAATCATCAAGAAACAGTAAGCAAAAGCCACATGAGATATTACCTCACACCTGTCTGTTGGCTGGCATAAGAAAATCAAAATTTAAGACATACTGATGACACCAAGCAGTGGTGTCACATACCTTTAGTCCCAGAACTTGGGAGGCAGGGACAGGATTCTTAGTGCAAGACCAACCTTATATACAGAGCTAGTTTTAGGTCAGCTTAGGCTATTACATAGGGAAACCCTGTCTTGAAAAGCCAAACCAAATCAACCAACCAACAAACCAGTGAACTAATCAATAAACCAAATGAATCAAAACAAACAAAGAAGTGCTGATGAACATGTAGAAAAATGGAACACTTATACACCATTGGCATCGATGTAAATTAGTATGGCTAGCATATAAAATAGTGTGAAGGAAATACTTGATGCAAACTTCCATGTGATGTTGTAGTTCCACTACCAGTTCTATAGCTATAGCAAATGAAATAAATATGTTGATGAAACATCTACATCAGCACATTCACTGTGGTATTACTCTGTAACTAAGGTATGATCTTAAGTTAAACGACTTTCTCTCATTCTTTTCTGATTACCTGATTGGGTTCATACTCTTGCTATGTAACCTTTCTCCCCTAAGTTGATTTTTGTTAGGGAACTATCCAACAGTAACAGAAAAAGAAGTAGTACCATGTAACACACAAAGCTTTCCACAGCATAACCCCCCCAACCACCTGCAATTTTCTCCCAGCCTCTCCTTCCCACAGAAGACTTCTTTAAATGTCTTATTTGACATTCTTATCATTCATTCAACCATTATGGACAAACTTTCATTTGTATGCATAAGTACATTAACTATGGAGAGGAAGACAAAAAGATAAGTTGCATATTCTCTAGGAACTTAATCTAGTGGAAGTTAATTGTAAGTGGTCTTGAGCAAATACACGAAGCAGAGAAGTTGCGCTTGAGTATTCCTAGGAACCAAGGCCACTTTCACTGTAGAAGTAACATCAAAGCTAAGACGTAAAGGATGCTTAGTTGGATCAGAGGTTGTTCTGTTGCCAGCATACACATGCCAGCTCATAACTGGCTGTCACTCCAGTTGTTCTTGCTTCTGTGGGCACCAGACATACACATGTTTCACATATATACATTCAGGAGAATCATTCATATGCATAAATAAAATAAATATATCTTTACAAGAGGATGATTAAACTTTGAAATACGACATATAGGAGAAAAAGAAAATATGTATTACAGATTCTGTGTAAAATTTCATAATTCTAGAGTGAAAATGGAAAAAAATGGAATAATTACTATGAAAGTTGAAGTTCTATACTTGAATGTTGACTAGCTTGATGCTGTGTAGATCTTAGTCAACCATAGCTGCTATGAGTTCATGACTGCATTGGTCTTGTCACATCTAGAAGATGGGCTTTTTTAAAAAAATTATTTCTTACTTTCTGTATCTTGACTATTGTTCATGTTTTCTGGTATATTTCTGTAATGTTGTATTCCAATATTATTCCTCTTTTAGTTCTCTTGGGGATATTTTACTTCTACTCAGCAGGAGAGATGTGTAAATAGGTCAAATTGACCATGAAGTCCTCTGAGGGACCATATCTCTTATCCTTCATTTTGGCATCACAATTCTTCTAGCAAAATAAAAGTTTTTCTCTGACCATTATCGTTGAACCTAGAAATCTTTACATTTGGTATGGGCTTAAACATATAGCTTCTACAGTAGAAAAAAATGTGGTCAAGGCTTTGAGTGCTATTACTTCTCAAGATTTGAAAGAGTATCTTTTCCATTTTCCCTGGAAAATTTTCTCTATTTGAGTAAGCAGATATAAACTATCCTGTCAGGTTCTGTGACATGTTCTTCATACAAGGCTAAAAGAGTATATTTTTTTCCATTGGCTCATTTTATTAATCAAACAAAAAGTACCCATTATATGTGACTTCCTCCATGCAACTTAGAATATTTAGACATAGATCAGTATGGTCTCTAATAGCATACATGATTCTGACACTGTTATTCTTGTCAATCACAACAGAAAGCATAGGGTTACACTCCATTTCTTCCTCTCCCCTCCCTACTTTACATGTCTCATCCGTTTTATCTGATACAATTATTTGGATTTGTCTAGCTTTCAATATTGATACAATCATAAGTGTGAGCGTAATCTAATACATGGTTCTTATCTGCATGATCCACACATTTCCCACTTTTGAAGACTTGTGCATTTATTCAGGAAACTTTCCAAACAAAAACTACAGTCTGAGTCTGCTCTATTTAAAATACTACAAAGCCCCCCATAAGATTTTAGGGTGAAATCTAAAATCCTTAACATGAGCTAAACTTAACCTATAAGTCCAGGTATAGTCTTTAGCCATGCACTCACATTTTCTAAGGACCTTTGCATTTACACTCAATACTTTGTGTGCAACACCCCAAGCCTTTGAGTATGGCATGAAGGGGGTCCTAGCTTCCTAAAAGCAGAAGGGGTACATTCTTTCCTATTTTATTTTCTAAAGGCATTCATGATGAAATTAATTTTATCTCTTCTTAATCTCCATCTGCTGTGGTTTCCATTTTGCTTAAAGAACTTCTGATAACATTTCTTTCAGTGCAGTGTGTCTTAATGTTTTCTTAAACTCACAATTGTAGATGGAAGTTTCTGCCCTTCCACATACTGCAGCCATTCGTCCCAAATAAACACATAGGGGTTTATATTGATTGTAAACTATTTGGCCTATTGCTCTACAACTTAAGTTAACCAATAATTCTTATATATGTTTAGCCATGTGCCTTGGTACCTTTTCTCAGTAAGGCATTCTTATCTTGTTTTCCCTGTGTATGGCTGATGATTGTGTCTCTGCCTTTCCTCTTCTCAGAATTCTCCTAGTCTGATAGTCCTGCCTATAATTTCTGTCTGGCTACTTGCCAATCAGCATTTTATTAAACCAATACAAGTGAAAAATCTTTGCAGTGAAGAAGAGAATTACCCCACATCATACAACCACACATTTATAAAATAAGTATTATAACTCAAATGCTGGTTCACCTGTTGGTAGGATGAAGTTCCCTACTTTCCTTGGTATTAGCTCTTACTAAACTGGATGAGTTTTATTTGGTATAGGATTTTGTACTTAGAAATAGGAGACACCTTGAGGAAATCTTCAGCTTTGGCCAAGGAGAAAGAGTGGACTCAGTTCAGTATTGTCCAGTCAGCCAGTAAGAAATGAGGATTTAGTTTGTTAAAGTGTATTATACATTTATTCTCTTCAATGCCAATTCCATCCTGTATAGTCATAAAAAAAAGCACTGAGTGTTTATTAAGGCTACCTCTCTTTGTAGTGTTTTGGTATCTCCTTAACATCATGTAAAACTCTAAAAGGCTCCTTATCACCTCTATCAACTTCCAGGTTCTGCCCATACTCTGCTTCTTAGGACTAAATCTTTCTCTACAAACACCTTTGTAAGATTGTGCCACTATTGATTCAGAGGTCTGTTTGCATTCTTAACTGTATGATATCTAGAAAACAGACTTTAAAAAAACATGTATACAACCTTTAGATTATACTTGGTAAGAAATTCTTATTTGTTATAAATTAGTGGAAAATAGGGTTTTATGAGTTATCATGTTTTAAATGGGAAATGTCCCTCATAGGCTTATGTATTTGAACACTTGTACACCATCAGTAGTGCTGTTTGTGAGGGTGTATGGAACATTTAGGAAGTAGAGCTTGTCTGGAGACTTCACTTCACTGGAGGTGAGGTTGTTAACCTGCCTTGAATTCCTCATCTTTTTCTGTTTCCTGTGTGTGGATGAAATGAGATCAAGTAGCTTCCTGCTTTTGCTTCCATGCCTTCCCCACCACTGTGGATTCTGTTCCTCTGGAACTGGAAGTTGAAATAAACACTTTCTTAAGTTTTGCCATGGCATTTGAAAATAGCAACAAAAAGTAACTAATACAATGAAAGCCCCTTTGTTAAGTAAATAAACATCATTTATAATAATGATTTTAGCAAAAATAATTTTTATAAATAATGAATATTGTTAATTATTTCCAGCAAAATATTTTGAGTTTATATTGTTTTTATTTTAATTTGAAATAGGAAGAATTATCCTGATGTACTTTCCAGAGTGTCACCATTTTAGTGTTTATAGAAAAATAATCAGGGAAACTATCTTTAGCATCTTAGCTGCCTGAGATGTTTCAGATAACAATTGGAACAAACAGCAAACAAAGTTACTAAAATGATGATCTGAGAGCAACATGCCGAATTCCTTACCTAGATCAATTTTTCTCCAGTTCTCATTTTGATAAGATATTAGTATGCCACCAGTCAATATAAACAGTACTTTAAAGTCTACAGACCCGACTAGATATAGTACCCTGCTGTAACTTGGGTTGGCTAGAAGCCCAGTCATCAGCAGCAGAGAGGTCTTTTTATACTGTAGTGCCTAATTGTATTTGTCGCCATTATTTTACATGAAAATGAACTGGTAAACTCAGTTGTACAATCTCTGAGTTTGAGTGATGAATTCTTCCAGCCACTTTAGAGTTCAAAGATAGAGATACTTTCGATTGCTGGTACATTGGGGGCCAACAGTTTTTTTTTTTTCATTATTTTCTTTGAATGTAAAAAAGTAGAAAACATCTACTAAATGAGGGATCAAATATGCTTAATGGTAGTGTGAAGAAAAAAAAACAGCAAAGAAGGATTGTGACAAACAACATTGTACATAATGAAAGTTGGTGACAAAAGAAACTCATTGAACAGCATTTCCAGCAATTTCCCTTTAAGTATGTTACTAGTGCATATTGGCTGTTTCAAAAAATAGATTTCACTGTGTTAATTTCATATTTGCACATAATATGTACTGATAATCTTGACTCCTCAATATCCTCTTTCTCCCTCATCCCTCTGATAAACTTCCCTTACCAAATGGTGTTCATTCTATTTTATGTCTTTTTAAAAAATGAGAGAAAATATGGCACTTAACTTTCTGAGTCTTGTTTGTGGCTCTTAATATGGTAATTACCCATAATTATTTTGTAATGTCAGTGTTTGGTTTTCATGCGCACATATACATACACACAAACTGATTAATAAAGACTAAATGTAATTATAATTGAATTATTAATTAATACATTAATAATATTGATTAATATATATTAATAATTAATAGATTCACCTTCAAAATAATTACTAGGTTCCTGTTTGCCAGTTATTTTAGATTTATTATTACCAAATCTCCAAAACATTGAGCAAAGCAAGCTGCTTTCTGAGTTCGCTCTTTGGATCATGCCAGTGTTTACTCAAATATGTATCCTGTCAGCTCCTGCTGATCAATGTATGAATACTATCTACTCAGTAATATTTACTGATCATGTGCAGAGAGGGTGTGTTTACATCCTACAGGAGGCTGTAACTTTGTCTTTCTCACATCAGGCTGGGTTGATCTGCAAGTTTCCCATTGGTGGCTAATGTTGATGTCATTGTTACATATTTGTGATGCAGAAAGTAGACTTTGATGCCTCTTGTTGATGAGAAAACGGTGCCAGTCTTCTAGACTTGTGTTGTTTCTTGATTTATGCTTATAATTAGTTAGTGTTGCCCTAAATTTCATACCATTTTTTTGGTTGGAATATGGCAAAGCCCAACACATTATCATGGATATAATGTTTTTACACATTAATGAGGTGTGTGTGTGTGTGTGTGTGTGTGTGTGTGTGTGTGTGTGTGTGTGTATTTTCAGTTCCAGATGGGACCACTTCAGTAAACTGTATATGATCTTGGTGTAGGAAGCATTGACCTTGGTACTCATTACAGAGAGAATCCATCTACTTCATCTTATATCCTAAGTTCCAGCAACATTGCAGCTCACTAAGAAAACTTCATTACTGATTGTTTATACACCAATCTATGTTAAAAATTGCCTTCACATTCTCAAAATAAACTTTGTATTTGCACACAAGTAACAGGGGGCAGAATGTCAAAGCCAAATTGGCACCTAGATTAATGCAACCAATAAATACTTGCATTTGGATAGCATTTCTACCCACCATCTGGAAGAGATGACATGGGTAATTTGCAAAGCTGTGTTTACTGTGAATAATTTTGAGAAATTCTATTTCAGTCTAATATATACTTAATAATAAGACTTTATATTAGACAAGGTGAAGATTACTGTTTGAAATGATCGTTAAATAATGTCTACCTTCAACTATGACTTCAACTGTCGAAGTTAGAAAGAATAATAACATGGTGTTATATCTGAGGAGAAAGCCACAGGCTACCTTTGAGAATATTTAGCCTTATTCTTGTGTTCGTCGTGACCATTTTAGTTATTCATGTCTGGAAAATTCCCTACGTTGTATTTTATTAAATCACTCATTTCTCATACGTGTATAGCATACCTGGTACTAGATGACTCCTCTACTCTATTTTTTCATTTACAATGCATTTTTCTAGGTAGTCTTTCATGTACTCCAACAGCTGCTATTATAATAACTATCATTATCCTTTATTGAACAGATAGGGAAACTAAGGGACAGAGATTCAAGTGGTATCATATTACTTGTGGGTGACAGAGCAGATTCTATTAACATTTTTCTCTTTGTCACTCCACTTACTTCTTTTTCTTGTCCATCACAGAGGCAATAACACTAAGATACATAAACATTAGCTAAAACCACTTAGAGACTAAGGTAACAATTGAAATGCCATAATCATATACTCTGGCTCTGCCTCTTCTAAGGCCCAAGTCTGAAAAACTTCTATTTTTTTTCTGGATTCACATTAAATTTTCTCTGTGAAAATTGATTTGGAGAGCGTACCATTTTCTTAGAGAACCATGCCGATTTTACCTGAGTTGTCTTTACCTATATTCCCTCCTGAAGAAATCCCCAAGCCTCTGTTGTCGTAGTGCTCACTTCCATCAGTAAGGGAAGCATTTGGAGATGGAAGGATGGCCCTGATGTCTCTTGGGGTGGGTTCTTTCTCTGTTCTTGTGGCCTTCAAGTTACCAGGAAATATATATGATTTCCTGCTCTCAGGATAAAAGAGAACGAGACCAATAAAAAATATCTTGTTCTCAGAGGCTCAGTTAAGACCTGTCCTGAAAATAAACCTGTAGAGTGGAATATAGGATACAAGGCTCTTCCCCTATGTGCACAGGGCACAGATGCTGTGAGCATGTAAGGGCCTGTGGGATCTCTGATCCAAAGCATACATGATTCCTGAGGGTGAGAGGAGAGGCTGGCCATTTTTTCAGGGTCCTTTTCGATTGATGAAGCATTATCTGGGAGTATAGATTCTTTAGCTTCAAATAGGAACATACACAGAGAGACAAACAGAAAGACAAAGACAAACAGAGGGAGAGAGAAGAGACAGAGTGACAAACAGAGAGACAGAGACAAACAGAAAGAGAGAGAGAGAAGAGGAGAGAGAGAGAGAGAGAGAGAGAGAGAGAGAGAGAGAGAGAGAGAGAGAGAGAGAGAGAGAGAGAGAGAGAGAGAGAGAGAGAGAGAGAGAGAGAGAGAAAGCAGAGAAACTGGCCAGTGTTTCTAATTGTGGAACAAGATTTCAACTCTTGTATTGAATTTTGGTTCTCAGATTTCATTGACATTTGTTATTACCACACTGAATAAAACCTTGGGGTGCATTGCTGAAAGGAATTCTACACTCTACAGCAAAATGATCCAAGCTTTTCCACACAGGTGGATACAGTTAGGTAAAGCCCAACTTTGTTGTCCTATCTGTGTGACTTCAAGGACTTTACCTAAACTTTCATTTCCTGGGACTCCACTGGCTCTTGGTGCAAGATCCAGCTTAGATCTTTCCCGTGGACCCTCTCAGTCTTCTCTCCTAGCCAGTGGCTAAGTCTTTTTTATTTTAACCATTGTATCCAATGCCTAGTACTGAGCATTTGGTAAATATTCAAACATTTGAATTAATGTATCAAATCAAGTGATTGTCATGAGTTCCTTTGAGCTGAACTCATTTTTTGTATGTACTTGGTAGCATTGGCTCTTCTCTCTTGAGGAGCTTTAGATGTAGTTAGCTATATAGGTGTTACACAAATGTGTATGATATTTACATCAATTCTTTCCATCTGTATTTATTAAGCACTCTTTGGAAAGTCAATCTCAGACATGAAGTCTCTTAACCCCTGCTCAGCTGTAGAGGAATGGGACTTGTGCCTACATAATTTCCTGTTTTGGCCATGGAATCTTCATAGCCTCTGTCCAGCTGACTGTTTTATGTGGACATATTTTTCCTTGTTTTAGTCTGTATATGTGCTCTATCCTGGCCAATGTCACTGTTCTATCTGTTTCAGACAGGCATAGACACTGTTGCAGCATGAAAGGCATAGACACTGGTCCCCAGTGAAGCCTGACCATGCTCTATCTTTTTTTGTTGGGGGGGTGAGTTAAAGATTTCTCCATCTACAGCCTATGTAAGTCATCCATTCCTTGGAGACTCCAAACCTCAGAGTTGAGATCCTAGAGCGGGTTGATGGCTGCAAGGATGCAGGCATTTCTATGCTGTTTGTTATTCGCAGTGCAAAAGGACACTTTTCTTGGAGATGATCACAAGTGTCACTCCCTTAGCTGTTCCCCAAGAAGTTAATAGTTTCCAGGAATCATGTATGCAAAGAACTGGGGATGTATAAAAGTAATTTAAAAGTGGTCTGTCCGCTTTAAGAAGCTCGGAATTTATTAGGTAGTAAAAGTGCATAAATAACAGTCATTTGCTAAATGCCTACTTTATGCAGTCAGTATCCCTGATCACAGAACTAGTGCCAGGTCGATTCAGGCTTCCTCTGAACCAGTGCTCATTCTCCTTGTACTAAGCAAGGACTTACATACAGCTCTTAATTTTTCTAGGATAGTTCTGCTTTATTCTTGCTGTTTCAGTGAACTCATTAATAGTTTCCCCCCCCATTCTCAAAAATATCTTAGTTTAAAAAAATAATTCGTACAACCAGCCTGAGGGATTTGAGTTCTCAAGTAGGCGGAGGCAGGAGTATTAAGAAGGTGGCGTGCAAATCCTAGATTAATGCCAATTAATTCTTTCTTGGGGTATATGGTGGTTTGAATGGGAATGCCCCCTTCATAAGTTCATATATCTAATGTTTTATTCTCCTTTGGTGGAACTGTTTGGGAAGAATTAGGAGGGGTGGCCTTACTGGAGGAAAGGTATCACTGGAAGTGGGCTTTTAGATTTAAAATCCCAAACCATACCCAGTCTAATTCTCTCTATGCTTTCTGCTTGTGGATGAAATGTGAACTCTCAGCTATTGCACTAGCACCATGCCTACCTTCCTGCTGACATGCTTCACACCACGATGGCCTTGGGTTGACCCTCTGAAATTATAAGGAAGCCCACAGGTAAATGCTTTATTTTATAACCAGTCTTGGTAATGGTACCAAGTAACTCAGTGTCTTAGGGTTTTTATTGCTGTGAAGAGATACCATGACCATGTCACCTCTTACAAAGAAAGCATTTAATTGGGGTGACTCGGTAACAGTTTCAGATGTTCGGTCCACCATGTTGGGGTGCATAGTGGTGTGCAGGCAGACATGGTGCTGTACCTGAGATTGCTATATCTTTCAGGCAACAGGAAGTCAACTGACTGTCACACTGAGCTAAGCTTGAGTAAGAGACCTCAAAGTTCACCCCCACAGTGACACACTTCCTCTAGCAAGGCCACACCTCCTAATAGTGTCACTCCCATTGGGGGCTGTTTTCTTTCAAACAACCATATTCTACTCTCTGTTCCCCAAAGACTTATAGCCATACCACAATGTCAAAATGCATTCAGTCTAACTTCAAAATTTCCATAGTCTATAACAGTCTCAAATGTATTTCAAAATCCAAGGTCTTTTCTGAGATGCATGACAATCTCTTAATTGTAATTCCCCTGTAAAAATCAAAATAAAAAAGCAGATCACATACTTTTAACATATAATGGCACAGGATATACATCGCCATTTCAAAACACAGCTTTATTGACTACAATACACTTCTTTCTCTTGTGTTGGTTCCATTCTTTGTTAGCAGTTTTGGTCAGCTTTTCCATGACTCTGGCATCTCTAATATCTTTGGTACTCCTAAGTGAGACAGGTTGCAACTTCACAGCTTCAAACAGTGGCCTCTCTACTAAGCTTCCATTCAGGAACACTCCTGACACATGTCTGGCACCAGCAGCTATTTATGGGCATGTTTTTTTCTTTCTACTTATAATTGATGTAGGAGGGCTCAGCCCACTGTAGGTGGTGCCATTGGTAGACAGATAGTTGTATAATGAAGGGGGCTGAATATGAACCTGGAAACAAGTCAAAAAGCAGTAATTCTTCATGCTTCCCTCTTCAATTTCAACTCTAGGTTCCTTCCTTGGCTTCCTAAAGTGATGGACTGTAGAGCAGACAAGCCTTTGCCTTCATCCTCAAGTAGACTTGGGTACACATCATAAACCAGGCAGGAGGAAATGAAAGCCAAGGGTTATATGGTATATAAAAGGTCATAAACTCATGACAACATGGTGTCAGAATTGAGATAGTTAGGACAATCTAGCTCACAAATTCACTTACATCCTTCCCTATCCTACTTTCAAAAATTTCTATCACGTAGAACAGAATTCCACTGTAGCCCATATATGTTTAATTTTAGTTGATTAATTGTGCTGGTAGCCAAAATTTGTTGAGCATCCGTGATGTGCCAGACAATTTACACACAATTTTGAATCTTTGTAATAGCTCTGCTGCATTCATGGGTCTCATTTTATGGATAAGCAATCTGACATGAATAGAAATTAGAATTCATCTCCTAATTGGGAGCTTAATGTCATTTGAAACAGAGAAGAATAGTGTGCTTCAGAGTAGAGTTGGAGAGCACAAGGGCTGTATATTACTAGACTTCATTAGATACTTCCTGACCTGGCAAGAAAGGCAAGGACCTTTGAGAAATAACACGGACAGTTATCTCTTTGCTTTCTCAGAGGCATCATCCTTGTCATCCCAAACAAATTCATTCTTCTCTATGAGTCCATTTCCTCATTGTGTAGGAGATAACTTCTGTGCCACACATTTGCCATGAAGATTAAATGAGAGAGTGCATGCCGAGTATATAATCCAGCATCTATTAACTGTCCTTTCCTTATCTGTGATAATAGACCCTTCCTTTCTTTAGAATGCTGGCAGGTTTCAGCTTCAGCATTGCAGTAATCATTACTGAAATTTAATAATGTGCAACTCTTACTACATTAGAATTTAGATAATTTGGCACCCTAAGTTAGAGCAATTTTGTACTTGAGTTTTTCCTCTGAAAAATTTATGCATTCTGTTCTCTGTTTACATGGAAATTCTAGCCCCTCAAAGAACTAGTACATCTCAGAGGTTTCAAAAATTTGACCTGTTTCTTACTTTATATTTTAAAAGTATGTGCCCAAAGGAAAAAAGTAGAGCTACCAAATGTTATACACTAAAGAATAAGTTGCTCTTTTCTATCACCCCTAACTCTCAATTTACTTATTTTAGAAGTAACCAAGCCATTATTTCTTTTTCCTTTTCTGTTTTCTTCCTTTCTTCCTTCCTTCCTTCCTTTCTTTCTTTCTTTCTTTCTTTCTTTCTTTCTTTCTTTCTTTCTTTCTTTCTGTTTTTGTTTTGTGAGATAAGGCTTCTTTGTGTAGCTTTGGCTGTCCTGTAACTCACTCTGTAGACCAGGTTGGTGTTGAACTCAGAGATCCGCCTGTCACTGTCTCCTGAGTGTTGGGATTAAAGGTGTGCATCACCAGTACCAAACTTTCAAGAAACGTTCTGTCCAAGCATGTTTACACAATTTTGATCATCCTGCTACCTTCCATGGTCTTGATTGTGTTTTCAATCATTTAGCAGTGTATCTTGGCCATTTTCCATTATGAATAGTTTTTTATTCTCTTATTATTTTTGTTTGTTTCTTTTGAGAGAGGGTGTCACTAAATAGCCTCTCAAGTGCTAGGACTACAAACATGTGCCACCAGGCCAGGCATTACTTGTTATTTTTCATGACTTTGGCATATTGGAACATATGGATATCCCACAATTTATGAAAATAATCACAGGATAATTTACTGCTACTAGAATTACCAGATCATTTTTAAATGTTTTAAAGGTTGATGAATTTGGCAAATTATTCTTTTGTTCTTCAAAGAGGCTGTATTGATTTAGTTATCAATAATGAACAAGGATACCTTGTCACATGTTGGAATAACACTTTGTAGTTTTATCACTTTCAATTACATTTGGGAAATGCTAACACATTTTGATTTATTATTACATCTTTTTTTCTTATGAACCAATTGATTATCTTTCCCAATATTTAAAAGTAATTCATGTTTTGTTGTATGTATATACACATATGAATATACATATATATGTATTCATTGTCTATATATCTTACAGATAATTTGAATTAATTACTTCTGTGAAATTTTTTTGAATGTTGAAAGTTTAGATTCTTTGCCATACATTTTAAAAATATTTTATCTAATGTTGTTCATGTCATTCATAGGATATCAGTACATTAAGAAATTTAGCATTTACCCTAGCTAGTCATCATCATTTCTTCTTAATGACTTTGTGGCAATGTGTCAGGCTTATTTCTGAGAATGTGGGAAATTAGTCTTTCTGTTTACTATTTGTGGTTTTGTGTCATTAAAGAAATTACTTATCATTTTTGTCCATCTATAATTTATTTTGCTACAGGTAATGAGATAGGTATGTGAACACATTTTCCCCCAAAGAGTAGTTGCTTGGTCCCCAAAATTTATTGTGTAATTCAATTATCCCCATTAACTTGGCATGCTTCCTTTTAGCCTGGTAAGATAGCTTAATTGGTAAAGGTGCTTGCTAGCAAGCCTCCATACCAGTTAGAATTCAGTCTCCAGGATCCACATTGTAGAAGTAAATAACTAACTTCTCCAAGTTGTCCTCTTACATCTACGTGTGTGTCATACCATGTGCATACTAAAACACACACACACACACACACACACACACACACACACACACACACACAGACATACACACAAACACACATACACACAGACACACTCACAGACATACAGACACACACGTATGTACATATAAATATAAATACATGCATACATACATACATACATAGTCTGTCTAATTTTTTAAAGGTCTTTGAGGAGATAACCATGAAACTCAAATAAAGCCCTAGAAAGTGATGCAAAGACACTAATGCAACTGACAATACTCCCCAGCACTGTAGATGGTGAGTGCTTGCCAGTATCTATTGCAATATGCATATATATATGTAATACACATATATGTATATATATATTACACTTGATATGTACTGTACTTTCAGTTTTTAAATGCATAACTATGCAAATACTCCCTAAAAGTTATTCATAAGATTTACACTAAAATCTTTATCTGGGTTTTTTTTCTAGAATGGTGGGTGATAATTGTGAATGATCTTTATCATATTCCTTGTATTATTCAGTCATTTCTTACACTGACTATTCACTACTGGCATTGGAAAAATTAGTTTTAATTTCAAGACAGGGTTTCTTTGTGTAGCCCTGGCTGGCTGGAACTAGCTCTGTAGACTAGATTTACGTTGAACTCACAGAGATCTTGCCTCTGCCTCCCAAGTGCTGGGATTAAAGATGTGTACCACCAATGCCCAGCCAGAAGAAATAGTTTTTTGAAAAGATAGTTGCTATCATATTTAGGGTATGTAACTATAGAAGGTAGAGAAATGGCTCAGTGATAAGAGTACTTATTGCTCTTGAAGAAGACCTGGATTTGGTATCTAGCACACACAAGGTGGCTCACAACCATCTTTGACTCCTGTGGCAGCATCTTTTGGCCTCTGTTGGTACCAGGATAGCATGTGATACACATACATTTATGCAGGCAGAATATTCATAGACAATAAATAAAGTGTGTTTTAAAAAGGAGAGGTAGAGAACTGGGATCAATATGTAAAATAAGAAAAAAGTAATAAAAAGGAGATGTAACTTTGGAATTTAGCAGAATTTAGCAGTGGTGCTCATAAAAGGATGAAAGGAACAACATATGATCAGTCACATAATCTGATTAGGCTAACTGCTATAATGAGCTGCTTTCAAAATCTCAGTTGCTGAATACAGAAGAAATATTACTGCCCCTTTACAATGCAATTGAAATTGAGGGATGATGAGAGATATTGATTGCTGTAGGATTGTGAGGACCAACATGGAAAGTTATAGTGAGATCTCTCACTTTCCTTTGGCCTGTGTTCAGTCACACGATAACATTGAGCTGCAATGGTTTCTAGAAAGTGTTCTCTATCTCTCTACCTGGGTGCAGGGAGCAATGGTTATCTTCTCAATAACTTTCAAAAAATGAGACAAGGTATGCATCCCTTGCTGTCCTGAAATTTGCTATGCACACCAGGCTGGTCTTGAAATCATAAAGATTCACTTATTTCTACTTCCAGGTGTATAACACCACACTCTACTGCAAGGACATTTTTGACATTGTTGAGAATATTCAGATTGTCTATGAATTCTCTGGCAATGAGGAATGCAAACTCCCTACCCATGATTCCTATACAAAACTTTTGGTATGTTTGCACAGTGTAGCATTTCTGCATATTTTGCCATTGCCCATATCTTGGCAAATCTTCACATTCATTTCACACTGTTCTTCTACTCTAGCTGGGTTCCTTATGTCATTTATCACAGTATGCCCTTGGTCTGTGTTGAATGGATACTATTTGCTCTACATATAGCACTTTGATCAACTGTATGAATTTCTTCATATGTCTAAAACTCCATCAGCTCTTGTCGACAGTGGCTATGATGTTTCTGCTTCAAAAGGGCTCTGAGATTTTTTATCTGAACTGATTTCTTCTTGGAAAATAATGGTATAGTTGTAACTTCCTGGAGTTTTGTAGTGTGATTAATGAACTATTTGGTATGCAGTTCATGCTGTCATTTGCCAGTGTTCTTTATACTTCAGGTTTTCATATGGAAGCTGATATGCTTGTACAGTATGATCTGATACATATTATTTGGAAAAGATCACTGGTGAGAGGCAGAGTCCATTTACCATGGTGCTAGACAACTCTCTAATTTTGCCAACTATATGCTCAAATGGAAAGAATTTGTCTGTTTTTGTTTTCCCCATATGAATATTAAGAATGCAATTTTTTCATATAGGACAAGTTGTATATCCTGTGCTTTAAATATGACTTTTAGTTAAGTGTGTTCTTTCTATTGCTCATAGTTTGCTATCCAGCAAGCTTCCAGACTAACAAAGCACCTGGGAGTCTCTGACCAATGGCTGTATTTAAAATTTTTCTTTCTGAGTATGAAAATTATCAGAATTAGTATTGCATAATAATCACAGATTTTTGAGTCCATTCAAAGATCTTGTACTCGTCTTGGTCTTTTGCTCTATATGCTGACTCCTCCTAACTACTTCCTCTTTCCTCCATATCTCCTAGCCCCGCCTATCTTGCTTTCCCATTGGCCACAGTGCTTTATTCATTAACCAGTATGAGAAGCATATTTACAGAATAACATCTCCCATCAATTACTAATTAATATTACTTATTAATATAAGTAATAAAGTAATAAGTTTGGAAGTGGCTCCTGGGAATGGGAAAACCATCTACAACCAATTTCTGTCTCCATATGCAATCATCAGAAGAAAGTTGAAAAGGAAAAAGAGTAAGGAAGAAAACAAGAATAAAATGGATACAGAATCCCTTTACCTATAAATATCTATTGTAGTTGGTTTATATTCTCCAAGTCTTAACCCTGATGAATAGGTAGATTTTTAATAGTTAGCATGTTCTATTCATTGTTCATTGCTTTTAGCATTTAACCTTTTAACACCTTCACTCATTAATTCATTATGAGTATGTGTGCTTGCATGTGTTATGGCACACTTGTAGATGTCAGAAGACAATTTACAAGTGGAGTTTATCTGTAGAAATTGAACTCAGTTCATCAGGCTTGAAGGCAGCACTTTTATAAACCACTGAGCCATCTTGGAGGACCAATATTTAGCCTTTTATTGTGAGATAACTTTTAAGTGATTTAATTTTGCTGAAAAATTTCATATTTACATATCATTAAGCTGTATTATACATCATTTAATAAGTCTCCAGTGCCTTAGTTCTAAACTTTTTACTGATTTTAACTTTTGCTATAAGAAAAAGTAAATACAAAAAATGACCATAAATTTAAACATATGCACATTTTAAGATCCGTGTCAAGCATATCATTCTTGATAAATATGTATTTTGCTTAGTCATAATACCTTATAATTAATTCTACTCAATATTACATGCATCCTTTTTATGACTACTGGATATAAAAGAGATGTGGATTATTTTTAAGTCATTACCTTCTTTCTTATCCAAAAGCTTAAAAGGGAGATGGGTTTCAATCTTATCAAATTAGAAAGGGCTTCTTGACCTCAGGGTTATGTGATGCTGGGTTGGATAGCATTTATAACAGTATATGTCTACCAGGAGGGAGACTAGGGTAGGCTAAATGCCCTAGGAATTCTGTCTAATGTAAGGATTTTACACAGATGATGCAACATTTGGGATCGACACTAAATAAGGAAGGAAGGTACAAATAAGTGGGCTTTTAGAGTCTCTTCTGACTTAGACA
This sequence comes from Cricetiscus sungorus, assembly GCA_030556225.1. Lineage (NCBI taxonomy): Eukaryota > Metazoa > Chordata > Mammalia > Rodentia > Cricetidae > Cricetiscus > Cricetiscus sungorus. The sequence continues at coordinate 12,160,487 of JANBXA010000726.1, forward strand.
TTGCATTTTAAATTCTATGTATTTGGAACTAACATTGAATTTCCCCCACATGACATCTTTGTAACAAGATTAAGTACTTTTTTAAAATTCATATTTAACAGAAAATAACAATAACAGTAGTGGAAAATTGCTAAACCCATACTGTGGGACAACCATTGTGCTAAGCTCTTTACATATTTACCTTAATCCTTGAAAGAATGTGCTGTTAAACAGGTACTATATTTCATGGGTAAAGACAAGGAGGCATGATAATTTTAAACAATGTATTTAAACTCACAAATTTAGCAACTGGCAGAAGTGAGAATCAAACCAATTTAGTTAAAATCCAGAGTGATTGAAATGGCGAATACCCCCTTTAAAGCCCTTCAGAGATGAGGTAACTAAGCTGGAATCATGTCAGCAAGCTTTCTTCTTCCAAGGGTTCACTGTATCAATTTGGCTATAGTTGGCTATTTCAATCCCCATGCGAAATGCTCAGTACTGTTAGGAGTCAAAGTCCAAGTTAATTCAAAAACACATTGTGGCAAGTAATTGGCTTTACTCTTGACCTGCTCCTCGTGTGTGTGTGTGTGTGTGTGTGTGTGTGTGTGTGTGTGTGTGTGTGTTTAAACCTGTGAGGTGAGGTTAAATAATTCCCACAGACATACTTTTGGCAGTGAATTTGAGAGGAACTGATGAATAATGTGAGTTGTCCAAGACAGTAAATCTGGGAATGTATAGAAGTAACAATAATCTCTCTCAGGGTTGCATGCCACAAAATAAGTAAGTATTCATAAATAATCACAATAATAATTATATCTTTTTGCCACCATAGAGTAATGAATCTTCTGCTTTATTAATCCTTAGGTTTTCAAATAAAACCATTAGAGGAACTGATACTATATGGAAGATTCATAAATATAGATTACAATTTGCATGAAGAATGTCCTTGTCTTGTTTGCTTTCTATTGCTATGATAAACACCATGAAAAAAAATCAGTTTTGGGAAGGAAGGATTTATTTCATCTTAGAGTTCACAGTTCACCATGAAGGGAATTCTGAGATAATCTGGAAATATAAACTGAAGGAGAGGCCATGGACTAATGCTCATTTGCTCGCTCCCCATGATTTGCTCACCTTGCTTTCTTATGCCTCCAAGAATGGCAGTGCACATAGTGAGATGGATGCTAATATATCAACAGTTAATCATGAAAATGCTCCATATATTTACCTACAGTCAATCCTATGGAGAGAAGGTTACCTCTCACTTAAGATTCCCTCTTTCCAGATGACACTAATTTGGCAAAACAAGAACAAGGACAACAACAATGACAACAAATAACTACTCAGTGCTGTCCTCTCAGAAAGTAGTGTCAGTATAGTACTGACAGAAGTTGGCTCAATTCTGAGACTCTCATATTTGTGCCCAAGCTCCAAAGGTTTTTAAATGGATCCATTGTCTTTCTTTTTGTTCTTTTCGAGACAGTGTAGCTTTGAAGCCTGTCCTGGAATACATACTGTAGACCACGCTGGCCTTGAACTCAAGAGATCCACCTGCCTCTGCCTCCTGAGTGCTGGGATTAAAGGCCTTTGCCACAACTTCCTGGCAGGAGCCATTGTCTTTATTGAATCAATCTTACACATTTTTGAGAAACAGGAACTTATGCCTTTAAAAAAAAACACTGTTCATGGATATGTCTTATTCAACATGCTGTAAAGCAACAAGCTTCCTAATCTCAACAATTGTAAGTGTTTAATAGCAAGTGTTTTCTAGCATTTTGGGAAAGTTATCCCTGAAGAATGTGCTGACATAGTAGAAGGGAATTAAATGGGACATCATACCTTGTGTATTTCACATCCTGCATGTTTTATTCATCTTTGCCTGATGGTATGAAACAGTGCTCAAGTAACAGAAATATAATGTTCTAAGGAGCATTACTGGGCTCATGTTTGGAAATAATAGGTCATTTTGTCTGGAAGAAATTAATAGCTTCCTGGCACAGTATTCTCCTTACCAGTAAAAATATGGTATGCAGAATCTACCATGACTCTTCTATGAACAAGTAAATGCAAGACTTTTCAGGTATACACAGCCTTTTGACACTGCCACATGACATCATTGCTATATATAAAATGAGCCCAAGAATTGTATAGTCAAGTGCAATTAAAATTGATAAACAATCTCATAATGTTTTAGGTAAGCTTAGAAATTTGTGGTGATTTGTAGCCCATGGGCCATTACTATCAGCCCTCCAGTATAAAAGTTATATATACCCTGGGGAATTTAGGAACATTCATGTCTCTAGTGTATAGTTCCATACTAAGTATCACATCACTGCCATATATGAACTTCTTATTAGAAAATGATAAAAAATGGCAAATAATTTTCTTCAAAAGGGCAAGTAACAAAGGAAGGCTTAAGTTGCTATCCCATCCCTTGATCACCAAATATTCTCATGACTAGCAACAAAGTATGTAGGGTATTAAAAAACTTCATTCTTGTTATATCCATGTCAATTGTGACATAGTTATTAAAATTAGTACATCATTGAGTACGAGTTATGTGAAAAGATCAAGAGACTACAATGTATGAGATTATTTTAGTAACTTCTAAGCTCAAAACAGTCATATGGGAAAGGGATTGTCATCCTTGCATGCTATTATCACAAGCAAAGATAAAAAAATTGTAGTTGGAGAAGGTATTTTTCTCAAGGTAAGACAGCATGGAGGAAAATATGATTATTGAAGTGAATCAGCTTAATTCCACAATTTCTGCCATTTTTATTGTGAATTTATTTTTCTTTTAGTAGAATTTTGTTCCATATTAAGTGTCATTTAATTTTAAATTGATTTATTGAGACATAACATTTAGGCACATTTGTTGATTACAGAATATTACATTTAAATTATTTTTCAAAAATTATAATATAGTTAGATAATTTATTGCTATAGTTTGGTTGCTTCTCTCCTTTGGAAGCTTGAATGGCACATCTGGTATTATGAATGCTAGTCTTCAGGGAAGAAGCTTTGAGGTTATCTCCATCTTGGGTCCTCTGGGCCCTGTGTCTGAAAATACATTTTGTCTTTAGCTATACAGACATATCTTTCACCTTTTTGGGAAAGGAGGCATGAGAAACAGGATTTTAAGGCAAAAATTCTTATCCAGAGAGTCATTAAACGCAGATCTCATTTGTAAAGAAATGCATATGTCACACAATGATTATTAGTCCTAAGCCCTTTGTTAGTTTATAATGACATTGGCTTTGTTTTATAATAATTCTGTCTATTATTCTTTAAGCATTCAGTGTGTTGATTTCACATTTTTGAAAGCCTTTATATTCCATATCTATTAAAATGAAAGCTTTTGTGATAAAGGAAGACATCTAGAGAATGTATGAAATGATTCCTAAAATGAAATGTTGTGTTTGATACTTATAACCTTTTATTCAATTATGTTGAATGATTTAGATTTTCATTGTATTATCTAAATTGACATTAGTGTTATAGATATTACAGCTGATATTTAATTAGAGGGTGATGTCTATTCATGTAATTGCTGTCCAGGGTAATTAGTCACTTGTCTGTGTAGCTAAAGCTACATTTTTTTAAAACCACAAATCCATGTCAGCTATTTAATATGTGAATTAAGCCCTTGATAGAATAAGCTTAGGAATTCAAAGCATTGAATGGGATTTTGATTTCCATATTCAATATACAACAAAATAATCCTAGAGTCTTAACATGCTAACTTCCAGCCTTTTCTTAAAAATGAGTTACTAGTTGATTGCTAAATATACTGCATATCTCACATGGTTAATTTATAGTAAAGTTGCCTACAGCCTGGATAAATGAATAATAATTATCTGTTCTGAGAGCAAGAACGTTATAATTTTTAAGCAAACCAAAAGTCACATGCACACATAAAACAAAGATACAAAATCCTTTCTCTCAGGTATTTATTACAGATGCTAAACACTATATCATGTTACTTCTCCACTATTCAATGGTAATTAAGTTTTCTTATGGGCCTCTCCTGTATGTTCACATTTAATTCTCTAGCTATTCTTTTTGAAATCTCAAGCTTGGAGTATATTATTATCTGTATTTAAAATGCCTAAATAAATTACAGGGCATATAAAATTTTCAGGTGGCTTTAAAGTCATAATTAACAAAATACAGTCATTGGTTAAATATTACCTGCATGAAAAAATAAGAGAAATGACACAAACTTTGAAGTAACTGAGAGTTTGATCGCTCCTTCCCTATAGAGAGCAGTAATGATAGAGAGCATAACTGATGTCATGTAAAAACAAGCAACTCCACAGAGTAGACCCAGAATTAAAAAAAGGCCTCAGTATGAGTAGGAGGAAATGCTGCTAACTTCTTGTCTAGTAGTATTTACAGATAGCCAGTGGTTCAGACCCTTCAGAGTAAAAGAGCTAAATTGCTCTATATTTTAAGAGAGATCTGGTTGAATTCAATGCTTAAAATAGTGAACTGGGGTAAAGGGTAGAGTTCTTCACCTTGGCTCATGCAAACAAGTCATAAAATGTTATCCAGAACAATAGTTCTACACAATATAGGTATAAGGAGGTAGGGGTGGATTATGGTGGTTTGAATAAAAATGGCCCCCATAGGCCTATATAGAGATGTGGCCTTATTGGTGTGGGTATGGCTTTGTTGAAGGGGTTGGGCTTTGAGTTCTCATATATCCTCAAGCCTATCCAGTGTGTCACTGTCACTTACTGCTGCTTTCAGATTCAGATGCAGATCTCTCAGCTACCTCTCCAGCACCATATTTGCCTACATGCCACCATGCTTCCCACCATGATAATAATGTACTAAACTTCTGATACTCTAAGCCAGCCCCAATGATATTTTTTCCTTTATAAAAGTTGTACCCTACTTTTTAAGTAAATTATTTGTTTTGGTGACTAGATTTTTGGATTTTTTGTGTATTTTGGAAATCATACCTCAACATAAACCCAGCCACACTGAACCTTTTAGAAGAGAAAGTAGGAGGTACCCTTGAACGAATTGGTACAGATCACTTCATGAACATAACACCAGTAGCACAGACACTGAGATTGACAATTAATAAGTGGGACCTACCGAAACTGAGAAGCATCTCTAAGGCAAAGGACACAGTCAACAAGACAAAATGACAGCACACATCTGACATTTATTATTTAAAAATATTAAGGTTATTATTAATAACATATTTTATGTATGTTTTTGTTTTTGTTTGTGGTATTGTTCCTATGCAGTTCATTTAAAAATGTAGAGTAAACTTCTAGTTTTTATAAGATATTATTATAAACTATAAAGGATACTCAAGAAACATAAATTAATTAAGTTAATTGTTAATCTTTTATGACAATCAAAATTGTACATTGTAGCTTGTTGTTTTCCGCCAGCCCGCCAGCCCGCCCACCGCTGGTCTGGTGCGCTGGTCTGGTGAGCCAGCCCCAAATAACACTCAGAGACTCTGTATTTGATACAATCCTGTGGGCCAGTGACTATCATTGTTAATGGGCTGGCTCTGTCTTAATAATTAACCCATTTCTACTTATCTAAGTATTTCCACGTGGTCATCTTATCAGAGAGCCACGGCCAGCATCTTCCTCTCGGGTCTACATGCTGGCTCCTCCTTACTACTTCCTCTTTCTTCCTTGTCTCCTAGCCCCACCTATCTTGATTTCTCATTGGCCCAACAGTGCTTTATTAATTAACCAGTATGAGAAACATATTTACAGAATAATATCTCCCATCAGTACATATGTTAGGTATGCTTTCCAGAGAATATAGAGATATATTTTAGATAGATTGATGGTCTTCAAACCTTTTCAGGAACTATACAATAAGGCATTTAAAATTTTTGTTAGCTTAGGGCTTTTCATGACAATCAGACACATCTGCTGCTGGCAGCACTAATTTATTTCAGAGATGATGGGCATTGAAGAAATTCCTTATGGAGTTTGCTTTCAATATGGCAAGACTAGCCATTTGGACAAGAAACTCTTTTTTCTCTTGACCGCTTGACTGTATGCTGTATAAACTGAACAAATAGATCCTAGAGTAAAGTGACTGTCAAATTTGCCAAAACAAGAAGGGACAGTCCTTCAGCATTCCCACTCCATGGAAGTGTCTGCCAGACATTCTGCAGGACACAGAGAAAAATAACTGGCAAACTACCAACACAGGAGGGACAATTTCAAATTTGCTGCTTCTATGAGAACTCTGCTAGACACTCTAGGCCTATAGGCTAAAGATGGATGCCCCAATGTTACAGAGAAACTTTGGGTGCCTATCCAGGCAGTCAGGTATCTTTGTCATTTCTACAGTTTGAAAGTTGCTTACAGTATAATTTCTGTTTACTTGGGTAATATATCTTCTGTGATCTTTGATGGAGTTGAAGACTATAGTTATAATTAAAGTTTTCCTTAGTTATAATAAAAGATAAATTAGATATAAAACTTTAGACTCACAAAGATGGGGTAGAGTATTTTTTTATTTTTGACAAATACAAACACACTAAATATTATAACTATAATTTTTGCTTGATACATGTTTTGTTATATGTAATTTTACTGTTAAAGTTAAAACCCTCCTTTTTAACCAGGAAAACAAGGGAAGATGATGTGGGACATCCTTCTGTATGCTGTGAATTTATGTTGTTTTTATTGCTTAATAAAGAAGCTGAAATCCAAGCATAGATACAGTGAGAAGAAAGGCAGAGTCTGGGAGATAAGAGTAGCCATCAGAGAAGCAAGATGTGAGGTAACAAGCCATGAACTGCATGGCAAAGCATAGATAAAAATATGGGTTAATTTAAATGTAAGAGTTAGGCAATAATAGCCCAAGCCATCAGCCAAACACTTGTAATCAATATTAAACCACAGAATAATTATTTTATAAGTGGCAGCAGATGGGAGAAAAACAGATCCAGTGGGACTGAGCAGGACAGAGAAACATCCAGCTATACTTTCCTTCCTTCCTTTCTCCCTCCATCCTCCCCCTCTCTTCTTTTCTTCCTTTTCTGTTTCTTTTTATGGTCTCTATATGTCTGCCCAAGAGGGCCTTGGAGTTATGATTCTCCTGCCTCAGCACACAAGATGAATTTCCATGCATACGTTTAAATACATTTTAGTAAACAAAATAATACAAAAATTGATCATGGTTATATATATGTAGTGTTAATTTTTTGAAAACTTAAAAAATGTATAAAACATGTCTTGACTATGTCCACCCCTTACTTCCTCTGTCCAACATTCTAGCTACCCTCCAATATATATCCATATCTCTGCTAACTTCATGCTCCCTTTTCTATTTTTTACAACCCATTAAGTCAAATTAGTGCCACCAAAATGTTTATGGAGAGTGACACACTGGGTCATGGATAACTTATCAATGGTAACCCCCAGAAACAAAATAAGTGGCTGTCACTTCCCCAGCAGCTATCAAATGCCATTAGCTCCATAGTTGGGACTTTCAACCCTTCATACTGGAATTTTTAACTTAGTTAATTTTGTGGAGGGCTTATGTGGGTTATCATATCTTCTGCAGGTTTGTATTTGGAACAGCCATGCCATGTACAGCATTCCTCCCTATTCTCCTGCTCTCACATTGTTTTCTCTATATTTTTCATTGATATTCTTTGAGCTTTGTATATGTATGTATCCATGGAGAGAGAGAGAGAGTGTGTGTGTGTGTGTGTGTGTGTTTGTTAGGGGGAGTTGATATAGGTGTCCCATCTACTTATGAGCATTCATTTTCCTTTATTTTAAGAATTTTAACCTTATGAGATTCTGTATTAAACACTATACTCTACAATAAGAAGCTTCTGTGACCAAGTTTGGGAACAGTACTGCTCTATGGATATATATATATATATATATATATATATATATATATATATATATATATATGGGAGTTTGACAATATGGTCAATTGAAAAAGCAATATCAATATCAATAGGTTCTTTTCTAGGGCCTATGATCTCACTAGCTCTGGACTTTGGTCTCAAAACCATCAAGAAAGTTGGGTACTCACATAACAATCATGTCACTTTTGTACCAGTGGGTACATCATGTCTGATAGGTTGGTACCATAGATTGCAGGGTTCACAGCTGGCTAACACTACTGATGTACTTTCTCTTCTAGTAGCATATATACCTCTGTCACTATGAAATATATCCAATAAGAAGGAATTTTCTAGCTTCATTCAAATTTCCTTTTCCTTTTTCCTGAATAGCATATGATACCTTTGGCAGTAGGGTCTTACCATCTGGTTATGATGAGCGGCAAACTGCAACAACAACAACAAAAGAGTAGCCTACCTTGTTTTCTGTGACTCTGCGGACTCAATGTGGAGGGTACCTATGCCTTCACTAAGATTACCAAGCATTTTGGGGACAGCAAAGTTTCTTTCTTTCTCCCCTTCCCCCTCCCCATGTTTCCTGCCCCGCTGTGTGCTGTGTGTGTGTGTGTGTGTGTGTGTGTGTGCTTACTCATGCTCCAATGTGTTCATTGTAAATAGCTTTCATATAAGTGAGATTTCATAAGGCTTTCACATACATTCTTAGTTTTGGTTAACTCTTCTCTCTTCATTAATCTTGTTCTACTTGTGCTGGACAGTTTTATGTAAAGTTGATATAAAATAAAGTCATCTGAGAGGAGGGAACCTCAATTAAGCAAGACATCCATAATATTGCTATAGGCAAGGCTGTAGGGCATTTTCTTAATTAGAGGTTGATAAGGTAGGCCCCTGTCCATTAATGGTGGTACTATCCCTAGACTGGTGGTCCTGAGTTCTGTAAGAAAGCAGGATGAACAAGTCATGGGGAGCAAGCCAGTAAGCAGCAGCCCTCCATGTTTCCATGTCCTCTGAATCAATTTTTGCCTCCAAGATCTTGCCCTACTTGAGTTCCTGTCCTGACTTCCATTGATGATGAGCTGTGATATTAAAGTTTAAGACAAATAAACTCTTTTCTCCCCAACATACTTTTGGTCGTGGTGTTTCATCACAGCAGTAGAAACCCCAAGTCAATATTTAAACCTTTATTTTCCCACATGCACAGTTATTTCATGTAAAATGTGTTCCTCTATGTGCACTTTTGATGTGTTTATAAATTGTGGTGCAATATCATATGTACCCATGTAGCTTCTTTATACACACTTCATTTTGGTTAACCCATTATTTTTCTTTCTATTGAAAATAGATATTTTCATATGCTATATTCTGATTATAACCCTTCATTTCCTCCACACCTCACATCTTTTCAGGTTCCACTCCTTATAATAAGATGGAGTAAAAACAAGCAAATGGGAATAGGACAAGACAAACAAAAGAAAGGGAGCCAAAGGAAAGCATAAGAAACACATATAGATCCATAGACATACATATATGTACACATAGAAATCCCTTAAGAACACAAAATCAACATCATAATTTATATGCGAAGGATCTACAAGATAAAATAGATAAATAATAGATAAATAAAATGACCTGACTTAATATTATGAGGCAAACAACCTCCAAAGATGCCACTGAGTTAGTTTTGTTTTGGTCATCTACTGCTGTACATGGGGCCTACTTTTAATTTTTTCAGTGATACCACATTGGAAAAAAAACAATTTTTCATTTGCAAGCTATACTGGTTAGTTTTATGTCAATTTGACAGAAGCTAGAGTCACTAGGGAGGAGGGAGCCTCAGTTAAGAAAATATCTCCTTAAATTCAGGCTGTAGGCAAGCCTGTAGAGCATTTTCTTAATTAGTGATTGATGTGAGAGGGCCCAGTCTCTTGTGGTTGGGGCCACTACTGGGTTGTGGTCCTTTGTTATAAAAGAGAGGTTGAGCAAGTCAGTAAGCAGCACCTCTCCATGGATTTTGCATCAATACCTGCCTCCATATTCCTGCCCTGTTTGAGTTCCTGTTCTGATTTCTTTTGAATATGAGCAATGATATGAAAGTGTAAGAAAAATAAACCCTTTCATACCTTACTTTCTTTTGGTTATGGTCTTTTGTCATAGCAATTGTCCCCTTAACTGGGAGAGAAGAGAATATCAGTTGGATCTAGCTTCTGGGTTAGGGAAGGAGGTATGTGTTGTCTTCTCTCTGCTCTAGGACCCCATTAGTGCAGACCTGAGAGGGCCCCTTTTCATGCTGCCACAGTCTCTGTGAAGTTATATGTATATCAGTCCTGCTGTGTTTAGAAAGCCTTTTTTTCCTTGTTGTCCTTCATTGACTCTGCCTCTTACACTCTTTCTACCTTCACTTTCACTGAATTCCTTGAGACTTGAAGGTGTGTGTGTTGCGGAGGGATTTGATGAAAACATCCTATTTAGGACTGAGTATTCCAAGGTATTTCACTCTCTCCATACATAAACGTGTGCTGTGGGTGTCTGTAATTTTTCTCATCTGCTCCCTGAGGAAACTTCTTCAATGATGGCTGCACATGGCAGTGATGTATGAGTATAGCAAAATGTCATTAGAAGTCATCTTAAGGAGTCATTTTATTGTTATGTGAAGGCGAGGTTGTAATGACTTCACAAAACCAAAGATAAATGATAAATGGGTATCTATTGGAGAACAATTACACAGAAAAAAAAAAAAGGAAAAAAAAAACAAAGAACAGCGGGAGCGCTTCTCTGCCCTTCCTGCTGGATTGGCTGACCCACCAGAGCGATCAAGGGAAGGAAAGGCACACCTTAAGCTTCCCTCCTTCCACTTCCATCTGCCTCACGCCACACCCAAAGGGGCGTGGCTAACGTTACAGGTTCACAGACCAGATGCTTATAGCTATGGTTTTTTGTTGGTTTTTTTGAACGTAGTGTTTTGTTTTACTCTAGGTACCTGGGCTATCTAGTCTCAGGTTCTTGGTCACCCAAGTAGTATTCAGTATGGGTTCTATCTCATGGAGTGTGCCTTAAGTCAAATGAGATATCAGTTGGTTACTCCCACAGCTTTATGACGTCATTGCCCTAGCATGTCTTGCAGGTAGGGTGCCATTATGGAACAAGGGTTGCTGTTTAGGTTGGTATTTATGTTTTTCCGTTGATAACATGCAGAGTATCTTCCTATGCTAAATTAGAACATAGGAGTGATAGCTCCATGTAGGCAACAGCTTGAGTTCTCCATATTCAATGAATTGTATAAGTACTGTCTTCAGCAAATCCTGAGCACCCACATAGTGGTTCACTATGGTTCAATAACACTTCCAGGGGATCTGATATTAACACTCTCTTTTGGCCTCTGAATGCATACAGCACGCACACATTCATGAAGGCAAGAACTCACGCTCATTAAAAGGAAAATAAGTTGTCACAGTGTGGTCTCATTTTTAATTGTTCACAAAGACACAAACCAAAAATATATATTGCTTATGGCTGTATTTGTTATTGGTAAATTATTAAAAATATAACATAAGCTTTTAATGCCTAAGTAACCAAAGCAAGAGGCAAGCCATGAGTGCAGCTGGGGAATATAAAATGACGGTCTTTGTGCTGACTTAAATGGTTTTGCTTCTTATAAAAAATAAAGACTGAAACAAACATGACTTTGCATTAAGATTTGGTGATTCTGAATATGAATGAATGTGTAGCTGGGTATCATTCCTGGCTATTACCACTACTTTTGAAATAGTGCTACTCCATATCTAAGAAGTGCATTGTAAGTAGAGAAGTACTAGATGTTCAAGGGCAGACTCCACTGTCTATGATCTCTATCAGATTTGAATTTCTCAGTACTTCAGTCACTGTGTCTGTAAGTTGGGATCATTGCAATACCTCATCAAAGCCATTATTTTGGGAAACACATGAAATGATGTATGTGAAAGGTCTAGTTAGCATAGTACCTTCAGCACAATAACCAATGACTGAAGCAGTCTGCCCTATAGATCTGACAGAGCTATTTACTGACAGAAAATCCAGCATGATGTCACACTCCAGGCAGGAAACAACTAACCAACTCCAGGATTGCTGGCCTTGGACTGTTTCACTGGTTTTTGTTGAGAAGCTTAGGGAAACTAGACTTTAAGACAGCTGTCCAGCGTATGCTGATGTGTAGAAAGATCCAGGTCCTAACATTTTAAACTACAAATTAGAAACACATAAGACTTCCAGCTTTAGCTGTCAGAGGCTAAACGTCAGATTTTCTAGATCTTTTTGGAATGTGTGTGCACATTCTCACTTGTGTTCTTTTGACTTTTCTGACTTTTTCCCAATTCTTCAAATCCACTTTCCGTTGTCACTTTCTATTCCTTTTTATTTACTGCTGACACTTACAAACAGAGCTGTTCCTTACCTTAAAGCAGCAGTTCTCAACTTCTCTAATGCTAAGACCATTTATAAGACAGTTCCTCATGTTGATGGTCTATAGTAGTGGTTCTCAACCTCTCTAATGCTGCAACTCTTTATAATATAGTTCCTCATGTTGCGGTGTCCCCCATTCATAAGATTATTTTCATTGCTACTTTATAACTGTACCTTTGCTACTGTTATGGATTGTAACATAAATATCTGATATGCAGGATATCTGATATCTGATTCTCCAAGGGGACTGGGACCCACAGATTGAGAACCTCTGTCTTAAAGAGAAGATTCTAATTGGATCAGCAGTCAGTAGACCATGTGGGGCAATAACCCACCCAGGGTTGTGGAAAGAGAAACAAATGTTTTTTTCTAGTGTAGAACAGTGAATAGTGAAGATAGATCTATGGAACTTAGTCATTTCTTAAAAGCATCTCCCATTTCTGGACTGATTTCATGACAGACAGACCAAATCCTAGCACTTGGGAGGCTAAGGCATGAGAGTCATTAGTCCCAGGCCTACATAGTGATACCTTGTCTCAAAAAAAAGTTTTCTTTATCTATATTTAAATGGGGAAACAAGAATGTATATATAAATTTAACAGGGTGCAACATAATAAACTACACTCTCCTTTCAGATTATGTTCTTTCAGCTATTATAGTGGTAAATTATTTCATTTCTAAATTATGATGGTATATTTTAAACATGCTTTTACCTGGCAGTCAAATTTGTTAAATCCAGTAGTGTATAACATCCACAAAATATTATGTGGCTCTTTTGTAATTTATTTACTTATGCTTTTGTGACTTGACTACATGATTCTCCAACAAGAAAATTTTAGATAAAAGGGTTGTACACCGTGCCAACAGATTCACAAATGTGTTTGAAAGCAGCATATTATTTTTACTATCTTTGCCTGTTTCCAAAGATGTCCAAAGGCCAAACCGGGTCTCAGTAGGCCAAAATCAAGGGGCCAGTGGGACTATGTCTATTCTGGATTTTCTAGAAGAGAATTTGGGTTTTTCCAACCTCATCTTTTAGATGCCACCCACATTCCTTGTCAGTGTCTATGCCATTGAAAGGAGGACTCCATTGTTATGCACATCCTTTTTTTCTGACCAGCACTCCTGCCTCTCTTATACTTGAGTTCTTTTATTGAATTGGTTGTATTTGTATAATCTAGGATCATCAATTCTTGTTAAAATACTTAATTGAAATCTACCTGCTAAGTCTTATATTTTCCTTATAAGATAATATATGCACAAAATTTAGGAATTGGAATGTGTACATCTGAGTAGGGGGGATTGTTAATCGTCTTATAGCTGATAAAATTGTTTTTCAAGTGAAATAATATAAGGAATGCCAGTATGTGAATTCTGTGTGTAAAGTCACCATTGTGTCTCCACTGTTTTTCCTACTGTAGTCCCAAGTAGAACCCAAAATAGAACATTTGAGCTGGTTTATGACACCATTTTGAAACATTTCTGTCATCACATCCCTGATTTTATGTTCTTTATTGAGGCCTGATGCATATTTTAAAAATATATAAATAACTTCATTTTTTGTTAATTTAATAATTTTGCACATATATACAATACATTATGGTCATATCCCACCTCAATTTTTCCCTTCCAGCTCCCCCATGTCCTCACATGTCCCCTCCCAATTTCTCCTTTCTTTCTCCTTTTTTTCCCATTCTCCTTCCTCCTTCTCTTATTTATCTAACACACTGAGTTCTATTACTTCTATATCTTATTCCCTAGAGCATGGGCAACATAACAGTGACACCAAAGAAAGCTGACTCCCCCCCCCTCCGTAGCAATCAGCTGTCAATAGCTTCTCAGCTAGGAGTGGGACTTTAGGAGGCCAACCTCCATACATAATGGAATTTTGACTGGCTTGATCTTATATGAGTCTTGTGCAAGCAGTCACAGCTACTGTGAGTTAATAACTGCACCATCCCTGACAGGTTCAGAGAACAGCATTTCACAGCTCTTATCCCATATTTTGATACTGATTTCTTTCTTCTTTCTGTTAATGAACTTCATCAGACAAGGCCTTGCTCACTCACTCCAATATTCACCGAAGCTAAAGTTCTCAAGATTTTTGAGTAAAGGAATAACTAATAAATGAATTATGAGCAAAAAACTGCTTATCTAGCATCTCTTTCTAATTTCTTTTCTCGCATTATGAGTCAGGTCTATATATCTGTATTACTGGAAAAAGACCAAGTGGGAATGCCGCCACTATAGCTAATCCAAAATCACTTATATGTATGTACATGCACCAAATTTTAATAGAATATATTCTTTCAAAGTGTCATTGAGGACATCTTGTACACAACCTCATTCTTTAAGTGAAGATTACAAATTGGACTAAGTATGTTAGAAATGAAGGCTGATTAGTGCCTAAAGGAAATTTAGTTTAGAAATTTAAGAAATAGCAAAATGAAGTCCTTCTAGAGATGTAATTTTTAGTCTACAGTTTTAGGTAACATTACTGCATTGTATACTTAACATTTGCCAAGAGAATGACTCTAAATATTCTTACCATATGCTAACCATGGTACTTACATGGAGATGGATATGTTAATTAGCTTGATTATAGAAAGCCACTCACTATGTGACTTATATTAACAGACCACACAGTAAACATTAAATGCACAAAATTTCAATTAAGTTACAATATTTCTATTTCATCTTGTACAATGATCACTAATTCTTGGGAGGAGGGGCTATGATATAGATGTTTCATTTACAGCTGAAAATTCTGCAATCTCTTATTCTCTGCCCACTGACAAGTTGTGGGTGTTTTAATTTTTAAAAAGTAGTGTGTGAGAGAAAGATGCCATCTGATTGATATCAAGTGGAGGTTTTCTTGGAGGGACAGATAATAAAAAAGGAAAGGGGAGGGGGAGACCAGCCTCCAGGGATAGATGCAGAGGGAGAGAGGAAAAAGAGGCAGGCAGGGAGAGAGAGAGAGAGAAACACAGAGAGACAGATACACAGAAAGAGAGAGATGGGAGGTGAACATAGTGAATGTGCACAGGTGGTCGCCTTAGTGGCTCAGGCTAAGGGCATAGCCTCTCAGAACCCCTAGGGTAGACCATCTGAATACAAACAGTGGGGTATCTATGGTAATTGCAGATAGAAGTTTCTTTGATGAGGGTTGAGACATATACTAGTCGATGGACATAATGATATGTCATTAAGAGTTGGTTTAATACTGTGTACATTTAACATAATAACAGTGGTATGTACTCTCTTAGGGCCTGTGACCTATATAGCCATACTTTTTTGACCCTGATAATGATGTCAGACATGGGTTTCATCATGTGGAGTGGGTAGTTAAATTCAATTAGAGAGTTATTGTTTACTCTAATAACATTTATGCCACACTATAGGTAGGACAAATTGGACTTGATGGTTTATTTTTTTTATATATTTTAGAGAGGACACAAAGTGGAATGGTTAATAAAGGTGGGTGTATCTGGGAGGAATTAGAGGAGAGGTGAATATGATCAAAGTATATTGTATGAAATCCTCAAGAAACTAATAATATATTTTACTAATAAGTATTTTAATAGAGAATAGCAAACTAAAAAATGCATTATAAAAATAAGAGGGGCTGTAGAGATGACTCAGCGGTTAAGAGCACTGGCCATTCTTCCAGAGGACCTGGGCTCAATTTCTATCCACATGGCAGCTCACAACTATCTGTAACTCTAGTTCCAGGGATTCTGATACCTTCACACCAATGCACCTAAAATAAAGGTGAATAAATTATTAAAAATAAATAAGAGAGACTTGTACAATATTGTAGAATATAATGTTAGAAGATATAGAATAGAGCCTAAGTCTGTGTTGAATAGAACTAAGAATCTAATGTTATTTTTATTGTTTGATGTCTTCATGCTTGCTATTTTAAACATGGTCAAATCCCATGGACAGGGAGGTCAGAGGCTCTAGAGCAGAAACTTACAGGTATTGTTTGACTAACTGGTCATGTGGTCAAATTCCCTTAGAAATATTTATGCTTATTTCTGTAGATTTGTGATGCTCATCTTGGTTAGAGAGGCTTCTTACTGTAATGGGTAGGCATTAATGCAGAGTCATAGTACCATACACAATGCTTAGAAAATAAGTGCCTCTAAGTTTTTAACCGTAGATGGGACACACATACCAATCCTCCCTAGGACTCAATACTCAGGAAATATTGTGGAAGATAGCTCAGAAAGAATGGGGAATGAATATTATAAAATACTGTCTTCTGGACATGACTTAGCTGTTGCACATATAAATACAAAACGTCTGTGGTTGCCTGCACAAGACCTATACTGGTAAGATTTTAAATAGAACAGATACATTTCATTTAGAGAATATACTCACTCCTTTCCTTTACCTTGTTTTTGCAGTACTTGGGACTGTACCCAAGGTCTCACATGACTAGACAAGTGTTCCACTACTGAGCTGTATCTGAAGCCCACCACTTTCTATTGTATTCAATTAATCAATTTCAATCATTTATGTTTTACATTTGAAACTGGTAGCCATTTCAAATTTTTACCATTATTACAACTTCATATTCATAAGCAATCAAAATATACAATCAGACTGCTAATGTTTGAGGATACAGGAAATATTTCTGAGTATTTTTCGTACTGTAAGTAGCACAAGAATTTGTTTAATAGAATATTTTTCTTGAAGACTTATAGCTCAGAAAATAATTACCATATTGATCCCTTAAGTGGGTCAGTGGGTAAGAATGGAGAGATGATAACGCAGAAGCAGACACTAGCTCTTTTTTTTTAAATCAGGGTTAAGCTGTTTGTTTGAAAGCTCTTTTTTATATTATTTTATTTTTTATTTTTATTTTACATATCAATCCTAGTTCTCCCTCCCTCCCTCTCTCCCTCCCTTTTTCCCTCTCTCCTACTCTCACATGCACCCCGACCATCCTCCCATCCCATATCCCACCCACTCCACATGTAGGGTGAACCCTCCAGGAAGGGTCATCTAAATCTGTCAAGTCATTTGGAGTAGGGACTAGGACTTCTCTCCTGTCTCTAGGTTAAGGGAGTATCCCTCCATGGGGGATGTGTCTGCAAATTTCCTGTGTGCATCAGGAATACATCCTTGTTCCAGTGTATGAGGATCCTTAGACTGCTCAGGCCTTCTAACTGAGACCCATGTTCAGGGGGTCTGAGTCAGTCCCATGCTGGATTCTCAGCTATCAGTCTGGGGGCCCGTTAGCTCCTCCTTGTTCAGGTAAGCTGTCTCTACGTGTTTCTGCAGCATGGTCTTGTCCTCCCTCTCTGCATCTGGATTCTAGTTTGGCTCAATTTTTTGAGTCAGGGGAGGAATAGAAGAGAGAAGAGAGACAGAGAGATAGAGAGATAGAGATAGAGAGAGAGAACATAAAAGAAGGAGGCATTGTAGGATTGAAGAGACATCTGAACCTAAAGAAATGTCCAGAGACCTACAAGAGTGACCCCAACTAACAATTTGAGCAACAGTGGAAAGGCTACCATAAATGCCCTTCCCTGGTAATGAGATCAACAACTAACTTATCCACCATCATGGAACTCTCATCTAGTAGCTGATGGAAACAGAAGCAGACACACACAACTGAATAAATCTTAATTGACTTGCACTTACCTGGGGTTTTCAACACCAACTCTTTTGTATTCCTTAGTTGAAATAAGTCTTAGATTATAAGTGACTGAGACTTTTATAACACAATCATATAACATATGGAAAAGATGATTGCAAAGCTAAGTTATCTCAAATCTTGGGCATGAGATCAATGTGAATACGGGAAGCAGAGCAGAGTTCCAGTGCCAGCAAAGAACTGGCATGTTGACAGCTGTGATTGAATATGCACAATGAGGTTTGAAGGGAAGGATGTATTTCAGTTGGCAAAGCAAGTGTCCATAGGCCTGGGTACTCCAGAGAGTAAGTTTCAGGAAGCAACAATGAGATGAGGCCTACCCCTGAGGTGACAAGAGTTTTTGGTACCCTGCACTATGTATATAAGCTTTGCACACCTATATTTGGGAACAAGTAGAGATTACAGTTTTCATATTTCTAGGCATATTATCAGTTTGTCAAAGTATGTTGCTTGAGACTGCAGATTAGAGGCAATGTCAATATGTCTAGCAAAATTATACAGGTGTATCTTGGAAATATTTCAGGCCAAGTCCTAGATCATTGTAAGAAAGCAAATACCATTCATAGACAATGATTTATAATATTTTGTGACAAACCTGTTCGCAGAAAAATACCTTTACTCTATACAAAGACAGTAGCACTATGTCTGGAAAAAAAGCAAGATGTGTACTCTAAAAATACATTTTCTGTTGAAAATGCTAACAACCAATTGAGCTGTTAGGAAAAGAGTGCCAATAGACTTGTTCAATACAGAGCTGCCACAAACCTTTTGTAGAATATAATGAACCAAATCTAATGACAGGCACTATGCCTGTAAGTGACTCTAAGTTAGGATTTTGGACATGCACATTTAAGACCCCTGAAACAACCTGGAAACTTTAACCACAGTATGCCATGTTGGTGGAACTTCATTTTATTTGTGGGGAAATTTGTGTCTGCAATATTGTCCAGACTCTTTTCCCCAGGGATTTGAAGTGATATTGAATACAGAACATGGGAACTTCAAAAGCATTGATTCTGCTGCAGAGCATTGACACAATTTAGAAATAAGTATCAACTCTATAAATATTTGTTGGGTTTTCCATTCTTTGAGATTTTTATACATTGTATACAAAATACCTTAATTATATCTACCCCCTTCCTCCATACAGCTCTGCTAGGCCCCACAATACATCTCCAACTCATTTTCATGTCATTTTGTTTTCAAATCTCAGTGAGTCCCATCGTGCTACCTATGTGTGTATAGGTATGAAGTAATCTATCTACCGGGGCATAGGCAGAGAACAGAGTTGAGAAGGAAAAGTGACAGATTTCAACATTAGATGTAATAGGGAGGATTCTATCTCTGTTTCTGCAGCAGTCTCATCCCTTGGGATTACAACTTTAAGTAAAGCCATCTTAGAATAGGCACAAGCACAAAAGCTGTACTGCATTCAAAGTCAGGCACTGCTGTCCCGTGACTGGGAGACTACCTTGATGGGCTACTCCTTAGAGCCTATATATTGCACAAGTGACAGTAACAGAAATGCAGTTTACACCAGAAATGAATTCTTGGGAAATGGAAATATCTAAGATTCTGTTTGTGCTGTTCACTATTATGTTACTTTAATGTAGAATGTGTGCCTGGCTCATGGTGCTTATCGGAGACTTGAAAGGGTCCGATAAAGGTTTTATCATCCGGGTTTTGAACAACTTGAGAAGTGGGTAAAATCAGGATGGATGGTATTCAAAATAAATTCCAAATTTAAAAATATTGGTTCATTATTAATGAAATTTAATATAAAACTAAAAAACAGTACAATTATTATTAGTTATTATTTGACATGACAAATAAGATTAACAAAGTCTTAGCCACATTAGCCAAAATGAAAATAAGAATCAAGTTAATAAAAATCAGAGAGCAAAAGTGAACCATTACAACAAACACCTATGAAATTCACAGAAAATGATTTATGAGGTCTTACCTTAAATACTAATTAAGTAGAAATTCTAAAGGAATTGACACATTTCTAGATGCCTGTGACCTACTAAAGTTAGATCAAGATAAAGTTAACACACACATACACATACACACACACACACACACACACACACACACACACACACACACAAAGTGAGGGGGGGGAGAGAGAGAACTGAAAATGTCACAAGGTTTTTAATCTCAAATCCTACTTCCAATGACATACTGTCGCCTAAACCTCCTCTGCTGGGAACTGAGTATTCAAATGCCTGAGACTATAGGGGGTGTTTCTCATTTAAACTACCACATATAGAAAAGGGAGAAATCGAGTATATCTCTTAATAGATGATAGGATTGAGAGCCTACAGTTTCAAACAGAAAAGGCTTAGAAAAGTTAAACATGTTAAACAAAGTGGCAGGATACAAAATTAACACAAAAATATCAAAGTCTTCCTATATATAAATGACAAGCATACAGAGAAAGAAATCATGGGATCAATTCCATTCTCAATAGCCTCAAAATACCTTGAAATAAACTTAACTAAAGATGTGAATAATCTCTACAAGAAAACTTTAAAACACTAAAGGAAGAAACAGGAAGATGGAAAGCCCCCATGATCATGGATCAGAAGAAGCAGTACTGTGAAAATAGTCATGTTTCTAAGAACAATCTACAGATTCAAGGCAATTCTACCTCAGATTCTACTGACATGCTTTACAAAAATAGAAAAACACTCAGAATTGACATGGAAGCAGAGAAAATCAGAAATAGCCAATGCAATGTTGAGAAAACAAATTTTGGTGTAAATATCACCATACTTAATTTCAAGTTATATTACAGAGTCATAGTAATACAAATAGCATGACACCGACACAAAAGCAGACACAAACTATTGTAATAGAATAGAGAACATAGATACAATGCCATACAACTATAGCCACCAGATTTTTGTCAAAGATGCTAAAAATATACACTGGAAAAAGACAGTATCTTCAATAAGTAGTGCTGAGAAAATTTGATAGCTACATGCAGAAAAATTAAACTTGAAACTCCTCAGTCTTCACAAACACCAATTTCAAATCAATCAAGGATCAAAACACAATACTTGAAGCTGAAAAACTGCTAGAGGAAAAGCAGGAAATATACTTGAAGATATAGGCATAGGTAAGCAATTTATGATCAGGCCTCCAATAGTTTATGAAATAAGATCTATAATTGGAAAATGGGATCTAATCAAAATATAGAGCTTTGAACAGCAATGGAAAGTCATTTGAATGAAGATGCAGCATACAGAATAGGAGAAAATATTTTTTACATGTGGTGGAGAATTGAAATACTGAACATAAACAAAACTCAAATTAAAAGTTGGATATTGTGAGGCTGGAGCAATAACTCAATGGTGAGAAACACTTATTGGTCTTGCGGAAGGCCTAGTTTCACCTTCCAGCATCCACATGGTAGCTTACTACCATCTATAACTCCAGTTCCTAAGGATCTGTCCCCCAATTCTGACCTTCGTGAGCACACACACACACACACACACACACACACACAGGCAAAACACTCATACACAAAAAATACAATAGGTATTTTTTAAAGTTAAAAATGGGCTATGGAATTGAATAGGGGATTTTCAAAAGAAGTAAAAATGACTAGTAAACAATTTAAAAAGTATTCAACATCATTACCATCAGGAGATGCAGATTCTACTTTGAGATTGGATTTAATGGCAGTCAAAATGGCTATCATCAAACAACAACAACAGATGATGTAAGATAGGTAGGATGTGTAGAAAGACGGAACTCCATCCATTGTTGGTGAGAGGCTGAATTGTTGTAGCTACTTTGCCAGTCATTGCAGTGCTTTCTAAAAATGTTAAAAATAGACCTTTCATATGACCAAGCTAACCACTTCTGGACATATACCTAAAGGACTCCATAACTAAGATGTTTGCATATCCATATTCATTGTCACTCCATTGAGAACAGCTAGGAGTTATATCAGCCTGGTTGTCCATCAGTTGTTGAATGGATAATGAAATGTGGTATATAGACACAATGGAATATTACTCAGTTGTAAAGAAAAATGAAAGTATAAAATTTGCAGGAGACTGAATGTAACTGGAAAATATCATACTAAGTGAATTAATCTAGGCCCAGAAAGACAATTGGTATATGTTCTCTCTCATATGGAGATCCTAGGTTTGACTATTCTGAGTGATGTGTTTAATTTGGAGTGCTTATAGAGCCAGAAAGCTAGAAAGGACCTATAATATGGAGGAAGGGAGGAGCCCCTTAAGGACAGAGGAATTAGTAGAATACATGTGATATGAAAGCAGAAGGGAAAGACTGGGTGTGTAAGTGGAGATGGGAGCAGGGAAATGGGGGAGAGAAAGTAGGGATAAGCTAAGCAAAACTAAAGTTGTGTGAAAAAGCATTACAATTTGAAAATGCAATTGTTATATTTTTATTTTCACAGGATATAGTTGAATGGAGGTACTCTGTATGGGTGGACAATACCCTCAGAAGACATGTGTTACTAAATGAAAATCTCAGTGCCACACGTGAGGTACCTCCGTATGTATCATTACTTGGGGAGGCAGCAAAGATTCCCAAAAGAATATAAGCCATTGCTACCGCACTTGGTTGCCCACTAGAACAAGATGGCAAGAACCTATTACTACAGACACCCAACATGGTGTATTAGTGCTTGGAACTAAATTGGAGCCTCTGTAAAAGCACTGTATGCTTTCACCTCTGATTCATCTCTTCAACTTCTCACTATATGCAATGGATTCTAAAAGTTATTTCATCGTGAGTAGGTATGTACAGTAATGTATCCAAGATAAGCATTAAAGTCAAGTCACATCCATGTGCACCTGGAAATCCTGATCACCAGATTGCCCAAGGTTTGGTTAGAAAGAAGTTATACAATCAGAGGCTAGGAGTGCCTTGATTCCTTAAAATTCATACAACTCAAGATTTGGTCAGATTTTTCTACCTGAATCAAAGTATATCAAGTAAACATTGTTTACTTAGGACTCTCCGAGACTGCTAGCTACTCTATGAGTTTGTGGGTACAGTTTCCTTAAAGTACGTTAGTACTGTCCCAATTTATAAGTTCTTTATTTTAGAATAAACAATTGTGCTAAAAATTCAAGTGCCATTGTTTTTCTTCATTCTTAGTGAGACTTAGCAACACTGGCTTGATTTTAGAAACACTTGACTTTCTAACATCTAACTTGGAAAACTTTGCAGGCTATTTTTAAAACAGTAATAAAAGTTAAGTAGATCCTCAAGAAAGGGAATGCCAGACTTTAAATATTAAGGTAATGACATGAAGGCTTTTGGCTTTGGTCTTCTGTTACTAAAAGAAAATCTGTAGTTGGAACTGTGCTTTCTAAAGAATCAAGGAAAACTTGCTTTTTCATCTTGTAGACTGAATTTAGGGCAAACTAATCTTTAAAAAACATGTCGTGAAATCAGAAAGTTGTCCCTAAAACAAAATCAAGAATATGGCTGAAAAGATCGCTCAGCTGTTAAAATCCCTTGCTGTTCTTTCAGATGACCAGAGTTTGATTCCCAGCACTCACGGGTAGGTCACACATCAGGTGACTCACAACTGCCTTTAACCCAAGCTCCAGGGGATCTAACATCCTCTTTGGCCAGACACACAAACGCATACAGACTATATACACACACACAGAGAGAGAGAGAGAGAGAGAGAGAGAGAGAGAGAGAGAGAGAGAGAGAGAGAGAGAGAGAGAGAGAGAGAGAGAGAGAGAGAGAGAGAGAGAGAGAGAGAGAGAGAGAGAGAGAGAGAGAGAGAGAGAGGTTAAAACATACTCAAACTTGCAATGTCTCACAATTAAAAAGTGCAGCAAATCCAAACAAATAGGACTTGCAAAACGGTTGAGTAGATGAGGGCACTTACTAAGCAACCCTGATGACCTGAGTTCCTGAAACCTATAGCAGGACAGAACTGACTCCCAAGAGACCTGCCTTCTGATCTCTACACACGTTACAGCATGTGTGCCTCTGTATTTTCTCTGTATCTCTGTCTCTGCCTGTTTCTGCCTCCTCTCTCCCTCCCTCCCTCCCTCTCTCTCTCTTTGTCTCTCTCTCTCCGTGTCTCTGTCTATCTCTCCCCCCACAATTAATATCAAAATAAACAAATGCAAGCAAAACTTAAAAACCAAACTTCTGGTAGTTTTATTAGTCTCTGTATCTTAGCTATTTTATGTGATAGATTTCTGAAGAAATGAGATACAAACAAGAGCTAAAGAAGCTTGTTGAGGACTCACATTCTTCTGAAAGAATTTACCAGTATTTAAATAGCATTGGAATAACAATAGGTTTGCAGTTGTCACGTTAGCAGAATCAAGAGCTATTATATTTATCACAAGTGATACAAGGGCAGGTCAGTCTCTATACAGGGACATTTCTCTTCTGGAGGATACATTAGAAGGTTTTGAAATGTTGATGCCCATGAAACCTAAACAAGATGGACTTCCTGGAGTTTTCTGCATGTAATGAGGACACAGGGCAGCAAAGTTCAAGAGTACTAAGAAGGTCAGTTTAGGGAGGAATTGGAGTTTTAGAATGAATTTTTATCTGAATTAAGAGATTAGCACATATCATGTTTGGTTTCTTGTACTCACATTTGTACAGTGTTTTTGTGCTAACCTAGATAGACACCACTTATTTATTCCTAGTAGATTCAAACACAGCTAGAGAGTATGAGGGAGCCATTTTATTCAATGTTAAGTGGCCCATAATGTCTTTGAAATCAACCTTAATAAGAAACCTCAGAGGAGATGCTAATGGGAAGACTTGTACAAAGAGGTAAATCCAGCTCTCAATATGTGGTATCTTCTTGTACAAGAAAGGAACAAGAGATTTTGAAACAGAAATTGAATTGTGATCTTGCATTCTATTGAATTATGTATTTTCTTGTAGTTTTAAATGAATGTCCACTTCTTAGTGACATTTGCATAATCAAATTTTCTAAGATGAATCTTTTTAATCTGATGTTTTAGTAATCTGTTCTTGTGCTTTAATTTCTGCATGCCCACTCGGAGCTGAAGAAAGTCACTGGGAGGTACCTGGAATACTAAGCAATAAGATGATGTGCCTGGAGTCTGACAGCTTTTTGCATTGCCTAATTTGTTCACTTACTTATTTATATAATTACGTGATGATAATAGCCTTGAAAACACATTTTATGCTATGGGATTGAAAACTACTATCATTGCTGAGCCCTTGAAAAGTAATTGTAGGAATAAATTGTAGCTAATGCATAACTATTAGCCCTTAAAAGGAAAAACGACATGAAGCCAGAATTAGGACCAAATTAGTGATAAGTGGTAGTTAGAAAAATGATGCCTGGAACACCAATCAGATGGGAATAACCCAGAGACCTGGAGGACCAGATAAACTCTACTGGAGGCTGTCCAGCACACTGACATCTTTCTTAACACACACACATTGGCTTGGGGAAAGGTCAAAAGGTTCCAAGAAGAACTAGAAGTGGGGCCACTCCCCAAAGTTAATGCCTGTCACCAGAATAGTGCCTCTCAGATAAAGAAGAACACAAGACCTGGCTGGGTTCTCCACCCTGCCTGATTGATTACCTCTATGTTACTAACTTCAATGGTCATTTTTCAGTCTTCATCTCTTACATGCCATCTGTGCCAGAAGCCACGTTTCATTGAAGCACTCCTTATTCCAGGGTGTCCATTTCTGAATAATTCTTCTCAGTCTTCTGAGGTTACTGTCTTCTACCTGACTTTTAACTAATGGAGTTGATCAAGGGTCTATCTTTGTCCTTTCTGTTCACTTTCCATACTGTCTTGGTGAATTCACTCACTCCTTGGCTTCAGACACCGGTGTGCTGAACTGACAGCAGACAGAGTTCTATTTCTGGGTGGTCCCTTTACTTCCTTGACTTCCAGATCTGTTTATCAAACTGCCCACTTGGATGTCTCAAATTCATTTTAGTTCAGGGTCTCAAACTGAACTCAATATATTCCTAACGCACTGCAAATGTGGTCTTTCTCACATTCGCCATCTTACTATTCTAGCATGGTGCCTTCACATTCCACGATCATTATGTCACCCCAGTTATGATTCTGATTCTCATCTCAGCCCACTTTTCTCACTCTTACTATCCCCTAGTCCATGCTACTTGTTGGACAAACACATCAGACCTTGTCTGAACATCCCTCTATTCTGCCTTCCTATAGCCCATTTTGTATATAGTAGCCAGATATCTCTTGTGAAAATGTAATTATAAAATTTTGAGGAAATTGGGTAGATTTGAAAAGTTGTATAACTCAAACCCAAAAAGAAAAACCTGGACATTCTCTCATATATGTGGCTCCTAGCCTTTAATGTATATGCATATATGTAGAAATGGGTACAATTGTGGCTAAAACTAAAAAAAAAAGCCTAGAAAGAAGACCAAAAGAAGATAAGGAGTCTAGGAAGAAAGAGAGTGAGAAAAATGAAAGGAGATGGAGTTGGGAGAAGTTACAAGGATAATTAGGGGTAGTAGGAGAGTAGGAGAGGTGGCTGAAAGGAGAATTCAGTAAAAACATACGTTCTTTGAAAACAGTAGAGTGGAACTGGGTGTGGTGGTGCAGGTCTTTAATACTGCAGGCAGATCTCTGTGAGTTCAAAACCAGCCTGGACTACACAGTGAGTTCCAGGACACCCAAGGTTATATAGAGAGATTCTGTCTTTAAAAAAGCAAAAAGAGAAATAAAATTCTAAAATTGAGTCTAATTCCTCGTGTGCTGATTAAAAAAAAAAAACTTAAATTATGTTTGCAAGAAAAAAAATAGTCAAATTGATTCACCCCGTTGCTTAAAATTCACCAATATTTTTTCCTAGTATCCATAAAAATGTTTGTACTAGACATTAGGCCCAGCCCACTGTGGTTATTTCATTTTATACCATTCTCACTTTTGCTTTTTCTCAATTCCTTAAATTTGCCTCAAGCTTATCTTTCCTGGAGACTTCTGCCATCCTTCATCTGCCTTAGTTTTTCCAAAGTCACAAACTTGTCTCCTATTGCTTTTGCCTCGTGCTATGATTTGGATGTGCTTTGTTTCCCCAAGGGATCATGTGCTGGAATGTTGGTCACCAACTAAACAGTATGGAGATAGTAAGAGATTACTAGATTATAGGGAACAACCCTTGGAAGAGATAAGTTTAGTTATCCCAACCCTTGGAAGAGATAAGTTTAGTTATCCCAGGCCCAAGTTATTAAATATGAGAGCAGATTGTTATAAAAGAGTAGAGCTGTCCCCTCATTTCTTGTTTCTTTGCTCACTTATATGTCCCTTACCTATGTGGCTGGCTCCCTTTCTGCTTCTCTGTCCTAAAGGAATGCAGCAGGAGTCCCAAACAAACCATACAACTTGAACTTTATAGCTTCCAGGACCATGAGCCAAATAATTGTCTTGTTTTATATAGTGTTTAGTCTCAAGTGTTTGAGGAATAGAAGCACAGACTTAAGATACCCAGATAACTTCATCCTTCAGAGCTCAGGTCAAATAGGATTTCCTTAGAAAACCTCCATGATCCTCCAGTTTGGACCAAACTCCCCATTATTTTCTCTCTTTGCAAACCACACCTCCCCACCATTGCCTAGACATCAAGGAGGTATGCAGTCAAAATAAGTATGTGAATATATTATTTATCTCTCTTTGTGTACTATAAGTAACATATGGCCTGAAACAATGGATTAGTTATGTTTTTTATTTTTCATTACTGTGATCAAATATCTCGTTAAAAAAATAAAGAAGCAAACAAAGGCAACTTAAAGGATAAAGGGTTTGTTTTGATGCTCTTTGAGAATACAGTTTATCAGAAGGAAGAAGACTTGGAGCAGGAATATAAGGTGGATGGCTACAATATATCTGTAATCAGGAAGCAAAGAGGGATGAATGCTGATTCTTTGCTTGCTTCCTATTTTTTGTATGTACTGTACCACAGCTCATATATTTTTGCCACCTACATGTAAGGTGGGTTCTCTCAGCTCAATTAACCTGGTGTACAACCCCCTCAGACTTTCTCAGAAGCTTTTCTTCTTCGTGATTCTTGGGGAAAGCAAGATCTTTGTGTGTTATGGACTTTGTGTCTCTTACGTCAGGAGAGCACAATTTAGTGATCTAGACCCTCAAAGCAACCCCAGGCCAGTGGATTGTGGGCTCAGCTTGCTAGCTCAATGAATTAAACATTTGGACAGCAAAAAGAGTGAGTTTACAAAGGAGTCTTTTTTTATAGAATTATAGATTGGACCTCAGGAAACAGCAAGAGAGGATGGGAAGAAGGCAAATAGGAAGAAAGAGAAAGGAAAGCAGAGATTTGTATAGCAGCAACACTTCCTAAACTGAGGGTTCACTGAGATGTTATTATGAGGTGGTATATTCAGCATCAGAGGTTGGCAAGCAGCTCTATGGCAAAGGGTAGATAGGGAGAAACTGTGAGAAATCTCTGTCAGAGAAAGTATGCTAAAGCTATTGGCCAGTATCTGAAAAATAGATGGGAAGAAAAAAAATGAAAAGTTATGCTCTTTGAGTAAGAACTAATTGAAGTGGCAGGCTTAGATATGTTGCATGCCAGCAGCTCTATAACCAGCTGCAACAGAGGAAGTGCTTCTGAGAAGTGTAAGTACATTATCTCATTAAGGAGATAATTATTCTCCCCATCTCCTTAATATGTCTTCAGTTGAGTCAGATTTCCTGTAGGGCGATCTCCCGACCAGGTGATTGACAGGCCAAGAATTGAATTAACTGTTAAGGGGAGAGAGAACAATATTTAATATTCTTATCTTTGAAGCAAATCAGAATGTTATGTCTGCATCCAGGGCTAAAGGTAAAATTAAGTTCCCATTCTTTTGACCAGAAAGAAGTGACTTTCCTTTAATGGGCTCTGATAGCTGCATCTATTCGTATTCTATTTAAAACCCTAAAGAAGAACACTTCTAATGTTTCCTTTTCTAATATTGCCTGGAAAATAGATGATATACAGAGCTGACTTAGAGTCAGGGGTTCTCTTCCAATGGTTATAATTTCTTTAAACCTGTTGAGTTAAATCACCATTAAAGCATCAGTGCCTTTTGATTTATCAGTATGTTCCAAAACCTAGTATATGACTTTGGCACAAAATATGTACATAGCCCATACCAGTTAAGAAAATGAAAGAATGAATCACCTTGTCTTGTTATTTTTTTAATTGAAAGTTGTTTCATATTTTTAAGGATAGTATCCTTCTTTCTCATCATTATATTCTTACAGTAAGTTCAGTGCCTAGTGAGCCTGGTCCAGAAGTAGGCACTAGTTTGCCTCAGACACAGGACAAGTTTGTATGAGTCTGCTATGGAGTACATAGCCTGTAAAAGTATAATCTTTGTTTTCATCTGGAGAATCCCCAACTTGCAAGGTGGGTCTGTCCTGTGGAGATTCCTGAAGTAATCCTCTAAGGATTCTTTTTCTCATAGGAGCACCCAGATCAGAAGCACTGAAGCAGGACCTCCTCCTACCAGGGCCTTCAGGGGAGACAATGTCAGTAGTTATGCAGGTGCCGGGCCCAGGAGTAGTTGACTAACACAAAACAGATTTAAGTTACCATATTATCTTTTGGGGACATCTTCTGTGCCTCCTTCTTGGGGTTAGAAGGGAAGTATTTGGGGCACAAAAGTGCTGTTTTCTGACAGTTGTCTACCTAGTTTCATGGTTAATTGCTGTCCTGTTTTGGGCATAGCCTTTGTAGTAAATGGCTTATTTTTGTTACCTAATTTGATCCTTCACACAACTCTATATAAATGGATCTAGTTATGCTCATGTTATATATGAACAAACCAATGCCAAAGATATCGCCTGTAGAAAGTGGCCATAAGGGAATTCCAAAACCGATTTTTTTCTTCCTGCACTGACTTCCTCCCCCTTGATATTTATGTTGGATTTGGCAAATGACAGACTCTGAGGCTCATCTAAGAAAAGAAAATGACAAAAGCACCTACTTCATAGTGTTCTTATGAGACTCCCAAGGTATAATATGCATAGCTAACACATTGTGAATGTTCCATGCTTTGTAGTAATGGCTGTAGTAGTTGAGTTGCTATTGTTTTTATGTTCTTACCTCCCCAAGCTTCTCATTTGAGCATTTGCCACCAGAAACTCAAAGGAGAAACATAAAAATCCCTATTTGCAGAGGAGCATGATGGCATTTTGTCTCCTAATAGTCAGCTACTCCTTTTTTATACCTTCTTCTTCAGGAGAACCAGCACCAGCTTGTGCCACAACTCTCCCCAGGTGACAATAATGATGAGATGATGTAAAAATATAAAAGTAAAATCTTGCAGCTCACCAGTCAATGCCTTTCAATAAAACTGAAATGAAATTAAATGAAAGAAGATATCTTTACAATTGTTTAAATCTTTGCCTCCTGCACCTGTGGAAGAGATTCTGTAGCGCTCACATGTTGAAATCTAATATGCAAGCTCTAATCGCTTAGAGCTGATTACTTTAATGAATTTTAAAGGTAGAGCTTTAATTAAAACAGGTCTCTATGGACAGAAATTGTGCTATTTTGTGAGCTCTGTAAATATTGTCTTTTAAACTAATAAGTTCAGTTACCAGAAATACTACAGTGTGTAAACAGTTGGCTTTTCCCCCTGTGCTGTGGAAACATAACAAGATATTGAAGACAGGCAACCTGTATTTCAAAGCCTGGCATCAAAATAATAGTGACTTAAATTTGTAAGACATTTTTATCCTCTAGAACACAAAGAATTATAGAGGCATGATCTCATCCTGTCTCCAGACATCCCCCTATGAGGCTGGACTGAAGGAGCCAGCGTCACTATGGCGGCATCTCCAGATCTCTGTGACTTTCATTAAACCCTTTGTTATACTCCATTCTCACCATCTACAAAACTGACAAGTCCCAGGGCAGGCAGAGACACAACATAATTTCTTTCTCCTCACCAAGACCGTATCACTTTCACCTTTTCAGAAGAGGAATAACACATATCATTATAGAGATGATTGTGATGCACCAGTCTTGTCTAAGGGTCGACAAGTATTATTATATTTAATCTTTAAATAACATTTAGGAAAACTGGCTCTACTATTATTCCCAAAGGATCTTGTTCGAGTTTGACTCCTGTTGCTGTGTTAAGCATCACAACTAAAAGCAACTTGGGGAAGAAAGGGTTTATTTGGTTTATACTTTCAGGTCACAGTCAATCATTAAGGAAAGACAGAGGCAGGAATTGAGGAACACTACTTTCTGGCTTCCCTCAGTAATCTTTCTTTTTCTTTTTAGTTTTTTGAGATAGGGCTTTTCTGTGTATCTTTGGAGCTCGCTTTGTAGACCAGGCTGGCCTTGAACTCATGGAGATGCGACATGACTGCCTCTGCCTCCCGAGTTCTGGGATTAAAGGTGTGTGCCACCACCTCCTGGCAGTACTCTCTATTATATAGGCCAGTCTAGGTATGCTACCATCCACAGTGGACTGGACCATCATACATCAATTAGCAATCAAGAAAAATGCCCCACATCCATGCATATAGGCCAGTATATTTGAGATAATAATTTCAGAGAATTCCAGACTTTTCCAGAGAATACAGAGGCTGTGTCAAATTACATCTGAAACTAACCGAGAGACTCAACTTGACACACAAACATACCACTTTAAGCTAGAACATTTCCTTCCTTTCTTTTTGTTCAGAAGACCTAACATTAATATTAAAATATAAAATATAGTACAGCTTTAAAATTCTCACAGTATTTAAATAAATTCCAATGCTTCAAAAGTTTAGTGTCTTTTTAAAATATCCAAAGTCTCTTAACTGCAGGCTTTTGTAAAATACAAAACAAGCTTAATACTTTCTTGTTCCAAGAGAGTAGGACTAGAGTATAATTACAATAGGATCAAAGCAGAACCCCAAATCGGCAGTGTTAATCAAATTATATATCTTAATATCCTGTTTATAGAACTTGCATTTGATCTTCTGGCTCCAGAAACCTAGGGTAGTTCCATCTCCTCAGGTCTGCCAACCACTGTATATTATTAGCTTGTTTTGTGGGCTTAGGCCAGTGCCCCTTCACATCTGCTACTGTCTTTGGTAGTCATCCCATGGTCCTGGCATCTCTTATATCCTGCAGTCTCCACTGAAACTGATGCTGTTCATTAACTAATGGTCCCTCCTAGAATCATGATGGAGTACTATACATACTATACAGTGCCAGGCCTTAGTCACTCTCCATTCTTGGAGCTTACATGCCACCAATATCAATATCACATTGAAGGACTCTTACAAATTGCCAAGTTAAGCTGTCAGCCTTAACCCCATTAGAGAATGGCTTTTCTGTGTTTACCATGAGTAAACACATTCATTTTTCCAATGATGCTGATCTCTTATTTATCACAGCTAATGTTTTCAGCCTCTGATGACCATTATCCATTGTCCCATTGAAGCAAATGCTTCACTTCCACAGATTCTTGATCCAAAGTAGCACAAAAAGGGGCCCTGATGGAATCTTCTCTTCTTTTTGAAACATCATAAGTCAGATCTTCATTGTCTACATTTCTTACTGCACTCTTACAAATCCCAATTTCCCAAAGAATGGTCCATTAGACATCATCTTTTCCACCTCCCCTCAAATCAACAAGGTCTGGTCTATCAGAGTAATGACCTCACTTTTGATCCAATTTCTGTCCTAATTAGCTTTATATTACTATGATAAACACCACAATCAAAAGAAACTTGAGGAGGAAATGATTCATTTGGCTTGTACTTCCTTGTCTCGGTCCACCATTAAGGGAGTCGGGGCATGAGGTCAACCAGGAGCAGAGGCAGGAATCGTGGAGCGAAGCTGCTTACTCAGTTGCTCTCTGGATTTGACTCAGCCAGATTTTGTATATAGCTAGCCTCTCTAGCCTATTGATGGTATCACCCCCAGTAAGCTGGGCCCTCCTACATCAATTAGTAACCTAGAAAACATTCCTTAGACATTCACACAGGCCATTCTGATGGAGACAGTCCCACAATAAAGACTACCTTGGATAATTCTGAGCTGTGTGAAGTTGATAGCTGAAGCTAACAGAGAGAGGATATCCTCAGAATTACAACCATAGCCCTTGATTCTCTTCAGGTCCCTATTTTCTGATGTCATTATTTTCTGTTTTCACTATCCCTATCTGAACTGGAGAGGTGAGCACAGGCTAAAGAAGCAGGCCTTCCATAAGAAATTAGTTTAATAATATATTTAATGAGAGATTCTCTTTTGATGATCTGTTGTATTCCAGATATCATAATTTCATTTTTGTTGCTTTGATAAAAATACCTTGACTGAAAGTAACTAAGGAAAGAAAGGGCTTAGGGAACTTAAGCAGAAGAAACATAAAACAGGGGGTCATATCACACCCACAATCAAGAGCACACAGAGTTAAGCACATGCATACTTCATACTCAGCTCACTTTCTGTACTATTATATAGCACTGGACCCAAATCTAGGAAAGAGTGCCACCACATAGGTTTGGGTCTTCCCGTATCTATTAAGAAACCAAGACAATCCCCGCAGACATGCCCACAGGCCAACTTGATCTAGATAATCTATTTGGACACTCTTCCCAAGTGATTTTAAATTGTAGAAAGTTGAAAATTAAAACCAACATATCAAGCTTTACACCAGTTACTTTTAGACAATTTACAGATTCCAGCAATTCTGTGAGAAAGGTGTCATTGTTATACTGATCTTACTGATTAAAAAACCCAGACTTGATAAAACCTGGCAACTGGCAACACCAAACTTTATGTCCAGATTCTGTTTTCTTTCTTTTAAATTTAATCCCTCAAAGACCAGAAATCTGCTTGAAGACACATGGGCACTGATGCAATTTCTCTCACTATGATATTTTATTAATCTTATTTTATTCAAACTTTAACTAGCAGAGTCATTGTTATAGGTCGGGAGGCAGTGTGCATGGCATGGGCCACCAATCATTAGCTTCTAATTATGTGACTCAGCTATTGAATGTTTTACTGTCAGTATAAAGTTCTGTCTTCATTCAAATAACCTCTAATTTGGCAGGCTGAATCTTCATTCTAGGTTATTCAGAGGAGGTATTAGTCATGCTGTAGTCAGTTTCAGAATCCCCACTTTTTCAGATTTTTAACAGTGACTTGGTGATTGGTCTTCCTTAATAAAAATCAAAGAATTAAGACCCTTGGCCTTGGAGAGTATGGAAGACCTCCTAGCACTCAGCTCAACTAAAGTCATGTTAAGATATGGCCTTGTAGCCATGCCATATAAAACATACATGGAAATTTGTGTTCATTATGACCATATTTAGACCATTGTATATTCATGTGCTCCTTTCTTCATGGTCCTATATATGAAAGTGATGGAGAAAACACTAGGGACTCAGTTTAATCTTGGTCCTAGAACACAGTGTCAGAGGCACTCAAACATGAAGACTGTCACTGGATTGTCTTAGGAGTTAGAGACAATATGAGAAACACTAAACAGGCCCAGCAGGTTGTTATACACATTTCTATGCGTGTAAACCTAGAACCATAATAACAAGGAAAAGAAAACAATATAGATGATAAATGAACATGGAATAAGGACCTGGAGGTAGTTGAAGGGAAACTGTGGGATGATGAGCAGGGTATAATTGAAGGATACTGCTATGAAAGCAAGGTATGATGGTTGAAGTTTTTATAGGACTAATAAGTCCTAATAAAAGTTTTAAAAACTCCTTTTCTGTGAAGCAGATGGTATTTGAGTTATAGAACATAATTTCATTAATGAATTCATGCACCTAAGATTCAGGAAACATTGCAGAAGAAGGGAAGGAAAGATTGTAAGAGACAGAGGACCAAGAAGTCTTCATGTACTTCAATAATAAGTCTTCCTAAACAATTTCTAAGCAATGATGATGACAATACACATGACAAGGAGGAAAGGAGAATTTCACAGTGGAAGTTCCCTTCCCTAGACATCCAGACATCTGATGAGTGCTAAGAGAGAGAACTGGTTTTCCCCAGGGATGAACCCTATACAAAGGATCAGCCCTGAAATCATGTACAAAAAGGAATGAAAATAGACTCAGCAGGTTGTATTTATACATTTATATATGGATCAATAATAAATATAAAGAGGTCATAAATTTGAGAGGAAGTGGGAAGAATGGGAAAGTTTGAAGTGAGGAGTGTGTAGGGGAAGTGATTGCAATTTTAAATAGTTTTAAAGTTCTGTGAGCAGATGATATTTGGGTCATAGAGCATAGTTTCATTTAATTAATATAGAGAAAAACAATTTTTAATGTCCATAATGTAGACCTCAAGAAAGGGGCTTGAAGAAGAAAATAAAATCAGAATCACAGAGGAGACAAATGAGATATATGATGGAAAGAACAACTTAGATACTTGATTTTCTAATGTCCTTTCTTTTCTCCCTCTCCTCTTCTACCTGGAAAGTAAGCAACAGAAACTTAGTAAGTGAGATCCTTTCCTCTTTGGGTTAGCTGATAAAAGGAGCATAATGGCATCTATGCACATGCAGTACACTGGTGAACAGCACTGTCACTCCAACTGCTGCAATATCTCAGACATTTTTAAAACACACTCTAATATGTTATTATCATTGCAGAAGAAAGAAGTATAGTGTCTGGATTGCAAATACTCTTGGTTCTGTCTTGAGATGAACCTGTCCTTCTAAAAGTTAGCATCCACTAGGACCCACAAAAGTTAATACAATATATATGGATCAACTGACACTGAACTCAACCGGCAAGGAAGCTAGACTGGTTCAACATCCCACAGTACATTAGATCCAGAGTGAGAATTGTGC
Organism: Cricetiscus sungorus; assembly: GCA_030556225.1. NCBI lineage: Eukaryota > Metazoa > Chordata > Mammalia > Rodentia > Cricetidae > Cricetiscus > Cricetiscus sungorus. Next base: position 12,196,280 of record JANBXA010000726.1, read on the forward strand.
CACAGTTGACTGCTCCTGACCCTGTGAAAGCAAACTTGAGTTTCATCTTGAAAAGGTGAGAAGTTATGTTAATGCAATACCTCATTTTCTGTACTGTGCTTAGAGATGTATTTTCCCCCAAACTCAGGAACTGATGGAAATACAGCGAAGTGAGTGATCTCTTTGTGTATATATTTATTTGAAGATATCAGAATGTTGTAAATGAAGTGTTTCTTTCTGAAATATTAATTTGGAGGTTTGCCTGAAATCGTGCCGACATTGCCTCTGCTGTGTTAAGAAATTTGTTCCTTAATGAGTGACTAATAGCTGTATATCTGTTTATCATTATTCAGTCATTAAACATTTATAGAACACTTATTAGTGGCACTATGCTAGTTGTTCCTTGGGGAAATTGTTTGGTCAGGATAGCTTTGCTTCTGTAACTGACTTTAGAGCTCCTAGGACCTAGCCCTGCATTCCAGAATAGAGCCTTCCACCAGTATATGCCAGAACATGCCATTCCATCATCATCCCTGGTAGCCACCATTCACTTTGATCACAATCCATTTTCCATCTTTGCAGTTTCATTCTTCATTGTTACTTAGTCCCTTCTGAATTAATTAGTTTGTCTTTTTTGTTGTTAAACACTAAACTTTTAATTAAGAGACACTACATATTCTTTGTAGGTGAGTAATGGGTGGTAACATTGAATGTTTTCTACTGTATAAAGAGATCAGATTTTGCAGTGTATATAGTTGACATGAAAGCAGAAAGCAAACTATTTTAGAGGAAGAGAGAGAAGGGTAATATAATAGGCAAAATATGAGCAATGTACAAAACTTCTAGATTTTCACTGCAATAATTATTTTTTCATATTTCTTTTCTTATTTGGGACATATACATATGTCCCAAAGAATAAGTCCTAAATCCTTAATGTACACCCAAGGGCTATATACTTTATAATTATTTTAGTACATGTGGCATTTTATCTGGTTTCACCACATAATGCTTACTCTTAGAACTCTTCATTTTTAACTGCATAAACTGCAGCTATTGCTCTACCTGTCAAGACATCAAGTCACACAGATACTAACCATTGTCAGGGCTGTGACTAAAGCCTGTATTTCTTGACCCAGTGCCTTATAAACATTTGAGTCACCACTAAGGGTTAACTAGACTTCCTCTAGCCCTCACTTTCCTGCTCACAGTGATCTGTCTGGTGTCTGGAAGGAGGAGACTCTGGTCTGCAATGAAGCCCTGGCTTATCTTAGTATTTTAATTTATTTCAAAGTGGAAATCTTATTATTTGAAATATAAGTATGATGTAATGATTAAAAATATGTAGATGTCTCCATTCTAACTTCCCATTAAGCTGGAGAAAATGCCATTAGAATAGTTTTCAAAGCAACATACAGATAAGTGTGAAGCTAATAGAACTAATAGAAAAGATCAATAGACCGTGGTTATAATTCCACTCTGCTACTAACTGTAAATAACATTAAGATGTTCTTTTGCACAGCTGGGCCTCAGTGTCCCAATGCACAAAAACAGGGTTAGACAGTGGCCTCTATGATTCTTCCCAGTTTTAACCATCTAATTTTACAAACTAAAACATTGAGATTTTTTTATTAATCTTTACCTATTATTTCTACGCAATGAATTTTATTTGGATGGTTGTGATTTGGATAGTCTAATAATATCTAAGATTTGAAGGCAGGGTTTAAATGAGTTCACCAGATCCAAGACAAATGATAATTAGGTATTTATTAGGGAAGCACTTACACAGTTAAGAGTAAATAACAACCACAGTCTTCCTGCTTCAGAAAATGCAGTCTCTGCCCTTCTGATGCTCTCTGCAAACCAAGAAAGCATGAGACAGCCCCTCCTCTACATTATAATGGGTCAAGTCTGCACCTGAAACCACGCCCAAAAGGTGTGACCACCACTACAAGTTCACTGACAAGTTCACCACAAAGGTTGAGTCAACTACTTGCAGAAGTAAAATATTATCTCCCCCTTATAAAAAGAGCTTGAATCAGCTCACATTGATTTAACTGTCCTTAAAACCTTCTGAATAAAACTATCTTAGTATACCTCAGAGAACACAGTAATTGTACAAGCTGCTATATTATAGTATATACCCCTTAGAAAAATTTTTAGCAGTGAAAATTTAACTATGACACAATACTGTCTTAATATAAATTGTATCATGCATTCCAAAGTCAGTGATACTAAAACTCACAAAATTCTGTCTTGGGCTGGGCGTTGGTGGCACAGGCTTTTAATCCAAGCAATCAGGAGGCAGAAGCAGGGGGATCTCTGAGTTCGAGGGCAGCTTGGTCTCCAAAGCTAGTTCCAGGACAGCTTCCAAAACAATACAGAGAAACGTTGAAAAACAAAACAAAACCAAACAAAAAGCAAAGACCAAAACAAAACAAAACAAAAAAAAAACAAACAAAAAGCCCAAAACAAAACCAAAAACAAAACTAAAACAAACAACCTGTCTGGGAATCAACCTTGTTCATATATTTCATCATGGAAAGTTTTAAATTTGAGTATAGTGTGTTCACTAATTAAGAAAAATAATATTCAAATGCTTTAGCCTTTATACTTCTAGATGCCCCTGTGAAGAAAAGATCCTAGAGAAGTAACAGAAATTTCCCAAGATTAGAGATAATATGGATCTAGAACCAAAAGATGGGGAAAAACCAAGGCAATAGAAAAGGGCAAGTGTTTGCAAAACAACAGAGTAAGGACATCCAAAAACGATATCTCAATAAAGCAAGGGAAACATTGCCAAAATAATTGGAAAGGTTTACATGTTTTAAAACTTGAGAAACTAACCTAAGTCCTTTAAAAACTCATGGGGCATTTTATTCAAGAGAACCAGTTGAAACTCAACAATAAGAGAGGCTTGTGATAGTTTATCATTCCCCTTTCACATCCCCTGAACTCAACTAACAGTTACTAATGCAAAGAAAAACAAATTGAGTTCTTCTACATCTCACATAGAGATATTTCACTGTTGGACCTGGCTAATGACAGGCAAAAGTTTCATATTCAGATTTTACCTTGAGCTAACTCAAGTTTTGCTCATTGCAAATAACCCTTCCAGAAGGTGTTTAATAAAAACAGCAACAATTATTTAATATTGTAGTTTTCTGAGTCAGGAATACCAACTGGGGGGGGGAGCTATCATAAACACAAACAGAAAACAACCCTTTCAAAACAAAACAAGCAAACCACAACACTTTAGAAGAACTTGGAATGTTTAAAAAAAAACAATTCAAGGAAGCTAGGAATGAAGGGAAATTTCTTCAAAATAAAGAACATTTATGAAACACCAGTGAATAATATATTCAATGGTGATAGACTGAAAGCATCCTCTTTAAGATTAGGAATAATAAGGGATACTTGCTTTTCAGTTCTATTTAACATAGTCTAGGAAAGAAAAAATAAGTGAAAAAACATCTTCTCAGATGACATGGTATTGTATATAGAAATTCTCAAGAAATGCATATTATTTCTAATAAATTCAGAATAGTTCCATGTCGTGATATATTGTTTATAATATAATAAAGCCACTGGAGATCAGAATGCAAAGCTAGCCACAGCCATGGAGCTAGACAGTGGTGACACACTCCTTTAATCCCATCAGCCACACTAGTTAGCCATTGAGACCAGGTGATGGTGGTAATCACTTTTAATTCCAGGACTCAGGAGACAAGGGCAGATGGATTTCTGTTCAAGGTCACACCAAGCTACACGAAATGGATCCAGTCTAAAAGAAAACAGAGCTCACAGTAAGGAGATCTCATGCCTTTAATTCCAGATCTGGAGAGGTATATAAAATAGGAGCAAGGCATTCAGTATTCAGTACTTAGTCTCAGAGATTTACTGTCCAGCCACACTGAAGACAGGACAGCCCTTTCAGCCTGAGGTAGAGCTAAGAACTAGTGGCGGGCTGCTTTCCTTGTCTGATATTCAATTTAAACCCCAATATCTGTCTTTGGGTCTTATTATTTGTGTTACAAAATGGCACCCAAAACGAGAAAATACAAATTAATGATGAAGCCGATTTGAAGACATTGGCCCAGACCCAGGCATGAGCTGCAGACCGGGCTTCCACTTCAGTCTCTGTCCGGCTGGCTAGGTTTTCTTTTGCTTTCTCCCCAAAAGTTTTGGAAAGATCGAGGTTTGCCTGTTGTAGCTTTTCTAAACAGTCTTCACCTGCCAACAAAGCTCAGGAGGATTTGCCTTCAGACGTTTCCCACAAGTTAGTTTTTCTGTTTTTTCCTAACAATCCTGTGTATGTTTTTTTCCACCATACAAACCTCTCTCTCTCTCTCTCTCTCTCTCTCTCTCTCTCTCTCTCTCTCTCTCTCTCTCTCTCTCTCTCTCTCTCTCTCTCTCTCTTCTGTCTCTGTCTCTGTCTGTCTGTCTGTCTGTCTCTCTCTCTCTCTCTCTCTCTCTCTCTCTCTCTCTCTCTCTCTCTCTCTCTCTCTCTCTCTCTCTCTCCCCTACCGCAACCACCAACCACATGTGCCTTGCAGCTTTTCCCATAGCACATCTCCTCAGGCTGACTCTCTCAGCCCATGACCATAAGCCATTCTCTGATTCAGGCATGCTAAACCTCACTGACACTGCTGCAGATTTGGTAAGACCATCAGGAATTATTAAAGGAAGATATTAGTTAGAGAGAGACAGAGATAAAAAGAGAGAGACAGGGACAGAGAGACAGAGGGGGATTCTTGTTAATTTTTTATTTAAATTTGAAACAAGCTTGTTTTACATGTCAATCCCAGGTCCTTCACCCTCCCCTCCTCCTCTGTCAACCAGAACCAACCACCCACCCGTCCCCTTTCTGCTCCCAAGGGAGGGTGAGGCCTTGCATGGGGAATCTTTAAAGTCTGCCATATCATTTGGAGCAGGACCTAGGCCCTCACCCATGTGTCTATGCTGAGAGAGCATCCCTCTATGTGAAATGGGCTTCCAAAGTCCATTTGCATATTAGGGATAAATACTGATCCAATACCAGAGGCCCCATTCCCACATTCAGGGAGTCTGGGTCAGTCCTATGCTGGTTTCCCAGCTATCAGATTGGGGTCCCTGAGCTTCCATTATTCAGCAATATCTGTGGATTTCTCCAGCACAGTCTTGTCCCCTTTTCTTATCACTCTTCCCTCTCTGCAACTAGATTCCAGGAGTTCTGCTAATTATTTCATTGTGAGTGTCTGCTTCTGCTTCTGTCAGCTACTGGATGAAGGCTCTAGGATGGCATATAAGGTAGTCATCAATCTCATTATCAGAGAAGGTTATTTAAGGTAGCATCTCCACTTTATTAGTTGGTGTCATCCTTTAAGATCTCTGGACATTTCCCTAGTGCCAGATTTCTCTTAAAACCTACAATGGCTCCCTCTATTATGGTATCTCTTCTTGCTCTCCTCTATTCTTTCCTTGACTCAATCTTCCTGATCCTTCATGTCCACCTCTCCACTCCTCTTCCTCCTAATTTGCTCTCCCTTCCCCACATTCTCCTAATTTGCTTGGGAGTTCTTGTCCTTTCCCCCTTCTCAGGGAACCATGAACATCTCTCTTAGGGTCCTCCATGTTTCCTAGCTTTTCTGGTGGTGTAGATTGTAGGCTGGAAATCCTTTGCTCTGTGTTTAAAATCCATATATGAGTGAATACATACCATGGTTGTCTTTTCGTGACTGGGTTAACTCACTCAGGATGGTTTCTTCTAGTTCAATCCATTTGCCTGCAAATGTCAAGAGTCCATTGTTTTTTTTTTTCTTCCCCCCACTGAGTAGTAGTACCATTGTGTAAATGTACCACATTTTCTCTACCCATTCTTCAGTTGAGGGGCATCTAGGTTGCTTCCACGATCTGGCTATTATAGACAATGCTGATATAAACATAGTTGATGTATGAATGTGCATCTTTTGGGTATATGCCTAAGATTGGAAATACTAGATTTTGAAGTAGACTGATTCCCATTTTCCTGAGTCACCACCATATTGATTTCCAAAGTGGCTGTACAAGTTTGCACTCCCACCAGCAGTGGAGGAGTGTACCACTTTCACCATATCTTATCCAGCATAAACTGTCTTTGGTGTTTCTCATTTTAGCCATTCTGACAGGAGTTAGACAGTATCTCAGAGTTGTTTTGATTTGCATTTCCCTGATGGCTAAGGATGTTGAGCACTTTCTTAAGTGTCTTTCAGCCATTTTAGAGTCCTCTATTGAGAATTCTCTGTTTAGTTCTATACCCCACTTTTTAACTGAATTATTTGTTTTGGTAACTAGCTTCATGATTTCTTTGCATATTTTTGAAACCAGCCCTCTGTCAAATGTGGGTTTGGTGAATATATTTTCCCATTCTGTGGGCTGACATTTTGTCTTGTTGACTATGTCCTTTACCTTTCAGAAGCTTTTTAGTTTCAGGAGAGATCCCACTTATTAATTGTTGATCTCAATGTCTTGTCTGTTTTGTTAAGGAAGTTGTATTCTGTACCAATTCATTCAAGAGTACCTGAAAATTCTCTGGATATCCTCCGTATCCATTGTTATGTCCCCCTTTTATTTCTGGTTTTATAAATTTGCATGTTCTCTTGCTGCCTTTTGATAGTTTGGATAAAGGTTTGTCTATCTTGTTGATTTTTCTCGAATAACCAACTCTTTTTTACATTGATTCTTTGTATTGTTTTCTTCATTTATACTTTTTTGATTTCAGCCCTCAATTTGATTATTTCCTGGCATCTACTCCTCCAGGGCGAGTTTGCTTCTTTTTGTTCTAGAGCTTTCAGTTTTGCTGTTAATTCTCTAGTGTGACTGTTGTCCAGTGTCTTCATGTGGGCACTTAGTGCTATGAACCTTTCTCTTAGCACAGCATTCCAAGTGTCTCATAAGTTTGGTATGTTGTGTCTTCCTTCTTATTAAATTCTAGGAAGAATTTAATTTCTGTCTTTATTTCTTCCTTGACCCAGAAATAGTGCAATTGTGCATTGTTCAATTGCCATGAGTTTGTAGGGTTTCTGCAATTTATATTGTTGTTGAATTCTAACTTTATATCGTGGTGGACTGATAAGATACAGGGGGCTATTCCAATTTTTGTACCTATTGAAGTTTGCTCTGTTGCCAGATATGTGGTTGATTTCAGAGAAGTTTCCATGTGGTGCTGAGAAGAAGGTATATTCTTTTGTGTTTGGATTGAATGTTCTATAAATGTCCATTAAACCCAATTGGGTCATAACTTCTGTTAGTTCCTTTATTTCTGAGTTAAGTTTCTGTCTGGTGGTCCTGCCTAGTGTTGAAATCTCCCAATATAATTGTGTTAGGTTTTATGTGTGATTTGAGTTTTAGTAATGTTTCTTTTTTGTAAATTTCAATTATTATTATTATTATTTTATTTTATTTTACATGTTGATTACAGTTTTTCTCCATCCCTCTCTTCCTCCCTCTTACCCTCTCTCTCCCCTCACATGTACCCTGACCACCCTTCCCTCCCACCCCACCACCCCCATTCCACATGTAGGGTGGGATCATGTAAATCTGTCAAGTCATTTGAAATAGGGACTATGACTTCTCTCCTGTCTCTAGGTTAAGGGGGTATTCCTCCATGGGGGATGTGTCCACAAAGTCCTTTTGCGCACCAGGAATAGATCCTGTTTCTACTGTCTGACGTCCCCCAGACTGCTCAGTCCTTCTAGCTGAAACCATTTTCAGGGGGTCTGAGTCAGTCCCATGCTAGATTTCAAGCTATCAGTCTGGGGGCCCATTAGCTCCTCTTTGTTCAGATCAGCTGTCTTTGTGTGTTTCTGCAACCTGGTCTTGTCCTCTCTCTTTGCATCTGGATTGTAGTTTGACTCAGTGTTTAGTTATGGGTGTTTGCTTCCAACAGGTACTAGATGAGGGCTCCATGATGGTGGATAAGTTAGTTGTTGATCTCACTATCAGGGAAGGGCATTTATGGTAGCCTTTCCACAGTTGCTCAAATTGTTAGTTGGAGTCAGTCTTGTAGGTCTCTAGACATTTCTTTAGGTTCAGTTGTAATTTTTTTGTTTTGTTTTGTTTTTATGAATGTGGGTGTTTTTGAATTTGGGACATTGATGTTCAGAGTTGAGACTTCATCTTGATGGACTTCTCCTGTGATGAATAAGAAATGACCTTCTTCACCTCTTGATTGATTTTAGTTTAAAATCTAATTTTTTAGTTATTAGGATTGCTATACCTGCTTGTTTCTTTTGTCCATTTGATTGGAAAAATCTTTTTCCAACCCTTATTGCTCAGGTAATATCTGTCTTTGTGGTTGAGGCATGAGCAGATGGATGGATTCTGTCTTCCTATCCATTCTGTTAGCCTTGTTTTTTTTTGTAGGCAAGTTGACCATTACTATTGAGGAATATTAATGACCATTGATTTTTAATTTTTGTGTCTTTTGTTTTTGTGGTTGTTGGTGGAATTGTCTGCGGATTTCCCCTCATTTTTTCTTTTGGCTATTGGTAAAGTGGGATTATCTATTGCTCATGTTTTTGTGGGTGTAGATGATTTCCTTGGGTTGGAGTTATCTGATGGGAGATGTTATTCTGTAAATATGTTTTTCATACTGGTTAATTAATAAAGCCCTGTTGGCCAATAGAAAACAAGATAGGTGGGGCTAGGAGACAAGGAGGAAAGAGGAAGTAGTTGGAAGGAGTCAAGATGTAGACCGGAGAGGAATGAAGATGCCAGTCGCGACTCCCCGATAAGATGAGCCACGTGGAAATACTTAGATAAGTAGAAATGGGTTAATCATTAAGACAGAGCTAGCCCATAAACAATAATGGTAACTGGCCAACAGGATTGTATCAAATACAGAGTCTCTGAGTGTTATTTGGAGCTGGTGCAGCTGTGGGCCCAGACTGGCCGCGGGCGGGCTGGCGGGCTGGCGGGCTGGTGGCTGGCAGGAAAATCCTGCAGTAACAGTTATCTTTCCAGAACTTTCTATAGGGCTTGGTAAGTTGATATATATTTTTAAAATCTGGTTTTGTCATGGAATATCTTGGTTTCTCCATCTATAGTGATTGAAAGCTTTGCTGGAGTCTGGGCTGGCATCTGTGGTCTCTTAGTGTTGCTAGAATATCTATCCAGGTCCTTCTGGCCTTCAGGTTTTCCATGGAGAAGTCAGGTGTAATTCTAATAGGTTTGCCTTTATATGTTACTTGGTCCTTTTCCTTCACTGCTCTTAATATTCCTTTATTCTGTATATTTTGTGTTTTGATTATTATGTGGTGTGGGAACATTTTTGGTGTTCACTCTGTTTGGTTTTCTGTAAACTTCTATATTTGCATTGGCATGTCTTTATGTTGGGAAAGTATTCTACTATGATTTTGTTGAATATATTTTCTGTACCTTTGAGTTGGGTTTCTTCACGTTCTTCTATACCTATTATTCTTAGGTTTGGTCTTTTCACAGTGTCCTATATTTCCTGGATAGTTTGTGTTAGGGATTTGTTGGACTTAAGATTTTCTTTGGCCAATGACTATTTCTCCTAGTGTATCTTCAATGCCTGAGATTCTCTTTTCCATCTCAGTATTCTGTTGGTTATGCTTTCATCTGCAGTTCCTGATTGTTTACCCAGCTTTTCTATTTCCAGAAAATATTTCTTAGTTTGTGTTTTCTTTATTGTCTCTATTTCAGTTTTCAGGTCATGGACTGTTTGAATTGTTTCTCACAATTTTTGGTTTTTCTTTTCCTCCATGTCTTGAATTTTTGTTTTTTCTTCCATTTCTTTAAGGGAATTTCTCATTACCTCTTTGGGGGTCTCTATCATCATCACAAAGTTGTTTTTAACATCATTCTTTTCTGATGCATCTGTGTTGGGATGTTCACGTATTGCTGGTGTGAAGTACCTAGACTCTGGTGGCATCAAATTGATCTTTCTGTTGTTGACTGTGTTTTTCTTATATTGTCATATACCTACCCATCCTTTCTTCCAGTGCATATAGGTGGGGTCTCTCCCTGTCCTTGTGGGTATGGGACCAAGGTTCTTTTCTGGTGGGGGCAAGCAAGTCCAGTACTCCAAGATGGCTCTCCTCTTCCAGTTGTTAGAGGCAGGACTAGGATTTTAGCAGACTCTGGGTGGGCTGGTCCACTGAAATGGGTCTCCATGTGGTGTGCAGTCCCCAATTCTCAGGAGGCTCCAAGCATAGCCCAGGAAAGCAGGCCAGAAACAGGCCCAAGCTCATCTCCTCTCATGGGTGGAAGTGGGACTAGGATGCTGGCAGACTCTGGATGGGCTTGTCCCCCGGCGTGGGTTCTCTCATGTGTGGGCAGTCCAGAGTCCTCTAGAGTCTCAGAACAGGGTACCAGAAGGCTTTAAATCACTTTTATTGTCAAGTCTTACAAGTACAACAATGAGTTCTTGTGTCTAATGGGTGTCTTTTTGATCACTCAACTGGAATATGGCAGAAGAAACCAGGATGTGATCCAGGGCCAGTCTAACTCTTGGAACTGTACATTTTCTCTTCTATCAGTCTATTTTTGTGATGCTATTCACACAGACTGGTTATTGTCGCTGCTAAGATCTGGAATTGTCACTGTCTCCTAAGTGAATCTTTGTAATCCTTCGCATTCTTCACATTTACTTCATACTTATAAATGTGAGATAAAGCTAGCAATTTTTTTTTGGTTATGCTACTGTCCAAAAGCTCCATGTTTTCCTGCCTGAACCCTTTTCAATTATCAATTTTAATACCCCAGTTTCTAAGCTTTAGCTATGACCTTGATCTAAAGTGTCCTTTTCACAGAGTATTTAGAATTCATTGTGTGTGTGTGTGTGTGTGTGTGTGTGTGTGTGTGTGTGTGTGTTATGATGTAGTGGAGACTGGAAAACACACAGGCACGTTATTTATACCAGAGTCTTTCAAGTTTAACAAACCTCCATATTATATACATTCTCTTCATTGGATCTATCTGTCTATCATCTGTATGCCTGTCTGTCTATCTGCCTGTATGTGTCTGCCTCTATCTATCTATCTATCTATCTATCTATCTATCTATCTATCTACTATCTGTCAAAAAATCTTCACTCATTGTGTATCTTTGGCTAACCTGAAACTCATTATGTAGACTAGGCTGGCTTGGAACTCACAGAGATCCATGTACTTCTTGAGTGCTGGGATTAAAGGCATGTGCTACCACACCTGACTTTGGACTTCAGAAAATATCTTTTTCTTCATTCTTTGAGAATTTCATACAATACATTTTGAACATATTCACTCCCACACCCCCATCTAATCCTATAACTACCCTCAATTCCCTACTTACACAACTTTGAGGGGTTTTTTCCCTCTTTTTCTCAATGAGTAAAGCTCGTTTTGCCCAGCTAATCTTAGGAATGAGATATGCTCGGGAGTGTCCTGGATCTACCAAGGATCACATTATCAAAGAAAACTAACTCACCTTCTCACAACAACTATCAAATGTTGAAAGCTCTTCAGCTAGTGGTAAGATTTCATGCTCACTTCCCCTCCTCAATTGTGTCTGGCTTGAGCTTGAGTAAGTCTTGTGCATGCAGTGTTTCTGACTTGCTGTGTCTGAATTACACTACTTCCTTGAAGTCATTTGTTCATTGTGGCTCTTGCAATCATTCTACCTTCCTTTCTTTGAAGTTCCTTGAGATCTCTGTGGAGGACTATGACATATACATCTTATTCAGGGCTGATTACCCCCATAGTCTCTTAGTTCTCTGCATGGTGACCAGTTGAGTGTCTCCATAATTGTTTCTAACTACTGCACAAAGAGGCTTTTCTGATAAAAGCTGAAGGATGCACAGATTTGTGAATTTTTAATGGTTGGGCTAAATAATACATTTTTGATTTCACAGTGAAATCTGAGATGTCAACACAATTGAACACCACAAAAATATGTAATAAACAATGAGTGGGGCTTTAACTCTGCCAGACATGAGCAAGCTGTCCTTATTAGGTCCCAAAACTCACTGCCAAGTTGGGGGTGAATTGAGTTAAATGAGATACTATATACACGTAAAGTATAGAGAACATCAATGTAGAGCTCTCTATCTGTATGTTTAAAAGTAACAGCTAGTAACAGTTTGCTTCCAAATGGCATTAATTATACTTCAAATACTTTTGGCTTTATGACAGTATAGTAAAATTGAAAATTGGAATGAATGTACCTCTGGATATAGACCGTGTATCAGTGTTCATATGATCTTATGTATTCATGTGAAAACTGATCTGCTTGAGAAGATCTCACTATGGCTGCATAGCTTGTCCCACTAGCAACTTCTTACACACACTTTTTAGCTTAACAGATCAAAATTGTGTTTGTTATGTACAACATGGCATGGCAAATGTGCAGCTATTCGCTATTTTGAATTAACTTCGCCTAATTTTCATTTTCTTGTAATAATTAAATATGGTGATTGTTGTTCTTTGCTGCAGCTTCAGGTGATGACATGCAAATCAGCAAACTCAACAAACCTACATGGAGTTTATCGAGAAAGGGAGCAAAGGAGCTGGGCAGGTGTTAACTGATCAGGAGCAGAAAAGTAAAGAGAGAGAGAGAGCAGGCAGGAGGTGCTTGCTAATAATGGCAAAGGGAGTAGTTTAGAACAAGTCTCAGCAGTTGGAGCCTTTGAAACTGGAGTAATGGAGGTAGCTGTCTTTGGCCCAGCTCTGATTGGCCTCTGCATGTGGAGTTCTTACGCAGCCACATGCATGCAAGATGTAGCCTTGCAACCTTTGACTGCAGTTGAGCTGTCAGCAAGGAGCGATCACCTGACAAAGATAGATCCCACAGAGGGGCAAGGGAAGATCACCCAGAGAAGAGTGATGCTGGGGCAGGAGGAGAGCCTGCTCAAGGATTAGAGAGGCTGCATGATCAGGAAAGTTTCCCTAAGGAGAAGGCCTGGGCCCAGGAGAGAGCTGGCATAGAGTGAATGGCAGGTTCTGAGGAGAAACCACCCCTACTTTCTGACATGTTTTTAATGTGTTTTGGTTTATATACAGATTCTTTCTAGTACTTATTTATGTGACTAAGCTTCCTCAGTTCTCATTTGTCTAAAATGTGTACTCTGCCTCATCCAGTCTAAAGCAGTGTTCATTCTGTTGAAAGCTTTGTTCATGCTGAGATGTTGTCAGTACAAAAAAACAAAGGGATTAAGTAATAGTTTACTCTGTAATCAAATTTGAGTGACCATGGCCCAGGAAAATGGAGGCTATTTACTTCAGGTTCCACATTTGCAACATGGAAGCAGTTTAAAGGAACTTTTACAGTAACAGAACAAAGAGTGTTATACATGAAGACATTTAAAAAGTACATTGGCAGAAACTAAGTGGACAGTTATAGCAGGTAGAGAAACCTCAACTGTAGACCTCAGATGCTATGTGATAGCATCTTTAGGCCTTCCACTGGTGGAGATTAGGGTATTGTTATATTGTTAATACATTCTAAGAGTTGTTACCTGCTTATCAAGATGTTGGATCTGTTACAGAAGTGGCCTAGGAATGGTTCATTATTGACCAAAAGATAGCCCAGATGAAACTGTATTTAGGCTATCAGCAACTTTCCAACCTCCCAAGCTCTCCATAGTCACTGAAGTTTTCATCAGCTCATAAGCCTACACAGACAACTTCTTTCTAGGAATCCTCTTCTTTACAATTCATAGGAAATGGAAACCAACTCTCACACAATACATTAAGAAATTGATTTGTTGCATAACATCTGGCACTTCTCTTGGTTATGTATCTGCCAGCAATTAATGGTAACCCTGTGTTCTCACCCAGCATAGATAGGCATTCCACTTTCAGATCTCAGCCCCCTTATTCCTGGCCATCATGTGCCTACAACTTGAAGGGGTCTTGTCAATGTCAATGCAGCCCCATTGAATGAACAAAAAAAAATAAAGTAAAAAAGAAATTAAGTTGCAACATTTTACTTTCAGGTCACATAGCTTTTTAAAAGATTCTTTTAAGTTAAAGTTTTTTAGTGTTTGCAGTTGGGATGGGGTATATGCACATGAGTTCAGGTATCCTAGGAGTTCAGGAAAGGGTATCAGATTTCCTGAAGTTAGAGTTACAGAGGGTTGTGACATTCCTGTTGGGAAGCAAAGTCAGGTCTTCTACAAAAGCAGTATCTGCTCTTAAACATTGAAACTCCTGTGTCATATTTTTCTATTTTTTAAAATTTAAATTTAATACAAGCTTGTTTTACATATCAATCCCAGCTCCTTCTCCCTTCTTCCCCTGGCCCCCACTAACCCTCTATCCCATCCCCTTTCTGCTCCCCATGGAGGGTGAGGCCTTCCATGTGGGATCTTCAAAGTCTGTCATATTGTTTGTAGCAGAGCCTAGGCCCTCTACCATGTGTCTAGGCTGAGGAAGTATCCCTCTATGTGGAATGGGCTCCCAAAGTCCATTCATACACTAAGGATAAATACTGATCCACTACCAGAGGTCCCGTAGACTGCTCAGTCCTCCCAGCTAACACCACATTCAGGGGGTTTGAGTTGATCCTATACTGGTTTCCCAGCTATCAGACTGTGGTCCATGAGCTCCTTGTTCAGGTCAGATATTTCTGTGGGTTTCTCCAGCCTGATCTTGACCCCTTTGCTCATCCCTCCTCCCTCTCTGCAACTGGATTCCAGGATTTAGGCTCAGTGTTTAGCTGTGGGTGTCTGCTTCTGCTTCCATCAGCTGCAGAATGAAGGCTATAGGATATCATATAAGGTAGTCATCAATCTCATTATTGGGGAACGGCATTTAATGTAGCCTCTCCACTATTGCTTAGATTCTTAGTTGGGGTCATCCTTGTAAATCTCAGGACATTTCCTTAGTGCCAGATTTCTCTTTAAACCTATAATGGCCCCCTCTATTATGGTATCTTTTTTCTTGCTCTCCTCTATTCTTCCCCTGACACAATCTTCCTAGTCCCTCATGTCCTCCTCTCCCCCCCTCGTCTCCCCTTCTCTTTCTCCTAACTCTCTCTCCCCTGCCATCATGCTCCCAATTTGCTCAGGGGAAAAAGAACAAGATCTCCTGGCTCACAATTTTAAGCAAAATAGTTTACTCATTTATATTGATTTCAATTGTACAATACCTAATGAACAATACCTAATTTAAACTACAAGAAAAACCATAACACAGAGGTATGCATTCATATAAAAATTTAACAAGTTTCGTTTTGCATCTATATCAGGATATAAATGAGTATTCAACAATAAATATGATATAAAAATCGGAGGAGGGAATGAGATGGTGGTAGGAAGTCACTTAAAAGCAGGGAGCTATGTGTTTTGAGTGGATGCCAATGTTTCAGAAATATTTTGTCATTGTTAAGATATGTGGAAAAATATTTGTATCTATTTAGATAGATGACAAAATATCAACTTCATAATGTGAAAAGTGGCACATTTTCTTTTCTTTTTTTTTTTTAAGGGAACGAGAATAATAGTACCAAAAGATGACTGCAATAAAGAGACAGCTGTCTCTCTCCTCTCAGAAATTATTTCAAATCAACCAGTGGAAAAAGAAATCATGACCAAATCCGTCAAACAAGAAGACATCTGCTACCTAGAGTGAAAATATATGAAGTACTGCCAAGTGCAATTCCCACAGGTGTGCATGTAGGTATAGGAAAACACCAAGCAAGACATCTTGGCAGTATATGGGAAATAAAACTGGCAGGAAAGTATATTCAACATGTCTGATCAAAGTGAACTGCAACAGGAAATCAGATAATAATAACATGAAATCACTGCCACTTGAAAAATTAAAATTTTTTTTTATATCAGTTTATCAAATCCCATGAGAATTTTTCTAGAGTGCTTGGTTCATACTGTATTTACATATTACCTTGTGGAACATAGAAGCTGTGGTTTTGTTTTTATCTTTCTATTTACAAGCATACCATTTTATTTAGTTTGTCTTTTAAGTTCAATCATGACATTTTACAAAACTTCTTTTTTTTTTCAATGCTGGACATTGAACCCAGGGCCTTGAAATTGCTACCACTTTAACTATAGCCCCAGTCCTAGGCAATTTTTAGTGTAATTTATTCACTAGTATATTCCTTGTCTTTTTTGTGTGTGGAAGTACCCTGAATCTCAAATCCTTTTGGTCAATGATGTTCCTTTAGGCAATTCATTTTCAGATTTTCTTGGCCAGATTATCATTATTTGCAATCCATTATTAATGAAGCAATAAAAATGTTTTTAGTTGTTACTCTTCTCTTTTTTTAAAGACAATGTCTCAACATATAGTTTGGGCAGGCTTAAAACTCACTATGGACACTAGACTAGCCTCCAACTCACAGAAGTCCTGAAATTTGCTTGATTATATTCTTTCCTTTCATGCCACCTGTGTTCTATTGTCCACTCTAATGGAATTTTTGTCTTAGGTCGGAATATCATAAGTTTTCATATACCTTTTTCATGTACCATTAATTTTGGTTAAACCTTCTGACAATATCTCATTTCCCATTCCTCTCATCACTCCATGTATGAACTTTTCTGCTTTCAGTATTCCCTGTCTCTAGGTTCGTGTTACCTGTATGTTACTATCCATCCTTATTTTCAGGGATCTAGTTCCAAGGGCTCATTTCGACTTTCCTGAATTTTACATGTAGTCCAGGTTGAGCATAGGTAACAAAAGATTTGAAGCTAGAATCAACATATGAGAGAACACATGTGTTCATCTTTCAGAGCCTCAGTTCTATTCCTATGTAATGTTTTAAAGGTAATTTAAGTGGAATGACTTTCTGAAGTCCTCAGTCAGTTCATTATTGGTATATAATAAAGCTTCTTATTTTTGTATTGTGTGTGTTGTTACTTTACTGAAAGTATTTATCATAGGTGGTGTGTGTGTGTGTGTGTGTGTGTGTGTGTGTGTGTGTGTGTGTGTGTTTAAATTAAGTCTCATGTAGCTCAGGCTGGCCTTGAACTCACTATGTACATGAGAATAAGCTTGATCTCTTGATCGTCCTACTTCTACTTTCCAAATGATGGGATTAGGGGTATGTGGTACCATATACTCCATCTTAATTAAAATTATTTACTGAAGTCTTTGTGGTCTCTTAAGTATAGGATCATGTTTCTTCAGTAGTTTTATATAAAGTGACATTAAAGTTTGTCAAAAAGCTGTTTTTGCATCTGTCGATAGGACTATGTGATTTTTGTCCCTTAGGCTATGTATTTGTTATATTACATGTATTCATTAACTGTATCAACTCCTTCTTTTCCATAGAATCTTCAAATTGGTAGCTTGAAAACAACTTAGTTCTTGACATTTTGGTCATGATTATTGTTGTTTATTTATTTATATATAACTGTATTATTGTATCAACTTTGCAAATTTCTTCCCCTTTATGGTCTTCTTTGTTGTTGGTGCTTTATGCTTTCTTTTATAATTAAGTGGTTTCTGGGTTCATTTCCAGTGTTTCTATTGAGTTCAAAATTCTTTTCAACCACATATGCTTGTGTTGGGGGCATGCATGTGTGTTTATGAAGAGTTCACATGTATATGTCAGAGAACAACTTTCAGGAAGCAGTTCTGTCTTTATGAGTCTTAGGAATTGCACTCAGGCCATTGTGCTTGGCAACAAGTACTTGTACTGCGTGAGTCATCCTACCCTTATGTTTATTTCAATTTCCCTGCCAAAACTTCTTCCATGATTTCATTTTTTTTCTTCAAATTACACACCATTTAATTCATTTTGTTAACTATTTTTGTCCAGATCCTAAATGTATTCTGTAATTCATTAATCAGTTATTTGTTCGATGGTCCTGTTTAAAAGTATATCTTTTCTGACACTTTGGATATTTCATCCTTGGCTTCCAGCATTGAGGAGTTAGTTGTACACATCAGGAGGCATTATAGCAGCTCAATTTTTATGTTGTTTGTGTTTCTTTGTTGTTTTTCACATTGGGATGAATGTGTGCCCTGGGTTATTTCTTCTTTGGTTTTTAGTTTTGTTTTATTTTTCTATGTTCTGCTTCTGTTTGCTTTGGTTTACATGTATCTTCCTGGAGAGTTGTCTTCACTTGAACTTTTGTTTCTGACTACTACTATTTGTGGTGGAAGCTTACTGCAATAACAGATATTATGGTTTGATGGTAATTCTGGTATGAAGTTGCTATAGAACATATTTGTACGCATTTTTTGTATAACTGATGAAGTTTAGAGACTCTGGGACTAGAGTACTAGTTGAAAAGAAAATTTAGTTTATATTTTATAAATCTATGTATATTAAAAATAAATAGTAAAATGGTAGGGGGATAGGTAAAGGGGAGAAATCAAATAATTATGAATGGACATTAAGGTTTGAGGTTAGGACACAGTAGGGAAATATAGAATGTGTGGAGAAAAATATAGTCATAAAAGTAGAAAAAAGTAATCATAAAAAGTAAGGAATGAAATGGACTAGGAGATATTGTAACCACAGTAAATATTTTTCCTTGTTGAGATAAATGTTGTTTCTCCCTTCTTTTGACTGTCTTTTATAGAAGTCTTTGCAGAGGGTTGTATGGGGCTGCTACAGAGCTCCTTAATTTCAAGAAGTTAAGCTAGTATGTCCTTCCTGCTCAGAAGGGGTTCTGCATCAGATTCTGCTTATTGCCACAACTCTGAAAGCCTTCACTTGCCAGTTACAACATAGACCTGCTTCTTCTCATGTGGAATTCTCTGTGACTTAAGGAATGAGGGGGTATGAGGACATCCAAACCACTCTTGTTTACCTTAGTCACTATGTAGTCTCTTCCTGTCCATTTCCAACAGTGATGCTGGAATAAGTTCTTTAGGCCACTTTGGGGGTTTCTAGGCCATTGCTTATCCAAGCAATGGTAGAGATGGTTCTTTTTCAGAGTATTCTTTCTAGGACACTGGTGGAGGATCTCAGCTTCTTCTGCATTACTTTCTCTGTCACCACAGCTTACAGTACTAGGGATCTGTCTTCTCACGGTGTGTACATGACCTGGTTGCCTCTCTACATTTTATTGTTCTTCCAGTGTTCACATCTCTGGAAACCACTGCTAACCATACTTGGACCCGAGCTCTTCATTTCTGCTGATTGGCAGTTGCTCTTGGCTGTAGCTTTGCTGAGAGGATATCGCTAAGGCATGTTTCTTTATTTCTTCTGATTTTTTTCTCTCAGAAATAATTTTTCTTTTCTTAAATTTAAATGTTGTCTTCCACTGGGCCACACAGAGACAGTTTCTAGTCTTCAATCTTACCTGAGAGTGATAATAATAAGTTATTTGTTTATAATCCTTCCGTTTTGATTTTTTACATTTTTATCAGGTGAAAGTGCTAATTAATAGGGAATAAATGGAAAGTTAATTAGCCATCTTTATAACTTTGACTTCCATCCTAACATTTAATTATAAAGCATGATGGTTGTTGCATTTTTTTTTATAAATTACTCTACTAGGTTAAAGAAAGTCTGTTTTGATAAGAATGTTGAAATCACACATTTAGGGAGAATTTAATTGAGTAACTTCATTTTCCTGTTTCTGTATTAGTTTCTAATGAATCCAGTTAAGTACTGAGGCTTTTTACAACCCCCTCAGTTGATGCAGCTCATTTGGAACTTTCAAATTTTTGTTCAAGTTTAGTTCTCCTTTAATTTTGCCTTTTGTTTTTAACTATGACTTTTTATTCTTTTATTCTTTTTGTTTATGATACTTTTTTATAATTTATTTATTGAATTTAGAAATAATCTTATTTTATATATCAATCCGAGTTCCCTCTCCCTCCCCTCTTCCCATGCCCACCACTGACCCCTCCATCCCACCCTTCATCCACTCCACAGGGAGTGTGAGGCCTGCCATGGGGGATCATAAAAGTCTGTCATATCATTTCTAGGGGAAGAAAGTAGCCCTCCATGGGCTCCCACAGCATACTAGGGATAAATACTGGTTCCACTGTCAGAGGTCCCATAGACTGCCCAGGCCTCTTAACTGACACCCATGTCCACAGGGCTTGGTTTAGTCCAATGCTGGTTCCCTGGCTTTACAAGTGGGGTTCACATGCTCTCACTTGGTCAGGTCAGCTGTTTCTGTGGGTTTCTCCAGCATAGTCTCATCCCCCCTTTCTCTCTCTCTTTCTGCAAGTGGATTCCAGGAGTATGACTCAGTGCTTAGCTGTGGGTATCTGCTTCTGGATCATCAGCTACTGGATAAAGTTTCCAGGATGGCATATACTGCATATAAGGTAGTCATCAAAAGCATTAATTTAAAGTAGCCACTCCACTATTGCTAAGATTCCTAGTTGGGGTCATCCTTGTAGATGTCTGGACATTTCCCTGGTGCTCGATTTCTCTTTAAAACTATAATGGCTCCTTCTATTAAGGCATCTCTTTTCTTGCTCTCCTCTATTCTTTGCCTGACTCAATCTTCCTATTCTCCTCCCCTGCTCTTTCTCCTAACTCCCTCTCCCTTCCCCCATGCTTCCAATTTGCTAAGGAGATCTTGACCCTTTACTCTTCTCAAGGGGACCATGTATATCTCTCTGAGGGTCCTTGTTGTTTCCTAGCTTTTCTGAGGGTGTGGATTATAGACTGGCAATCCTTTCCTCTATGTCTAATATCCATATATGAGTGAGTACATACCATGTTTGTCTTTCTGTGACTTGGTTACTTCACTCAGGATGGTTTCTTGTAGTTCCATTCATTTGCCTGCGAATTTCATGATTCCATTTTTTACCCCCACTAATACTCCATTGTGTATATGTACCATGTTTTCTCCATCCATTCTTCAGTTGAGGGGCATCTAGGTTGCTTCCAGGTTCTGGCTATTACAAACAATGCTGCTGTGAACATCATTGTACAGACGTCCTTGTTGTATGAATGTGTATCTTTTGTGTATATGCCTAAGAGTAGAATTGCTGGAACTTGAGGTAGACTGACTCCCATTTTCCTGAGAAACTACCATACTAATTTCCAAAGTGGTTGTACAAGTTGGCACTTCTACCAGCAGTAAAAGAGTGTTCCCCTTTCTCCACATCCTCTCCAGCATAAACTGGTTTTGGTGTTTTTCATTTTAGCCATTCTGACAGGAGTAATATAGTATCTCAGAGTGGTTTTGATTTGTTTTTCCCTGACAGCTAAGGATGTTGAACACTTTCTTAAGTGCCTTTTAGCCATTTTAGATTCATCTATTAAGAACCTACATGTGGAGTGGGGTGATAGAAAGGGAGGGTTGTCGGGGGGCATGGGAAGGTGGGAGAGAGGGATAGAGGGAGGGAAGGAAGGAGGGAGAGTGAACTGGGATCGATATTTAAAATAAAAATAAAAAACACCTTTCAGAACATTATTTCTTGCATGAGGTACATCCCTTTCATATACAAAATAAATGTTGTGTAAATATTGTTAAATAAAATATTGTGATCCAATAAAAAGAGAATTGTCTATTTAGTTCTGTACTCCACTTTTTAATTGGATTATTTGGTGTCTTGGTAACTAGCTTCTTGAGTTCTTTGTATATTTTGGAAATCAGTCCTCTGTCAGATGTGGGATTAGTAAAGATCTTTTCTCATTCTGTGGGCTGCTGATTTGTCTTTTTGACTATGTCCTCTGCCTCACAGAAGCTTTTCAATTTCATGAGGTCCCCTTTATTAATTGTCAATCTCAGTGTCTGTGCTGCTAGCATTACATTCATGAAGATCTCCTGTACCAATTCATTCAAGGGTACCTCCCACTTTCTCTTCTAAGAGGCTCAGTGTGGCTGAATTTATGTTGAAGTCTTTGATCCAATTGGACTTAAGTTTTGTGTATGATGATTAATATAGATCTATCTGCAATTTTCTACATGTCAGCATCTGGTTATGCCAGGACCATTTGTTGAAGAGGCTTTCTTTTCTTCATTGTATAAGTTTAGCTTCTTTGTCAAAAATAAGGTGTTAGTATTGGGAAAAAAAACAACCAAAAACCAACCAACCAACCAACCAACCAAACAAACAACCAAACAAACAAACAAAACAGAAAAAAAACCCAGACAGGTAGACCAATGGAATGGAATTGAAAACCCTGATATTGTTTTATTTCAAGATTGAGATTTTCTAATATCATGAAGAAATTGATGACTTTGCTTTTTTTCAATTTTCTCAGTTTATTGAAGAATTGCCTACTCTCCTTATTCTTTTTGTTTTATCTAGGAAATTTTCAAAGAATGTCTTGACATCATGCTTACTTTTTGAATACTAATTAAATTTCACTGTTGCTTTTGGGCCTACATATGCATCTTGAATCAAGTCAAGCAATCTTTAAGGAAATTATTTATTTTGTCTGAATTTCAGATTTATCATCCTGTAATATCTGTAACATTATTTTATTCTGTTTGTATTTCTATGGCATTAGTAGTAATATTACCTTTTTATTATTCTAGCACCTACTTATTTTATCAGAGAGCCCTTGTCTTTGTTGTTTTGATGAATATTTCATTTTCACTTTGTGATCATTGCATTCTGTCATGTTGATTGTCTTTCTTAAGGTTTCTTTATCTTGTCTCTTCAATACTTATATTTATTGCTGAATTTTAATATTTGTGTTTGCATATGTATTTAAAACTATAAAAGTTTCATCTAAATATTCCACCTTTACTATATTCTACAGTTTTAAATATATAATTCTTTCATTGTTACTTATCAAAAAATGTATGTTTGAAGTTTTATTTATTATTATTATTTTGTGTGTGTGGTGTGTGTGTGTGTGTGTGTGTGTGTGTGTGCATACTTTGGGGTGGCAAGGTTGTAACTTAGTAAGTTGTCCTTTGTAGTATATGGTGTGTGCAAATGGAATGAAAGTAAATTCTGTAATAGCTTAGTTAGAGAACAAGTATTATTCAAATCTTTCATAGGTTTACTGTGTTTACTAATTTTTGTTTTTTATGAACTATCTATTATTTTTCTTCCTTCCTTCCTGCCTGCCTTTTACATCCTTGCCACAGATTCCCTCCCCTCCTCTCCTCTCAGTCCCTCCCCCACCTCCCCTCTGCCTCCATTTCTGCATCCTCTCCTCTTCCATTTCTCTCCAGAAAAGGGCAGGCCTCCTTTGGATATGAACAAAACATGGCATGTCAAGTTTCTGTAAGACTAAACGCCCACTCCCCTTGTATTAAGGCTGGGCAAGGCAATCCAATATGAGGAGTTGGGTCCCAAAAGCCAGCAAAAGAGCTGGAGGCAGCTCCTGTTCCCACTGTTATGAATCCCAGAAGAATACGAGGTTACACAACTATAACATATATGCAGAGTGCCTGGGTCAGTCCCACATAGGTTCCCTGGTTGTAGGTTCCGTCTCTCTAAGCTCCTATGAATCCTGATTACTTGTTTATATGGATTTTCTTGTGATTTCCTTGACTCCTCTGGCTCCTACAATCCTTCCTCCCTCTCTGAAGCAGTATTCCCTGAACTCCAATTAATGTTTGACTTTGGGTCTCTTCATCTGTTTCTATCAGTTGCTGGATGAAGCCTTTCTGATGACTATTGGGCTAGGTACCAATATATGAGTATAACAGAATATGGGGTCACGTGAAGGTGTGGGAGGAAGAATACTGAAATACCCAACCAGAAAGGGGAGGCACTTCAGGATCAGGTTTCTGGTGCCAGGTAAACTCCCAGGAATATACAAGGACGAACCCAGCTAAGACTCCTAGAAATTCTGGGTATGTGACCAGGCAAGACTTCCAGGGAAGAATTGGGACACCAATGCAACTACATAACATTCAACCTACAGTCTGTCATGTCTAATGGATGGGCTGGAGTAAAGGTGACATAGAGATTGTGTGAGTGACCAACCAATGATTGATTCAGTCTGAGACCCAACCACAAGAGTGAGCCCACCCCTGACAGTACCTGGAGTGATAGGACCCAGAGGCTGGATGGCCTAGAGACCTAGGAGAACCAAATAAACACTGCTGGAGGGAAACAAAAGTCAATGTAATGATGCCTAACATTGTTCTGCTATACTCATAGAATTTTTGGGTGATGTTACAGGGTTTCTGTGCGTATTTGTGGCTGTCCTAGGTCTCACTTGTAGACCAGGCTGGCCTCAAACACAGAGATCTGTCTCTGCCTCCTGAGTGCTGGGATTAAACGCATGTGCCATCATCATCCAGCTGAACCATCCATTTCTTAGCAAAGTTAAGTCTACTGTATGAAATTATCAAATTTTATAATTGTGCCATTATTTTTGCGCAATTGATTATACTTTTTTTAGTGGAAAGATTTTTTTATTTTCACTTTATGTGTGTCACTGTTTTGCCTACATATGCATAAATGCACCACTTTCTCCCTCTGGGGCTGGGATAAGGATTTGGATCCCCCAGAATTAGAGTTACAGATGGTTGTGAGCTGCCATGTGAGTGCAAAGAAACAAACCTGAGTCCTCTGCAGGAGCAATTAATGTTGCTAACAGCTGAGCTGTCTTTCCAGTGCTCTTCTCTTTTTCCTTTTCTGAGACAGTCTCACTATGTAGTAGCCCAATCTAACCTTGAACTCATGATCCTTGTGAATCCAATTCCAGAATGCTCTGCAATTACAGGTAGGTGTCAACATACCCATCTTGAGTTTTCCTTTGATTGTTAATCAGTATGCCTTAATAGTGCATTCTATTTCATCTGACGTTAATATCATGAATTCCACTTTCTTTTGGTTAATATTTAACTGGTATAATTTTTTTCCATACCTTTATTTCCTCTATCACTGCTCTTAAGTATATCTTTCACAAAAAGCCAACAACTGGCTAATTTTTAGTACTTGAGTCTTATACTTGAGACTCACTTAGTATATAGTCTATTTTTTTCATCATTTAAGTGTTTGATATAGTTCTTTCTTTTAATTTGCATTTTCCTTCATTATTCTGTTTGTTACCTTTTATTCCTGTGATAAAATGCTATGAGTTAATGCAATTTATAGAAGGAGGAGGTTCCTCTGCTTGAGGGAGAGCTTATGCTTCCAGGCAGATAAGATTCCCTTATGTCAGTGAAGCATGGTAGCAAACATAGTGGCAGGGGGAGCAAGAAGCTGCGAGTTCACATTGTTAAAGCACAAGCATGAAGCAGAGGAAGGGACCTTAAAGTAGCACAAGGCTTTTAATCTCAGAGTTCTCCCCTAGTGATGTATTTTCTCCAGCAAGGATACACCATCGTAACTTTCCCTAAGAGAGTCACCAATTGGGAACCAAGTGTTCAAATGTCCAGTGAGGGCCGTTTCTCCTTCAAAGCACAAAAAAATATGCATTTGGTTCTATTTTTTGTTACTATCACCTGGGATTTTTCACTCCATTCTTTTCCACATTTGTTTGTTATTGTTATAATATGCCATGAGGGTGACTGTAGTGGGGAGAAACATGTCAGGCAGACAGAGCTTAAGTGAGAAGTTTTATTAGAAAGGGAAGGGAGGGGGAAGAAGAAAAAGAGAGGGAGAGAGAGATTGCAAGGGAGAGACAGGAAAAGTCCTGTCTGCTGCTTCAGAGGACCAATGGGAAAGAGAGAGCAGAAGTGGGTGAAGCTTTCCTCTTAAAGGAACCTTTGCATTTGCAAGCAGACTATGTAGTGACATAGCAGCCACAGAACCTTGGTCTGGCCAGGATACTGCCTGAGTACATGCTGCCATGTGACAGAGGGCAGGCCAACACAATGCCTGAATCTTTGCAGTTATGTATTTTATTTCTGTTCTTTGTGTGACTGTCTTGAAGTGTTTACTCTGTCTACTTCTCATAAACTTGGATGAATATGGATTGATATCCTCCTCAACAATGAAGCAATGTTATGTTGCTTTTCATCTTCTGTTACTGTTGTTTGAACATTTGGTTTCACCTCATATTTACTTTTATTTCCATTTTTAAAATAATTGGTGTTTGCTGAAGATTCACTAGTGCAAAGTGGTTATGAACAAAAGTTTTGTAGCCAGCCTCTGTACTCACTAGCTGGAAATCAGTGAAGGAGTTGCCTTACTCTTTCAAGTCTTAGTTTTCTTATCTATAAAGTATGCTTATATCTGTAACAGTCTTAGAGATTGGTGTAAAGTCCTATGAGAGTGTCTGAATGGTGGTAAATGCTTTATGTGTCATATACCACTAGTGGAAATATATTTAGATTTATTGAAGTATTTAGGAGGTTATTTGCTTACAGTGCTTTTTGTATCTAACTCTTTCTAGCATCTACATTCTTATGGTTACAAATTATTTAGTAATCCTGTTAGTCTGTGAGTAATAGACTCAGGATTTATATGTCTATAAAATTCTTTATTTTTATGCTCCCTCTAGAATGATAGTTTAGCTGTATATAGCTGCTAGATTGTTATTTCCCCCTTTAAACTATGAATATGTTGTTCCCCTATTTTCTATTACGTGTTATTGGTGATATACTAGCAACAGCCAACATGACTTTCTTTTGTTCAGGGCTGCTAGGTTGAGCAAATTTCACTGGTTTTAAATTCTGACAGTTCTAAAATCACTGGTTGTCATCTAGTCTTCATGTCTCTTTACTTCTTGTTTAGATTTTATACCTCTTCATGCTGCATGTTCAGACTCTCCTTCCAGTTCTTTAAGATTTCTTCATCCATCTTTAACATGTGGCTTAATATACTGACTTTAATTTTTTTTTTTTAAAACCATCACGTTTTTCAATTTCAGAGGCCTTTCTGTGTTTGTTTACTTAAGATAGGCTCCCATTTTCTAACCCACACTGGCACAAAATTGGCAATCTTCCCCTCTTAGTTTCCTAAGTGCTGAGATTAAATGCTATACCATACCCAGCAACAATCTCTGTAGTAGGATATTGTGGTTTTTCAATACATAGCCAGGAATGGTATAGCTTGATCGTATGGCAGCTCTATTTTTCATCTTTTGAGAAATCTCTGGACTGATTTCTAAGGCGGCTGTGATAGTTTGCATTACCACCAACAGTGTTTGTGCTCTTTCTTGCCATATCCATTGCCAGCATTTACTATCCTTTATATTCTCAATGATGGCCACTTGCACTGGGGTTTAAATGCAGTTTTAATTGCTAAGGACAAGGATATTGGGTACTTTTAAATATGCCCCTTACTTATTTGCAGTTCTTTTTAAATTTGAAATAGAAAATTTCATACTATATATTTTGATAATGGTTTCTTTTCCTTCCAACTCTTCCCTACCCAAGCCATCCAATCCCATGCCTCCATATGTTGTTGCTCTGTTGTGCTCTCTCTCTCTCTCTCTCTCTCTCTCTCTCTCTCTCTCTCTCTCTCTCTCTCTGTCTTGCTCCGTTTGTGTGTTTTTCTCTTTTTCTTTATAAAACAGACATGTTATTAAAAACAAGCAAACAAAACAGAATAGAATAACAACTAAATAAACAGTAGAAAAAGAAAATGGTAGTTTTGGAGTTTTTTCATCTCATATACTTTGTCTGGGCATTTTTACCTTTACTATTATTTTCTTATATATTCTATCTTCTAATTTTGTGCTTTTGTCATCTCTATGTGCATATGCCTGTATGTATATGCTTTCATGCATTTCTGCTTTGTAGAATATTCTGTTCCATTGCAGTTCCATTGCCTTCCTATATAACAATGACAAAGATGCTGAAAAAGAAATCAAAATTCCACTCACAAGAGCCACAAAAATGTACCCAAGAATAAACCCAACCAAGGAAACAAAATACCTTAATAATGAAAATTTCAAGACACTTAAGAAAATGAGGAAGAAGAGGAAAAATGAAAAAGTCTCTAATGTTCATGGATTGAATCAATTAATAATGTGGAAATGATCATCTTACGCAAGCCATTCTACAGATTCAATGAAATCCCAATTAAAATCCCAACACCATTTTTACCACACAGAAGAAAAAATTCAAAAATTTATTTGGAGGCACCAAAGACTAAGGAGGATTGCCTGAACAACCCTGAACAAAAAGAATGTTGTGGGAGGTATCACCATCATCCCCGATTTCAAGCTGTACCGTGGAGATATCGAAAAAAAAAAAAAACCAAAAAAAAAAACCAAAAAACAATAACAAAAAAGCAGCATGGAACTGGCACAAAAACAGGTATGTAGATCAATGGAATAGAGCAGTGAGTCCATATATAAGTCTATGCTGCTATAGTTATCTGATTTTTCAGAAAAATGCCAAAATAGAAAATGGGTGGTAGTGGGGAAACTGGTAACATGGGAAATAAGGCAACCAATCAACAACAACAACAACAAAAATGGGATCTCAAGAAACTAATTTTTTTTTGTGCACAGCAAAGGGAGATGTGAAACAAATGAATAGTAAGAACAGAGAATGAAAGAAAATCATAGACTGTTACTCATCTGGCAAAGGATTAGTGTCATGAGTATAAAAGTAACTGAAATGTCTAAACATTAAGAAAATAAGCAAGGGCTGCAAAGATGGGTGCTCTTCCAGAGGGCTTGGGTTCAATTCCCAGCACCCCCATGGCAGCTCACAACTGTCTGTATCTCCAGTTCTAGGGAACCTGGTGCCCTAACGTATACATGCATGCAGGCAAAAATACCAATGTGCATGAAGTAAATAAATCTTTAAAAAGAAAGTAAACAATACAATTGAAATGAGCTAGTATTTTATTTTAGAAACCATTCAAATAGATACAAGTAAAGCTAAAATACTGAGCTGGATGATGGTGGTGCACACCTTTAATCCCAACACTTGGGAGGTAGAGGCAGAGGCAAGCAGAATTGTGTGAGTTGAGGCCAGCCTGGTCTACAAAGCTACACAGAGAACCCTGTCTTGAAAAATCAAAGTTTAAATAATGAAATATATCTTGTTGGGGAGATCCCAATTCTCCACTCATGGTATTTTTGTTTTCTTATAAATTTTAATGACATCCAATCTTTAAAGGTAGTTATTGTCAGGATTACAGATCCTTTCTTTGCATGTGAAATCCTATAGGACAATTTGGCAGTTTCATTGATATCCCTACATAATTTATTTTCTTAAAAATTAATTTTATATTTGTTTCATGAGATTTTTGAGCATATAGTATAGTTTACAACCTTGATCAATACACACTTGCAACTCTCTCTCTCTCTCTCTCTCTCTCTCTCTCTCTCTGTGTGTGTGTGTGTGTGTGTGTGTGTGTGTGTGTGTGTGTGTATGAGAGACAGAGAAAGACAGAGAGAGACAGAGAGAGATGGACATATGGGGGACAGAGAGAGAATATCCTAAGATAATAAAAGTACAAAGCTTCTCATGAAGTCATGTGCCTATATGAATCACACTATTAAAAGTATACTATAAATATTGTAAACCAAGATAGAAGTAACTTCCCATTCATGCCCCACAGGCCTTACTAGCTTTTGGGTGGTGAACACAGATGTAGGACAAAGGAGTGGGCTGCTTAGTTTCACCCACTCAGGAAGCACAGTGCCAAATAGGATATGGGGCCAGACTATACAACCTCAAAGCCCACCTTCAATGACATACTTCCTCCAGCAAGACTACATCTTCTAAAGGTTTTATAACTTCCCCAAACTGACAAAGTGCTCAAATCCATGAGCTGATGGGAGCATTTCTCATACAAACCACCACACATCCATATCTAATTTGCCTTTAGGAACTTTCACTTTTTCTTTGCATCATTGGCTTGATATGACACATCACTAATTTCAACAGTTTTAATCAAATAATAATATAAGAGATCGCATTTCCATTTGAATTTTAAAATATCACTAAGAATTCGTATCGTGCATATGCATTATTCAGATACTGCTAGGAAACATAATTTATGTTTTACTTGTACTGTCTGCTTTGGGAAAATCACTAATTTGCATCTTGAAATTACTATTATGTTAAAATGTTCCTGAACAGAAACCAGACTCTGCCTTGCCAACTAAGTCTTGTCTCTAAACGTTTTCTTAAAGTCACTTACCCTCCTCTCTTTGAAATGATGATAGACAGCACTACCACACTACCCACTGGTCAGTCATTGGCTTTGAAAGAGAAAACAGAACCAGGTTTCAAGCGTTTGAGAATGGATTTGAGTGGAAAAATATCAAGTACAGACACGTGAGCAACTCTGAGTTCAAGTTACTGGAACGCCATTCACAAGGATCAGAAAACCTTGGGAAGTTGTTTAATGTTTCCTGTTCTCCATTTCATCCTCTAGAAAAGTGGAGCTAATGCCAGAACCTTCATCAGAGAGTTGCTATGCAGATTTAGTAGCTACATGTAAAGCATTTAATTTAATAAATATTAATAATAGCTGACAAACTGTCAGTTTGGTAGTTAAGTGTCTAGATACAATTGGAACAACACATGATCAGGTATTGAATGAGTGGGGTGGAGCACATGTTCAAAGGATCCAGGTTAATTTTCAGCACATATATGATGACACACAATTATCCATACCTCTAGTTCCAGGGGAATCAATGCCTTCTTCGGAACTCCTCAGACACAAGGCATACAAATGTTGCACAACCTATATACATGGAGACAAAACACTCATACACAAAAATAAATACAACTAAAATTTTTAAAAGATGTCTTAATGAATATGGCAGTTATATAACTGGGAAAATATCTGCTTTCTTACATATAATAGATACCATGTACCCATGGTAAGTAATAATGAATTGCATTATTGAGTTTAATGTAGTTGTCCAATGATCTTATGGAATAAATATTACAATCTCCATTTCATTTACACCATAACACAATGTTTAGGAATTCTTGTTGAGTTGTAATTCCAAGTTTTGTTTTTGTTTTTGAGACAGAGTCTCTCTCCATAGCCCTAACTATCCAGCAACTCAGTAGGTAGGCCATAATGGCCTTGAACTCACTGAGATCAGCCTGCCTCTGCCTCCCAAGTTTGGGATTAAAGTTGTGTGCCACCACATACAGTAAAACTCCATGCTTTAACCTGAAAGAGGAATTTAAAAGGGACAGTTTCAGTTTCTTCATATCTAAGCTAGGGAGTACTTGAAGCAAAACTCTTAAAACACAGGCTAGCTCTGAGTAAAAGTAAGCTACTGTGCATTAAGGTCTGCTTTTATCTCACAGTGCAAAGCTTCATTGTTCTCTATTTCATGTCCTTTGCATGTGGCTGAGCTTCTTATGATGGATATTCAATTCTCTCTGTTTTATCTATTTATTGCAAGAAGGTTGATATGGAGTTGCACTATGTAGCCCTGTGTTGCCCCAAACTTGCTATATAGACCAGGCTGGACTCCAACTAAAAGAGATCCATTGGACCCTGCCTCCTCAGTGCTGAGATAAAGTGTGTTGCTAATTCTCTTCTTTTGGTCTCAATACACATGAGCATTCTTAAAACGAGTATGATCACAGGCTACACTAAGGTTCTCTGGATACTCTAAGAAGCAACAAGTCCTGGGTGAATAATCAATTGTCTAAATTATAAATTGTGTGACAGCAGGAGTCTACTTACCTGAGAAAATGATGCAAGCAAAAATATATGGCTTGAAGTGACAGATGAGGTGATGATGAACCTGTAGACTACAGTTGTGATATTTTTGGTGAGTTTTTATTTATCCTATTGTGTTTTTTCTGGTGATTATTAATTTATAGCATATATGATCTACTAATCTGACAAACATTGCAGAGAAGTATGCTGCACAAGAGTACAAGTTTGGCTAAGCCAAGGATAAAATGATCTTGGTACTTAACCCTCCTCTTTGAACCAACAACAATAACAACAAAATGGTATCTCAAGGGGAATGTTTCTGTAAGACAGCACAAGAGTTCCACAAAATAATAACTTTGGGATAGTTCTGGTATCCAGTTTGACTTCATAGCCAAAACATGTTGGTTTCTTTTGTAAAAACAAGAGAATATTTAGGTTCCTTGGCTTTAATGCTAAACCAACTTAAGTTTTTTTTTAAAAAAAAAATTTGAGCAAAATGATTAGATATTTTTGAAAACTTTATAGGTGAAAATTCAAAATTTGAAAATTTTGTGAGACATATGTTAGCAAAAATACTAGAGTTTGGGAAACATCACCTCTTTCTGAATGTTGTGACACTTATACTTTAATTGAGTAGTCTTCTGAAGAAGTAAGAAGCTTTCAATACCAAATACAAATGCACTGTATTTTTAATTTACATTTTTCCTAAGAGAAAGTTCTCCAAAGCAAATTAAGCATAAAAATATAATTTCATATGAGCAATACTAAGTTCAGGTAAAGCACAAGGCATATGAAATCATTCACATAAATTCAGTTATGTCATTAACATGCTTACCAATATTTCAGTTTCTACAAATATCAAGCCAAAGATTCTGGTCCATATAACTGAGATTGGGACTGGAGAGATAATCCACTGGTTAAGAGCCCTAGCTGCTTCTCTGGGGGACCCAGATTCAATTCCCAACCAACATGACCACTCATAACCATGTATCACTGCACCCTCAGGATCTGATACCCTCTTCTTGTCCCTGTGGCAATATATGTACATGGCATACAGACATACTTGCGGGTAGAACACTCATATACATAAAAATAAATCTTTTTTGAAAAAATTAAATAAAATTAAAACTAAAACAAACTTTTATAGCCAATATATGTAAAAGCTGTTTTAAAGATTAAAATGGTAAGGTTATCAAATAACATTGTCAAGATGAAGAAACCACTTTGTGTCAAACCCATGAACAACCTCCAAATCAGTATGTTAAATGATTACAGAAATATAGCACTTGATAGAACTACAAAGGACAGGTATGGGAGTTTGGATTACAGTGTCTACTCCAGAACATCGGAAAAAAAAAGGATCCAGGGCATCCAGAATGCTGTAAATATGTTCTTGCATAAAGCCACATGTCTCAAGAAATATTTTTTATAAGAAATGGGTAAAAATAAAACTGCTTATCACCCAAGGTAGATTACCATCTTCTTTGCACTATACATACTAAAAACCAAGTCTACCTCAAAATGGCACCCAGGGGGCTAGAGAGATGCTCAGCCATTAAAGTACTGGCTATGGAAGCATCCTCACACTGTATTCATATTCACAGCATCCTTGTTTAATCCCAGGTATAATGTCATGTACCTGTAACACCAAAGCTGAGTGTGTAGAGACTGAAGAATGCCTCGGGCTTGTTGGCTCATTATTTTAGCCAATAGTCAAACTTTAGGTTAACTATTGAGAGATAGTGTCTAAAAACAATGATGTGGAAGTTATTAAAGAAGACACCTGCTAATGACTTCTTGTCTTCAATGTATACACAAAACCACACAAATACATATACAGTTCTTCCCACCTCTCCCCTTCCTTCCTTCCTTTCTCGGAGTTTCACAGGTTCTATCTCAGTGGTCTTAACCATTCTTCCCTGTGGAACACCTTATCTTGTGTTTGTAAGTGATCACCTCTGCTAGGTGATAGGGAACTTAGGGGATCCTGAGACTGAAATGGATCCCCGCGCATCTTTCAGGAACACAAAGGTTTTGCTACCTGTCCTCCTGAGACAATGCATTTCATCTTGTTAAATAGGGACAAATGCCTTTGCTCCATTTTTCTCCAGGAACTTCAAAGACCTGGGGAAAGGAGTGGCTTTTTGGTTATGGTACCCCTTCCTGTCTGTGTATCTGTCATACAAGGAAGTTCTCTACAGTGCTTTGGTTTTCCTTTACTTTTTCTAGTGAGTTCTGTGATGGTGAGTGCTAATCCAAACTTAATCATTAAGAATTAATTGAAATAATAAATAACGATTGTTTAAAAAGATGTATTTATTTTTATTTTATGTGTATGAATATTTTGCCTGCATGTATATTTGTGAACCACATGTGTGCCTGGTGCCCAAGGAGGCCAGAGAGGCATTGGATTCTTTGTAAGTGTAATTACAGTTGATTCTGAGATACCATGTGGATGCTGGGGATCAAACCTGTATATCCTGCATGAGCAGCCAGTGCTGTTAACCACCGAGCCACTTCTACAGCCACTGGTGATTCTTTTTAACTACACACACGACCCTTTCATTTCCTCCTCTGGTTTAACAAACATGAAATAGGTCTGTTGCTTGTTGTTTTCTGCCAGCCCGTCCACCACCGGTCTGGCGTGCTGGCCCCAAATAACACGCAGAGACTCTGTATTTGATACAATCCTGTTGGCCAGTTACCATTATTGTTTATGGGCTAGCTCTGTCTTAATTATTAACCCATTTCTACTTATCTAAGTATTTCCACGTGGTCATCTTATCGGAGAGCAGCAGCCGGCGTCTTCCTTCCTCCCTGGTCTACATCTTGACTCCTCCCTACTACTTCCTCTTTCCTTCTTGTCTCCTAGCCCTGCCTATCTTGCTTTCTCATTGGCCCAACAGTGTTTTATTAATTAACCAGTATGAGAAACATATTTACATGGTATCTCCCATCATATGTCTGTCTCCTTTGAGGGGTTGCTTTTGCTAGAATTCATTTAACTTGGTTTTCTTATGTTATCAGATCTCTGATGGGTTTATGTGATGTTTTACACATGGCATACCCCTTTCTCCTTGCTAGAGTAGAACTGTCATTTTATTGTTCCCTTTTATGCCATGATAAAAACACAGTTTGTGTATATGCTGCTAATCAACTCTTTGTCTATTTATTTATTTTTTTACATCCTAGTCAAAGTTTCTCCTCCCTCTTTTCCTCCCTACTTCTTCCCAATTCCTCCTCCTCCCCTCCCTATCTACTCCTCCTCTACTGTGTCTCTTCATATAGAAGTGGGCCTCCCATAGATATGAGTCAGCTATGGTGTATTATGTTGCAGTGAGACTAAGCACCTTCTTGTCTATTAGGGATAGATGAAGCAATCCAGTAGGAGGAATTGGTCCCCAAATATGCAACACAGTCAGAGACAGTCCTTGATCTCAATTAGGAGTCTTTCAGGAAGACCAAGTTACACAACTATAACATATGTAGACAGCTAAGTCAGTACATGCAAGATTCCTGCTTTTCTATTCAGTCTCTGTGAGCCCCTATGAGCCCAGGTTAGTTGATTGTATGGGTTTCCTTGTGGTGCCCTTGACACCATTGGCTCCTACAATCCTTCCTCTTATTCTTCCACATGATTCCAGAGCTCTGCCTAATGTTTGGCTGTAGAAATCCACATCTGTTTCCATCAGTTGCTTGGTGAAGTCTCTCTAATGGCAATTAAGCTAGGCACCAGTTTGTGATCATAGCAGAATATGATTAGGAATCATTCCATTGACTTTTATTTTTTACCATTTGTATTTGGTTCTATCCTAGGTCTCTGGAGTATCTGAACTCTGGGTTCTGTCCCTCAAGGTTGAGATCTCAGGGTATAGGTCTCTAGTTATGCTTGTTATTAGTTGGTCACACCCACAATTTCTGTGCTATCTTTACACTGGTACATCTTGTAGGCAGGAGAAATTGTAGGTCAAAGGTTTTGTGGTTGTGTTCATGTCCCAATCCCTCCCCTGGAAGACTTGCCTGGTTACAGGAGATGGATTGTTCAGGCTCCATATCCCATATTGCCAGGAGTCTTAGCTAGGTTCACCCTCATATATTCCTGGGAGTGTACATTGCTCAAGGTTTCCAGCTCATTCCAGAGACACCCCCATATTATTTCTCCCAGCACTCTCTCCCTCCATCTTGCCCTCATCCAATCTCTCATGTTCCCATCACAATTCCATGCTTGAGGCTCTTCCCTTTCGACAGCAATTTACATTATATTTCCCCTTCAAAGTGAGATTCAGGCATCCCTTTGAGGCCTCCTTGTTACTTAGTTCTCTGAGTGAGAGGGCTGTAACATGGTTCTCCTTGACAGCTAACATTCACTTATGAGTGAATACATACCTTGTTTGTCTTTATTGGTTTGGGTCAAGTTCCATCTATTTGCTTGCAAATTTCATGATGTCATTGTTTTTAACAGCTGAATAATACTCCTTTGTGTAAATGTACCACATTTTCTTTATCCATTCGTTGGTTGGGGGGCATCTAGTTTGTTTCCTGTACAAATAAAGCCTCTATGAACATAGTTGTGCAAATGTCCTAATGGTAGAATGTCCTTTGTGTATATGCTCAGAAGTGGTATAGATGGGTCTTGGGGTAGATTGATTCCCAATATTCTGAGAAAGTGCCATTGATTTCCAAAGTGGCTATACAAATTAGCACTCCCACCAGCAAGTGGAGCAGAGTTCCTCTTGCTTCACATCCTCTCCAGAATGAGCTGTTGCTTATGTTTTTGATTTCTTCCTTTCCAATTTGTATCCCCTTGATCTCTTTTCTTTAAAGAAAAAAGTTGTCTTTTTTCTTTAACTGAAACTTCCAGTACTATATTGAATAGATAAGGAGAGAGTGGACAGCCTTATTTTGTTCCTGACTTTAGTGAAATTGCTTTAAGTTTATGTCCATTTAATTTGATGTTGGCTATTGGCTTGCAATATGTTGCCTTTACTGTGTTTAGGAATATTGTATCCATGATCTCTCCAAGACTTTTATCATGAAGAGGTGTTGGAATTTGTCAAAGGATTTTTAAGAATATAATTAAATATCATGTTTAGTTTTTCTTTTAGTTTGTTTACAGGGTAGATTACATTGACAGATTTTCATATGTGGAACCATTCCTTCTTCTCCAGTATGAAGCCATTTGAACATGATGGATGATATTTTTGATTTGTTCTTGGATTTGTTTTGCAAGTATTTTATTGAGTATTTTTGTATCTATGTTCACTAGGGAAACTGGTCTGTAATTCTCTTTCTCTTTTGAGTCTTTGTATGGTTTGTGTATCAGGGTGACTCTGGCCTCATTAAAAAAATTCAAAAATGTTGTTTCTATTTTGTGTGTTTATTTAGGGTTTATTATTGCCATGAAAAGGCACCATGACTATGGCAACTCTTAGAAATAAAAACATTTAATTGATAGTTGCTCCCTTACAGTTTCAGAGATTCAGCACATTATGATCACGGAGGTGAGCATGGCAGTCTGGAGGCAGGCATGATGCTGAAGCTAAGAGTGCATGTAAAGGTGTTGCTATTGCAGGCAACAGGAAGGTGACTGACTGTCACACTGAGTGAAGCTTGAGAAAAAAGAGACCCCAAAGCCAACCACTACAGTGGCACACTCCCTCCAACAAGATCATGCCTCCTAACAGTGCCATTGCCTTTGGGGACCATTTTCTTTCAAACCACCACAGTGGGATAATTTGAAGAATTTTGGTATTAGCTCTTCTTTGAATGTCTGATACAATTCTGCACTGAAACCTTCTGGCTCTGGGCTTTTATTGGTTGGGATATTTTTAATGACTTCTATTATTTGGGGGGGGTGTAGGTCTATTTACATTGTTTACCTAA
Organism: Cricetiscus sungorus; assembly: GCA_030556225.1. Classification (NCBI taxonomy): domain Eukaryota; kingdom Metazoa; phylum Chordata; class Mammalia; order Rodentia; family Cricetidae; genus Cricetiscus; species Cricetiscus sungorus. The sequence goes on from JANBXA010000726.1 coordinate 12,233,500, forward strand.
TGTTTATTTAACTTTGGTAAATTTCTAGAAAATTGTCCCTTTTTTTACATTTTCTAATTCTGTTGAGTACAGGTTTTTGAAGTATGATTAATGATTCTTTGGATTTTCTAGCTGTCTGTTTTTATATCTCCCCTTATTGTTTCTGATTTTGTTAATTCGGATATTCTCTCTCTCTGCCCTTTGGTTAGTTTGGATAGGGTTTGTCTACCTTGTTGATTTTCTCATAGAACCAACTCTTCGTTTCATTTATTCTTTTTTATTATTCTCTTTGTTTCTATTTTATTGATTTCAGCCATCAGTTTCATTATTTCTTGCTGCCTACTCCTCCTGAGAATGTTTGCATCTTTTGTTCTAGAGTTTTCATGTGTGCCGTTAAGTCTCTGGTATGAGAATTCTCTAATTTCTTTATGTAGGCACTTGGTGCCCTGAACTTTCCTTTTAGCTCTGCTTTCATTGTGTCTCACAAGTTTGCATATTTTGTACCTTCATTTCCATTGAATTATTAGAAGTGTTTAATTTCTGTAGTTCTTCCTTTACCCAGTGGTAATTCAGTAGAGAGTTGTTCAGTTTTCATGAGTTTGTAGGCTTTCTGTTGTTGAAATCCAACTTTAATTCATGGTTGTCTGATAGGATGTGGTGTTATTCAGTTTTCTTACGTCTGTTGAGATTTTTTATATGGCTGAGTATACAGTCAATTTTGAAGAATGTTCCACGAGGTGCTGAGAAGTTATATTATTTTGTGTTTGGATGAAATGTTTTGTAAGTATTTATAAAGTTCACTTGAGTCACAAAGTCTGTTAGTTCCATTGTTTCTCTCTTTAGTTTCTGTCTGGATGATATATGCATTGACAAGAGTGATGTGTTGAAGTCTCACACTATTAATGTGTGGACTTCGATGTGTGATTTAAATTTTATTCATGTTTCTTTTACAAATTTGGGTGTTCTATCATTTGGGCTATAGATGTTCAGAATTGAGATGTCATCCTGATGGATTTTTCCTTTAATAAGTATTAAATGTCCTCCATGAGTTTTTGGTTAATTTTGGATTGAAGTCTATTTTGTTAGGATGGCTATACCAGTTATTTTGTTAGCTTCATTTGATTAGAAAAACCATTTTCAACCCTTTCCTCTGAAGTAATGTTTATCTTTGATATTGAGGTGTGTTTTTTGCATGTAGCAGGATGATGGATGCTGTTTCTGTATCCATTCTGCTAGCTTGTGTCTTTTTTATTGGTGAATTAAGTCCATTGATATTGAGAAATATTAATGACCACTGTTAATTTGTGTTGTTATGGTTTTGGTGTGTGTATGTGTGTGTGTGTGTGTGTGTGTGTATGTGTGTTTACCTTTTTTGTTTTTTACTGGTATGAGATTTTCTATTTCATGTGCTTTTGTGGGTGTAGTTAACTTCCTTGGGTTATAGTTTTCCTTCCTTATATAGAACTGGATTTGTGGATAGGTATTGTTTAAAATTGACTTCTTAAAAACCTTGTTTTCTCCATATATGGTGATTGAAAGTTTTGCTGGGTTTATTAGTTTGGGCTGGAACCCATGGTCTTTTAGAGTCTCTAAGGCATCTCTCTAGGCTCTCCTGGCTTTTAGGGTCTCTGTTGAGAAGTTGGGCTTAAATTTAATAGGTCTGCCTTTATATGTTACTTGCTTTTTTTCCTTGCATATTTTAATATCTTTCTTTATTCTGTATATTTATTGTTTTGATTTTTATGTGACATGGGGACTTTCTTTTCTGATCCAATCTATTTGGTGTTCTGTAAGATACTTGTACATTTATAGGCCTGTAAGGAAATTTTCTTTTATGTGTTTTGTTAAGTAAATTTTCTTAGTTATTGAGCTGGGATTCTTCTCCTTCTCCTATTCCTATTATTCTTAGATTTGGTCTTCTCATTTTCTGTATATTTTTTATTAGGGATTTTTAGATTTAACATTTTCTTTGACCAGTGAATCTATTTCTTCTCTTATATTTTCAACACCTGAGATTCTCTCTTCCGTCTCTTGTATTCTTTTGGTAATGTTTGAGTCTGTCGTTTCTGTTCACTTACCCAGATTTTTCATTGTTAAGGCTTCCCTTTGCCTTGTGGTCAGTGAACCATCAGTCCACAAGTACAAAGGTATTGTCGAGCAATATTTTTGTAGACTATGAAGATTTGTTACTTGGATTAGCTTAATAAAAAACTGAACAACCAGTAGATAGGCAGGATTTTCAGGGCAGAGGGACCACTGGGAAGAAGTGGGAAGATATGGAGAGTTGCCAGGAAAATGGAAAGGGAGCAACATGGACAGTGCAGAGTAAAGGTGATAAAGCCACAAGACAAAAAGTAGAATGATAAAAATTGGTTAATTTAATTTGTAAGTGGTAGTTAATAAGAAGATTAAGTTATCAGCCTAGTTTCAATAGTTAATAAGAAGTCACCAAGTGATTATGGGAGCTGGCAGGTGGAACAGAAAAATGTACCTACACAAAGGGGCAGAAGGAACAACATAAAGCATGTGAACATGATGGAGACAATACTCCTGGAAACAGACTTGGGTGAATCAACTCAACTTTATTCCAGAGTATAAGGAATATGTAGGATTGGGGAGCCTGGGGCAAACCCCAACTTGCATTAAATGGCATGGCCCTATTATAAGTCTTTGTATGTGGCAGTAGTGTCCTATAGCAGAGCTCCTAGCAAAAGATTTAGTTACCATATGTGCAGCAGGAGAGGCTACTTTCAGTGATCTGTGCCAAGGGTCAAGCTAAAGATAAATCAAGCATCTGGCTTAGAGACAGCTTTCAGATAAGGTCATTCCTCTGGGCCCAGGGACATTGTCCAGATAAGGGCAGGTAGAAAGCAGGAAGTTTCTCTGGAGAGGGAGGGAGTCCCATGTCGCTGAGCTTTGGAAAAAGCTGCCAGGTCATGATAGACTGCAACCTTTGACCAGCCAGCAAGGACTCCCAACATTCCATTTCCTGAATTCCCTCCATTTGTGTTTTTTCTGTTGTTTCTATTTCAATTTTCATGTCTTTTTTTTTTTCTTGGCTTTCTTGGGATTCTTTAAGGGACTTGCTGATTTCCTCTATTTGTTTGGTTGTTTTTCCTCAATTTCTTTAAGGGAGGTTTTTTTTGTTTGTTTGTTTTCTTATTTAAGAAATTCTATTGTCTTCATGAAGTTGTTTCAAAGGCTTTTGTCCTGTCCTTCGGCTGCATTGGAATATTCCTATCTTGCTTTTGTAGAATAGCTAGGCTCTGGTGCCAAGTTGTCCTGACTGTTGTTTACTGTAATTTTACACTCTTTTTAGGCTTTTGGGTTTGGGATGATTAGTTCTAGTCCCCACTTTCTCAGTTTGTCTTTGTTGAATGGGTTTTTTTTCCCTTGGTTTCTGTTTCCTCTTTGTTTTTCTAGTCTTTGTGGCCTGAATTTCTGTTGGCCAATGTGACCTCTGGTCTAGTTGGGAATTTCTGTCCAAGTTAAGAGTTGGTTTTCTGGCACTTAGTTTGGCAGGGTTCTTTCTTCTGACTGATGGGCCTGTACCTGTTCTTACTGGTGTGGCCCGCATCTGAGCTACTGGAGTCTGATTAAGTTGGTGTGACTCTTCTGACTGGAGTGGCTTGTTCCTGAATGGCAGAAGCACACTGGGGTTGGGGCCAGAGTCTAGCAGTGGGGTGACAAGGACATGGGGTTGTGTGGGCTCTGGGAAGGGTCTTTGGATACAAAATCTAGAGAGTGGGGCAGTTTCACTGGCAGGCTGATCACTCACCAGTTCTGACTAGTTTGGCTTGCCTCTGAGTGACAGAATTCAAAAAGTTCATTAGGGTGGGGGACAGCACCCAGCAGTGAAGCCAATGAAGAGCTCAGATGGTGTGGACTTGGGGAAGGGTCCCAGGAGACAGAAGGGGGCAGTATCTCTGGCAGACAAGTCACTCACTGATTCTGACTAGTGTAGCCTGTACATAAGTGGTAGAAATTCACTGGGGGTGGGTCTTGGAAATGGAAGAGGGCCACAAAGATCTGTGAAGGGGTAGACATGTAGAAGGGTCCAGGGAACAGGATCTAGGGAGGGGGCAAGTCACTCACCAGTCCTGGCTGGTATGGCCTTCAGTTTTTATTATAAATTCCTACATATGTGATTGAAATAAAGGATGTATATAAACAAGTTTCATATTTACATTTTTATTTGTATTTTATGTGTAAGGGTGTTTTTCCTGTATGTATGTATATATGTATGTATGTGCCTAGTGCCCTCAGAGGCCAGAAAAGGTGTCAGATCCCCTGAAATTGGAACTACATATGGTTGTGAGCCACCATGATGGTGCTGGGGATTTGCAATCCCCTTTGCAATCACAGCCAATGCTCTTGATAGCTGAGCCATCTCTGTAGCCTGGCAAATGCATTGTTTAAAGATGTGTTTGTATATGTGGTCAAATTTCTGTCAGGTGGATTTTTCATATAAGCTTTCTTTGTCTATTGCTCTAGTAGCCCATCTATATTATTTTCGTATCAAATAATGCTGTCCTTTTATTAAAATGTGGATGTATTTGATTTAAAATGCTTTGTGGTTGAAATATATTTTTTATTATAAACAGATACATGGTTCTGAGCTAATGGGAAGAAGCATATTCCAGGACTGTCATCTTTATTGCATTAGTTAATGAGATTCTTGGGAGGCTTCAAGCCTCCTGAGAGAATGTGTAAAGATCACCTTCCATCAACTTTTACTTTATGAGAAAAATTTTTCTTAAAATTCCAACATAACTGCTAATGCTAAAAGTTATAAGACAGACAAGAAAAAAAAGAAATAACTTTAGTTAATAGTTGAGGAAATAAGAGGACTTCATTGCCCCCTGAATAGAGTTTGGCTTGATCCCTAAATCCATTAATCATCAAGCCATTTCCTCCAACTGCTGTAGATTCCTGTACATTGAAATCATCTCCATACACATTTCTCAGCTTCTAAAAATCTGATCTCAGATCATTCTATGGCCCAGACTTATTCTGCCAAGACAAGAAGGTGATGGATCAACCTGTGCCTTACCTTTTTTGCCCTCAGGATTTCTCCTTGAATACCTTAGTTTTGTTCCAAATGAAGATGTATCTTGATGGAAAAACATTACATTCTAAGGGCAGTAGATATCTATACCTTTATCCCAGAAAATTAGTAGAGAGTAGTATGAAATGACTGCAACCATTGACCTCCTTTGACTCTGGAACATTGTTTATATAGTCCAGTGGTCTTGGGAAAGCTACATATCCAGAGAATATGGAGCTCACATCATCACATATGTGAAAACAAAGTGCCACACATATACTTTTACATGGATGCAGAGAATGAAGCAGCCCAGGTAAACAAAGATTAGAGTGGAACCTGCACCAGTCCTCAGTGATACACAACATAGCAAAGAATAGACAGGATGCAGGAAATGGAAACTAGATGTCATCCTAGAACTTAACCTCATCTGGGACAGGAAATGTAGTCGGAGAGATAGATCTGTGGTTAAGAGTACTTGCTGCTCTTGCAGAGTGCCAGAGTTCAGTTCCACAGCATGTACATGGTGGTTCATAACCACTTGTAACACTGTGGGCACCAGACATGCACATGGTTGGTGCACACACACATATGCAGGCAAAACACACAAAATAAAATTAATACATCTAAAAAAATTTAAAGACAACAAGCAAGCCATGGACATTTAGACTCTATATAACCTCCAGCCCCTAAAATAAATATTTACTTCAAAGAGTCTAGGATAAAACCCATAACAGACTGTTTACTTTGAATTGGCAAGTTATATATAATTAAGGGGATAAAGGTTAAGGTAATCATTAGAGGAAAAGAAGGTTGACTTTGCACATACATGTTTGTTTCTGAATTAACACCTACAACATATAACCCAGAGTTTTCTTCTCTGTTAACACATATCCAAATTGTTATCTAACTGATAACCAGAAATGTTGTTATTATTTATGAGAAATTTTCAGGCCATGACACATTACCATATGGTTTTAGAAAATCAACGTTCTAAACATTCATTTAGATATAGTTTGCTGTGTTTTCTTTCTTCCTTCCTTTCTTTGTTTATTTAATGTGTGTGTGCCTGCGTGCTTGTATGTGGGCCATATGTGCACAGGTGCCTACAGAGATCAGAAGAGGGAAATGATTCCCATGAGATATATTTACAAGTAGTTATGAGTCACTAAATATGTGCTGGGAACTGAATCCAGGTCCTCTGTAAGAGTATTAAGTGTTCTTAACTGCCCTTTTAATCAATCTTCTCCTCTACAATCTAGGGATAAAATATTTCCAGAAAGTTATTACTTGTTATTTCCATTTATTGATTTTTTGTGGGAAAACTAGAATACTAGTATGATCACACATGTATGATCAGCACTTGTTAATTATGCTAGAGGATGTAGACTTGATCAGTACTACTAGGTCAGTAGATTCAGTGTTTGATATTTCCTTGCCTTTTCAACAACAATCCATATCCACAATGATGATGACTTATTTATGATGAACTACAAAGTTGGACAAAGAAGTTAGGTCCACTTTACAAACTTGTTATAATCAAACAGGAAAAAAAGAAACAGAGAGGAACAGAAAAATCTAACAAAAATACCCAGAGATCAACTCACAGGAAGAAAGTGGTGCCTTCTATTCTACTGTAAAAACATAACTCCCTGCCCACTTGTGTATCTTCTGCCTGCATAAGAGTTCTGCTTCCTCTTCCTGTCCCCATCGTCTTTCTGCTTTCTCTTTTTCTCCTTTTCCTTTTGGAAGACTGAGAAAGATGGCAGAAATGATATTACAGTATTTGTATTAATAATGGTTAACTGTGTTTGTGTGTGTGTGTGTGTCTTTCTACTCAAAGTGTGTGTGACCCATGGCACAATATGGGGACTGCTTGAATATTAATAAGAAATAGACTCTTGAAGTCACCCAGATTTATTAAATTAGAATTTGTTTTATTATAAGAAAAAAAGTTTAGAATATATCAGCACCAGTATCACCCAAGAAGTTGTAAGTAGTACAAATATTTAGAACTCACCCTAAACCTGCTGAACCTCCAACTCCAGGATTGAGGCTCAGTACTCTGCTTAAAGTAGCCCGCCTGAAGATTCTGCTGTTAGTATAATCATGATATTATATGCATTCTCAATTCAGAATATTTAGCCTCTGTGAAATATGGATATTTATTTGCTGACTCCATTTCTAATTGAACCTGGATATGGTCTCAGAGTCTTTGTCTAATCAGAATCCTAGTCAACCACTACCAGATCTGAGAGGCCCCTAGTAAGCCTTGGAAAAGAAGGTATAGAACTTCCTGCATAGGAACCTCTTCAGATATTGACAAAGATGAGACACTCTCTCTGACTGAGGTGACAGGAATCCCTATGGAGTTTCTATGAAAATATGGTAGGCTCATAGCAATTGCATGGCAAACATATTATCAAGTGCACTGATCAAAACACACTTTTGCCACACTTGTTTATATGTTGTACAGCTGTCCCCACTTCCATATGCTATTACATTCCATAGGTTTCAGTTACTTACTCATAGCCAACCGGTCTGATGACATTAAGTGAAAGATTACAGAAAAAAAAATGTTTTAAATAGTTTCCACTGCAGTATAATGCTATAATAGTTTTATTTAAGTGTTAATATTTTTTACATCTTATTTGTTTAACTAATAAATCAAATTTTATTATAGGCACGTTTGTACAGGAACAAACATAGTCATGAGAAGAGTTCAGTACTGCTTGTGATTTTTAAGCCTCCACTGGGAGGGGAGTATTAGAAGGTATTCCCCATGGAACTATTGTCAGCCTCTCAGCACCGGCAGAAAACATAGATCATGGGATAAGCATGCAGAAGGTAATGAAAGTTAACATTGAACGGAATTAGAATTATTGTCAGATCCAAAGGGTACTTCATTTCCTCCCAAAAGGGCAGGCCCTCTGATTTCGTAAAAAAAAAAAAAAAAAAAAAAGAAAGAAAGAAAAGAAACTGAGCCTAGGCTCAATTCAAGCTGGACTATAGGGAAGGATTTCTGGTGGTTAGATAAGAGCCTTTCTATCTTCTCTCCTCCAGGCTATTCCAGATCCCCACCCAATGAGGGCAAGGTCATGTCATTCTCCACTCATCCCCAGTCCAGAACTGTTTTTCTTTCTCCCAAACATAATAGCCCTCACTAAGGTCAGCCTGCTTCTTTTACTCTCTGCTCTAAACTCTTTCAGATGCCTGTGGGTGTTTTCACCCTCTTATCCACAATAAAAACCCTCCTTAATCATGGAACAACCATTTTGGTAGTTTTTTTTAACCATACCCTTGCATACAATTATAGCCATTCTGTCTTCTAGATACTCTTGGTTTAGTAAAAGCTTCAACAAAACTCTTATGACAACTGTGGTACTCAAGAGACTAAAAAGTGCTTGCAAAGAAGAGAAGGAAGGTTCTGTGAGGATCTCAGAAGAGTCATGACAAGTAGTGAACTCTGGTTTGGTTTTATGAAAATAACAGTTCCTGGGTTGCCCCTTAGAGAATGGTATTCAGGGGGAAGTTTGGGTGGAAGAGTTTGAATAAGGAGTGGGGATGGAGATGCATAAAGCTTGTTTGGCATTGCTGAAATATGGGCTTTGCAGAGAAAGGAAGAGAAACACAAAGGTTGAGTAGGCTCAAACATTATCATATCCTAAAGACTGTGCAAAGGAGCTTATTGAGTAGACAATAGGTAATCCTGAAAGACGGCTTAACCAGTAACTTACATATACAGTGATTATGTTTTAGAAATGGGGTTTGGAAAACAATGGCTTGCAAATATGAAAGATCTTGGAGACTACTTGGGATCCTATTGTATTATATTGGAAAGAAGTAAGGAAGCCCTAATCTAGGCAGGGAAGAAGGGCAGGAAGGGAAGTAGGGCTATGGAACATGTTGCGGAGTTGAAATTAGTAATATTGAGTAGTAAGAGCTGAGGAGGCCTCAATAAGTGGCTTGTCCACTATCACATGAAATTGCCAAGATTTTTTAGCATGTTGGGGTACAAATACTATTGATTCAAAGTGTCTAGACACCCAACTCACTTTACGGTCACTTTTTTTAAAAAAGGCAGAATGTGTTTGTTGCCATGATAGAACTAAGAGAAAGGGGAATAAAGCCAGAATGACGATAAACAGCATTAGAAAGGAATGCATTCTGGTATCTCGTCCCCTGCTTGTCTCTACTCTTTCTGTGATAGCTTCGGCATTTCCCAGGGAAGCATGATATTTTTTTAGCCTCAAGGATGTGAATTAGCCAGGTTTACAGATTAGAAATACTATGTCCTTGAGCTTACCTTGCCACAGCAGCAAAAAGATGAAGAGCTCAGGTGTTTGAACTGCAGGTCTCTAGAGTCTTATTCTCAGGTGGAAGAGAATCAGGTCTCAGAAAATAGATGGACACCAAAGCCATAATGTGGGAGCAAAGTCCTGGACCAGGGCCATTACTGAAATGTGAGACACAGAATGGATAAATGTGAAGAAGGTGCCAAAGTGAGCCAAAGGTTTATCTCAGATTATGTTTTCCAACCAGAAAAAGGACTCGGCTGGATGTGATGGCACCTACCTACAATCCCAGCTACTGGGGAGGCTGACGCAGGCCTACGTAATATATCTGTCTTAATTAATTAATTGTAGTTAATTAAGGAGGTCTAAGGGTGTAACTAAATGATAGATTTCTTATTTGCTGTGTGAAAGTCTTTGAGCTCCATGCTCAGCATCATGAAACAAAGAACAAACAAAACCCACTGGGACACCTGATATGTTGTGGAGCATAGTTGTCCAGTTGGGTCTTTGCTGTTCTTGAGCTCAAGAAAACATAAGTAGACCATGTTTAGGTAACTTTTGAGGTTGAGCAAGCACAGTAATATGTTTATGATGATAACATTGGGAAGTATGTTAAAGACACTGGGGAAAGCATCATTTTCCATTCAACTTCTCTTTTTATGCTAAGTCTCTGCCATTCATATAATGTATTTCCCTAGATCTTTCTGATAGCTGCGAGAGGCTTTGAGAGCCACCAAAAAGGACAGTGCTGGCCAAGTCCACAGAAACAGGTTTATGTCCCAACAGCTGTCATTCTTGGGCAAGTCATTGTAATGTTCTGAGGCTCCCCATCTATAAAAGAGAAAGATCCATAACCATTCCACAGATTTCCAATACAGTTCCCTGGCTCAACCAGGGAAAAAGAAAGATGCAAAAGTGCCTGCCATATTGTACATGTTCAATAAACATAAGCTTATGTTTTTCTTTTGGCTGTATTATCTTTGACAAGTTACTAGCCCTCTCTGTGCCTCAGAGTTCTCATTTGTGGGAGAGAAGGGACTATTTTTATTTTATTTTATTATTTCTTTCTTATTTTATATATCGATCCCAGTTCCCTTTCCCATCCCACCCCTTCCCCCACTGCACAAGGAGGGTGATGCCTTACAGGAGGGATCATCAAAATCTGTCAAGTCATTTGGAGTAGGGAGTAGGCCCTCTCCATGCCTCTAGGCTAAGGGAGTATCCAAGGAGGGACTATTAACAGGGTACTTAACTGGCTGGCTTGCTGCATTGGCTATATCTTGATTTGTGCAGGATACAGAAAAATACTTTGCCCAGGGATAGTATTTAGCCTGCTAAGTTTGAGGAATCAGGCACAGATGAGGTTAAACAACAGCTGCATTATGTACTGACTTTCATAAGCTGGGAGAATGCATGGAAGCATTCCCAGCCCTGCCTGTGATATGGAGGTGGCTGTGGCAGCAGCCCATACATGAAGCTCCTAGCCATTTGCCTGGCAGCAGTTTGTAAGTCATTTCTCTTCCTCCTTTTATTTAAAAGTAGTAGTAGTAGTAGTAGTAGTTGTGGAAAACCTGCATGTCACACTTGAAAAGTCAGACTTTAAAAAAATTTCTTCATTGTACTTTATATGTTTGTTTGTTTTTTTTTTCCTGCAAATTGTAACTGTACCACGTTTGTGCTTGGTACTCACTGAGGCCACAAAGGAGTGTCAGATCTCCTGGAACTGGACTTGCTGATAGCTTTGAATGACGTTATGGGTGCTGGGAACTAAATGAGGGTCTTTGACAAGAACAGGAAGTGCTCTTCACTGCTGCACCGTTTCTCCAGCTCTGAAAAGTTGGACTTTTTGGTTAAGAAATAAAATCTGTAGTATGTTGAACAGTGAAACTCTCCTGCAAAAAAAGGTTTGTTTATATCCTAATTCGTACGAATGTGATATTATTTAGAAAATAGATACTTGCAGATGTAATTAAGTTAATGAGCATTGTAGATTATTATTTGGATATTCCTTAAACTGTGTGATGAGATTTGTGAGGAGGGGGGAGAGGAAACAGAAGAAGGGAAAGGAAAGGTGAGAGAGACAAGGGAGCTGACATAGAGAGCCACAGAAAAAAGATGAGAAAATGATTGTCTACATGGGAATGCTGCATCTATAAGTGACATGTACAAGGGTTGCTAGCAACCACAAAAAAAGAAAAACAATAGGGGGCAAGTAACAGAGATGGTACTAATGTGTGACCATTGTTACAATAGTTCCAAGAAATGGATACAGTGCCTAGGGGAGAAGCTAAAATTTTAGTTGGGTGCTTTCCCTAGAGGCTTGCTTGACACAACTCCAGCCTACCCCATTACTCTCAGAAATGTAGAGTGGTGTACAGCTATGGATTTCTAAAAGTTGTGAAAGAAAAGGCACCGAAGTAATTTCAGCTAGAAAAGTTTCCCCCAAGCAGGGTGGGAGCAGTTATCTCACCTCTAAGTACCTAAAAGACTTTGAATAATCTAGGGGGGGGTGACTCTAAGAAGTCACTTGGGAAAATGGGACCAAACAAACTAATCCACGTCTTAGAGGAAGCAGGAAAAAATAGACTCCACCTGAAAAGAGAAAAGATCAGTTCACCCTCTTGGCTATGTTGCCATTCCAATACTTTTGAAAATTAAATTCCATTTAGGCAAAGAAAACAGAACTGTGATTTATTGATTGCCCAGACTCTGCAGGTACTTAATACACAATTTTGCATTTCTTATCATAACCACCCCAAGAGAAAGACAAGTGCTTTTGTTACTCTCATTTTACTAATTAGGCAACAAAGCCTCACAGCCAGCCAGTGATAAAGTTAGATTTTAAGGTTATCTCTGAAAGGGTTAAATGCATACACAAATACACTTATTATTTATTTTGAGAAATAGAATTTTTGACCAAATTCTAAGGGCACTGTGCTGGATCGTCTCATTTCAACTTGACACAAGCTTAACTCATTTGAGAAGAGGGAAGCCCAATCAAGAAAATGTCTCCGTAAGATCAGGCTGAATGCAAGACTGGAGGGTACTTTCTTAATCAGTGAATGATTGGTGTGGGAGGGCATAGCCTATTGTGGATGGTGCTACACCTGGGTCTGGGTGGTGGCCCTGGGTTCTATAAGAAAGCAGGATGAGCAAGACATGGGGAGCAGCCAGTAAGCAGCACTCCTCCATGGCCTCTGCATCAGCTCCTGCCTCCAGGTTCCTGCCCTTCTTGAGTTCCTGTCCTGACTTTCTTCAGTGATGAACAGTGATGGAAATGTAAGCCAAATAAATTCTTTCCATTTCAACCTTCTTTTTGGTCACATGGTTTCATCACAGCAATAGAAATCCTAAAACAAGTTGGTACCTGTAGAGAGCTGCGAAGTGCCACACCTTAAAAATGTCACTGGCTTCCGCCTTCCACCTCCCCAAGGGTCAGCGCTCTTTGGTGTAAACAAGCCCTTATTTGGTTAAGTCTGTTCAGCCTGTCTGCTTCCGCATTAGAGTAGCCTATCTGCAGGGTCTAAGTAGCTCACTGGGGTTGGTTAGCTCAAGGGTATTTAAGCCTGTGCAGGGGTCCCCTGGGTCCCCCATGGGTCAGAAGAAACATGTTTCAAGGATCCTGATTAAAACTGCATGAAGAAGATCTTCCCCGAGTCGCGTCTTCCTTGCTGGTCAGGGTAGGCGCGTACAGGTACCAAAAGTGGGGTATTGCTGTGATGGACCTGACCATGTTTTTGGAAGAATTGTGGGGGGATTTTGGAACTTTGGTCTAAAAAAGCCTTTGAGTGTTGATAACTCATTGGGATGTTCTGTAGGAGTTTGGAAGATAATAATGTTGAGAGCAGTGCAGAAGATGGAGGCCTGGCTTGTGAAGATTCAGAGAAAATTTTAAAGATTCTATAAGGGTCATTTGCTATTTTTGAATACAGATTCTGATTCTGCTGTTCTGATGATTAACAGGAGACCAGCACAATTGAAGGGGAACATTATTGTTACTGGGAAAATTGACGCTGGTTGGTTAGCTGGAGCTAAGAAATTAGCAGTGATTAAGAAGAAACTGGCACCATTGAGATGAAATATTCTGGGAAGTGTTTCTTAGGGACAGCACACAGAATCTGTGTTTTGGAATTGACTGAGGTTATACCTTGTGCTGGCAGCTGGACTTGGTAGTGTAAGAATCACCTAGGTGGTAGTGGTTTTGAAGGCATGAAGGGGTAATGGAATGCAGCTGAGGTTTGGCACTGTGTACCAGGGCTGGAGTCCCTGAAGAGAGCCCCGGAGAAGCTATTGATGAAACTCCAGCATAGTTGCAGCAAAGAACCCCAGCAGTTTTGGAGATGCAAGTTCCAAGAGCAGCAACTGCAGTGGGATGGAGCCAGCTGTGTGCGCTGCAGAGGGCGGAGCTAGAGCATGACCCAAGCCCCTTGGAGGAGTCCAGAAGATTGGAGTGAATCCCAAATATTGCACATTGAGTTCTTTATGGTGTTGAAGTTTGATTTTGCTTGGATTTGATTATGTCTGTTTCCTGATACCTCTTGAAGTAAGGATCTATTAAATTTATTTTTGATTTTATACAAGCCCACAGTTAAGAGACTGAATTTTAAAAGACATTTTTGGGGTTTTAAAAGAGACTTTGAATTTTTTTTTTAAAAAAGACAGAATTTTAAAGTGTTTGAATTTGTAGAGACTGTGGGGCTTTTTAAGTTTGTAAATGTTTTATACTGTGATATCTTTATTATTATTTATTTATTAGTTTATTTGTAAAGTTTCATTTTACATTCCAACCAAAGTTCTCCCTCCCACCCCTCCTCTTGCACCCTTCCTATCCCCCTCACCTTCCCCTCAACCCAATCCCTATCCATTCCTCCCAATGGGCGAGGGCTCTTATCCGGAGTTAACAAAGTCTGGCATATTAAATTAGGGCAGGACCAAGCCCCTCTCTCCTGCTTTACAGCTGAGCATGGCATTCCCTCATGCTCAGAGTTAGGGTTAGGGTTAGTGTTAGGGGTTAGGGTTAGGATTAGGGTTAGGGTTAGGGTTAGGGAATGGGCTTCAACAAGCCAGTTCAAGTACCAGGGATAGATCCTGGTCCTACTGCCAGGGGCTCCTCAGATAGCCCAGACTTCAGAACTGTCTCTTATATATGGAGGGTCTAGTTCTGTCCCATGGAGGCTCCCCTACTGTCTGTCTAGAGTTCATAAGTTTCCACGAGCTTGGTCAGCTGTCTCTGTAGACTTTTCCATCATCATCTTGACCTCCCTTGCTCATGTATTCCCTCCTCCCTCTCTTCCATTGGATTCCTGGGTTTTAGCCTGGTGCCTGGTTGTAGATCTTTAAATCCAGTTTCATCAGTTACTGAATGAAGACTCTATGATGATAGTTGGGGTATTCACTAATCTGATTACAAGGGTAGGCCAGTTCTGGCACCCTCTCCACTACTGCTAGGGGTTTTACCTGGGGTCATCCTTGTGGATTCGTGTAAATTTCCCTATCAACAGGTTTCTCCCTAACCCCATATTGACTATCTCTCTCTCAAGGTATCTCTTTCCTTGTTCTTTCTCTCCATAACCCCCCTTGACCATCCTATTCTGTCCTGTTCTCATTCCCCATCCCCTCCTCTTAACTGACCCGCTCTCTCCCTGTTTACCCAGGAGATCTCATCTAATTCCCCTTCCCAGGGCGATCCACATGTCCCTCTTAGGATCCCCCTTGTTACCTATCTTCTCTGGGGCTAGAGATTGTAGTTGGTTATCCTTTGCTTCACATCTAATAGTTGTTTATGAGTGACTACATACCATGTTTGCATTTCTGAGTCTGGGTTACCTCACTCATGTTGTGTTATATTTTTTCTAGTTCCATCCATTTGCCTGCAATTTTTCATGATGTCATTTTTTTTTTTACTGCTGAGTAATGCTCCATTGTGTATATGTATCAAATTTTCTTTATCTGTTCTTCAGTTGAGGGACATCTAGGTTGTTTCCAGGTTCTGGCTCTTACAAATAATGCAGCTATGAATATTGTTGAACAAGTGTTCTTTTGGTATGATTGAGTATCCTTTGGGCATATGCCCAAGAGTGGTGTCATTGGGTCTTGAGGTAGATTGATTTCCAATTTTCTGAAAAACTGCCATACTCATCTCCAAAACGGCTGTACAAGTTTGCATTCCCCAGTGTTCCCCTGGTGGTATCTTTATGTGTCGTCTTGGGGGTGAAAAAGAAAAGAAAGATTGTAGCTTAACACTGATGTGATTTGTGTGTTGAGAGGAGCTCAGTTGTACTGCATAGTTTTATGTCAAGTTGACACAAACAAAATTCATTTAAGAGGAGGGAACAACAATTTAAAAATGCCTCCATAATATCTTGCTGTAGTTAAGCATGTATGGCATTTTACCAATTAGTGATTGATGGGGGAGGGCCCAGCCCATTGTGAGCTGGTGGGTTCTATAAGAAAGCATGCTGAGCAAGCCTTGGGGAGCAAGCCAGTAAGCAGCACTCCTCCATGGCCTCTGCATCAGCTCCTGCCTTCAGGATCTTGCCCTGTTTAAGTTCCTGTCCTGACTTCTTTGATGGACAATGATGTTGAAGTATAAGTCAAATAACCTGAGGAAATCCAGAGAATCATCAGGTCATTCTTTGAAAACCTGTATTTTACAAAATTTGAAAATTTAAATGAAATGGACAATTTTCTGGATAGGTATTACTAAAATTAAATCAAGAATAGATAAGCAATTTAAATAGACATATAACCACTAATGAAATAGAAGCAGTTATCAAAATTTTCCCAACCCCCTCCCAAAAAAAAGAAAAAAAAATCTCAGGGCCAAATGGTTATTGTGCAGAATTCTATCATTTAAATTTAAATTATCATTAAATTTAAAGAAGAGCTAATACCAATATGCCTCAAATTGTTCCCAACAATAGGTCATTGCCAAACTCTTTTTACGAAGCTACAATTACTTTGATACCCAAACCACACAAAGATACAACTAAGAAAGAGAAATACAGGCCAATCTCCCTCATGAACATTGATGAAAAATACTCAATAAAATACTGGCAAATCGAATCCAAGCTAGGACTTTACTTCTTTAGATAATTTAAGTGTATAAGTCAGACAGCAAATAATGCCATGTTGAGTGCAATTTAGATGCCGAATGACCAGCTAAGGAATTACTTGTGTTAGT